>CM057045.1:47334414-48534414 GCA_029948455.1 Solanum rostratum
TGATCCACTTGAGTTGATAATTGTGTTGTATATGCACTGATGAGTTTGAATGGGTAGCTGTGATTGATTGCGAGATGATGTATGCCATGAGATTGAGGTCTATGTGTTGTTATATTGCTTATGTCAGATTAAGTCCATCGCTTGAGTACAAGCAACAATTTTATGTTGAGGGTGTTGATGCGCCATCAAAATATGACACTTTTGATGCATTAAACATGGGATTTTTTGTGTTCTCAAAGTGATGTTAGTGGGTTTAATGTTTTATGTTAAGTTTTTAGGATTTTAGGGATCAGGGAGTTTTTGTGCTAACTTGGACAGACTGCAGGTTCTAGGTTCTTACGAGACCATCTACGGCCTGTGGTTCGTTCCACGACCCATAGATGGGTTTCATAGGTTTGATCCAGTGAAGGGACAATTTTCAAAAGTTGAAACTATGTGTTACCAAGATGGATCATAGATCATTTGATGGCTTGTACATCAATTCATGCTTTGAGGATTAGAAAATATGCATAGTTACAAGAAGTTAACAAGATGAAGGCTTTCATGAGTCATAAGTCAATTGATGGGCCATAGGAAGTAGTTCATACATTGAAGGAGGTTTTTGTAGGACAATCTATGATGTCATCTACGGGTCGTGAAGTCATCTATGGCCCGTAACTTCGTTTGTGGAAAACCCTGATTCCAATATTCCTAAATAGTTTAGGATTTAGATTTGTTTTATTATAAATAGGTTTTTTAGGTATTTTCAGACGTACAGAACTTTAGACTTCATATTATTACTTTGTTTAAATGTGTTCTTGGATAATTTTGTGGACTACTTTTGAATTTATCTTTGAGTTATAATATTGTGATTTACGTAGTGATTTGAAATTTCATGTTCTTCAATTATTTATTATAAGTGTTCAATTATGCAAATTCATAACATAATTCTTTATTCTACAACAAAAATAAGTAGTTAAATCCACAACTAGGGTTGTGGGAACCATGAAGAACTGATAAAGTAAAATCAAATAATTTGTAATTCTTGGAAAGTGTATATACATGTATTATTTATCTCTTTGTTTTGATTTCTTTTCAATGGTTGCAAACGTTAGAACTCGCTTTATTCTTACTTACTGGACCATGGGAGTAATGAATGTTAAAAAAGGGATAAAATAAAGATCTGACGTGCGCATACTAGTCTAATCAACCTGAATAGACCAAGGGATGGTTGTACTCTGACAAGGTAAGGGTTAGTAATGCCACATACATAGACGGACCAAGTTGCATGGTGAAATTTGCCTAGTTTTCAAACCAAAGGAATTAGGTGAACATAACTTACCAATTCAGCATGTTACACACTAGAAAAAGGTTACAATTATAAGGTTATACTGTGTTAGGAATTCATGCGGAACACAATACCCTAGTTACTTCCTCTCACTAAATTCATAATATTTGCATTGATTGTTTGATCTTAGTGTAAATTTAATTATTGCCTTTGCTTTAAAACCCCCTTTGGGAAGTAAGTCGATTAATTTATCCTAATTTCTTTAATTACTATAATTCTATACCATATTCCCTATAGAATCGACCATAACTATTGTTAGGTTCTAAATTTAACAGTGATCGCTTATACCTTAATTGGGAGGTGTAATTTGTGCATGATCAACTCACCATAAGCAAAGTCTTCACGAATAAAACTAGCCTTGAGTAGGTGGATGGGGAAGAACTCTGGTCCCTATATGGCTAGATCATGTACGCAAAAAGTATGCATTAGTACTTTGCATGTACTAAGTATGCGGAGTGCAATGCAACAACGAAATCATAGACCATATTAGACAAGATGTATAATCATAGCAAAGGCAATAAGCTAAATATGAAATGCATGATCAATGTCTTAGTTTAAAACTTTCATGGAAAGTAACATCATAAGTTCATAACGTATCATAAAAATATGGGAGGAGAGCTAAAGTGGCACTTAAAACCATGCGAGCTACTACACGGAATCCCAATGTTGCCTCCACATCAAAAAAGGAGTAGTCTACTTGCCAAGTTAAACTATACCTTCACCTTACGGCATTTCTTTTTTGGTGGGTGTTACATGATACTCTTACCTTACGACATTGCCTTTTTAATTGGTATTACATGACCAAGTTGGATTCACTAGTATAAACTCATTTAGGAAAATAATGATAACTTATGGTGGCACGTAGTTGTGAAACTTAAGGCTTTATATAAGGACCCCTTGGGTTGAGTCCCCACCTTAAGCCTCATTCGGTGCTAAGCCTAGTCCCATAGAATAATAAACGTAAGAATAATCATAACATGCATAAGCGCGGGAGCTTTGGTTTTGGAACTTGAAAGCTTGCAAATAAAATTCCGTTCTGGTGTTGAGGTTTTATTTAAGCTTGTGGTCCTCGTATCCCTGCTCCCTAAAATGTAGTCCCATTTCCTCCGTTCTCCTTCATTTTAATACCGAACAATATGTCTTAGGATGGGTTTTGTTGAAATGGTTAATTTGAAATTTAGATTTCAAAGTCCTCCTTTTCTTTGATGTTTAATGTTGGAAATCATTTTAGTATGTGTGATTGTGTTGTACAATCTAAAGTGGTTCTATTTCAGTTGTTTTCAATAGTGAATACATGAAGTGTGTGATTTTGTTTTGTCACTGTTTGCTTTGTTTCCATCGATGTAAAATGGTAGATGTTGTTTAAGATGTTTCTCATCGTTGTAGATTCATGATCAGCTAGCTAATGTCTGGTCTCCTTGATTATTTATAGCTTAATTCTTTCTCCATTTGATAATATGAACCCTATTAATTACTTTATATGTTAAGGAGACTTAAACCAGTATATGTCCTATAATAAATCCCTTGTCTAGAGATACTAATTTTTCCTCTTTTAGGTTCTTCTTATCACTTTGAAGTTTAAAAAATTAAAATGCCTCATTTGTGTTAGGAACAGGAGTGTTGTGTAACATCTTGTGATTTTGATTATTCATCCTTGTTTATTCCCAGATGAAACTGCTCACGTTTTTGTATTGTGAGTATTTAGTTAAAATGTTCTTCCCTTGATCTTAGAATTCATGGTTGGAGTTTAATATTGACTGAGTGGTGATATCATTGTGATTGAAATTTATGTTTTAGTTTGTGGCTTCTTAAATCTCATATTTTCTCTAGCTTTTTACTCATGGGCTCTTTTGTACGCATCTTGTATTATGCCATCTTGTCCTAAGCATTTATTTGTACTTTATGACTTGCCTTTGGAATAAAGAAGAGGAAGTGTTTATATTAGTGTTCGGCTTATGGAGCTTGCAAAGCTAGTTATGTCCAGAGAAAGGAAAAATGTTAGTTTGTGCCTTGTTAGAACATTCGTCCCATTCATCATGTGTATATTAACTTGTGTGTTCTTTTTTCCTCTTTACATGTTATAGAATATAATATATATGTATTCCCGGCAGCTTTCCTTTAGAATGACTGTCGAGTAATTACTTGTTCTATAAAAGCAGTAAACTTATGCATTAGTCTGTTGTCTTGGTTTACCCAACTTGATTTCATCATAGCTATTGTCCTCTTTATATGTGGTCAACTTATTTTCTTTAAATAATCCAAGTTTATTGCCTCATTTTATTTCAATTTTTTCCCATATATTAATCCTTATCTTTTTTGCTTCTATTGCATGTGATGGTCAGCCAAGTCCATCTGGGACTCTAACCCTTGTTCCCATATATAAATCCTTGTTTTTTTTCACATTTGTTGCATGTGATGGTGAGACAAGTCCATTTAGAACTCAACCCTTCCGTTTCTTTTGATTTATTCTAAGTCACTCTTATTTTATTTCAAGTAATGAGAATTGGTTATAGGTTGGAAGGTAAACACAAGTTTAGGAGCGGAAATTTGAATGTATAAACTAATATATAGTAATGATGAAGGAAACAAGGGGGCCAAAACCCATATTTTTAGTAGAAATAGTCCAGGAGGACTATAATGTTGAATTTTATGGGAGATATACAGGTTTTAAAAGGGTATATACACTGATATACAGTGTATATATTATGCTGGTATACAGCAATGGAAATGAGCCAAAAGCTCAAACTCTTAACTCTCTTTTTATTTGTGTTATTTATTTACTTGTACCTATTTGAACTCTAACATTTATTTGTTTAATTAGCTTAATTAAATTCTCAAAGATAAGTCATTTATTTAATTTGTCCCTTTTTGCTACAACTTATTGATTTGCCATAGTCATTTTCATATATTATTGAAGATTTTCAAGTCATAATTTTTTTCAAAAATATTTTCTTTACTTTAAGTTTCTTTAAGTTGGATTGACAATTTGAAAAGTTTAAAGTTCTTTCATAAATAATTTTGCTATTCTCTGTATTTGGTCAATTTGTTATGATAGATTTATTTTCTTTTAAACTAGTTTAGATGCCTTAGTTAAGAATTCTAGGAATTTTCATCTTTTATCCAAGTCAAATTTTGTAACCTTAGGAAATTTTAGTTAATCTTTTTTCTTAAAAAAAAATTCTTAAATAGACTTTCACTTGAAATCATTTTTAAATATTACTAGTTCTAAATTATTTTTGAAAGTTAATCAAATTAAGTTTTTAAATTGTCGGACAACTACACATTAGTAGCCATTTTGAATGATTAACAACTTCTCAAAACGAACATTTGAATCCTTACCCATCGTCTCTAAATTTTTAGGATTTTCTGTTAAATCTTAAAAAATTAAGTTTTCTTGTTTCTTTTTAATAAAACTAAGTGGCGACTTGCTTATTTTTTTGAAAAATTAATTTTTTTTTCTTAAATGAATTAAGTTTAAACTGATCTTCCTAAAATATTCCTTTTTCTAATTAACAAAAATATGACTCTGGTGGGATTTAATTAGGTTCTAACCATTAGATTTGACTTTTGACTAACTAGTTGAAAATTTAATTTTATTTGTTTAAATTTGAATATAAATCTATCATTGCATTTCATGGCATTTCTCAATATTACCTTATCTACTTGAAAAGATGATTTTGTGATCCCCGTAGCAAGACATTTAAATAATTAATAATATTCTGAAAAAAGTGGCAATTTATTGATTCTTAGCATGTCCAATGATTCTCATAATTTCCAACCCAACTTGTTAGCTTGGTCCCCAGTTTTTCAAAACTCGCTCTTAAACACTTAGGATAGAGCAAAACCAAAACTTTGAATCTAGAGCATTTGCCTAGGACGACCCAAAACACAAGGCATGTTGGGCCTATTAAAAAAGTACACATTTAGTCCAAAATGGTTTTCGACCTAAATGGATGATAATGGTTATATGTTTACATTTGAAGGGTGTATATGTTATTTGGCGAACCATTGTCCCTTGGGGTTGGAAGTTTATTTTAAAAGATTAGTTTAGTCAAAGATAGATCTTTAAGCTATTACTTCATCCAAAGACGTTCAAAGATGCAAAGATGTAACACCCTGCATGTTGTTAGCTTGGAAAATGGAAAGTTAAGAAATTTCTGGACTGATTTGATCCTACGAGTCACGTACGATTCATAGAAGAAACCACGTGTCATTGGTGGATTTGCGGACTCGAGTTTAGAAAGATGAAAATTTTGGAAATTTCTACAAGTTGAATTAAGATTAATAGGATGGACCGTATATGGAGCCGAACCATCAAAGGTGTCATGGAAATGAGTCCTAAAGGGCAAATTTTTTTTAAGTCTAGAATCACTCTAGGAGATGACTTACAGTCTGTAGATGGATTGACGGGTCTTCCTGCATGTTCGTGATTTGAAAGATGAAAATTCCAATATCTCAATTATCGTGGCATAAAGTTCTATGACTCAACGCACGAGCCATTGGTTGAAACACGGCCCGTGGATAGGATCTCATAGTTAGTCTCATTAATTTTTAATGAAGGGTGTTTTTGACATTTTCAATTCGTATAAGTCCTAAATTATGTCATTTTGGTTTTCTCAACTACCTTAACTGACCTAGCCCCTATAAGTCCTATTCCAAATTTATTCAAAGTCATTTCTCCTCAAAATTCTCTCAAAGGTCTCAAATATTTCTCTCTCTAAGATAAGGATTACATGAATGTTAGGGCTAAAAGGTTTGACCAAGGTTTTTCCAAATTTTCTCTTCAATTCTAAGGATTCTCACTTGAGTTATGTAGTGCTTCATTCATGGATTAGTTTCATACATGAAACTCAATCTAACCTTCTTTTTATCAAAGTTTTATGATGATTTCGTATGGGCTATTATGGTATGATTCCAAATGCACGAATTATGAATATTCCATGGTTGTCAAGCCTATATAAGCTTGAATTATGATGAATATAATTTTCGAGTAAAATTATGTGAGTATGTATGATTAGGGCTTAATAATTTGATGTGGGTTCCTTTATTAATGATCTAAATTGATTTTAGTTGCATGTTTTCTCAATGAACTCATCCAATTTCATGATTTTGACTCAATTGTTCATGAACTCATACTTAGTCCTAGTTTCTTATGATAAAGTTATGGATTTCCATGATTATGATCTCAAGTATGTCAAAGCATTTTCATGAAAGGGACGATGTTATAAAAATGATAATGATGATGCTATGACAAAGAAGGTGATGAAAACGCTAATGTTTACGATGATGATGTTAGGTGGGAATGTCTACCCATACTTTGATGAAAAGCAAACTACATGGACTATTCTGATGACTTGAGATGTTTTCATGAAAGATTATAATGAATATTTTATGAATTATAAAAGTATGATTTTTAATGAAGTATGAATTATATTGAAAGCTATGTATATGCATGATTTATGTATTCCATGGGATTTGGCTTAGCACCGAGAGGGCTTTTTTAGATTCCATAGTCTCATTACTATGTGCCACCATAGGAATGATATTCATGTGTTTATGTCTTAAAGGTCTTCTAATGGATTCATTTAGCTTTAATAAAGGACACTTACCGTGCTAGGATAGAGCCTAAAGGCTGGGGTCAAATGATGGTTTATCACTGTGCTCGGATAGAGCCTATAGGGCGAGGATTGAGTCCACCTTAGCGAGTAGACACCTCTTTGCTTGATGTAGAGGAAACACCAAGATTCTATGTAATAGTCTGCATGGTCATATATGTCGGTTATGGTCTTATTACCATATATGTATGTTAAGGTTACGAATGTATTTGATGATGCTTCTTCTCATAATTTTTAACTTGCATTGCTCATCTATATTATGTCCTTATACTATTGATTATGATTATGCATATTGATACTATTCGGATGACCTTTGATTCATGGAATTCCTACATACTTATTACATTTTACGTACTAATGCATATTTTTTGCCTAAATAATCAAACCATGTAGGGATGGACGATTACGTGGCTAGATTTTGATTCCAAGTTGAAGGTTTATTGGTGAGTTCCTGTGCTTCAAGAATGATCCCATTTATGATGTTTTTACATGTTGAGACTTTACCATTTTTTTATGCATATCTTGAGGGTGAGCTAGTAAGCTATGTTCTAGACCCCACCTAGATCTTATGATATAGAGGCATGTTTTAGACACTACAGATTGATGTATATTCCCCTAAGGGAAACTATGATATTCTTACTTTTATATATTCTACTTGATTATTCTCATATGTATGCTTATTTTACCTTATGAACGCTCATGATATGAATACGAGGTTTAGATGGGATGCCTTCGAGTGTCACATTTTCCATGTCAGGGCTAGGGCCTAGATCTGGATCATGATAAAAGTAGTATCAGAGCACAAGATTTGAAAGTGTCCTAGGGAGTCAACATGTCATGTCTATTAAAGTCTTGTTCATTAGCATGAAATGCGACATATCCTTGAATAAGAGTCTATGAGACGTTTAGAAAAACTTCACTTCTTTCGTGATCCATGTTATGCCTTTAAAACTCTTAGATCCTAACGCTTGTCCCTTGGTGTTTTCAGATAAGGCCGCACGACGTGTTTCATTGCCAAAGGGAAGTGATGTTAATGTAAATCAAGTTCCTCCGGCTCCTTATGCTCCCCAAGTTCCCCCAACGGACAATGTTTGCAATGATGAGTTTAGAGTTGCTATCACTATGTTGGCTCACATCATTGCTTCTCTAAAAACTTCTTCGCTGGTTTCGAGGATAAAAGATTTTTCTAGAATGAATCCCCCATAGAACTGTAGTACCAAGGTTGATGAGGATCCACAAAGTTCATTGATGAGTTGTATAATGTGGTGGATATCATGGGAGTGTCTTCTGAAGAGAAGGCCGAATTGGCAGCTTATCAACTTAAGGGAGTTGATTAAGTTTGGCTTATGCAATGGAAGTCTAAGAGAGTTGAAGAAGGTTCTATTACTTGGAAGATGTTTAAGGTCACTTTCCTTGATGTTTTCTTCCCTCTTACACTAAGGGAAGCTAAAGTGATGGAGTTCATGAACATGAAGCAAGGCATGAGTGTGAGGGAGTATGCCCTCAAGTTTACCAAATTATCCAAGTTTGCTCCTTCCTTGGTAGGTGACTCTAAGGCCCACATGAGTAAATTCACTTTGGGTGTATTTGATTTGATAAAGATGGAGTGAAAGGCTGTGATTCTCATTAAAGAAATGGACATCTCTAGAGTCATAACATCTGTTGAACAAGTGGAGAGTGAGAAAGCACAAAAGATGAGGACAATGGAGTTCAAGAGAGATTGGTATGATGGTGAGTTCGGTGGTGACCAATTCGAAGAAACCCAAGGGTCTTCTAAAGGTGCTTCTCAAAGGTTTGACAAATAGAAAGAGGGAAATCCTAAGGCTCAAGGTGATATTATGAAAGGTGGTGCCATTCCTCCTAGGTTACCCAAGTGTGGGATGAACCATGTTGGAGAATGCTTGAGAGGTTCCAGTGCATGTTTTGGTTGTAGAAAGATGGGACACAAAGTTTTCAAATATCCAAATGTTACTAATAAGGGTAAAGAAGGGTGTCCACAAGGTCAAGTAGCTCAAAGAGGGAAAGTGTAACAAGGTGCCCAAGCTTAAGGTTGTGGTTCCCATGGTAATTGGTTCTATACTTTTCATGTTATGCGAGAGGTTGATGAGTCTTCCGATGTGGTTACCGATATGTTAAGAGTCCTTGATCATGATGTTTATTCTTTGCTTGGCCCCAATGCCAATGTCTTTTGTTACTCCTTACCTTGTCATAAAGTTTGATGTCCCTTTGGAAGTTTTGTTAGAACCTTATTAGGTCTATACTCCTATTGGTGAGTCAATCCTAACCATGAAAGTCTATGTAAATTGTTTTGTGTCTGTCGTACATGAAGATTTCCCATGAGATCTTTTTGAGCTTGATAAGACCAATTTTGATGTTATTCTTGGTATAGATTGGTTGTATGCATCCTATGTTTCTATTGTTTGTAGGACCCGTAAAGTTACATTTCAAGTCCCTAATGAGCTTATCCTTGAATGGAAGAGAACCAATTCAGCATTCAAAGGAAAGGTTGTCTCTTACATGAAAGCTATGAAGATGATCTCTAAAGGTTATCTATAATATGTTGTCCAAGTCATGGATATTGAGTTTTGTGTCCCTAATCTTGATTCGGTTTTGATAGTTAGTGAATTTCCTAATGTCTTTCCCGATAATTTGCTCGGTATTCCTCCTGTAAGGTTAGTTGATTTTGGTATTGATCTTATGCTTGACACCCAACCTATTTCTATACCTTCACATCAAATGGCTCCAAAGGAGTTGAAGAACTAAAGTAACAACTAAAGGACTTTCTTGATAAAGGATTCATAAGGCCTAGTATGTCACCATGGAACCCTCTCGTGTTGTTTGTACGAAAGAAGGATTGTTCACTTCTGATGTGTGTGGATTATCGACAATTAAATAAGTTAACCATAAAAAATAAGTCTCCACTTCCAAAGGTCGATGACCTATTTAATCAACTAGGAGGTGTAAGTTACTTTCTAAGATTGATCTCCTATTCAAATATCACCAATTGAGGGTGAAGGAAGATGACATCCCAAAGATGGCATTTAGGACTCAGTATGGTCATTTTTAATTCTTGGTTACGTCATTTGGACTAACAAATGTCCTTGTCGCTTTCATGGATTTGATGAAAAGTGTCTTCAAGTCGTACTTGGATATATTTGTGGTGGTGCTCATAGAGGACATATTGATCTATTTACGTGATGTAAAGGGTCATGAAAACCATTTGAGGACTATATTGCTAACATTGAGAGATAGGAGACTCTTTGCCAAGTTTAGCAAGTGTGAGTTTTGACTAAGAGAGATGGATTTTCATGGTCACATTATTTCGGGTGGTGGCATTAAAGTGAATGACCTGGTTGGTCTTTTTTTGCCTTATTTGTAAACATTACTATTTTACTCTATCATAAGTTGTTTTGGTGCAGATATTTTACTATTTGAATGGTTGGAATTGAAATCTCGAGTTTTAAAAGTTGAAATACGAGTTTTGTCATCTTTTAGAAACTTAAGTTATTGAAAAAGTGAATTTTTCCAACATTCTGAGTTTTGAGTGTCATATCGGAGATCCATCAATTCCATTAGCTTTGAAATGTCAAAACAGAACTAAATTCGGAGTTAAAACGAGGTTTTTAGGCCCACAGTTGCATTTTTAGTCATTTTTTAACCACCGTTTGACTTTGGTCAACATTCGAAGTTTGGGAACTAGAATTGAAATTTCAAAAGTTCTAGTAGTTTTGAATGGTGAAACTAATGTTGGAAATAGTCTCATAATAATTTTTGGAGTTGTTAAAGGCAGTTTTGATATTTTGAGTTTTAAATTAGTTTATTTGACTTACATTGGTAAATGTGTCATGGAGACCTCATAATCTAATTCTGATTATTCCATTGTGTTTGTATCGTCATTTTTAGTATGAGTACATATTTGGTTTGTGAAATTCTGATTTTGGATGAGTTTTGAATGCGTATTTTGAGTTTTGTTATTGGCTAATATAGCTGGTGCAAAGGAATTTCTTGTATAGGTACTTTTCTTCTCCGTGTTCATGGGGAAGCCTCCATGTTCGTGGAGGTATGGCTATTGATGAGCTTCGCGTTTGTAGAGTGGTCGTGTGTGATTTCCCCCGCTCCTGCTAACACTCCGCATTTGCGGATTGGCCTCCGTGCTTGAGGAGGTATTTTTGGTCCATCTCCTCCACATTTGCAGAATGCCATACTCGATCGCACAATAGTTTTTATTCCTGGATAGTTTTAAACTCATGAAACACCATTTTTCATGAACTGCAAGCTTTTTGGGCAATTTTGAGAAGAGGTTTTGGAAAATTTAACTTGGGTAAATGTTTCTAACACTATTTTAATCGTTTTTCACGAATGTTATCTTGATTTGGTCTTAAATTTCATGATTTTGAATGTCCAAAATTAGAGAGTTTTGGTGTTTTATTTTGAAACTTTAAATAGGAATTTCTTATTCAATTTTTATGGAATTTTCACCCACGAACCCTATTTTTTATATAGGACCTGATTAAAGTCAATTTTCAGATTCAACAACTTTGAATTTTAGCCCTAATTTTGACCATTTTTCCCCTAAGTCAAATTCATGCCTCTATGAGTATCAAAATGTACCTCTTGATGTGTAGTGTCTATTTCTGACGGTGATTGATCAATTCGAGGAGCGTTTGGAGGCTTGAGTTGATTGAAAGCTCACACTAGTGCATTTTTGGCATCGAAGTAGGTTTGGCTAACCTTTTTGGGACTTGATTTGAGTTATTGAGCATACTTATAAGATAATTAAGAGATCTAGATTGAATTATGAGAATATGACTTGATGTGAATATGATATTGGTTACGTCAAAAATTGAGTAAATGGTGATCCTATTGATGAATTGAGATGAAATCATGAGATTTGAGGTAATTTGGATATCATTAAGATGATATGAGACTTGAGATAACTTTTGGATATTGTTTTGGTTAATTGATAATCAATGCGGTGAATATGTGAATTATGAGCCCATTTGGGGTTCTTGTGGAGCTTGCTTGATTGACATTTTGAATACTGATAAGTTAGCAATGATATGAGGTAATGATGGCCCTGTGATAATGATTAGCATACATAGTATAGATGGTTTGATATAATGGTTGTTGAGCCTATCTTATATTAATTAGTTGCATTTGTGTGCACGTATCTCTTACTAGATCAGTTGCATTAGTAAGCACGTATCTCTTACTTGATTAGTTGCATTGGTACGCATATTTCTTATATTGACTAGATGCATTGGTAAGCACGTCTCTTACTTGATTAGTTGCATTTTTATGCATATATCTTCTACTAGACTTGGTACATTGGCATGCACTGATTTTATTTCTCCTTGGGTTATATTGATTGCATTGGTATGTACACATTTGATACGTTATTGGGTACATTGTTATGCACATATCTCTTTACATTTGCATCATGTGAGGCATTATAATCCGTATAGAGATAGTGGTTATGGCCTGTGATGCCTTTAGACACCCTATCCTGAGGCTCGTGATGCCTCAAAAGATACTCTTGTTTATAGCCTACAACACCTTATTATATATTTGAGTACATAGCCTGCAATGCATTCGTGTTTTATCTTGTAGCTTTTCCTCAATAAATTTGTATATCGGCCACACGACTTTCATGATTTCATCTCATACATGGCTCGAGATGCCATTGCATTCATGCATAGCATTGCATCGGATCATTAGATTGGTTCACCATCTGTAATTGCCATTATTCATGATTTTATTTTATTAGTACTAACCTTTTTTATGCAGGTGATAGGATTCTTCATTACTGCATACTTTCTTCGATTTCTCTTACCCAGTCGGTTGAACCTATTGGGTATATTTCAGTGTACTCACCCTACTCTGCTTCAACCTTGTAGATCGAGCACAAGGGCCCGTATAGGTAGCTAATTCACTCTAGTTGATCTTCGTTGTATCTATCCAGATCCTTCTGGTGAGGCTCAGACTTTGAGTCTCCATAGGTCTTTAAGATTTTATATATTATTTCCTTACAAAATTTGTATCAGATATCATTTCATGAGACAGTTGTATTTACTCTTTAGTACTGTTTTAAAAGCTCTTGTACTCATGACTCCATGCTGTGGGAGATTTTTATGTTATATGAGTTGTTTCTGCTTTATTTTATTCTTGTTTAGTCATGATCAAATTTTGGGTTGTGACAAGTTTGGTATTAGAGCTCTAGGTTCGTTGGGCTCGTTAGTTAAGAGCAGGGTGTCTAGTAGAGTCTCGTGTATCGGTGTGTAGACATCCACACCCATCTTTGAGAGGGTACGCGATACTTGTAAAGAAGGATTTTCACATCTGGCTTCCATTTTGTGCGTTCCTTTGTATTACCCATTTTGAAAACATTTAATATACTCCTTCGGTACAGATGTCAATTACCACATCACATCGATTAGTGGGAGAGCCCAAGGCAGCTAATATGGCTCCCACTTCAGGTTGAGGTAGAGTTTGGAACAGGATTCGGGGTCGAGGACATGTTAGTACAACAACTCTACCTCGAGGGTAGGCTAGATCAGCTTCTCCATATTTATGAGCCAAAGGGACCTATGGATCCTATTCCACCGCCCTCAGCCCTAGAGACTACACCTTCGCTTCAGGAGTTACTCTTGAGGGTTTTGGCTAGATTGTAGTAAGCATCTCCTTCCCTAGCTACTGTTGATGTACCAGTTTCTATAGCACCGGTTGGTCCTTCTATAGCCCCATCAGATCCATCTATGATTCATGTTGGTCCTTCTACAGTTCCAATAGATTCTCCTATGACTGTTATCATTCCATATCAAACATCTAGGCCGAGTTCGGGTTCTCAAATTCAGAGTTTTGCTATTGCTTCATCTATTGCACCTCCCTTGTTTATAGTGCCACCATCACCTGCCAGCCTAGCCATGTCTCAATAGAGCAGAAGAGACTTGAGAGGTTTGTGCAGTCAGCTCCTCCTCGATTCGATGGCACCCTTGGCGATAGATCCTATGAATTTATTTTAGAGTACCAAGATCAATTGTGTAACTTGAGTATTCTTGAGTTGCATGGGGTTGCCTGCACTTCATACCAGTTCATCGGCTTGCCAAGGAGTGGTGGAGGTGAGTTTTAGCTCGTAGACCTGTTGGATCTAAAGTTATGACCTAGGGGTGGTTCACCGAGATATGTTTTGAGAGGTTCATGCCATACAACCCCGAGATGAGTTTGATAGGATTCAATAGGGTTCTATGTTTGTTTCTGACTATTAGGCTAAATTTTATACATTGTTGAGATATTCTTGTCTAGTATTCGTGCTGAGTTCATAGGATTAAACGGTTTGCCAAGGGCTTGGCCGGGTATCTTCAAGAGCTATAGCTTCTTTGGTGTTGGCTGGAGACACTTTTTAAAGTGTTGTGGATGATGCTCGTATGATAGAGCAAATCATGCAGGATAGATAGGGTGGCGGGAGAGGTTCCACCAACATGGATAGTTTAGTGGGCACCCACCACAGGATCGAGAGATTTAGAGGCAAGGCCATCAGGGCTGGGTAGTTCGGGAAGCTCTTCCAATATCTAATAGTTTTGATAGACCTAGATCTACTCAGATGGGTAGTGCACCCAGACATGGTAGCTGTTCAAGGAAGCCATCTCAGAGGCAGGAGATGAGGGCTTGTTATCATTATGATAAGATTGGGACTTGGCTTATCGTTGTCCTCACCCTGTACCTCCTACTCAGACTTCGGGTTCTCGGCCAGCTTGTCCAGCTCTAACACCGGCACCTAGGGACATTAGGTTATGAGAGGTGGTGCAAGAGGAGGTTGTGCTATAGTGAGAGGTGGTGCTCGTGATGGCTCGTAGGCTTGTTGTGGGCGTAGAATTTGCTATGCTATTCTAGATAGAGCTAAGGCAGAGGCCTTTGATGCAGTTATCACAAGTATGGTCCTAGTGTGTCATTGTTTAGCTTCCAGTTTATTTGATCTAGGCTCTACTTATTCATATATGTCAACCTTCTCATATTATGTGTGAGTCGCTTGCTGAGCCTATATAAGTATCCACCCCACTAGGTGAATCTTTAGTGGTGAATTAGGTGTATCGAATTTTTGTTATGACTTTTACGGGATGAGATATTGTAGGATATGGTAGACTTTGATATGATATTGGGCATGAATTGGTTGTCTCCTTACCATGCTATCCTTAGTTGTCATGAGATGACTGCGACCTTATCTTGCCCCTACTTGCCTTAGTTGGTATGGACTGGAGAACCTAGTTGCTATACTAAGGGTGTTATTACTTATATACATGCTTGTCGGCTAATGGAGAAGAGATGCTTAGCTTATTTGGCTCATGTTCGGGCTATTTCATAGGAGTCCCCATTATTGGAGGTACTAGGGTGTCTAGAGAGTTTATGGATGTATTTTCGACTAGTTTAACAGGTGTTCCTTTAGATCATGACATTGACTTTGCTATTGATAGAGAGATGGGCACTAAGCCCATATCTATTGCTCTTTATCGGATGGCCCCGGCGGAATTGAAAGAGTTGAAGGAACATGTCACGATCCGGACCTAGGGTCTAGGAGTGACAGGCAAATGGGAACCTGAGAGTCCCCAAGCACGCTTCAAAGTATCCATATTCACATTATCGGTTGAAAAACGTATTAAAGGTAGTAAACACATAGTTCCAAGGGACGAGAAAGTAGGACTCACACTATGGGGATGTCATAGGGATAGGGATTAACATGGATTCACGTAACATAGAGCATATAAGGACTAAGAGGCGGGTAAATATGACTCACTCAATGGGGGAAATACAGGACTTAGGATCTTCCACATTTTCACATCACAACATAAATCCATATCATAATAATCATATCCAATGGATAGCTATAATCATAATCCCCTAATGCAGCATATAGCCTCTACTTGCCTTAGTTGGTACTAACTAGAGAACCTAGCTCCTATCCTAAGGGTGTTATTTCTTAAATGCATGCTTGTTGGTTGATAGAGAAGGGACACTTAGCTTATTTGGCTCATGTTCGGGCTATTTCATAAGGGTCCCCATCATTGGAGGTACTAGGGTTGCTAGAGAGTTCATGAATGTATTTTCGACTGATTTACCAGGTGTTCCTCTGTATCGTGACATTGACTTTGTTATTGATAGAGAGATGGGCATTAAGCCCATTATTATTGCTCCTTATCGGATGGCCTCGATGGAATTGAAAGAGTTGAAGGAACATGTCACAATCCGGACCTAGGATCTAGGAGTGATAGGAAAATGGAAACCCGAGAGTCCCCAAACTTGCTTCAAAGTATCCATATTCACATCATCAATTCAGAAGTGTATTAAAGATAGTAAACACACAGTTCTAAAGGACGGGAAAGTAGGACTCACGCTATGGGGATGTCATAGGGATAGAGATTAACATGGATTCACGTAACACAAAGTATATAAGGACTAAGGGGCCGATAAGTATGACTCACTCAATGGGGGAAATACAGGACTTAGGATATTCCACATTTTCACATTACAACATAAATTCATATCATAATAATCATATCCAATGGATAGCCATAATCATAATATCCTAATGCAGCACATAGCATATATCCGTACAAGAGTCTGCAAGATGTCCAACAACGCCTCAAGTCATAAGATAGAATGGGGGCAAAGACATGTCACAGGCTCACCCTAAAAGTTAATAGCATAAACAGAAGCAACATAAGGTAGATAGATGGTGTCTTGTCCTTGGTAGATAGGACTCATCACAACACTTTCTCAATTCTGATCTAGCCATCAAACGGTGGATGAATGTAGTCTTCGATCTGTACATGGTTAGATCATGTAGGCAAAAAGTATGTTTTAGTACGTTTGAATATAATAAGTATGTTGGCATGCAATGCATATAACTTATCAAACTTGCATTAAATATTAGATGACAAGGGCACATAATATAGAAAGAAGTATATATCTAAAAAAGAGTAGTATAATAATATGTCATGAAATCCATGATGCATGAAATGCATAATGATTATATAAAGACGGGATGAGACCTCAACCGACATACAAGACCAAGCAATCTATTACTTGGAATCCCAATGTTATCCTCACATGGAGAAGACATGATCTACTTCCAAAGGTAAACCATGCTTCCCCTTAAAGGCCTCCCATTTCGAAGAAGTACCTTCCTTACGGACCTCCCATTTCAGATAGGATTTTCACAATTTTTATCATATCAATGTTATAACCGCACCTTATGGGCCTCTTATTTTGGTGAGGGTTACCATATACATATACTTATGTTGGCACATAGTTTAAGAAAAAGGAAGAGGACCCTTAGGGATAGCCTTGGCGCCTCTAATCTCATTCGTGCTAATTCATTATCCCACAAGAATACATATATGTATACATGCTCTCAAAAGAGGCACAAGTCATTTCAATCATTTCAATGCATCTTTGGGCTTAAAACCCAAATATATTCATAATCATTCATACTTGAGTCAAAAGCCAAATCATAATTCATATCATATGCTTCATGCATAGGAATAGCCCATTCACAATTTCCAATGAGGTGTGAACACTCAATATGCTCAATGACCCAATATCATAGATATATACATAATGACATTCTTATCATAACCATATGAGTGAGCTTAACTCACCAATTCATTTTTATAAACATATGTAGGTTTAACCCACTACTTAATTTTCATCAAAATCAATTTCTCATGCATGCAAATGCCATGAATAATATGTTAATAGAAATGGGCAGTAGAGATTCAATCATAAATCAACAATTCAATATGAAATTCATCTAAATCCATCTGTAAAATCCACATTCAAATCACAATTTAGATTATCCATGCTAAGATCAAACATTAAATGGACAATGCATATCCAAATCTTCATAATACTCATGCAATTCATAAAATTTGGGGCTTTAACCACTTTAAAATCAATAATAAAACATAGCCCATATCTCAATAGCATTAAATAAACAATAATCAAAAACTCATAATTAAATTATGCTTAAATTCCAATAATCAAGTGTAAAAGAGTTTAGGGTCAAGTTGAAAGGGACCATGATCAATCCCACATACCTTAGCTAACCAAGAATAAATAGGAAGAAATTTGATGAAGAAGCGAGTCTTTCCATAGTCTTCATGACAATCCTCCAAGGTTCACTTTAGGAGAGTTCTTAAGAAAGAGTTTGAATATAATTCTAAGTGTAGAATGAATTTGAAAGAAAGAAAAGAAGTATAGGTCATTTGAATGCCTTAGGATAGTATAGAAAGTCCCAAAAGTCCCTTATAAGTATCACTAATCACGAGAACGACATATATGAAACGAAAAAAAATTGTTGCCAAGGGTCCCTTATGGAGGGCATATGGTCTATCTAGAAGCACACAGATCATGTAGCCTTCCACATGGCTACACTTAAAAAATATTTCACTGACGAAGTTCTGAGATGGTGATTCCATACTTAAAAACTTTCACACCAACGCTCATACGGATGCCTATACGGACTTTGAAGAGGTAAACGGTTTGTGAGAAGTTCATGTGGTCCAAGCATTGGCCAAAATGCAGTTTTCAAGGCAAAGGCCACCTACACAAGCCACCACAAGTTCCATAAAGTGCCACACGAATCATGTAGGGTTCATGTGATGCGTGCCTTGGTCTTAAAATCTAAGCTAAGGCTAACACTTGATGCACAAGGCCAAGGGTCTTCTCAAGGCTCCTCTACGTGGCCTGTGGTGAGCCACACGACCCGTGGAGGTGCCAATAAGGTGTCACCTTGGTCATAAACTTTTTAAAATCATTTTCCAAGCACCTGTAAGGTCATACTAAGTCCGGGTCCTTACATAACAATTGGAAGATTTGTTGAAGAAGGGATTTATTCATCCAAGTATATCCCCAAGGGTGTTGTTGTTTTACTTGTGAAGAAGAAGGTTGGCATTATGCGTATGTGTATTGACTATTGCCAGCTTAACAAAGTGACCATTAAGAACAAATATCCCTTGCGTCGTATTGATGGTCTTTTTGACCAATTGCAGGGTGCCTTATTATAGATTGACTTGAGGTTCGGTTGTTATCAGTTCAGAGTTCGAGAGTCTGATATTCCAAAGATAAATTTTAGGACCCGTTATGGGCACTATAAGTTGATGGTAATGTTATTTGGGTTGACTAATGTCCCGACTGCCTTTATGGAGTTGATCAATCGAGTGTTCAAACCCTATTCAGACACCTTTATGTTGTATTCATGGATGATATCTTAGTTTAATCCAAGATTGAGGCCGATCATGTTCAGTATTTGAGAATCGCACTTTATAGATTGCGGGAAGAGAAGTTGTATAAAAAGTTTCGAAGTGCGATTTTTGTCTTAATTCTATTGTATTTCTTTGCCATTTTATGTTTAAAAAAAAGGTATTATGGTCTATCTGCTCCAGGTAGCAGTTGTTTGTGAGTGGGTTAGGTCAATTTTCGTGACTGACATTCGGAGTTTCCTTGGTTTATGATTAGCTTTTTGTTCAGGGTTTCTCATCTATAGCAGCCTTGTTGACTAGATTGACTCAAAAAGCTATGGCATTTTAGTGGTCGAATGATTGTGATATGAGCTTACAAAGGCTCAAGGATTTGTTGATTTCAGCACCCATTCTTGCCTTAGCCTAGGAGGAAGTTCCATTTGTGGTATATTGTAATGCTTTTGCTTTTAGTTTGGATGGTGTATTGATGCAAATGATGAATGTGATAGTCTATGCTTCTAGATAGCTAAAAGTGAATGAGAGAAACTACCCTACCCATGACTTAGAGTTGGCTATGGCTGTGTTCATCATGATGTTCTGGTGACATTATCCTTATGAGGTGCATTGTGAGATCTTTACCGATGACCGGAGTATCCAATACATTTTTTCTAAGCCTAATATGGACATCAGACAACGTAGGTGGTTAGCGTTGCTTAAAGACTATGATATCTCTATTCTATATCACCCCAGGTAGGCTAATGTGGTAGCAGATGCTTTATGCTGGAAGGCTACTAGTATTGGGAGTTTTGCACTCTTGAGGGCAGAGGAGTGGCTCTTAGCCTTGGAGGTTCAGCCGCTTGCTAAACAGATAGTTCATCTAGATATTTATCCTCCTCGGAGTATTTTAGCCTTTGTTTAGGCTAGATTTTCTTTATTTGATCAGATTTATGCTCATCTATTTGAGGATCCCATATTATGTATGATCTGTGACAAAGTGTTGAATGGTGAAGTGAAGTCAGCTATTATTGATACTGATGGTGTTCTGAGGATAAATGGTAGAGTTTGTGTGCCTAAGGTAGGAAACTAGGTGAGATTGATATTAGCAGAGGCCTATTGTGCTAGATATTCCAACTATCCAGGTGTGGCTAAGATGTATAATGATCTAAAATAGCATTATTTCAGGTTTGGCATGAGGAGACACATAGCTAAGTTTGTGGCAATTGTTTAAATTGTCCACAAGTCAAGTATGAGCACCAAAAACTCGGTGGATCAATGTGAAACATGCCCATTCCCGATGGAAGTTTGAGAGAGTGACTATGGATTTTGTTATAGGTTTTCCCATGGCCTTGAGCAAGTTTGATTGGTTGTTTTTTATACCGATGAAGACTAGCTACAGTACGGAGCAGTTGGCTAGGTTGTGTATCTAGAATATTTTTAGGTTACATCGGGTGCCAGACATAGGGACAGTGTCCACTTCTCACTTTTTGGCGGGCTCTACAGCAGGGTTTGGGTACTAGAGTGGATATGAGTTCAACTTTACACCCCAGACAGATGGATAGATTGAGTGTACCATTCAGGTGTTGGAGGACATGTTAAGGGCCTATGTGATTGACTTTGGGGCCCAATAAGACCAGCACTTACCATTGGCAGAGTTCACATATAACAACAGTAATCATTTCAGCATTTAGATGGCACCATTTCAGGCGTTGTATGGCCAGAGGTGTAGATCACCCATTGGATAGTTTGATTTAGGTTTAATTGAGTGTTGATTTGATTCACGACGCCATGGATCGGGCCCGTTTCATTTAGAGTAAACATTTGATAGCACAGAGTCTCTAGAAGAGTAATGTTGATAGGAGGGTTGGGACGTTGAGTTCTCTGTTAGTGACAATGTTTGGCTAAAGGCTTCATCCATGAAAGGTATGATGAGATTTGGGAAGAGGGGAAAGCTCAGTCCCGATTTATTGGTCTATTTGAGATTTTGAGGAATATTGGTGAGGTAGCCTACGAGTTGGCATTACCACTGAGATTATCATCAATGTATCTTATTTTTCATGTTTCAGTGATCCGCTGGTACATTCCAGATGGGACGCATGTGATATCTTATGACTTTGTTGAATTTGGTCTAGATTTGTCCTTCAAATTAGAGCCTATAGCTATATTGGACAAGCAGGTCTGGATATTGAGATCCAAAAATATACCTTCTATGAATTTTTAGTGGTGGCACCGTTCTGTTGATAAGGCTACTTGGGAGTTAGAGTCTGATATGCGAGCAAGATATCCCAGTCTTTTGTAGGCTTCAGGTACTTCCTTTTTCTTTATGTTCAAGACGAACATTAATTTTTAGTGGTGAATGATGTAATGACCTGGTTGGTCATTTTCGGTCTTATTTGTGAAAATTACTATTTTATCCTATTGTAAGTTACTTTGGGCCTATTTTTAACTATTTGAATGGTTGTAACTAAAATCGTTAGTTTTAAAAGTTGAAAATATGAGTTTTAACATTTTTTGGAAACTTACGTGGTTGAAAAAGTGAGTTTTGTCCCAAATAGAGTTTTGAGTGTCGAATCAGAGATCTGTCAATTACATTAGCTTTGAAATGTTGAAACTGAACTACAGGAGGCTGCATAACTGAATTTGGAGTTAAAACGAGGTTTTTAGGCCCAAAGTTACATTTTCAGTCATTTCAGGAACCAAAGTTTGACTTCGATTGACATCCGAAATTTGAAAGCTCAGATCAAAATTCTGGCAATTCCAATAGTTTTGGATGGCAAAACTAACACTACAAATGGTCTCATCATAAATTTTTGAGTTTCCTACGTCAGTTTTGGTATTTTGAGTTTTAAACTAGTTTATTTGACTTGCATAGGTAAATGTGTCGTCGAGACCTCGGAATCTAATTCTTATTTTTCCATTGAGTCTATATCACCATTTTTGGTGTGATACATATTTGATTTGTGAAATTCTAATTTTGGATGAATTAGGAATGCCAATTTAAAGTGTTGTTGTTGGTTGATGTAGCTCGTGCAAATGAGTTTCTGGTGTAGGCACTTTTATCTCTGTGTTCACGAGGAAGCCTCCACATTCGTAGAAATCTTGTTGTTGATGAGCTCAATGTTCACGGACACGGTTCCACATTTCTAGAGCGGTCGTGTGTGATTCCCCTCTCTCCCGCTAACACTCCACGTTCGCGGGTTGGGCTCCACGATTGTGGAGGTCTTTTTGGTCCGTCTCCTCTGCGTTCGAGGAACTCCATCTGCAATTGTGGAGAAATTTTTATATCTAGAAAATTTTAAACTTGAGAAACACCATTTTTTAATCATTGTTTTCACAAACTCCAAGCTTTTGGCACAATGTTGGGAAGAGGTTTTGAAGATTTAACTTAGGTAAGTGTTTCCAACACTATTTCTGATCAATTTTCACGAGTTTTATCTTGATTTGGTCTTGAATTTCATGATTTTGAATGTCTAAATTAGGGATTTTTTGTGCTTGACTTTGAAAAAATTAATGGGGATTTTGCATTCAATTTGAACTTCATTTTTATGAGATTTTCATCCACAAACTCCATTTTTTGTGTAGGACCTGATTTTAAAGTCAAGTTCCAGATTAGGAAACTTCCAATTTTAGCCCTAATTTTGATGATTATTCTCCTAAGCCTGATTCATGCCAGTGTGGATATCAAAATGCACATCTTCATGCATAGTATCTATTTTGGATAGTGGTTGATCGATCTAAGGATCGTTTGGAGGCATGAGTTGATTGAAAGCTCGTCCAAGTGCAGTTTCAGCATCAAGGTAGGTTTGGATAACCTTTTTTGGACTGAATTTGAGTCATTAAGCATGCTTATGTGATAACTGTGAGATATAAATTGAATTATAATATTATGACTTGTTATGATTGAAACTGATGTGAATATGATATTGGTTACATCAAAAATTAGGTAAATAGCGATCCTATTAATAAATTGAGATGGAATCATGAGATTTGAGGTGATTTGGATATCAGTAAGATAATATGAGACTTGAGATAACTTCTAGATAGTGGTGTGGCTAATTAATGATGAATGTGGTGAATTTGAGAATTATAAGCCTATTTAGGGTTCTTGTTGAACCTATTTCATTGACATTTTGATTATTGATGAGTTAGAAATGATATGAGGTAATGATGACCCAATGATAATGATAGGCATACATGGTATCTCTCTTTTGATATAATGGATGTTACACCTATCTTATATTGACTAGTTGCATTAGTATGCACATATCTCTTACTAGATTAGTTGCATTGGTATACATGTATTTGTTACTTGATTAGCTGCATTGGTATTCATATTTCTTATATTGACAAGAAGATTGGTATGCACATATCTCTTACTTGTTAGTTGCATTGTTATGCATATATCTTATACTGGATTGGGTGCAATGGTATGCACAGATTTTATTTTTGATTGGGTTATATTGATATGCACATGTGTTACGTATGATTTGTTGTATTGGTATGCACACATTTGATACATGATTGGATGCATTATTATGCATATATCTCTTTACATTTGCATAATATGAGGCATTATGATCTATGTTGATATTGTGGTTATGGCCTACGATGCCTTAAGACACCCCATTTTGAGGATCGTGACGCCTCAAGATACTTCTAATTATGGCCTGCGACGCCCTATTATATATTTGAGTACATGGCCTGTGATGCCCTTGGGTTCTATCTTGTAGCTTTGGCTCAATAGTTGAGTACATCGGCCCTGTAGCGATCGTGATTTCACCTTATACATGGCCCGTGATACCATTGCATTGCATTGCATCATTGGATTGGTTCACCATCTGTAATTGCCATTATTCATTATTTTATTATATTATATACTAACGTTTTTGATGCAGGTAATAGGATTCTTTGTTATTGCATACTTTCTTCAATTTCTCTTACCCAGTCAGTTGAACCTACTAGGTACATTTTGGTTTACTCACCCTTACTCTGTTTCATCCCTGTAGATTGAGCACAGGGGCCCACATAGGGTTGTTGATGCCCTCTAGTTTATCTTTGTTGCATCTATCCTGATCCTTCTAGAGAGGCAGATGTGCAGTCAAATTACAACATTTTTTATGCTTTAAACTTGGAATTTTGTGTGTTCTCAATGCGATGTTAGGTGGTTTTATGTGTTTTCTTTTTGTGTTATTTTTGCAGGATTCTAGGGTTGGCCTTGATTTTTGGAAGAAATGCAGAAGTTGTTGATTTATTATGCAGTACGAGACCAATTACAGGCCGTGCATCATTGTACGGGTCGTGAAGTGGTTTCGTTAACAAATCCGTAAGGGGTTGATTTTCTAAATTCTATTCTATGAACATGCAGACGGGTCATATAATGATTTACGAACTGTAGAACATGGTTCGAGCACTGAGGATCAGAGATGAGGATTTCTAGGTCACAGAGGGGGTGTCATAAACCATTTTACAGGACATAGAGGAGGTGTCATAGATTTGAAGTCCAATTTTCCAGAAGCATTGTACGGGATCTGACTTACGGGTCATGGAATGCAATACGGCCCGTAAACCTATTCGTGAGGCGTGCTGACCTAGCTATCCTATTTTGTTTAGGACATGCATTTTAAATATTATACATAGGTTTTTTAGGTTATTTTTCAAAAGTTATCGTATAGTACAAAGCAAACTCAGTAATTAGAGAGAGAAAATAGCAAGATTACATTGGAGAGTATTGAAAACACTTGTACTTTGATTTAATCTTTAATCTTGTGATTCTCTTTACTGTTGGATTTCCTTGTTCTTAAATCAATTATGTAAGTGATCTATTATGTTATTCCAATTCATAAGTCTTGCATCTACACAAAGTATGAGTAGCTAAATCCACAACTAGGGTTGTGGGAACCATCAAGAACTAACAAGGTAAAACCGGATAATCTATAATTCTTGGAAAGTGTGCATGCATTTATTAATTAACTCTCTTCATTTTGCATGTTTTCTAGTGGTGGCGAACATCAGAACACGCCTAGTGTTACTGACTGGAGCAAGGTAGTAATGAATAGGAAAAGAGATTAATTAATAGGATTTGATTGATGTGTTCTTGTCTAATCAACCAAACTAGACCAAGGGGAGATTGTCGTGGGACTAATAGGTAAGGGATAGTAATGCACACTACGGATATGAGCCAAGTCACATATTGAAATTCATCTCTCACCTTTCACCAAAGGGCTTGTTGAACTTAACTTACCATCCTGTATGCTACACACTAGAAAAGAATTAGGTTATCTAGTGAAACTAAGTTAGGGAATCATGGGGAACACAATACCTTAGTTTCTCTCCATATTGATTTCACTCTTCTGTTAGTTAGATTTAGTTTCCTTTTGATTATTGGAACCCCCCGGGACGTAAGTTAGTTAACTACTCAAATTGCGATAATTGAATCTTTTGGTTCTACGTATTCCCTTGCGTTCGAACCTAACCTTGGTTAGGTTCTATTTCTTAACAACGACCATTTTATCCTCAAAAAGGAGGTGTAACTTCGGTGACATCAAGATTTTAGCGTCTTTTCTAGGGAATACAACTAGACTCAGTTAATTCATATTTCCCTTTTACATTTCCCACATTTTACATTTTTGTTGTTTTTGTTTTCTTTCAGGGTATAAGTGTAGTGTATGCCCTACACGTGAATTTGACGTAGAACCTTGACTCTATTTGACCCAGAGATTCATTAAACGTTGAGGAGAATGGCTCAAGGCACCACCAACAATGCGGCTAATGCAACTCTAAATAGGAACGAGAGTTAGAATGCTGATCATGAGAACCCACCTTCTCTTGAGGACATTACTCCATAGCAATAGGATTTTAATGCCAATGCTTATCAGTGAAACCAGTATAGGTTGAATCCTATCGCTATGGAGGTGACTGGAGCTATTGTGTTGCCATCACTACCGACTGACACAAAGTTCATAGTCTCAAGTGGGTTGCTTCAGATGCTGCAGAACTATTGACTATTTGCGGGCTTACCATCGGAGGATCCTTATATCCATCTACACAGTGTTATATTCGTCTGCAAGAGTGTGATGGGAACACAGAATCTGTCTATGGATGTTGTGGGACTTCGTATCTTCCTATTATCTCTTACTGGGAATATAGCGTTATGGTTATCTGAGCTGCCATAGAGTTCAATCACCAGTTGGGCTGAAATATAGAAGGCCTTTTTAGAGAGGTAATTCCCTAGATCGAAGAAGCACAAGGTTAAAGACGTGATCAATAACTTTGAGCAACTTCCTAGTGATTTGATCAGTACTACTTGGGAGAGGTTCACCAAATGCTTGAGGAGTGTCCCGGACCACAAGATAGTTGATGATGCCTCGGTGGAGAACTTCTACCGTGCCCTTGATGAGAACAGCCAAGCTTATGCTGACACTATCATGGGGGGCATGGCGCAAAGATATCAGAACGGATGGAGAGAGTGGTCAAGACTAATCGTGCCTAGGGGCAAAGAGACAAAGCATCTACAATAAGTTTGTGCGCTGTCAATGTTAGATCGAATAAAGCAAAGATTAACAAAGAAATTATGCAAGAGCTTACCTAAATTCGTACAAGTATGGAGGTGATGATGAATAAAACCAAGAGTGAGTCAATACAGTGGTTCATCATCCTTCATGTGCGCGTATGTATGATGAGACTTATTATGACGAGGACACATGTTTTGTTGCTGATCAGACGGGGGGTTCCCGGACCAACGCCCAAGGGTCTACTCAGGACTATTAGCACCAAGGTCAAGGAAACCAAGGTCAGAACTTCAATAAATATGGAGCTTTCAGGGACAACCGCAGAGGGTATTATGATTGGAAAAGGGATCCAGAAAAAGATGCATATTAGGGTCGTAGAGATGGCTTCAGAAATTGTCCCTATATGCCACCACATAACCGCGATGTAGGTGCAAGTAGCCAAGAATTGAGGAGATGTTTAATCGCATATTATAGAAAGCTGAGACATAGGATGAGACTATGAGGGGAATGAAATCTGAGATTTCCAGTATTAATCAAAAAATTTAGTATCATTCTACGGCTATCAAACAGCTTGATCAATAGTTTGGTCAAGTGTCGACTCACCTTAATCAGCGGCAAAGGAGTACAATTCCTAACAACACAGTTAAGAACCCTAAGAATAAAGGGCAACGTATGGGGTTATTATGGGTGGTGGAAAGAGTACCATTGCTCTTCTCATGCAAGTGGATAAGGATGATGCTCGAGAGGATATAGTTGTAGACAAGGATGCAGATGTAGGAGATGATCGTGGCAAGGATAGGGTGAGTGAAGCTGCTGATGCGCCACAAAAGTTGAATCCCGTTCTTAGGCCTCCTCCTTCCTTCCCTTAAAGAATCAAAAAGAAGGAGGAGGAAGGCAAGTTTAAGTAGTTTCTCTCCATGTGGAAACAACTCTCTATCAACATCCCTCTCATTGAGGCATTTAAGAAAATGCCAGAGTATGTGAAGTACATGAAGTACCTAATTACTAAGAAGCATACTATGAGTCAGGACCTCTCCCAAGAGCTTCAGTGTTGCATTTCTACAATGTCCTTGGTTCAGAAGAGAGAAGATCCCGGTGCTTTCACCATACCCTGCAACATTGGAGATGTTGAGTTTACATAGGCACTATGTGATCTAGGTGCCAGCATTAATTTGATGCCCCTTGTGGTCTTGAAGGGGCTAGGATTGGGAGCCCCTACTCCGATGAACACGCGATTATTGATGGTTGATCGCACGGTGATGAATCCTGTGGGGATATTATATGATGTGCTGGTCAAAGTAGAGAAAGTTTAGTTCCCTATAGACTTTATGATCCTAGATTGTGAGGTTGATTTTGAAGTCCCTATCATCTTGGGGAAAGCCTTCTTAGCCACTCTACGCACTTTGGTGGATATGGAGAAGGGCCAACTCAAGTTTAGATTTGGGAAAGATGAGGTGGTGTTCAATATATGTCAGGAGGCAAAGAAAGAAAATAACTTGAGAATGGTCTCCATTATCGAGATGGTTGATGATGCTGAACCAGAAGTACCTTTCAAAGAAAGATTAGGTGCTGACACCTTGAAAGCATTGCTGATGAACTTTGATAGTGATGGCATCCCAAATTATGAGGAGACAGAGAATGATCTAGGGGTGCCTTACGACCATATGCGCCAAACCAAGCTAGAGCTAGACTTGCAGAATTGGGAGCCACCGTGTACAAAGCCATCCATAGAAGAACCACTGGTATTAGAGTTGAAGCCACTTCCAGCACATCTGAGATATGCTTTTTTAGGAGCCAACAACACCTTTCCAGTTATAGTTGTTGTGGATTTGAATGATGAGAAGGTGAGCGCCCCTGTCATGGTGCTTGAATGGTTTAAGAAGGCCATTGGATGGACGATTGCAGATATCTTTGGTATCTCTCATGGGATATGTACATAAAAAATCCAATTGTCTAAGGACTACAAGTCAAGTATTGAGCACCAAAGGAGTCTCAATCCCCCTATGCAAGAGGTTGTATGCAAGGAAATCATCAAATGGTTGGATGTAGGAGTGATCTATTCAATTGCCGATAGTGAATGGGTGAGTCCGATTGAGTGTGCTCCAAAGAAAAGTGGCATCACAGTGGTGCAAAATGCCAACAACAAGTTGATCCCGACGCGTCCAGTCACAGGATGGAGGGTGTTCATGGATTACAGAAAACTCAATGTGTTTACCGAAAAAGATCACTTCCCTATGCCATTCATGAACCAGATGTTGGGCCGACTAGCTAGAAAGGGTTGGTATTGCTTCCTTGATAGATACTTAGTCTATAATCAGATCACGGTTTCCCCAAAGGATCAGGAGAAGACGACATTTACATGCCCCTATGGCACCTTCACATTCAAGATTATGTCATTCGGGTTGTGTAACGCCCTAGCGACATTCTGGAGATACATGATGTCCATCTTCCCAGACATGGTGGAGGACACTATTGAAGTCTTCATGGATTACTTTAGTTTGGTTGGAGACTCATTTGAGGACTACTTGAAGCACTTGTATGTTGTATTGCAAAGATGTGATGAAAGCCACTTAGTGCAGAATTGGGAAAGGTGTCACTTCATGGTAAAGGAGAGCATTGCGTTGGGCACAGGATATCCAGCAAAGGGATCAAAGTTGACAGAGATAAAGTAGAGGTGATCAAGAATCCTCCTCCATTCATCTCAGTTAAGTGTGTGAGGAGCTTCCTAGGGCACGCAGGATATTACCAGAGGACCATATAAGACTTCTCTAAATCGCACACCCCTTGTGCAAGTTGCTGGAGAAGGATGCTAAGTTTGTGTTGGATGGAGCATGCCTCAAAGCCTTTGAAGAATTGAAGAAGAGGTTGATTTTAGTCCTAATCATTGTAGCTCTAGACTAGTCTAAGCCCTTTGAAATCATGTGTGATGCACGTAGGGTTGCGCAAGGTGTAGTATTGGGAAAATGCCAAGAGAAGATACCAAATCCCATATACTATGCTAGCAAAGCCCTAAATGTTATCCAGAAGAATTACACTGTCACTGAGTAAGAACTACTCATAGTGGTTTTTGTATTCGAGAAATTCAGGTCATATCGATTGGGGGCCAAAGTGGTGGTGCACACAGACCACTCAGCACTAAGAGACTAGATGGCAAAGAAGGATGCAAAACCAAGGTTGATGAGGTGGGTACTTCTTTTGCGAGAATTCAACTTCGATGTCATCAACAAAAAAGAGATAGAAAAGTAGGTCGCAGATGACCTGTCCGGATTAGAAGATGGGCCAATGACAAAGTTTGATGATTGATTGGAGATCAATGATTCATTTCCAAATGAGAGAGTGTTGGCAGCATCCCATGACTTAATATCACGGATTGCAAACTATGCAAACTACTTGGTAAGTGACATTGTGCCGCCCAATCTGAACACACATCAGCATCGGAAGTTCATATCTAATGTGAGAAAGTTCTTTTGGGATGACCTATACTTGTTTCGTGTATCTTCATATGAGATTATTCGTCATTGTTTTCCTGAGATCAAGATGATGAGCATCCTTGAGACATATCACTCGTCATTGGTAGGTTGGCATCATAGTGGAGTTCAGATAGCACAAGAGATCTTACAGTGTGGCTATTATTGGTCCACCATCCACCAAGATACGCAAGACTATAGGAAAGCTTGTAATAGGTGCCAAACAGAAGGTGGTGTTTCCCGCAAACATGAGCTCCCTCTAAACCCCATTATGGTGGTTGAGTTATTTGATGTATAAGGGATAGATTTCATGGGATCTTTTGTTAGCACACACGAAAACAAGTACATCTTAGTCGCTATGGGTTATGTATCAAAGTGGGTTGAGGATGTGGCTCTACCCAACAATGAGGACAAAAGTGTCATAGTATTTTTGAAAAAAAGAATCTTCCTAAGGATTGGCACCCTTTGGGCAATCATTAGGGATGGAGGTTCTTACTTCTGTGATAGGCTCTTCAAGGATTTTTTCTTAAAAGTATAGGCTGAAACATCGGGTGGTGACTCATTATCATCCTCAAACTAGTGGACATGTGGAAGTGTCTAATAGAGAAATTAAACAGATTTTATCCAAGGTTATAAATGCAAACAAGACAGATTGGTAGCAGAAGCTAGATGACGCATTATGGGCATACAGGATAGCACTCAAGACCCTTATAGGCATGTCTCCCTAACAACTTGTCTTTGGGAAGGTATGTCATTTGCAAGTGGAACTTGAACATAAAGCAATGTGGGCGCTGAAGAAATTGAATCTAGATTAGAATGATGCAATAAACTCTAGGTTGAGCCAACTCACTAACCTTGATGAGTTTTGATCGAAGGCGTATGAGAGCTTAGCCTTGTACAAATAAAGAATTTAGTTGCAACATGATCGTCACATAGAGAATCGTCAATTTGCACTAGGGGACTTGGTGCTGCTCTACAATCCATGATTAAAGTTGTTCCCTAGGAAGCTCAAATCCAGATAGATGGGACCCTTTCAAATAGCACGTGTCTTCAATTATGGGGCTATTGACTTGGAGAGAAGAAATGGAGGAAATGTCAAGGTAAATGACTAAAGACTCAAGCCATGCCTTGGAAACGTGGATGAAATAAAAACTGTGGAAGAATGGGATCATGAGGAAATTTGAGTATTCAAGACATCTATGTTGTGTCGCGATAATAAATCAAGCACTGCTTGGGTGGAAACCTAAGGTGGATACCAGTGCTTAGGCTCCCAGGTATGGTTTTTGACCCCCTATACTTTGTTTTGCTTTGATTGCGTGCATTGGGGACAATGCACGTTTTTTAATAGGGTGTGGGTAGTTATGGGCCTCAATGAACTTTGAGTAGCTTGGGTCCATAACTACCCCAATTTTTTATCCCAGAGTTTTCTTGCATGTGTTCTTATTCCCCATGGATATTTATTTTATGTTGAACTGACATGTTTAGGATGTTTAGGTAGTATTTGTAGCATATAGTACTAATACATATGGCATATAACATGTTTTTGTGTTTTGTTTAAAAAATGATACCCACCAAAATTTTGATTAGTAGCCTAGATAGCAACCATGCATGTTTAGGTGTGTTGACAATGCTTGTTCTGATAAGTGAGGATAAATTGAGATAAAAAGCATGATCTGAGAGTCTTTTGTTGATAATGTAGTCAGTGTCATGTGAATGTGAGCCTTAACTTGCTGAATTCATATGTTATGTGGTAATTTAGAACTTTCCCTATTACTCTAGGTTAGACTGTAGATTAATTTGATTAGGAAAGGATCTTAGGCCATTGTTCTAATTAGTCCACTTAGCCTAAATGACCAACAAGATTGCAATATATATTCTGTGTTCCTAATATTTGAGCCTAACATGTACCTATTCTTTGCAAACACCTAATTAACCTAGCCTTGTTAGTTGTAAAATCCTAAATTTGGAAATGGTCCTTCCTCAAACATTGTGCACCTCGACTAAGGCAAAAAGCCTAAGTTCACAGTGTCTACTAATAATGGCCTTGATTCTGAGAATGGATATTGTGCATATGAACTCAAGCCAAAAGCCTAAGTTGAGGGTGGCCGGTGTAAGAATGAAATACAAATATAAGGGGGAAGTTAGTGATACAGAGAAAAAGGAGAAAAAATCATGTACTAGGTGCAAGAAAAATAAGTGATGCCTTAGTTGTGAGTTAAAAAGAAAAATGAAGTGTAAAACCATGGAAAAAAGCTAAAAACTGAAAAGAAAGCACCCAAAAAAGCTTGTAATAGGAGAAAGGGAGAATGAGCTGAAAATAACACAGTTGGTAGGGCAAAAGTGTAGGAAAACACAGTGTCAGGGAGGGCCTTTAGTCACTATGTTCCCAAAGTACCATATCAAACTCCCCTGAGCCTATGTTACAAGCCTAGAAAGTCCTAAAGTGATACCAGTCCAATTAGTTGAAGGTCTTAGTCATGATGTGAGGCAATCCTATGTTATTAGGCATAATGCAGGAATGTCTTTTGTGAGAGTGAGCAGTTTTGCATAGTCCCAAGGTTATACATGAAAACATCATTGAGTGTCAGATATGGGACTTCTTTCTGTGAGGGCACTTACATTGCATTTTTAGCATTAGACTTATTTAGTGATTGTGGATTGTTGATAGTACCTCACCTGTCATAGTTGTGTTGTCACATGCACTAGTCTGCATTGGTTTACCAAATGGCTATCTGATCCTATTTTGAAAAACGGTGGTGTGGGTGTCTAAGTTTGAGATTGATGTGATGTATGCCATTGGTTTGAGGTTTGTGTATTGTTGTATTACCTATGTAGATTGAATCGGTTGTTTGAGGATAAACAATAATTTTAAGTTGAGGGTGTTGATGTGCTATCAAAATACAACACTTTTGATGTTTATAACTTGGAATTTTGTGTGTTCTCAATGTAATGTTAGTTAGTTTTATGTGTTTTCTTTTTGTCTTATGATTGAAGGATTCCAATGTTCGCTTTGATTTAATGATGAAACACAGAATTTGCTGATTTTTATGGTTGAATGAGACCTTTAGGGGTCGTAGTTCATTCTACGAATCATGAAGTGATTTCATAGACAAATCCAGTGAGGGGCTGATTTTTTTAAGTTTATTTTACGAATATGCAGATGGGTCATAGAATGATAACGAGTCGTCGAACATAGTTTGTGCCCTGAGGATCAGAGATAAGGAATTTCTGAAGATTCATCCTATTAAACCCTCCTACAGTTCGTAGAGGGGGTGTCATAGACTTGAAGTCCAGTTTTCCAGTACCACTGTATGAGACCCCATTATATGGAATGCAATATGGCCCGTAAACTTGTTCGTGAGGCGTGCTTACCCAGCTATCCTATTTTATTTAGGACATGTATTTAAATATTATAAATAGGATTTTTAGGTTATTTTTTAGAAGTTTTTGCATAGTACACCAAAAACTCAATAACTAGAGAGAGAAAATAGTGAGATTACATTGGAGAGTGTTGAGAACACTTGTACTTTTATTTCATCATTAGTCTTGTGATTCTCTTTGAAGTTGTATTTACTTGTTCTTAATTCAATTATGTAGGTACTCTATTAAGTTATTCCAATTCATAAGTCTTGCATCTACACAAAGTATGAGCAGCTAAATCCACAAGTAGGGTTGTGAGAACCATGAAGAACTAACAAGGTAAAACCAGATAAAATTCATAATTCTTGAAAAGTGTGCATGCATGTATTAATTAAATCTCTTCATTTTGCATGTTTCTAATGATGGACAACATTATAACTTGCCTAGTGTTACTAACTGGAACAAGGTGGTAATGAATAGGAAAAGAGATTAATTAACAGGATTCGATTGATGTGTTCTCATCTAATCAACCAAACTAGGCCAAGGGGAGGTTGTACTAGGACTAATAGGTAGTGGTTAGTAATGGGCACTCTGGAGATGGGCTAAGTCACATAGTGAAATTTGTCTCTCACCTTTGACCAAAGGACTTGGTGAACTTAACTTACCGTTCGGACATGCTACACACTAAAAAAGAATTAGGTTATCCAATGATACTAAGTTAGGGAATCATGAAGAACACAATACCCTACTTTTTCTCTATATTGATTTCACTCTTGTGTTAGTTAGATTTAGCTTCCATTGATTATTGCAGACCACCACCCCCCCTCCCCCGGGGAAGTAAGTCGGCTAACTACTCAAATTTCGATAATTAAATTCTCTTGAGTTATGTATTTCCTTAGATTTGACCCTAACCTTTGTTAGGTTCCATTTCTTGACCACGATCGCTTTATCCTAAAAAAAAGAGGTGTAGCTTGGGAGACATCAGAGGCTCAAACTTTGACTTGTTGTCGATCTTTAGGATTTTCTATATTATTTCTTTACTAACTTTGTAATCAGATATTATTCACTGAGAAAACTGTGTATCATATGCTAAGATAGTTGTATTTACTCTTCAATACTATTTTAGATTCTCTTGTACTCATGACTCCATGTTTTGGGAGATTTTTATGCTATATGAGTTATTTCCACTTTATTTTTTTCTTCTTTAGTTGTACTCCGATTTTAGGATGTGAAATAGAGTTGAGCCAATGACAATGGAGGTTGTGAAGAATTAGCTAGGTCGTTATCTCCATTCGATATTAGGATCTTTTTGGATTTGGTTGGATACTATAGGAGTTTTGTTGAGGGATTTTTCTCCATTACTTCTCCTTTGTCGAAGTTGATCCAAAAGAAGATAAAATTTCAATGGTCATATCAATGTGAAAGGAGTTTTCAAATGTTGAAGGATCTTATTACTTTGGCTCCTATTTTGACATTGCTCAAAGGTCCTGATGGTTTTATTGTGTATTTTGATGCCTCACATATAGGCTTGGGTTGTATGTTGATGAAACATGGAATAGTCATTGCCTATACTTCAAGGAAATTGAAAGTGCATAAAAAGAATTATTCGACACATGATCTTGAATTGTTGACCATTGTGTTTACAATGAAAATTTGATGACATTATTTTTATGGGGTATATGTTGATAAATTCACCGACAACAAGAGTTTGCAACATGTCTTTAACAAAAGATATTTGAATTTAAGACAAATAAAGATAGTTGGAACTATCGATGGATTATGACATGAGTATGATGTATCACCAGGGCAGCACTAATGTTGTTGTGTATGCTTTTATAGAGTGTCTATAGGAAGCATGTTATATGTTGAGAATAGAAGAAAGAGTTGGTCAAAGAATTGCATTGTTTGGCTCATTCGGGTATGTGGTTGAATAGCTTGAGCAATGGTGGTGTGTTGATACCAAATAGGGTGGAATCATCCTTAATGGAAGAAGTTAAAGCAAAACAAGAAATAAACCCTACTTTGGTTGAACTGAAGAAGTTAGTGGTTGATAAGAAGGTAGAAGTCTTCTCACAAGGAGGATATGGAGTGTTACATCACCAAGGGCGATTGTGTGTGCTGAAAATAGATGGTTAAGGAAAAAGATATTTGATGAAGCTCACAATTCCAAGTATTCTACTCATCCGGGTATCCACGAAGATGTATCAAGATTTGAGAGAAGTGTATTAGTGGAATGGCATGAAGATAGACATAGCAAAGTGTGTGATGGGGTGTGCAAATTGTCAATAATTGAATGTGGAACATTAAATACCCAGTGGTTTGACTCAAAACATTGAGATACCGACTTCAGAATAGAAGGAAGTAAATATGAACTTTATTACAAGCTTGCCAAAAAATAGTAGGCAATTTGAATCTATATGGGTAGTTGTGGATAGAATGACAAAAACAACTCATGTTTTACTTGTAAAGACTTCTTATGGTGTCGAGGATTATGTTAAGGTTTACATCCAAGAATTGCTAAGGTGCATGGGGTACCATTGTCAATTATATTGGACAAGGGTTCTCAATTTACTTCTCATTTTTGGATGTCATTCCAAAAAGGCCTTGGTGCGAAAGTGAAGCTAAGTATCGCATTTCATCCCCGAAATGGATGGATAAGCCAACAGGAGAATACAAATATTGGAGGATATGTTGAGGGCTTGTGTGCTTAATTTCAATGGAAGTTACGATGATCACTTACCTCTTATTGAATTTGTATTTAAAAATAGCTTTTACTCAAATAATGAAATGGTGTTGTCTGAAGCATTGTACAATAGAAGGTGTGGATCACCGATGGGATGATTTTAGGTTGGAGAAATATCTTCTATTGAACTTAATATGGTATCTGATGCAATGGAGAAGGTGAAGGTCATACAGGAAAGGGTAAAGTCTGCCCAAAATTGTTAAATCTTATGCCTATGTTTGGAGAAGAGAACTAAAGTTTGAAGAAGGTGATTGGGTGTACTAAAGGTTTCACCAATGAAAGAGGCAATGGCATTTTGGCAAGAACGGAAAATTTAGTTCTAAATATGTAGGACCTTATGAGATAGTAGAGAATTAGGAAATAGCCAATGAACTAGATTTTCCTATGGAATTAGCTATGGTTCATCTGGTGTTTCACGTATCGATGATAAGGAAATGCTTGGGTGATCCTAATTTTATTATTCCATTAAGGGATGTTTCTATTGAGGATAATTTGACTTATGAAGAAGTATATAGGTTGTTATTTTAGATCGGCAAGTGAATAAGTTGAGAAATAAAGAGGTTGCATCTATCAAAGTATTATGGAGGAACCAAAAAGTTGAAAGTTCTACTTGGGAGGCCGAGGTAGACATGATAAAATGATACCCTTACCTCTTTTCTTCTATTCAAGCCTAAGGTGTCCAAAAGTTCTCGCGAATAAGGCCTTTTGTTAAGTTGCATACATGCATGATCATGAAACTATTTTTGAATAATATTTGATGCATAAGTTTGATGATTTCTATGAAAATGATGATTAAGTTTCATTTTTGCATATATATTATGATGATGATTATGTTTCTACTTCACTCAAGCATATTTCTATCTCAGTCGAGGATGAATGATCCCAAGAGGGAGATACTGTAACACTCTAACTATTGTTAGCCTGGAAAATGGAATGTTAAGAAATTTATAAACTAATTTGATCCTACAAGCTAGTTCACAGCTCATAAAAAACCCCGGGTCGTAGGAGGGTACATGAACTCGAGTCCAGAAAGATTGAAATTTTGCAAATTTTTAGAAGTTGAATGACGATTAATAGGAAAGATCATATATAGAACCACCACCTATCAAAGGTGTCATGTAAAGGAGTCTTGAAGAGCTTAAATTTTTATAAGTCTCAAACCACTCTACAAGATAACTTACAGCTCGTCGATGGATTGATCGATCATCCTGCATGTTCTGGTTTGGAAGATGCAAATTTCAAAAGCTGAACTATTATGGCATGAATTTTTACGAACCAATGCATGAGCCGTAGGTTGAACTACGACTTGTGGACAGGGTCTCATGGTTGGTCCCATCAGATTTTAATGAATTGTACCTTTGACATTTCCAATTTTTGGAAATCCTCAACTATGTTGGTTTGTCTCTTTTAATTACCTTAACCGACCTAACCCGTATTAGTCATATTCCTAATTCATTCATCCTCAAAATTCTCTCAAGGGTCTCAAACATTTCTTCTCTAAGACAAGTATTCCATTGACGCTAGGGCTTGAGGGTTTGACCAAGGTTTTTTCAGATTTTCTCTTCAACTCTGAGGATTCTCATTTGAGGAACGTAGAGCTTCATTCAAGGATTAGTTTCATCCATGAAGTCCAATCGAAAACCCTTTTTTTCATCAAAGTTTCATGATAATTTCTTATAGACTTTTATGCTATGATTTCAAATGCACAAATTCTGAATATTCTATGGTTATCAAGCCTATCTAAGAATCAGTTATGATGAATTACATGATGAATACGATTTTCAAGAAAAATTATGTGACTTCAAGTATGCATGATTAGGACTTAATAATTTGATGTGGGTTCCTTTATTAATGATCCGAACTGATTTAATTGCATTTTATCTCTATGAATCTCCTCCAATTGCATGATTTTTGACTCAATTATTCATGAACCCAAACTTAGCCCTAATCTCTTATAATAAAGCTAAGGATTTTCATGATTATGATCTTAAGTATGAATGTTTTAAGATAATGATGATGTTATGACAATGATAATGATGATGTTATGATAAAGAGGGTGATGAAAACCCTAATATTTTTATGATGATGTTATGGTGGGAATGTCTATGCACACTATGATGAATAGCAAAGTACATAGATTATTCTTATGACATGAGATGCTTTCATGAAAGATTATGATGACTATTTTATGAATTATGAAAGTATGATTTTTAATTGAGTTATGTTGAAATCTATATATAAATGATTTATATATTCTGTGGGATCTGACTTAGCACTGAGAGAGCTTTGGTTGATTCTATAGTCCCATAACTATGTGATGCCAGAGAAATGATGTTTATGTTTTTATATCTTATTGATATGCTAATGGACCTATTTAGCCTTAATGATGGACACAACATAGAGCCTAAAGGGTGGGGTTGAATGATGGGTTCTCACCCTGCTAGGATAGAGCTTATAGGGTGAGGATCGAGTCTGCCTTGGAAAAGTAGACTCTTCTTTACTTGATGTAGAGGGAACATCAAGATTCCATATAATAGTCTACATGGTCTTATATATAGATTATGATTTTATTTCGTCATATGTATGTTAAGGTTATGAATGGATTTAATGATGCTTCTTCTCGTGATTTTAACTTGCATTGCTAATGTGTATTGTGTTATTATCCTATTGATTATGATTATGCATATTAATATTATTGTGATGTAATTTGATTCATGATATACCTACATGCTTAGTACATTCCACGTACTAACACATACTCTTCGCCTACATGATCTAACCATGTAGGGAAGATTGACGAGGTGACTATTCTGTTACGTGGCTAGATTCGGATTCCATGTTTGAAGGCTTGTTGGTGAGTTCCCATGCTTCGGGAAAATTCCCATTTATGATGTTTCTATATGATAAGACTTTACCATTTCTTTTAATGTATATTAGAGGCTAAGCTATTAAGCTATATTCAAGATCACGCTAAGATCTTAAGATGTAGAGGTATGTTTTAGACACTACGAATTGATGAATATTTCCCTAAGAAACACTATGACATTCGTACTTTTTATACATTCTATTTACTTATTCTCTTATGTATGCATATTTTACTTTATGAAAATGATATGAATATGAGGCTTGGATGGATGCCTTCAGGTGTCACATTTGTCATGTCACGGCCAGGCCCTAGGTTTGGGCTGTGACACAAGAAGTCCAAAAAGAAGAGATCTTTTATGATGGCTTAGTTTAGGGTTGTACCCCTGCGTTATACTAGTTTTTGTATTCCCTTTTCTCATATTATGTATCCCTATTCAATCTATTCATAAATCTTGTATAATATGTTTTTTGCGATAGTGGAACATTTCAAATGGCGTAATACATCTTTCAGATCATTAGGCCTACCCTTGGCGCAAATGGGTCACATGTCTATTTAGGATGTGCGATAATTGTTTAAGTGTTATAATTCAGAACTATTTGTGTGAGAATCTGTTGTTTTATTTGAAAACGTGCTAGTTCACTCCTTCCAAAAAGACTTTTTGGAACCCCTTAGGCACAAAAATCAAGTCACTATCAAAAGTTCATCCAAATACTCTTCGAGTCTTGTGTTTCCCAAAACAATTTGAATTCCACTCTTAAAATTCTACAAATCTTACTCTGTCATCTGACAAGATGTGGATTTGCTATTTCAATTTGAAATAAAATTTAAACTAGTCAAATTATTTTTGAAGAGCTTATTTTTTTCCTCCTTCATCCTTACAAGAGAAGCATCAATTTCACATCCGCAATGAAAACCTTGGCTCAATGTTTCCTCGATTCACAAATCTCAAATCAATAGACAAAGTTTGGCCTATTTAATCATTTTTCTATATCATGGGCTAGCATGTCTTCAAACAAAGTAACTATCATGTGATTGCTTTTGTGTGTTACTTTGCATTATCTATTATGAATAAGGACTAACACATTCATCTTTTGAGTTATTTTTTGTTCAACAGGTAATTAAAATTTGTTTGTGTTGAGAAAATGACTAGCCTTGTATATTTCAAGAGTCCAAAGATCCCAAAGAATACTTTCCTAACCAAAGTCTTTTGAAAGTCAAAGAAAAAATGGCTAAGAATAGTGAGGACATTAGTTTAATCAAAGTTACTGCAATGGACCTTGACATTGCTAAATAGAATAAGTCTACTGCACAACTGATGCAACCAATTACTTAAATGAAAGCTCATATACAAACGACCCAAGATTTGATGAATCTATCAATCGCCAAAAATACTATTTCTGAATGACGAAAGGCTTCACTTTAGCTTTCTTATACCTAACTACGAACCCAATCCACAAATCACAGATTGGACCACGTGTAATAGAAGATAAGTTTTGTCCTAGTTAGAATTTTGAACCTCTGAAGTATGTCTCTGAAACTATATCATCGAGGCCACTTTATGACTCATAGATTGGTCTACTGGTCATAAAGACTGGTGTTGAAACTACACAACACTTAGAAATGTTTCCTCAATTCAGGTCCCATCTTACAACCTAATTCTATGACTCGTAAAGGAGTTTATGACTCATCCTGTTATTCGTACATCACACATCAGAAATTTAGAATTTGATAAACCTAGCCACCATTTCATGAACATATTGTACGATTGGTAGTTTCATTTATGAATCATAATTACCCCTTGTAGACTAGCCTTTTACTTGGCCAAATTTTCACCTTACTAGTCGCAACGCACGATCCTTATCTATGACTTGTGATTTGAACTATTGGCCATAGATATGGTTCATACATTGTCCCTGCAAATTTTTAGATTTCCCCTTTTCCTACATTTACATACTTCCTTACTTGCAGAGCCTTACATTTTAAAATGCACAGGACATGGATTAGAAGGAGAACTTATAGACTTCATCTCTATCGCACGATATAGATCATGAACGAAGTGAAATATTTCTTATTTATTGTCTCAACCCGGACCTAGGGTGTAGGAGAATCGGCCCCATTCTGAACATGAATACCAGCTTCATCAGAGTCAGCCAACCTAACACCTAACCTAGACAAACGGTGAACATCCTTTACGAACTCCTTCTTTCCTTCATCAACATAAGACACACTCCCTATAGATAGTCCACAAGAGCGTCAACTATAACATTTGCCTTGTCGGGATGATATTGTACACTTATGTCAAAATCCTTAAGGAGTTCCAACCACCTTCTTTGCCTCAAATTAAGATCCCTTTGGGTGAACACATATTGCAAACTCTTGTGATTAGTGAAAATCAACATGCACCATACAAATAATGTCTTCAAATCTTCAAAACAAACACCACAACTGCTAGCAATAACATGAGCCGGGTAATGACGATCATGCACCTTTAATTGCCATGCTACATAGGTTATCACCTTTCCATGTTGCATAAGCACACAATCCAACTCAATCTGAGAAGCATCACAATCTACCACAAACCCATCTAAGCCATCCAGTAGAGTCAAAATAGGAGCCGATGTAAAACGGTCTTTCAAAGTCTAAAAACTCTTCTCACATTCATCCGACCATACAAACTTGGCCTTCTTTTGAGTCAACTTGGTCAATGGAGATGCAATAGATGAGAAACCTTTCACAAATTTCCTATAATAACCAACCAACCCAACAAAACTTAAAATATCTGAAGGAGTCAATAGTTTAAGCCAATTCTTCACGGCCTCAGTCTTCTTTGGGTCAATCTTAATACCATCATCGCATACCACATGACCAAGAAAAGCTATCTCACCCAACCAAAACTCATATTTACTAAAGTTAGCATACAATTGCTTCCCCGTATAAGTCTAAATAAGCTACCTCAAATGATCCATATGCTCCCACTCACTTCGGGAATAAAGGTATCATTAATTAAAACAACCACAAAACTATCAAGAAATGGCTAGAACACCCAATTCATAAGGTGCATAAACACCCCTAGAGAATTAGTCACACCAAATGACATCACAAAAAATTCAAAGTGCCCATATCGAGTTCAAAAAGCCATTTTGGGAATATCACACTCCCACATTAATGATAACTGAAAAGGAGGTCAATCCTTAAGAAATGGGTGGCCCCTTGAAGTTGATCAAACAAGTCATAGATCCTTGACAATGGATATTTATTGTTGATGGCTACCTTATTCAACTATCTATGATCAATGCACATCCGAAAAGATCCATCTTTCTTTCTTACAAATAATACTGGAGCACACCATGGCGATATACCTGGCCTAATGAAGCCTTTCTCCAACATGTCATTTATTTGATCTTTCAACTCTTCCAACTCAATTGGTGCCATACGACAAGGAGGAATAGAGGTAGGTTGAGTATCCGAGAGAAGATCTATATCAAAGTCTACTTCCCTTTCGGGAGAGATACAGGGCAAATCTTTAGGAAAAACATTCGAAAACCCATTCACCATCCGAACTGATTCAAGAGTAGTTGGTTCAGACTCCACATCCTTAACCCTCAATATATGATAGATAAACCTACTAGAAATCATCTTTCGAGCCTTGAGATAGGAAATAAACCGACCTTTAATAGCGGAGTCACTACCCTTCCATTCAAGAACGGGCTCATCTAGAAATTGGAATTTGACCTTCTGGGTTCTACAATTAATAGAGGCATATGAAGAAGGCAACCAATCCATCCCAAAAATATTAAAATCAAACATCTCAAGATCTACAAGATCACATAGAAGGACTTTATGCAACACAGAAACAGAAAAACACCGATAAGCTCTTTGGGAAACAATAGACTTACCCGCGGGAGTATAAACTAAAAAGGGCTCCCTTAGAATTTCAAGGCTCAAACCAAATTTAACAACCAAAAGAGGATTCACAAAAGATAAATTTGCACCCGGATCAAGCAAAGCATAAGCTCCAAAATAAAATACTTTTAACATACCAGTCACAACATCTGGACTCTCCTCCACTTCATGTCGAGCATGTAAAGCATAGAACCTGTTGTTCCCCGGGGCACCACCTTGTGGAGATCTTTGTTGGAAATGACCTCCTTGAGCCACTTGACGCTAACCCTTCTGGGCAACTTTAGGACAATCAACAACCTTATCGTCCTTATTACCACACCCATAATATGCACCCAAATCTCTCCAACAAGTACCCGAGTGATTCCTCCCACATATAGTACATGGAGGGAGCATTGGCTAACCCCCAATTTGTGCTTTAGGATAAGGAAACCTAGTATTTACAACCCTGGCATTAGAACCTTGTACCTGCTAAAGCGACCATAATCACCACCACTCTTAGAGTTGGAGAACCCACCATCATCATAGGCCCTCTTAGAATCATGCACCCTCTTCTCCTTGAGCTTTTCCCCCTCAATCCATTCAGCATATTTCATGAGCCTAGAGATGTCCATATCTCAAATTAAGCATAGTCGTACAATGTTCTTGCACAACCAAATCAGAGATCCCAGAAATACACTTGTGCATTCTTTCACAGGGGTCAGCTACAAGCATTGGAGCATATTTTGAGAGCTTTGTGAACTTGAGGGCGTAATCCCTCACACTTATACCACCCTGTTTAAGTTTGATAAATTCTGTCATCTTAGCTTCCCTAAGTTCATGAGGGAAGAAACGATCCAGGAAGGCAAACTTGAACTCTTCCCAATTAACTTTGTTATCACATACCCTCTCTATCAACTATTGAGAGTACCACACTTGAGCCACATCCTTCAACTGATAAGCAGCCAACCCAACTTTCTCCTAGGAAGTCACTCTCATAATAGTGAACATTTTAGAGAGCTCATCTATAAATTCTTAAGCATCCTCATCAGCCTTTAGTCCATAGGACTCCAGAGGATTCATTGGAGTAAATTCTCCGACTCTAGCAGCCGGAGTGGGATCACAAGGAGGAAGGTTACTCTGTCTAGTCTTGATGGTCACCACTTGGGCAAGCATAGTAATAGTCATACGAGATTCACCTTAGTGATCAGCTCTTCCATAGGCCCTTAAAGAGCTTGATCTTTATTAACTGGGGCTGGTCTTGGAAGGGGGGGTCTTCTTGGAGCAATCTTTTGCAATGTAGCAACAACATCATCAAGATTAGGAAAGTTTAATACACGGTATAAGGAAAGACATAAGACATAGAGAAGTGAGACATTTCCTAGAACGTCATCATAGCTCCTACTCATAGGCATAGTGCACTTAACACCCATGAATAGGACTCTACTCGACGTGGCATGTTGGACTCCGAGGATTACTTATAAACCTAGTGCTTTGATACCAAGCTTGTCATGACTAAAACCGAGGTCTAAGAGTGACATAGATGATAGGAACCTGAGAGTCCCCAAACAAGCCTCAAAGTAAAGTACCCATATTCACATCATCAGTTCGGAAGCTTATGAAGAAAAAGTAAACACATAATTCTAAGTGATGGGAAAGTATAACTCACGCTATGGAGATATTATAGGCATAGGGATTTGCATGGATTCACATAACACATAGCACATAAAGGCTAAGAGGCGAGTAAGTATGGCTCATTCTATGGGGGGCAAAATGGGACTTGGGATTTCCATATTTCCATATCATAACACATATACACATCATATCATAACCAAATCATAATAACCATATCTAATAGATAGCCATAACCATAATCTCTAAATAACAACACATAGCATATATCCATATAAGAGTCTACAAGATGTCCAACAATGCCTCCAGACATGGAATAAGGCAGGGGCCAAGTCATGCCCCGGGCTCACCCTAAAAGTAAATCGCATAAACAGAAGCAACATAAGGTAGATCAATGGTGGTTTGTCCTTGGAAAATAGGACTCACCGCAACACTTTCTTAAATCCGATCTAGTCGCCAAACAGTGGATGAAGGTATTCTCCGGTCCCTAAGTGATTAGATCATGTCGGCAAAAAGTATGTGTTGGTACGTTTGAATGTACTATATATATGTCCATGCTATGCATATGAAATTACTTAGCCTACATTGGATGTTTGATGATAAGGGCATATACATAGAAAGAGATATATAGCAAGAAAGAGTAATATAACAATATGCCATGAAATCCATAATGCATGAAATGCATGATGCTTATATAAAGAGGAGACAAGACCTCAATCGACATTTAATACAAAGCGATCTATTACTTGGAATCCCGATATTATCCCCAACACCGGAAAAAGAGGTGGTCTACTTGCCAAAGGTAAACCATAATTCTCCGTACGAGCCTCCCATTTTGGAGAAGTAACCTTCCTTGTGGACCATCCATTTCGGATAAGATTTTCAAATCATAGCATATGAAAGTTTGTAACCGCACCTTATGGGTCTCCCATTTTTGTATAGGTTACCATATACATATACCTAAGCTGGCACATAGTCCAAGAGAAAAGAAAAGGACCCTTGGGGGAAAGCCTTGACGCCTCTAATCTCATCGGTACTAATTCATCCTCCCACTAGAATATATATACATATACATGCTTTCAAAAAAGGTGCAAGTCATTTCAAATCAATTCAATGTTGACTTTGGCTTAAAAGCCAAACAATCTTCATACTTGTTCATACTTGAGACAAAAGCCAAATCATATTTCATATCATACTTTTCATGCATAGGAATAGCCCATTTACAATATCAATATAGTATAAACACCCAATATGCCCAATGATCTTATACCATAGACATTTATGTGATCAAATTCCTATCATAACCATATGTGAGCTTAACCCACCAAATAATTTTCATCAAAACCATATGTGAGCTTAACCCACCAAATAATGCTCATCAAAACCAATGCTCATCTATAAAAATGTCATGGATGATGTGAGAATAGCATGGCCAATAGAGATTCAAACCTAAATCAACAGTATAATACGAAATTCAAGTAAATCCATATTTGAATCACAATTTAGATTACCAATGCTTAAATCAAACTTTAAAGGGACAATGCAAATTAAAATCTTCATAACATTCATGCAACTCAACATATTAGGGCTTACACTTTAATAACAACAATAAATATAGTTCATATCTCAATTGAATCATATAAACAATAATCTAAAAGACCCATGTTCAAAGTAGACTTGAAATTAATAAATCAAAGTGTAAGAAGTGTTTTGGTTCTCCATGGTTGAAAGGGAACATAAATCAATCCCACATACCTTAGTTAATCTAGCAGAAACAAGGAGAATTCGATGAAGATGAGACCTTTTATTTAAGCTTCAAGACAATCCATGGTTCACTTTAGGGAAGTTCTTAAAAGAGAGCTTGAATAAATTCAAAATGTTGAATGAATTTGAATGAGAATTGGAGAGTATAGGTCATTTGAATGTCTTAGGATAGCATAGAAAGTCATAAAAGACCCTTATAAGTAGCCAAATTACAAGATTCCATTAATGAAATAGATAAGAAAATGCTAGTAGGAGTCCTGTAGGGAGGTGTCACGGACCGAACCAAGGCACACGAACCGTGTGCCCTTCCGTGGTGCAATACTTAGGCAAAATCTTCACAGGCGAAATTCCGAGACAGTGATTCCATACATAGAAACTTTTCACACCAATGCCCATACAGAGGCCTATGCGGACTATTAAAGGGTTATACATACCTTATGAGGTTCAAGTGTGAAGTACCTCGGTAAAAATTTGGTTTTCAAGGCCAAGGCTACATCACACAAGTCACCACACGGCCCATAAAATGCCACACGGACCGTGTGAGGTCTATGTGGTGCAAACCTTAGTCGTGAACTCCAAAGTTATGTTCAACACTTTGCACACAAGACCAAGGGTCACCTCAAGGCTCCACCACACAGCCCGTGGAGGTGTCAATAAGGTGTCACCTTGGTCAAAAACTTTCCAGAACCAAATTCCAAGCACCATTAAGGCCATATAATGTCTGGGTCCTTACATTTACCTTGTAGCCTCCTACTTTTTAGATGTGGCTACTTTAGACTGATAAATAAGGCTCTACTCAATGTAACTTTCGGACACCTAAGGACAACTTATCTTATGCTCTGGTACCAAGTTTGTCATGACCCAAGCTACCCCTTAGGTGTGACATGGTGATTAGGATTCCTCAGAAAAACCCAACCAAGCCTCCTAGCATATCAAGATACATAAGTTAAGCAAATATAATAAGAATGCAAAAGAAATCGTAAAAGGTCTTAAATCTCAACATAGAATAACATGGTAATAAAACTACACAGACTCTTTACACAATGCCTGATAAGCCTCTAATCATAAGAGAGTTACTAGTACAAACCCTAGCTAACTCAAATTGTAAAATGAATTGAAAAGAAGAACAACTCAAAGAAGAGAAAGTCATAAGCATGTTCACGGATCATGACGATTCACCAATATTAAAGCATAGAATTCAGAGACTAGCCTCGAGAAGTATGAGCGTTATCGTCAACCCCTATATTATGATACAATATAGGTAGGCAAAGTATACGTTAGTGCTTTGAATGTGGAAAGTATATAAGTTATTTGATAAGTTATAAATCATGGTATACAATTGACCAATGAAAATAACATGATTATATTAATAGTCATGAAAGTATAAGTAAAACATAGGTATGGTCAATGCATAATAAAAGCATCATGAAAATCATAAGAAGACATAAATCTTAAATAATCAAAACATGAGTCATAAACAGATATAACATATGTGGCATAGCAAAGATGATCGACACTGAGACCATGCGAGTTACTACATAAATTCCCGATGTCTCCCCGTACAATGGAAAAAAAACCTACTTACTAAAGTAGACTCTACCCAGTAAACATGGTGTCCGCATAAGCTATATATGGATCTACTAGCCAGGCCATATGGTAATAATCCTACGGTAGCACGTAGTTATGGGACTAGAGATTGCAACTAGAAATCCCTTAGGACGAGTCCCCACCTCCAAGTTTACTCGGTGCTAAGTTAAAATACCACAAAATAATTGTCATAAATCACACTTTTCATAAAACTATAAATCTTATCATGTGGAAAGACAATCAATAAAAATCAATCCAATTCATAAAAGCTTGTTGATGAGTCCATATTTCGGAATCATTTTGGGCCTAGTTTACAAAGAAATATTATCTTCGTTGTGCTATTATTTTCAATATCTAACTAATATGCATGTGTTGTGTCAGGAAATGGAACTAAAAGTACACAAACAGACAATACTTAGTAATTCTTGGAAAAGGAACAAAAGTGCAAAAAAGGCGATTAGAAATGACATTGCATACATATTCGGTAATTCGTTGAAAACTCAAAGGAACTGCCTATTATCGCAGCAACCAAGCTTCAAGCCCAAGCAAGGAAGGTGGTCAGAATTGATGTTCCCAAACATATCCGGTGTACTGCCAAATGGCTCAAGAAATCGCCTAAAGTTGCAATACTCAAAGCCCCAAAACCATGACAGGAAGGTGATGAGAGAGGAACTTCGTGAATCATCGAACTGTATTAGCAGAGTGAAGAACCATTATCCAATATTGCAGAGGAACAAGCCTTACGATATGCAGAGAAAAGAGATCAAGTGCTCATTAGGTACATCATCGAAGTGCTCGGCGATGGCTACCCTTGATGATGTCGCTCAACCTGACCACTCATAGGTAGAAGGGGAGGTTGTCATCAACATATTACCCAACTTTAGATGTTGGGATCGAATTCCAAAGGGAATAATGTGTCGGCGAATGAGCAACGCAAGGACCTATAGGTACTAGATTTTGACTCGATAGGTGAGTACCAAGCAAGATTCTAACTAAATTAGTGGGGAATTAAACTAACAACTACTCCTACAAACAATTGGGTAAGGATTGATCAAGCAAGAGAGTAAGGATTTGGGATATGTGAATCAATCAAAACCCAATCGATCCATCATACTTAGCATCAAATTGACCCTATGGGTAGGCTAGGTTGCTTGTAATCACCCCGGCTAGGGGAATGATTTTTTGCAATAGCCAAATACAGCCTCTCATACGGGATGCTTAAAGATACGCCTGGCTTGAACACCAAAAAGCAAAGTACCCAAGACCTAAGCCGTTGAGTCCTTTTTGAGGATCTCAACTCATAAACCCATGACTATCATGCAATCTTCCCCCTCAGCTACACCTGCTAGAGCAGTAATTAAAGAATTAAGCTAGAATTAAGGTCCTGCCTTAAATCTAAGTTAAACAAGAAGATATGCAAGAACTCATAATAAATTCAAGCAATTAAAGCAATTAGGGAGAAACCCTCTTGATTTTGCCAGTAAATCATCAACTAAGCATGAAAGCAAGAGAAATAATCAAGACCCATATATAATTAATAGCGAAGCTTCAATGAAATCTATAAATTTAGTATTCAAGAACAAGAAAAGAAAGAGTGAGTGAAAGATAATATAAGTGAAGCCCACACTTTCAAATCCACTCAATAATTTGTAGAAAACTTGCTCTAAATCCTCATTCTATACTAAAATCTACACTAAGGTGTGTCCTTCTTCTTCTTCTCTTTAATTTTTGTATCAATTGTATTAAGAATCAAGGTTAGGAGTACATGTATATTTGATTTTTGGACAGAAAATGGTGAAATTCCGAAACTATCCCGATTTTGGCCACTGCAACATTCCGCGATTGAGCTCAACATTCCACGATCGCAGAGGTTGTGACTTCTTAAACTCTGTCTTCACTCCTGGGACTACCGTATTTGCACTTCTATTAATTGTACGACTCCCTGATCACAGGCCTGAAGGTCGTGTTTGCAGAGTGTATCTGCTGTCAGATACCATTTTGTGCATTTCATATCCTTTTGGCTTCAACTCAGCTCCAATCTTCAATACTCCTTAGCTCAGCCAATCTAAACCAAAAATACCTGTAACATACTCCATTCAAAGTATAATTTGCCTCAAGTTATGGGATTAACAACACAAAATCATAAGAAAAGAGAAAGAAATGAGTGCAAGTCATGCACTCATCAAAACCCCCAACTTAAGACTTTGCATGTCCTCAAGCAAAACAAAACCAAACTCGGTAAGCTAACAATTTAACCACACAATCCCAATTCACTTTTTTTACAACAATCAAATCATGATTATGATAATGGTTGGTACCAAAAATTAGCACAAGTGTGTGGATGCAGATCAAGTAACTCCGTCTCATTTCAAAAGCATCTTTTTCAATTCAAAGCACAATTCCAGGGAAGACCAAGTGACAACACAAGTCCTTAAGGAGTAACTCAAACTCCTAGACAACTAACAAGTTCCACTTGACTCAAACTTTGCGAAGCATCCAATCCATGTCAATTTGCATTTCCTCACAAAAAGAAAGAAAGATCCCAAAATACACACAAGTATTTACAATGAACGACAAGGACTCAAACACTCACACTCAACAAAAAACCATCTGGTATATATCTTTCCCTTTATTTTCAATCAACATTTGCTCAATTTCATTTGGTTGGAAATCTCAAAGGGCTTTTTAGGCTTGTAATGTAGGTCAAGGGGTACGGTTGGATACAATTTGGATACTAGTGACTAACCCTCCTTAAGTCCTACACACAGCATTCATTCTTTTTAAACTTCTCCACTTTTTTTGCATCACACACGCATGTGCATATAACCTTTCTCTTTTATTTAGGTGCCCCACTTGCAACCATTTTTCAAAACTTAAGAGGTTTCTTTTCACTCAAGTACTTTTTCTTAATTTTCTTTTCATTTTGAAAGCACTCTCTTTCTTTTTTTTTATTACTCCATTCATTTTTCTTTTTCTTTTTCTTTTTCTTTTCACGAACCCACAAGTGATAGACACCCTTCCTTTTTCTCCAACATCCCCCCCAACTTAGGCTTAAAGCCTCAATTACCACAAACTTGCAAAACTCAAGGAGCGATAAGGGTTCAAAAGAGGGATATCTTTTCAAAAAGGTTCAACGCTTGTAATTAAGGTTGTCAATAGAAAGGATTAGGCTCAAAAGGGACATAAGGGATAAAATCAATGCATTTGGAGGCTATTTAGGTTAAGTGAACTCAATTCAAACCAAAGAATGCCTAAGATTATTTTTCCAACCAAAGTCTATCAAGACCAACAAGGAAAGTTCTAGGTGACACAAGTAAATACAAGGAACAAAACAAAAAGTCACAGCACACATGACATGCAAATTAAACAAGACAGGATCAATTTAGCTCTCGAGTAAGGTACAGGGGACTTATTTTTCAAATATGTCCATCTAACAAGTAAGAGCCATAGAAAGAGTTAAAGTGTTGTCTCAAAATCATCCCAAAATCATTTTCTTTCAAAAATTAGAGGGGTACATATTTTCACAATCCATAACACTTAGCTAAATATGCCAGTACCAAACAAGTCACAGTCCCCAAGTATAGCTCCAACTAGAGTCAATGGCTACTCAAACTTCACCAAAAGACTTGGTTTCACACACACGCTCACACACCAATCGATGATTTGCCCTTAAGAAAGTCGTCACTCAATCCATCATAGGGAATCACCGATTATACACACCATTAAAAAGAAAAATAAGAAGCTACCAACTCTACCAAAATGGCTAAACCTAAACACAATATATACAAGCTCATGAAGTGTGTGACAAGGTTAAAATAAGCAATTTAAATTCATTCAAATCATAGGAGCAACCCCAACTACAACTGTACAGTGACCTCACAGTACTACCACAAAGTAAAAGAAGATACGAGAGACCACCGAAGATGATCACTTGGTACACTAACCCAAATCTCCTCTCTATAATTGGTTTCTACGGCATTAGCATAGAGTTCTACTGTCGTGGTACGTTTGATTCAAATTAGCTCCTTGACATAGCACATTTAATCATGGAGCTTTAGTTGTCTTCCCTTACCTCTAGCGGGATTTTCACTTTAATGAAGTGTGTGTTGTTCAGAGTCTTCTTCACTCAATTAGACCTAATCAAAACAACATGACAAGAGAATCTTGTTTATGTTAAAAGTCATGGATTTAGGATGGAGAATCAACTGAATATAGTTTGGATCAAGCAGTGAAATATTGCTACTTTTGTTCGGTTACATATTGCATTCTGTGTTCACAATCATTCTAGTGCATCTGTGGAGTTTAGCACATACCAAGCCTTCGCGTTTGTGGCAAGTTATCTGCATCTGTGAAAGGCTGAAAGTTTCCGAGAACGGTGCGGTCGCGGTACAATACCCGTGTTCACAGAAAGCAACAGTCGCCATCATCACATTTCATATTTTATAGAGGGATTTTGTCAAACACATGATAGACATATGTTCTAAACTTTGTTTTGACCAATATCACCCCTATATCAACCTCTAACAACATTCAATCACTACTCAAAACAACAACCAACAAGTTAGTAGTAAAATCCACTCCATTTTTAGTATTTAGGCCCAGAAAACTATTTCCAAAATACCTAAAGGTGGGACACACAGCAATAAGAAGCTGAACCTCAAAAAACAACAATAGATAAGAGCATCAAAGCCTCCAACTTTTGACTATGAGATGAGAGATTTGGCCAAGAAAACAAACCCATGTCATGGAGTTTCCTAGTTGCACAGTCTAACAATTATAAACAAGAAAAGAGATATCGTGTGGTAGTCATACCTTGGAATGAGTAACGAAACAGGATGAAGAAAAGAGAAGCTGACTTGTTCCTTGAAGACATGTGAGATTCAAGTTATAAAGGAATTTTTTACCTCACATCTAATATTATTTCATGCCTATGATCTCCTTTTTTTAATGTTTCAGACAAAGTCACCAATGCCTTCTCTTTTCATTCTAGGCACCCGTGCAGCGTACCGCCTTTGCAGAAGTCAAGCACAATCACACCACATCACCGAATCCACATACTCTATGTTCATGAAACAAGACCGTGTTTGCAGAATTCATCTGGATGCCAAATCTGGGCTAATTTTTTGCAACTTTGGGCGATCCCAGTCCCAATTAGGCGTTTCGCCCTTGGGCAATAGGCGATGCCTGGGCCCAAAGTGCGGTTAAAATGATCCATTTTCATCCTTTTCGCATTTTTGTTGGTACTTCACCCTACTTCTTCAATTCCAATCATCTTTGCACTTCAAAACTTGTGCAATGCCACTACCAAAGACTTGAAAATTGTGAAGGTTAGCAAAAAATTCAGAATTAAATATTAAGAAGCTACTCTAGAAATTCAAAATACAAGTATTTATTAAAAAATGAAAAAAAGTTGATTCACTGCCTATTTGTGTTTCTACTATGAGGCAATGAATCTCCTTCCCATTTTCAAGATAATTAGCCATTTGATCCCAAGAGAAGGGTGATGAGAGACCACCAACATTTCCTACCAGTCTCTCTCTAATTTGAGGACTTGAATTGCCTACCCAAATTGTCATCAACTTTCCTCTTGGATTCTTTGGATAGACATGGGAGTGTCAAGAGGTCTTCTTCAAATTGAGCCTTGCACCTTATGGCCTTTAAGTAGGCGACACTCCCAACTTCAAGTGAACCAAATTTTCCATGTAGGATCTCCATTGCTTGCTCTTGCAACTTTAGTATCATTTCCTTAATTTTGGCCTCTTGGATGATAATTTCACTTGAAGAAATACATAGGCCCCATATCTCTTCCATATAAAGCTTCTCCCCTTCTATTTGAGAAACCAACTCATAGTTGGCAACCTTTGAGCTGGGGGGCCTCACCCACTTCATTTCTTAGTTTCAAGTTGACCTCAAAAACATCAATTTCTCATTCTAACTGGTCCAGCTCATAACCTATGGCAATAAGCAAGCTCTTGTGATCATCCCTCGTGTTGAGAAATTGGTTCTTTTTTGCCTCTTCTTTGGAAAGTCTAAGGTTTAAGTTGGTGAGCCAATCTTGACTCACAACACTCTTATATCTATTTGCTTCCTCTACACCATTTTGTTCACCATGAAGTGCAATACTCCAAATGAAATAGAAAAAGGGCTTACATTCCTCAAGCAAGTGTTCATCACAATTTGCCATACACAAAAAGAAAAATAAAGAAAATAATAAGATGTACTCTCTAACCAAATCAAATAAAAAAGTATACTACATGTCCTAACTCAACTCAATATGCCAATTGTTCCTCGGCAACGGCGCCATTTTTTTATGCTGCTTAACCCGACTACTGATAGGTAGAAAGGGCAGTCATCATCAGCATATTACCCAACTTTAAAGGTTGGGGTCGAATCTCACAAGGAACAATTTGTCAGTAAATGAGTAGAGCAAGGACCTATGGCTACTATATCTTTACTTGATAGGCAAGTATCAAGCAAGAATTCTAACTAAATTGGGGCGAAACTAAACTAACAACTACTCCTACAAACAACTGGATAAGGATTGATCAAGCCAAGGATCAAGGATATTAGATATGGGAATCAATCAAAACTCTATCGACCCATCACACTTACTATCAAATTGACCCTATGGGTAGGCTAGGTTGCTTGTAATCACCTCAGTTAGGGGAATAATATTTCGCAAGAGCCAACTACAGTCTCACACATGGATGCTCAAAGACAGGTTTGGCTTGAACAATAAAAAGCAAAGCACCTAATACCTTAGCCGTTGAGTCCCCTTTGAGGATCTCAACCTATAAACCTATGGCTATCATGCAATCTTCCCTCTCAACTACACCCTCTAGAGTAATAATTGAAGAATTAAGCTAGAATTAAGGTCCTACCTCAAATCTAAGTTAAACAAGAAGATATGCAGGAACGCATAAATCAATTAAAGTAACTTGGGAGAACCCTTCTTGATTTTGCAAGTATATCATCAACTAAGCATGAAAGCAACAGAAATAATCAAGACCCTATAGAAATCAATAACCAAACATCCAAAAAATATACAAATTTAGCATTCAAGAATAAGGAAAGAAAGAGTGGCTGAAAGATAATACAAGTGAAGCCCACACTTTTAAACCCACTCAAGAATTTGTAAAAAACTTGGTCTAAATCCTCACCCTAAATTAAAATATACACTAAGATGTGTTCTTCTTCTTTTTCTCTATAATTTCTGTATCAATTGTATAAGAAATCGAGGTTAGGAGTAGATGTATATTGTGATTTTGGGACTAAAAATGGTGAAATTCCAAAACTATCCCGACGCTGGCCACTGCAACATTCCGCGATTGCACTCAACATTCCACAGTCATAGAGGTTGTGACTCCTTAAGCTTTGCCTTTTCTCCTGGGACTAGCATATTCACACTTCTTTGTATGTCATGACTCTGCGATCATAGGCCTGAAGGCTACGTCCGCAGAGTGTATCTGCTGCCAGGTACCATTTTGACTTTTGTGCATTTAAACTCCTTTTGTCTCCAACTAAGCTTTAATCTTCAATTCTCCTTACTCAACAAAATCTAGACCAAAAGCACCTCTAACATACGCCATTCAAATCATAATTATCCTCAATTATAACAATACAAAATCATAAGAAAAGAGCAAGACATGAATGCAAGTCATGCACTCATCACTTGATTGTCGAACGGCAACTAAGTGCGTAAACCCTTACACTTTTGCATGCACTATTCAAGAAAATTAGAAAAGTCATTATACATATTATTCTTCTTAATTTTACAAAGACAAATGCAGTACATAGAACATTCCTAGCTCTAGCGTACAAAGGGGTGATGGGGTTTCAACCATTGAGGAAGCAAAACTTGAGGAGATCTGTTGGTGTTAATCAACTTTTCGATATTCAATTTTGTCACCCATGACTTTAGCTACTACATTTGGCATTGAATTTCTAATTTCTAGTGTGAATGGTTAAAACCCTCACGTTAGGGGTGTGTAAATACTATGGATTTTTGTTTATCTATTGGGTCTTTGATATTTTGACTTTATTGTTATTAATTTGGGAAAATTCACTATCATTCCTATGTTCAATCTATAATTTCTAGGTTGCAAACTTGGATCTAATTTAGACTCTAATTATTGCTTTAGTAAGAGTGATTAGAGTGTAGAATAGATGTAATGGCTGGAAACCTTCCTGGGTTTCAGTGGAAGGTTCTAATTATGGACTCAATGGCTTAAGGTTTTAGGGGTTTTGCTAAGGCTACTTAGGCAAAGCATGTCCTCGATAATCCATGTATGATATCATAATTGAATCATATGAAAAACTTGTGTGTCATAATTGAACATGGGTTACATGCAACCTAGCACATTCACTCATTATTAACTCAATTAGTCAAATATCTAGACCCAGCTAGTTAATCGATTCCCATATTTGCACATTTTCAACATCCCCCTTAATTTGTTGATCAATTTTCTGATTAAATTTTGTGTAGTTGAATCCTGATTTTAATTATTGTAACCCCCCAGAACCTACAACTGCTTAGTCCAATAAACCACTTCAAATTGTGAACCACTATTCCTTGTGGGATTTAACCCTGACTCTAAAGTTGGGTAATATGTTGATGATGAACGCCCCTTTTTCCTTTGAGTAGCCGGGTTGAACTACATCAAAAATAGTGTCGTTTATGGGGAATCTGTGAGTTCAGAACTGAAGTGTTTGTTGAGCTTTGCTCTTGTAGTTAGAATTATTTTACTACTTTCTTGATGTTTTTGCTGTTCTAGAAAATAAGCGTTGAGATGGAAGATGATGGGAGCGTCCATGGTGATAATTTTGGAGATACTAATGATATGCAGGGTGTCAATTGGGACCAAGTGGGCAGCACAGGTACCATCCGACTACCCCCATTGGCCGGAGGAGTTAACTTTCATATGATAAGCACTATGATGCAACTCCTCCAACAAAAGGGATTGTATCAAAAATTTGTCCATGCGGATCCTCATGAACACCTGAGAAATTTTGTTGATGTCTATCTCTCATTCAATATTAAATGAGTGAACCAATAAGCTATTAGAATAAGGCTATTTCCATTCTTTATCACTGTAAAGGCTATGAGGTGGCTAGTTGAGTTGCCTTGTGATTCTATCACTTCATGGGAGAAACTTCAAGATGATTTCCTTGACAGATTTTTCCTCCCTTGAAGATGGTTATCTGAGAAGAAGTATTGAGAACTTCAAACAAATTGAAGGTGAGTCGTTAAATAAGACGTGGCTTTAATTTTGAAAAATCATGGAGTTCTGGACCATTGTCTATTTCAATGTTTCCATGTAAGCCTCGATGCAGTCAACAAGGGGGTAGCTAACCAGGTAGTGAGAAGTGGAATTATGAAACAAATATTCACTGCAGCTAGTGACCTCCTAGATGACATGAAAAAAATCAACTGAGTGTGGTACATGAGGGATGACCTCATATCTACAAGTCAAAGGGGTCGATCAAGAGCGGGACGAAAATATGGCTAAGATGCTAACTGAGCTTGACCTTTTGACTAAGCATGTGATGGGAGGAAATCATAAGAATGTAATTGTCGTAGGGGCTGCTAGCAACGTTCTCTTTGATAGTGCACCATTTGAAGTTGGTTACAATGAAGAGGTGCATTACATGGGCAACCAAATGGTGGGTTCTCGGCTGAATTTTCCAAGGCCACCCCGGAATCAAAATTAGAACAATAATAATGTTGGATGGTGAGATCGTGCATGGCCTAACCAACCTCAAGTTGGAGGTTGGAGAAACCGGGATGAGGTTGTGGATAGGTATGTTCCACCCCACGATAGGGCAAGATCTGCTGATCCTATTGTGAATCCAGAGAGTCTTTGAACTAAAGATATTCTAACCCAAATTTTGAATAAGGTTGAAGCCTCCGACAAAGTCTTGAAGGAGATGAAATCCAATTTTTCACAGTTATGTGAAACAGTAATGTAACATTCAACTTTTATCAAGCACTTAGAGACTCGACCTGGTAATATAGCAACCCATCTCAACTAGAGCCTAAAAATTGGTTCGCCTAGTGACACGATAGCCATTCTTAAGGGCACTGATCAGCAGTTTTTATCTATTACTACACATAGTGGAAGAGTGGTAGAAGGTACTAAGTCCTCATTGTTATTGAAGAAGCTCAGAATGAGGTAGGAGAAGATGAAGGTGAAGTAAATGTTGATATTGATGAGAGTGTAACTAATGATGGGAGTGGTGATGCTCTTGGCGATCTCGAGAGTGGTGAAAAAGAGAAAGTTGGGGATAATATTATGAATGTTAAGAAAACCTTCCCCAAAAATTCAAGTGCAGCTGTGAGGTTGAAAGCACCTCAAGTTAAGACTGGTCCTCCATTCCCTCAGTGATTGAAGAAGAAAGAAAAGGATGCCAAATTTCAAAAATCTATTTCTATGTTCAATTCTTTATCCATAAATGTTCCCTTGGTGGAGGCACTGACTGAAATGCCAGGGTACGCCAAATTCATGAAAGAGTTTATGTCAAAGAAATGGATCCTAGAGTGTGAGATGGTATAGGTGTCTCACTATTGCAGTGTTATCTTGAAAAAAGCTCTAGTTGTGAAGAAAGAGGACCCTGGTCCATTCATAATAACTTGCACCATTGGAGTTTACAAATTTAACAAGGAACCATATGATATAGGTGTAAGCATACACCTTATGCCCTTGTCTATAATTGAGAAATTGGGGTTGGAGACCTCTTCACCAACCACTATGTGTTTGATTATGGTTGATCGGTCCATAAAAAGACCGGTGGGGATTCTTCATGATATGCAAAGTAGAAAAGTTTATTCCTCCTATTGACTTTGTGATCATAGATTGTCAGATGGATACCGATGTGCCAATTATTTTGGGGAGGCCATTCTTAGCCACCAGAAGGGTTGTTATGGACGTAGAAAGAGGAGACCTGAGATTCAAGGTAAATTATGAGGAGGTAGTATTGATCATCTACAAGACTCTAAATAAGGAAAAATACCTCCAGGTGATATCAATGATTGACTGTTCATGGGTGACTTGAGGGAGTGGAAGGACTACGTTGTTCAACGACATTAACTACGGCACAACTTGGTAGGCAACCCGAGGTAGTTAGGTAAGCTTTTCTCTTAAATAATGGGTGTTGATTTGTGCAAGTTTAAAGAGGGAGAATCTAAAGTGGAAGATAGAAAGAGTCCTGATAGGTCTAGTCAGCAAATCAACGAATTAAGATGGCGATCACGAGTTTGACCGCCTTTGGAGTCATTCAAGGACTCTTAAGGCACTATCAAATTTTGTGATCTTAGTTGCAAACTGACAGATTGTTGAACCTGTTGAGCAATGGTCAATGTTACGCCCTTTATGACTGAAGTTAAGGTTTGAATTCTGTTAAAAATGGTGCTCTTAAGCACAATCAGCATACCTCTGAATGTGTTTGGCGAGGAAAATCGACGTTGCCAACCCCTCACGTCTACCAACCTATTAAAGTCTTTTCAAATGCCTTGTGCTTTTCACTTATCATATTCCTTCCCTTTCATTTCCATCATAGCTAATACTCTCTTTTAGTCTTTTACTTACAAAATTTCTCTTGGTGAGAAGAAATTCATCAACAAAAGCTATTACAAGGTTCTCATTGAGTGTCAAATCATCAAGGAGGTTTGCTTTTAGCCCTTTACTTTAATTTCTTCTTTAGGCGTAATGCACTTGAGATGAGAAAGGGTTGATTAGGGTTTTCGTGAGTTTAATAATCATATTTTGTGATTGAAGAGTTGATAGTGATCATGTGGGTGATACATTGTGGTGATTTTAGAACCCTTTATTGTATGTATGTGATTTATTTGGGTTTTTGATGCATTCAGAATATCTTAAAATTAATGGTGCATATAATGTGGGATAGGGCTAAATGTGATTAATTTGTTGCACAAATATTGAATGTTAGTACGTAATATTTTGTCCTTGATACCCTATTGAATGTTTTAAATTGAGATACTACCATGATCATGAGAGTGATTGAACGTATATGCATGCTTATTGAATTGATTGTTCTTATGGGTTGTGGGTGAAGTCTGAGTAACCCCAAAACTTTTTTAGCGAAATGAACTTGCTCGATGATAGATTGGATGACATCATTCTTAAGGGTAAATCGTCGCTTGAATGAGTTTATAGCCATGACGGCCAGGTGAATGTAAAAATGAATAAATGAGCATGTATCGATGATTGAATATGGGTTAGTGTGTGATTATCCCCATTGTTCTCATGAAAAGTGATCAAACTTTGAATGCATGGGAGTCGGCCTTGCCAGTCACCTTTGGTGATGATCATTTTGACCGTCGAATTAGACTCGGCGACGTGCCGAAGGGTTACACACTTATTTGTCTGATGGTTGATTTTTGTTGAGCTCTACAACTTTCAGCGATGATATCTTCTATTGCCGAATCCATTTGCATATCATCAAATTTGCACCATCATCGCCAAAAGTAGCAGGGAGCAAAAGTCTGAAAACTAGGCAAAAAAGCGACGACCTATTTGACCACCAAACCAGTTTGGCGACTCGTCGAATATGTTTTGCGGTCAAAAAGACCTATCCACCCAAAATGATTCTATTGTATAGAAATGTTGGATCCTAATTGCCTTATGATTGATACTCACACCATATTTGGAGCTTGTTACGCAGGAATAGGCAAATCTAAGGAACATGTTACTCGAGGAGGATCTAGGGCAGCTTTGGGAGTTGTTATAGACCCTGACTATGCAGGATAAAGATCTCAAAGGCCTCATAGGGAGATACAAAGGAAAGGTAAAAGAAAGGTGGCTGAGCACTGAGAGTCTAATAGCGGAAGGATCCCTCTGTATGACCTAGACCAACTCAGAAAATGAGGATGAAGGGACCAAAATTTGACAATGAAGCCTACTTCGGAGCCGAGTCCTCAAAAGGCATCGAAGTGAGGCCATGTCCAAGGCCCTTCATGACCCTCTACTCCAGACATCGCAAAGCATTCAGGAGAAAATAGACTTGAGATATCTAAAATAGGCTCAGAGCAAAGGGACATAGAACTATTCTAGAAGAAAAGCAGTTGTCAAAAGATGGGGTGATTGATCTATACCCTGGGGTTTGTGAAGTTCTTAAATTCCATAACTTCTGGGAGTTCTATGAAGCCTACAATAAGGCCATGTCCAAAGGCAAGAGCAGGCTGAAGACAATTCTCAAACCTCTTTTTGTTGTGGAAGTGAAAGGTTGGTGAGTCACATGTGGTGATGTCACGACCCAAACCTAGGGTCTAGGAGTGACAAGGCGAATGGGAACCCGAGAATCCCCAAACAAACCACAAGTATCCATATTTACATCATCAGTTCAAAAGCATATATATAAATAGTAAACACATAGTTATAAGGGACGAGAAAGTAGGACTTACACTATGAGGATTTCATAAGGATAATGGATTAACATGGATTCACATAACACATAAATACTAAGGGGAGGGTAAGTATGACTCAATCTATGAGGGCAATACGGGACTTAAGATCTTTCACATTTCCACATCAAAACATACATATTTATCATAATTCTCATAATCAATCCATAATAGCCATATCCAATAGATAACCATAATCATAGGCTCCAAATACAACACATAACATATAGATTCGACAAGAGTCTACAAGATATCCAACAATACCTCTATTCATAAGATAGGAAGGAGGCCAAGACATGTCTCAGGCTCACCCTCAAAGTAACTAACATAAACAAGACTTCATAGGTAGAGGAATGGTGGCTTTGTCCTTGGAAGATAGGACTCACCACAACAAATGTCTCAAATTCGATCTAGCCGTCAAACAGTGGAAGAAGGTAATCTCTAGTCCCTACATGGTTAGTTTATGTAGGCAAAAAGTATATGTTAGTACGTCTGAATGTACTAAGTATGCGGCATGCAATGCATATGACTTGTCGAACCTGCATTCAATGTTAGATGGCAATGGCACACAATATAGAAAGAGATATATATCCAAAGAAGAGTTGTATAATAATATGCCATGAAATCCACGATGCATGAAATGTCATAATGCTCATATATAGTAAGGATGGGTTCCTTACCAACATCTCAAACTCATGCGAGTTATTGCATAAATTTTCCCAATGTTGACCTCCCATTGGGTGAGAGAAGACTGCTTGCCAAAGGTAATCTACACCACACCTTATGACCCAGTCATTTCGGTGTGATGGCTATCTTCCTTACAACCTGTTTATTTCGGAAGGATTTCCATTTCATTTCATATTATATCATATCAATGTGTAACCATTCCTTATAACCTGGTCATTTAGGTAATGGCTACCAATATACCTATGTTGGCACATAGTTCAAGGAAAGGGAGAGGGCCTTTGGGAATAGCCCTAACACCCCCCAACCCATTCAGTGCTAACTCATCATCTCACAAGAATACTTATACCTATACATTCTTTCGAAAGAGGCAATAGTTATTTCAAATCATTTCAATACACGTGTAGGATTAAAAGCCAAACATTCTTCATAATCATTCATGCTTAGGCTAAAAAGCCAAATCACGATTCAATCCGTACTTTTCGTGTATAGGAATAGCTTATTCACTTAACAATATGGTGCAAGAACCCAGTATGCTCAAAGAGCCAATAACAATAGACATTTATGTGATCACATTCTTGTCATAATCATAATCTTATCAAAATCATATACATAAACATAATTGTGCTTAACCCACTTCATAATTTTCATAAAGTCCAATGCTCATGAATGCATATGCCATGAATGATGTGAGATTAGCATGGGCAATATGGATTCAATCTAAAATCAACAAGATAATAAGAAATTCAAGTAACTCCATAAGTAAAATCCATATTCAAATCATAATATTGATTACCCATGCTTAGATCAAACTTTAAATGGACAATGCATATTCAAATCTTCATAAAAAGTAATGCAATTCAGTATATTAGGGTTTAAATCAACTTATACTTCGATTGAATTTAACAAACAATAATCTTCAAAACCCACATTTAAACTAAGCTAAAATTCCATAAATTAAGTGTAAAAAGGGTTAGGGTCTTTTTGGTTGAAAAGGGCCAAGAATCAATTCCACATACCTTAGCTAATTGAGAAGATTCAAGAAGAAATTTGATGAAAAAAGGAGTCTTCCCTTGATTTCCAAGCTTAGTCTTCACAAGAGTTCTTGAGAGAGTTGTTAGGAGAGTTCAATGTAATTCTAAGTGTAGGAATGAATTTGAATTAGAGAAATAGAGTTTAGGTCATTTGCAGGTCTTAGGATAGCATAGGAAATCATAAAAGTCCCTAAGGAGAAGCCATAATTACAAAAAAAAACCATTAATGAAGTGGAATAAAATTTCTTGCTAGGGGTCCCATGAGAAGGTATCACAGTCCGTACATGGTCTCACGGACCGTGAAACCCTCCCATGAGACCACACTTAGCCAAATCTCAGAAAAAACTACATAGATGGAATTTACAAAATAGACATAACTTCTTGATCCGAACTCGGAATGAGGTTAGACTAGATGTGTTGGAAAGATAATCAAAAGAGCTTCAATGTAATAGGTTGTGAGCCATCCAGTTTATTTTGTACTAGGAGATATGATCATTTAAACTTGACCCTTCTATCGGTTCTTGAGAAAACCTTAGCCAATAGAATTCCTTTAACTTGACTTGATGACGGAGGCCCATGATGACCCTAAACTGGATAAATAAGCTAATTAGGGCTTGAAAGTGAACTTAGCTTGAGCTTGAAGATTCTATGCATTGGAAAAATTCAACGTAGGCACCCCTCTCAGAAGGTAGTACAAACCATACCAAGCCATACGATCTGTGTACCCCCTCTGTATCACTTCACTTAGGCAAAATTCTTCATGATAAAGTTCTAAGATGGTGGTCCAATACTTAGAAAAACTTCACTCTAACACACATACGGAAGCGCCTCACGAATCGTGAAGCACGAAACTGACCGTAAAAGGGGTCGTACCACTTGCCTTAGGCTCAAAACTATGGAGTCTCAAGCCCAAGGTTATCACACGGCCTACCACACGATCCATATGGCCTCACACGAACTGTGTGGGGTCTAAGTGTGGTATGCCTTAGTCCCAAACTCCACATTAAGTCCCTCACATCCCACACAAGGCCAAGGGCCACTTCAAGAAGGCTCCACATGGACCGTGAAGGCTTCATGAAGCATTACCTTGGTCCAAAACTTTCCAAAACCAAATTTTCAATATCCATTGAAGTCGTACAAAGTCTGCATCCTTATAGGAGAGGCGAAAATCAATGATATTTTGGGATGCATAATTTAGAAATGAAACTGCCTGAAAGATATACTACAGCTCAAGACATTTGAGGATATCAAAGCATGGTTAGCCATGTTGCTCAAAACTCCATCTCCCGCATGGTTAGAGGAGGGAGAAATCATTGAAAAAAAGGAAATGAACATACCAGCACAATTATGATTCGGATTCATCAGCATCAACTTGATGTCTTTACAGAATGAGTTGATACTTTGACATGCAAAAGTTGCACTAGTTGGTTGAATTATGGATAGAAAAGAGTTTAATCTTTGTGCAATCATCGCTCTAGAAATTCTCACTTGGTCAAAACAAGAGCAAACCTCGTTGTTGTTTCCAAGCCTCATCACACCCCTTGTGTAAGCAAGCCAGAGTTCCTAAAAACAAGAAGACTGATATGGAGGTGTCTCCAATGGCATCTACTGACATTTAGAGAATTGAGGATGAATATCTAAGGGATGAGGAAGATAGGGCAAGGAAGAAACTGATTAAAAAACACTGATAGTTGATGTTGTCCCTCGAGTTCGGTGCTACAAACCTTGGTCCCAAGGAAGGTATAACTTTTTCCTCCTCTTCTTTACATTCATCTTCTGCTCTGATTCCCACTGATGCGGCACAGGCAGAGCCACAAACCAAATCTGACCAACCGCACTCATTGGGACTACTATTATGGAATTGGCCAACTGGCCAAAGTAGCTGATCTTTGTGCCACTCAGGTTGAGTCATTTGTACCTAAGTTGATTGAGGTATCCATAGTCAAGGCATTAAAGTTGTATGTTGAGGTTGAGAAGCAGCGGGAGTTGATAGAGGTACACAAGTTGAGGATAGACAGGATTGAGGCAATGATTGATGACCATGGAAAGGAATTGGCCAACTTGAAAAATGGGGTGGAAGTTATAGAAAAGGCAGGTGGTGGAAGTGAAAGCTCTTCAACTATAAAAGTTGAGATTTCTCACTTGACAAAGGAGGCGGCAGCCTTTTGGTCCACAAATTTAAGCACTTTTTGGGACGGTCTAAAGGATCCACACAAGGTGGACATGACTATAGTTCCCGATGATGTGATGAACATGGATGTTTTGGGTGAAGGCGATGAAGAAACCAAGGAAGCAAGCACCCCAGAAATCGATGAAGAAGCGCTAGGATTGGACCCTAGCTAAGAGGAGCATGAGGAGTTAGCATGGATGGAAGGATAAATCATGGACACTATGAAAGCAGTGCCTCTTTTAGACTCGTCCATGATAGGCACATCTGGTATACAGGAGCCCGAGCCTGAGCCTAAGAGGCCTTTGATTGATCTTGAGGATGCACCAATAGATGAAGGCATTGATGCCCCTATGACCCTTATTCAGATCCATCACTACCGCAGTAGTATTGATTCGGACTAGGAGGATTCTAACACTTGTTCCTTTCTTTTATGCTTGATTTCTATTTTTCTTGAACATTGAGGACAATGTTTTTTAATTAGGAGAAGGTGAGCAAGTGGAGTTCCTTAACTCTGTTGCTGATAATGATACCTCATGTTTTTGTTATGATTTGATGAGACAATGATGTTTATTTTGATTTTGTTGATGAATGTTGAGACAATTTTAAATTTTTGGTTGTAAATAAATTTTAATTTGGATTATAATAGAGTAGTATTTAATTTGCTATTTTAATTTTCTTCTTTTTGAGTTGAATGGATGAATGATTGCGGATGATTTCCTTGAATTTTGGCAAACCTCATGCATATATGAAAAGTCATTCTAATGTAAATATCATGTCTCTTGCCCTTAACAATCCGAGTATCAATGATCCATATCTTTGATTCAGATGGTACCATGGATGAAGAGTATGTACTCACTCACTATTTTGTCCTTTTCATGATAAATTACTCCATGTGTGAATTTGATGCATCTTGATTTGACTATATGAGATATTGAGCTAAGATTTGTGATGATCAAAATTTGTGAGTGGTGGCCATTGTTTGAATGCGAATCGATTGTGCTATTGTGAAATTAGAAATTTTGTTGAAAGTCATGTTTTGCAACATCTAGACCTTTCCTGATTTGTTTAGAGGAGTGACTTGGTTGATTCTGGATTAGGTAAGGACCTTAGGCCTTATTTGGTTCCATTGAGTCCACTTTGACCATATTGACATCCATTGACAATGAATTGAGTCCCTAGTGAAACCCTTTAAGCGTTGATCCTTTCTTTGGCAACCATGGATCCTAGATTTGTATTTGTGAAAGACAATCCCTTTTTGTATTACCAATCCCTCCTTGAGCTTGAAATGAAAAAAGTTATGACCAAAGGCCAAAGTTGGGGGTGTTAGTAGAAAGAGAGGGATGTCTCCCGTGAAAGAGTCAAGGAAAGACAAAGAAAAAAAAAGAAAGGTGGGGAGTTCTAGAAATGAATGAAAGCAAGAAAATGTTGAAAATGTTAAAAAAAAGTTGAATTGAAAAGAATTTCTTGGAAAAGAGGACCCTCCAAATTTGTGAAAGATAGTGCAAAAAGGGAGAAACTAAGGATGAAAGATCAAAAGCAAAAGAGGTGTCAAAAGGAGAAGAAAATAAGAGGATCACAAGGATCCTTGAGCATGAAAAGAATGTGTAAAGTGTAAGGAGGGATGAACCACTACTATCTATATGTTATCCTATCCAACCTTAACCCTACATTATAGTCCTAACAAAGTCCTTTGGGATCTTAGTCTAGAATAAAGTCAAATGAACTCCAATTGAGAATAAGGGCAAGCTTATGGGTTGAAGCTTACATGCTATTTATTAATTGGGAGAGTGAGTGTTGAAGATATCCTTTGAAAATAATATCATAATCTTATGTGTTCAAGATCTTCTTTAGTGTGAGGGCAAATGATTATGCCTTTAGGCAGTGATCAGCAGCTAGAGAAATTATGAGCATAGCAACGTTTTGATTACTCCTTAGTCATCTCTTGAGGATTCAAAATTACGCAGTGGTTTGTGAAACTTTGAGAGTGAATGGAAAAGGTGGAATTAAATGTGTTGCTCCCTATGGCCTTGTTTGTAAGCTCTGGAATTGGACCAATTGATGTTTGATTTGCTTGAGAGCAAGAAAAGGCTTAAGTTGAGGGTGTTGATGAGTCCATATTTTGGATTCATTTTGGGCCTAGTTTGCAAAAAATTATTGTCCTCAGTGTGCTATTATTTCCAATATATAATATGCATGTCTTACGTCAGGAAATGGAACTAAAAGTGCACAAATGGATAATACTTGGCAAGTCTTGGAAAAGGAACAAAAAGTGTCAAAAAGGCATTTAGAAATGGCATCGCCTACATATTCAGTGAACCACCAAACACTTAGAGGGATCATGTACCACCGAATGGCTGACAAAACTGCCTAAAGTTGCAGTACTCAAAGCCCCAAAACCATGACAGGAAGGTGATGAGAGAGGAACTTCGGTGAATCGTCGAACTATATCAACAGAGTGAAGAACCATCGCCCAACGTTGCAAAGAAACAAGCCTTAAGGGGAAGTAGAGGAAAGTGGTCAAGTGCACATTTAGTGTATCACTGGAGAGTGCTCGACGACGGCTGGCCTTGACCGCCGAACGGCAACTCAGTGAACAAACTCTTACACTTTTGCATGGACTATTTAAGAAAATTCGAAAGGATATGATACATATCATTCTTCTTAATTTTATAAAGAGAGTAGCAGTACATAGAACATTCTTAGCTCTAGAGTACAAAGGGGTGATAGGGTTTCAAGCATTGGAGAAGAAAACCTTGAGCAGATCCACTGGTGTTAATAAACGTTTCCTATTCAATCTTGTTACCCATGAATTCAGCTACTACATTTGGTATTGAATTTTTTATTTCTAGCATGAGTGGCTAAAACTCCCATATTGGGGGTGTGTAAATAATCTGGATTTTTTATTTATTTGTTGGGTCTTTGATATTTTGAATTTATTGTTGTTAATTTAAGTGAATTTACATCTATTCCTATGTTTAATCTATAATTTTAAGGTTGCAAACTTGGAGTTTAATTTAGATCTCTAATTATTACTTTAATCGGAGTGATTAGAGCATGGAATGGATGTAATGGCTGAAAACCTTCTTGGGTTTTAGTTGAAGGCCATAACTATGTATTCAATGGCTAAGGTTTTAGGGGTTTTTCTAAGACTTCTTAGGTCAAGTATGTCCTCGGCGGTCTGCATATGATATCGTAATTTAATCATATGAAACACTTGTGTGTTGTAATTGAACATGGATTACCAGAAACCTAGTCTATTAACTCACTATTAAATCAATTAGTCAAATATCTAGACTCAGTTGGTTAATCGATTCCCATATTTGCACATCCCCAACATCTCCCTTAGTTTGTTGATCAATATACTCATTAGATATTATGTAGTTGAATCCTGATTTTAGTTATTGTAACCCTCCATAATCTACAATTGATAAGTCAAATGAACCACTTCAAATTGTGAACCATTATTCCTTGTGGGATTCAACCCTAACTCCAAAGTTTGGTAATACGATGATAACGACCGTCCCTGCTTCCTTTGAGTAGTCGGGTTGAGCGACATCACTTTTTCATAGAATAGTTCATTTCATGTGATTCATGTAATGTGAGTGTAAGCCTTCCATCATATAAATCCTACCTCCTTATAGAGTGTTATTAGGTTTTAGGTGACCCCTTTCCATAAGCTTTCGTGAAAGATTTGTCAATTCATAACATAACTTGTTGTGAAAACTAGGATAAAAATATGGGGTCTCATGTAATCAACTTAAAAGCATGTAATTGGAAATAAATCATGTATAATCATGTAAAATAGCATCAATTGAATCATAATTGAAAGAATCCATATTGAATTTCATGAACCCTAGATAACATGCAAAAGCAAATGAATGAAAATCATTGAAATCGTGTACTTAATAGCAATTCATGCATATTTAGATAAAAAATCATAAGATGGACCATAATTTATGCAATTTATTGGGAAATCGTAAAAATTCATAAAGTTCATACTTGAACTTGGTAGATAAAGTTGAGAATTTGTTGGGCTCATTGGATGAAAAGGATTCATGAATGAATATCCACATACCTTGATAAAATTTGAAGCCCTAAATGCAATCAATAAGGAGACCTGAACTTGAATTCTCTTGGAAACCTTACTTGTGGAAGAACAAGACCGTGGAGAACTTTTACAGAGAAGATTTAATAATATGAAAGTTAAGGGTGAGAATGAGGGAGTTAGGAGGGCTTAGGGTAGTGAAAGGATAGAATTAATCCCCAATAATCATCCCAATTCATTAATGAGTTAATAGAAAAAAGATCAAAATACCACTAACTTAACTTAAAATTATCGCTTGGTCGGGGAGGTGATTATAGCCAATGAAGCTTACCACAATCTATGGTTTTCATAGTCAGGAAGGTCGACTAGGCTCCCAAAATGTTGCTTCCACAAGGATCACCATGGTTCATTGTGCTCTCCAAGGGTCATGGTCCTCATCGTGGTCCTTACCCAACTAAGGGGTCTTAGGTAGTCGATTTTACGAATGGGTCTATGGTTCGTATAATCCACCACGCCTCATGAGCCCTATCATGGACCTTTCTTTAAATCTCAAAATTTTAGAGCTCTACCACGGTAGCTGATGTCGCCCAAACTATACCTTCTTTTTTAGGCTAAAGCGATCGTTGTCAATATATAGAACCTAACCAAGGTTAGGGTCGAACCCAAGGGAATATGGTAGACTTGGAAAAATTTAATTACAATTTGGGTTTATTTAAGAAACTTATATCCCCAAAGGGGGGTGATAATAACTAATAAAAAGTGATTCTAACCTAAAACAAGTGTTAAACCAATATGAAGAGAAACTAGGGTATTGTGTTCCCTATGATTCCCTAACTTAGTATCACTACATAACCTAATTCTTTTACAGTACGTAGCATGAAGAATGGTAAGTTAAGTTCACCAAACCCTTTGGCCTAGGCAAGAGGCAAATTTCACTACGTGATTTGGTCCATCCCCGCAGTGTAACATTACTAACCCTTACATATTGTCCTAGTACAACCTCCCCGTGGCCCAGTTCAGTTGATTAGACGAGAAACATCGATCGAATCCTGTTAATTAATCTCTTTTCCTATTCATTACTATCTTGGGCCAGTCAGTAACACTAGGCGGGTTCTAATGTTTTCCTCCACTAGAAAATATTCAAAATGAAGATAATTAATTAATAGATGCATGCACACTTTTCAAGAATTACGAATTATCCGATTTTACCTTGTTAGTTCTTCATGGTTCCCACAACCCTAGTTGTGGATTTAGCTACTCATGATCAATGTGAATGCAAGACTTATGAATTTGAGTAACATAAAAGAGCACTTATACAATAGAATTAAGCACAAGAAAATCCAACTCTTCAATGAGAATCACAAGATTGCAATTAGAAGATGAAATTAAAATTTACAAGTGTTTCTCAAGTTTTCCCTTCGTTCTCTGTTGTCTCTTTGCTATCTCTCTCTCTTCCTCCTTAAGAAAAATAGCCTAAAAACCTATATATAGTGTTTAAAATACAAATCCAAAACAAAATAGGACAAATGGGTCGGCAGGCTCTACGAGGTGCTCTACGGGCTGTAGAGTGATTTATGGCTCATAGTCGGGATTTCATAATTTGTTGCTTAAATTCTGGACTTGACTTCTACGACACCCCTCTATGGCTCGTAAAAGATTCTACGGCTCATAGGGAGTTTCGCCTGATGAAATTTCAGAAAGTCCTCATCTTCTGATCCTCAGGGTACGGGACTGAATCTACGACTTGTAAAGTCTTTTACGGCTCATCTGCATGTTCATAGATTCAACTTCAAAAATACACCCTTCACTGGAATTGCACACGGAACCTCTTTTACGGCTCGTAGAATACTCTACAGCTCGTAAAAGGTCTTGTGGATCCTCAAATTCAACAACTTTTGCATATTTTGTCCAAATATTGTGTCAACCCTGAAATCCTCAAAACAAATATAAATACACATCAAACCCACAAACATCACACTGAGAACATACAAAATTCTATGTTTTAAGTATCAAAAATATTGTATTTTGACAGCACATCAGTAGCTTTCTACGGCTCATGGTCACTTCTATAGCTCGTGAAGTGCATAGAAAGCTGCAACTTGGGGGAACTCCCTTTAAACCCCATTTTTCCAACTTTCAAGGTCTTACACTTCTAAACTAAACTCCACCTCAAACTCTTTTGGAGCTAAGTCAAATTCCAATGGAATAACAATCATAACTCAATAAGTCAACAATGAAAAAAGCCAATATTTTATCATCAATTCAAATCATGAGATCATCATATTTATAGAATAGCTCATTAAAATCTTTTCGATCAGTCAATGTGAGAAATGTCTTCATCATCCTTAAATCTATGAGTAGGTGAGAAAATTCTTTCACCATCATTCATTCATTTATAAGGGACTTCAATAAAGCATAAGTTGAATAATTTTATGAAACTTGGGTGAAGTCCTTGTTCATTTATATTCATATTTCATAGTGAAACAAAAATAAATTATGGGTTCATAAATAATCAACTTTAAAATATGTAATTCAATGGAATCATGCATAATCATGATAAACAATGTCAATTCAAGTCATTATTGATAGATCTCATAATGAAATTCATGAACCTTAGGTGGCCTTGAAGAGAACTTGATTGGAAATCATAGGAATCATGTAATAAGAGTAATTTATATATAATTCATCCAAATTCATAAGATAAAACATAATTAGATAGACCAACATGAAATCAAAAATCCATAGTTAAAATTTAAAAGAAATTTAATTGAAAACTTGAGGAATACATTGATGAAAAATATTCACGAATGAATACCCACATACCTAGAGAAATTCTTAAAGAAAACATGACAATTGATGGAGGAATTGAAACAACTCTAGCTTGATCTTCAATGGAACCTTGGAGAACAAAAACACTAGAGAGAACTTGTGAATTAGGTAAATGATGAGGGAGTAGATTAGATTTCATGGATAAAAATGGTTAGAGGGTGATTTATAGAATTAAAATGAGATGTAGGGGGTTAGAAAAGTAGAAAAAGTCCAAAATACTCTTAATTGAAAAACTGCCAGACAATAACCACAACCTTAATCCATGGGTCATACTCCCTTCTACAGACCATTCTATTTGTCCGTAGAAAAAGTAATGAAGTTATAAAAATCCGTCCCTTGAACCACGACGTCAAACCACGGATTGTAGGGCCAATGACAACCTATAAACCCTTTTGTAAAAGTGATTACCATCTTATGAACCCTAACCACATTCGTAAAGCTAAGTACTATTCGTCCTTTTCGGTTGTACCAAAAGTATGAAGACTTGTTAATTTTTTTAAAAAAATTCTGACCTCTTTTATGACCACTATCCATGAGTCGTAATTATATTTACAACCTTAGTTGTCTCTTGTGGTTTGCTTAAATTTTCCTAAAAAAATTTCCAACCGCAGATGTCATCTATGAACCCCTGTCTACGGCCTGTAAAGTTATCACGAGTCATAAAAAGTGCTCGCAGAACCTGCACCAGTCCAATTTCTAAATTTTTTTTACTTATTCTTACTTTTCAACTCTTGAGGTATCACATTGCCCTTCCCCATGATAGACTTAATGATTTATGATTTTGATTATACTAGGATTTGACTTAGTACCAAGGAAACTTTGAGGTGGGGCTCGATTTGGAGGCTCCAAGAGAGCCTTAGTAGCAATTTCTAGTCCTAAACTACATGCCCCCATAGGTCGATTGTTTAGGCTTAGCTAGTGGATCTACAAATGCATCATGATGATTATGATAATTCTCATGAAATCTACCTTAACAAGGTAGACTCTCCCTTTTTAGGGTGTGGGAATAACATCAGATTTATCTTATATAGCTCGCATAGTCTTATTGTCAATTAAAATTGATATTCCATAAATGGGTGTGTTTTATCATTGCTTCTGTTATTTCAAGGTTTTCTTTATGATTCTTAAATTGCATAGAGCTAGTTCATGTTTTACTATCATAGTTTAAAATGAATTGATTATCATCTCTTTTAACTTGATTGACTACACATTGATGACACAATGCATTGCTAACATACTTAGTATCTTTCATGCAATAACGCATACTTTTTTGCCTACAAAACATTATAATGTAAGGTCCGACTCTCATACTCTTGCTCATGGCTAGTTCGTGTCATTGAAATTCACTTGATTGGTGAATCCTCATGCTTCGAGGACAAATCAATATGAGTTTTATGTTCTAGTTTGACTTTACTTCTTGTATTAGGATAACCTAGGGCTTGTCCTATGCCCTCTCCTAGACGAGCATAGGTATGTTAGCCATTTATGAGATATATTCCCATTTATTTGGATGATGGCCTTTGTCTTTCCTGTATCCACACATCTATAATATGAGACTTTATTCCGCATTATGTTTATTTTTGATGTTTTTACTTACTTTATGCATACAATGAATCCTAAAAGTCTTGGTTGGAGGCCCATGGGATTCTAATCGTTGTGCCACATCTAGGGCGTAGTTCGATTCTTGATACAAAGTTTTAACAAATCACATAATTCCAAATTAAAAATCAATTACCGAATAGAATCTACGACAACACCAAATTTCGTGTCTACCAAGTGTTTGAATTGGCTTATTTTAAGTAATTTTAGGCTTTAAGGTTGTTTTTGTTTCTGGAAGTCTTAGGAAAAGACAAGAAGTGATTTTAAGCACCTACGTATAAAATAAGTTAAAAGTCAAAAGTTAATTTGGTCAACTTATGTTTTTTATTTTTTAACCAATAAACTACTTTAAAAAATCTAATTCAAACATCCCCTACGACCATAAAATAGAAACAAATAGTAATTAATATTTGATTTCAGTATGTTATGTGATTTTTTTTCTTTGTCTACTCAATGATTTGACGCTTTTTTTAATTGACGGGCTGAACTTGCTGGTTGAACCAGATCACGAACATGCATCTACACTTGGATCACAAACTGAGAATGAAGTAGCTTTGATATGTGAAAGATTTCTTGATCAGCATTGGAAGGGAAAGTTCTTGATGTATGGAACACTCATGAATCGTTAATGAAGAGGTGCGCTTCTTAATGTATGTATTTTTATGATTTTATGACCTCATGAAAACCTTATTTATAGTCATGGAGAAGGAAGATTGTAATGAATACAAACTTTTTCATAACAATTTGTGGTCAACTTGATCATCAAACTTATAAAAAAAGTGATAAAATAGTATGTAATAAGTTCATGTTTGATTGGTTTATAGATTGATTTGACATACTAAACCACTTAAGCACTTGGCATGATTTTACTGATCCGTATTTTAATTTGGTGTCATGTAATTAGACATATTATATGGACCTTGAGCGAATGGAGCGGCCGGCTTTTTATTAGATTCCAACAAGATGTATTAGCCCTATTATATAAACTTTTATTTTTTTTTTTATTAAATCGTATATATATATATTGAGATTGCATTAATACATTCGAACAAATTAGATAATTATATCTTGAATCTAATAAGTGGAATAAAATTCAAATGGCTACATGACCAACATATATGGAGGGATTATATTCACGGACCCAATTCATCCCAAATCTTATTATTTTACAAAGAGGCCTTGAGAGAAATGATTATGACTAAAAGCTGAGGAAAATAAATAAAAAGTGAAAGGTAAAATAATGAAAAGAGAGATGAAAGGCATGTTAGATGTTAGGTAAAGATGAAAAATAGGGACCCATATTGCCGGCTGAATATGGTGCACTGCTGATTTTAGGTTATGAGCTAAATCATGAGAGTTACTCAAAGTCAAGATTTTGTGTTTTCCTTCAGTCATCACATCTTTGAATATTTATGTAAGACTATCGAGATATTTGAAAAGTACCAACTTGTGGAACATCATCATTTTCTGCTTGAATTTCGTTATTACCAACTTCACTTTTTCCCTTTTGGACATTTATTCACAATTCCAACTAATCAAATATGTTTAGTCATTGGCTTTGTAGCACATGGCTTAATTTTGCATTTAAATATTTTCAATAAACCCAAAGTTTTCTTTTTCAATTTACTTTGTAAAATCTGAAAGTTAGATATTGTAATGAAGATATTATCAAAGTTATGAAATTTACTATGGGCTTTAAAGAGAAGCTGTGTTAATGTCACTTAGTGAGCTTTTGGTCGTCTCTTCTTAATGTTTTTCTCCCAGAAACTTATACTAATAACATTTGCAACCTAAACTAGGCTTTATTTGCACATCATTCCTTTTCTAGTAATTTAGTGTTAAGCTTGTGTAAGGTGATGTTTATAGGAGAGATTCAGATCGTATAGCGATATAGATATAAAGCAACAGAAAATTGATGTTGCAAGTAAAAAAGTTGAGTTTTCTTGTACTTGGGTCGGTCCATCCCACGAGTCTTTATATTGTGAATCATAAATGATATAAACACAGGCTAGTAGACAAGAGACGGTTTTGTCCATCTGAGTGAATGGTTTTTTCACTTCCAGTACTCTAATAAAAAGCTGATCTTTTTTTTTCCCAAATGGTTACAATTATTTCTCCCCTCATAAATGACAGGAGCTGATTCTTGCTTAAAAACAAGCCTTTTCCATAAACTAAAGGAAAGAAGAGAAGGACGTGGGCCTTGTTGGTACTACTCAAATACAACCAATGTCTTTTTTTCCTACACCAAAAATAAATATTAAAACGAAAAAAAATTGTACAAAACATGTTATTTATTTATTGGTTTGGTGGAGTTAATTTGCTCTGGGTGCAAAGATAACAATCTTCAAAATTGGATTGGTCATGTGATTGTACACTTTTGGTCTAGTATACTTCCTTTAAATCAAAAAGATTCAAGACCCAACTTCAAATCAGTAAAACTGAAATGAAAATAAAATAAAGAATAAGAGGTGAGACAATAGAAGTTTGTAAAAAAGTTGCTCAAGTCCCTGAAAAAAATATCTGAAATTGAAAGAATACTTGTATTCTCACTTTTACTTATTCCCCGGATAAAACAAAACAAAAAGCTAATTAAAAATAAATAGCTATACCAAGGAATTACAAAACATGAAAAGCCAGAATACACACAAAAAAAAAAAATTGGATTTAGTACATTATTTGTTCCCAATTCACATTCATAAGCCCTACAAAAAGGAAGGAAAGGATATATAACTAGTAACATAAATTTGCTTAAATGTACCATTGTTGATGGGAAATAGTTCTCTTTCTTCTGATCATACATCATGAAGTCAAATCTTATTGCTGTGTGCAATTGTACATGGAATAAGTAATAGCTCAGGAGGGATAGACAAGGAAGGAGAATGTGAGATGGATAGGAACGAAGATGGACACGAAGCAAACCTTACATGGAGAAGTCATGAAGTAAGATTTGCGACAACACAAAAAACAAAAATATAAGACAAAAGAGGGGGTCTTACAAGGTCAAGAAAAGGTCTTACAAGGTCAAGAAAAATGGGGTAGGTGGAGGAATGAAAGGCAACAAGTCAAAAAAAACAAAAACAGAAAAAGGAGAAATGGCGATGAGAAAGCTCAGGTAGGATAGCACCGAGATTAAGATGAGGATTCGACCCTCATCATGAGAATGAGGAAGAGAAACCCGTGGCTATGTAGGACCACTAAGCATGCCATTCGGCTTACACGTTCCAGTTTTTGCAACCTTGAAGCTCGTTGATTGATTACTCCACTCATACATGCTACCTGCATCCAAAGAAATTAATATATGAATGTTACCAACTTTTAACACACATCAAATAAGTGATGAAATAATAATAATGTACATATAAGGAGAAGAAAAGTGATGTGCTAGCTTTTGAGGAAAAATTAAGGTTGGAACTTGGAGTAAAATTAGGTGGCAGAATAAAGGAAAAAGATAGTAGGGATACCTTGTGGAGATTTCAGTGTTGCTTTCTGCACTGCAATATTTTCTCTCAAACCCATAAAAAGTGCACAAACTAAAGAGAGGAACTGGAAAATTAGGAAAGAGGGGAATGAATTAAGAAACATAGGTATAGAATGGGCTTATAAGGAGGAGGCCAGAGGGCTAGATGGACCTGACAGTGACAGCACCAAAGGCCCAGAGAGAATGTAAAGGATTTGAGAGACCCTCTTTTGCCCTTTTCCTCCTTTAACTCCTACCCCCAAAGAGAAAAGAAGAAAAAGGGCCATTTGCACTTCTATTTCTATTTTTTGTTCTTTAAATCTTCAAAATAAATTATTTTTTCACGGGCATATATATTTTCACATTATAATATTTTATAATTTATGCTATGCCTATAAAGAACTTATGTTCCACTTCATATAAGAGGGGCAAATATTGAAAGACCAGTTCATTTAAAATACAAGTCATACAATTAAATGGGACATAAACAAGCAAATTCATAGCTTAAGCAGAATTGTCTCAATAAGTTTGAGAGTCTAAAGTCAAAAATCATAAAGAGTCTTATTTTTTTAATTGATATATATAAATTAAATAATTATAACATAGTCAACGTAATCTTACAAATGAACTTTGGAAAAGTAAAATATACGCGAATAATTTGTAAAGTAAAACTGTAAATGCGTAAATTTTCATCAAAAGATATATAAAATAAAGTTAGAATAATAAACAATAATTAAATTTTTTGAAAAGTTTATATGTTAATATCAAACCAGTGTTGTGATGAATTTGAGAAATTGATATAAATATATTAAAATGTTGTTGATAAATTTTAATGCTTGAAATTTGAAAAATACTCCAGAAATAAATTTGATCTTCAACATCATCAGCGAAGCCTAAAGTCCCCAAAGCTGCTTCTTCTCATTGTCAGGTTATCATTTATTTAATTTAATTTGTTTTCTCTTAAGATTGTAATGGCTTAAATTGCTAACAGAATTTCATCTACCTTGCATCTTATTCTTGCAGAAACAGACAGAATCACTAAACAATAGTAGTGAAATACCATCTTTTCAAGCATCAACGACAAGTGATAGTAATGTGGAATGTACAGTGGGCAATGAAAATTCAAATGACACAACAACGTTGGGTGGAATGACAGAAGAAGAGTACTTGGCAGCTTTGAAAGCTAAAGAAAGAGCCGATATTTGGGAGCATTTTACTCGAAAGTTTGTGGCAGGTAAACTTAGAGCGTTTTGTAATTATTGCAAGCATAAAAATTTTGCTGCCCACCCCAAACTAAATGGTACAACTGCTTTGAAAACTCATATTGACAAATGTAGAGAGTACCCACCGAATAAAGATTTGTGGAGTCAAAAACAAAAAATATTGACTTCTGAAAAATCAAAAGATTTGGTGGTAAGAGGAAGTACTCAAGATGAAATCACTAAAGCTTGTGTCCAAATGATAATTCTAGATGAGTTACCTTTTAGTTTCGTGGAAGGAGAAGGTTTTCGTTATTTTTGCAGAGTTGCATCCCCCCATTGGAGAGTGCCAAGTCGTAAGACTATGGCGAAAGATGTGCTTAACTTATTTTACATTGAGAAAAGTAAACTGAAGAATGATTTGAATGGATATAGGGTGTCTCTTACAACTGATACATGGACGTCTATTCAAAATATCAATTACATAGTTATCACTTCATTGATAAGAATTGAATTTTGCATAAAAGAATTTTAAACTTTTGTGTGATTCCTAACCACAGCGAGGACTCAATTGCAAGACTTTTAGAAGAGTGTTTGTTAGAATGGGGAATTGAAAAAATCTTGACTGTTACTGTTGATAATGTTTCTTCAAATGATTCTGGCTTAAAAGAACTCATTAAAAAATAAGTTCTTGAAAAATTAACAATGCACTTTTGCATAATGGTAAGAATTTGCATATGAGATGTGTGGCACATATTTTGAATCTTATTGTGAATGATAGCTTGGGGTTATTGAATAAGTCAATTCAAAGCATTCGTAATGTTGTTAGATATACAAGATCGTCACCTCAAAGATTAGAGATGTTTAAAGTTTGTGTGGAGAAAGTTAAAGTTGAGAACAAGGGGCTTGTGATAATGGATGTTCCAACTAGGTGGAACTCTACATTTTTAATGCTATAACCTTATTTGAAGTTTCGTAAAGCTTTTGACAGATTGAAAGAGGATGATGGTTACTACGTGGGATATTTTAAAAGTGACAATCAAGACAAGGGAAGGGAAGGACCACCTTCTACTGATGATTGGGAAAAAGCTGAGGTATTTACACATTATTTAAGATATTTTTATGAAGTTACATTAAGAGTGTGTTGTTCAAATACTCCAACAATTCAAAACCTCTTTGGTGATTTGGTTAAAATTGGAGGTGTCATGAAAGAACCTGGAAGCACACTTTTATCTTTTATTGCAATACCCATGCAAGCTAAATATGACAAGTATTGGGGGGATATCGCCAAGGTGAATGACTATATTTTGGTTGGAATGGTTCTTGACCCACATTATATAAATTTGAGAAACTTGGTGATTATTTAGAATTGATTTATGGGGAGTTTGATAAAAGGGTTGAAGACATCATTTTTGAGGTGAAAGAGTTTTTGCTTTCTCTACATAATATATATGCATCAGGTGGATCTTTCTCTTCCGATACGACTCAAACGAATACTTGTCGTGGTGTTGACAAGTCTCCAATACAACATGAGGTAACTTCTATTTTATCAATGACACAAGTTGAGAGGAAGTTGGCGGAAAAGGAGAAAAAAAAGGAGAGCACAAAAAGCTAGTGTTGTAAGCAACAATGTGGATAGATATATTTTAGATGCAATTGAAGGGGATGATAACTCAAGTTTTGACATTTTGAATTGGTGGAGAGTGAACGGGGTTTCTAAATACCCAATTTTGGCATGCATTGCAAGAGATATTTTAGCGATTCCGGTATCCACAATTGCTTCTTAATCATGTTTTAGCACTAGTGGACGGGTGATTGATCCGTTTCGTAGCTCATTGAGTCCCAAAATGGTTGAGGCCTTGATTTGCACACAAAATTGGCTTCAGAGTACCAATGTTGCTTTACATCATGAGCCAACAATTGAAGAAATGAAATTTTATGAAGAACTTGAGAAAGGTGAAAAGTATTAATCTTTTTAAGTTAATTTCTTTGTTCCATTGTTTATTCTTTTATTTTTTTTTATTCGTTAATTTGCTAACAAATTTTGATTCGTTCTAAATCTTTTTCTTTAGAAATTGCAAATGGTGGTGGAGTTGAAGGGTCTAAATTGCCTCCAAGAGTTCCAAGATGAAGAAAAAAGTTATGTCTGTTGGTTAAATTGCCTCCAAGAGTTCCTGCAATTGTGTATCTCAGTTATGTTTTTGTTATGGTTAAACATAACTTTTGGTTAAAAAATTTATGTTTTCTAAAAGAGTGTGTCTCAGTGTCTGTATGTTGGTAATATTCTTTGAAGATGCCAACTAGAGTACTCTTGGTCTGTTCTCGACTCTAACAATCTTTCTTGCGTGTTTCCCATATTCAATTGCTATGATAATTTCTTTTGTTAAGTATACTATTTTACTTAAAAAATTATTTTTTTTAAAAATTGAAAAACTGAACAAAAACTGAAGATTGAACCGAAAATAATCGAACTGAAAAACCAATGGTTTACTCTTTTTTTTGGGCAAAACCGAACCCAACGGAACCGCCAAATTACTTTTCGTTCTGTCTTTGATTTTAAGAAAAACCCGAACCGCAAAAACCGAACCCACCCCTAGCTATAAGTCACAAGAATTATCAATATAATTTTTTTTAAAAATGCATATATATATCAATATAACATAAATCACGATAAAAAAATATATATGTATTGAGTGTTACGTACTCGTCCGACTAGTACTTGTATAAATATTAGTTATGACGATCCCATGCAATGCACGGGTCCACTAGTTATTCATAAATTTATTTTTAATAATATGATTAAATGTTATTAAATTATTTCATTAAGTGTGAAATAAATATTATTAACGTTGATTAATTTTAATTTATTATATTTAAATAATTTTAAATTTTTATTTTCAAAATAAATTATAATATATATTTCTGTGGCAGTAAATTATCTTCTTTTTTTTTTTTGTGCAAATCTAATGTAAAAAAGTCTATCAAGATGTCCTACATTAAAGTATTTTTCGTCATTGATTATTCATTTTTTGCTCAAAAAATACACAAATATTACAGATACTCAAAATAATGAATATATAATTAAAATATATGAATTTAAAATTAAAAATTATTATTAAAGTGGATTCTATAATTTTAAAAAAAATTATACATCAATTACATTAAAATAAAAAAAATATTTAAATTCTCATGAGAGGGGGTTTGGGATGAAGCACACACATTGACGGAGAGGTGCCCGCTTCCTCTCAACTCCCTCTTTATTCTCTTACAATATAAGTGGGGGTTGGGCAGCCAAGCAGGGAAGTCTCCGTTGACGTGTTTGCTTCCTCTTATAATCATGCGGAGGTACATAAAAATATTTCATGTACTTTTTATTTAATTTTTGTAAAACAATTGCTTACATCAACTATGGTTTTACAATATTATCCTTAATAAATAATTTTCCCAGTGACTTCAACTATGATTTCGCTATATCACCCGATCAATTATTTTATGTTAGATAAATACGAAAATTAGGATAAAATAAGTTTCTCTTTGCAAATAAAATTAAATAACCATTTTAATATCTTTCCGTGATTATATTTGTGTCAAAAAGGAAGTACTGCAAATAGACATATAAAAATTTAAAATCACTTGATCATTAAATTTGAAATTTAATCAATATTAATAATATTTTATATTGGATATTAATTTTCTTTCTCTTATATACTAAGTGGGAGTTGGGGAGCAAGCAGGCAACTCTCCGTCGACGTGTCTGCTTAAGTTCTCTGCTTTTCTTTTATACATTATGTGGAGTCCATAAAAAGATATTTCGTGGATTTTTTTAAAGAAACTGCTTATTTCAATTATAATCTACAATATTACCCCTAATAAACAATTCCCCTAGTGGCTTTAATTATGACTTCGCTTTATCACCCCAATCAATTATTTTAAATTAGGTAAATACTGAAATTAGGATAAAACACATTTCTCCTTAAACTAGACAAAAAAAATTAAATAACTATTTCAATATCTTTTCGTGATTACCCATAAAATATTTCGAGGACTTGCTAGTTGGGACAACCAAGCAGGCAGCTCTCTGTTGACGTGCCTGCTTGAGCTACCTGCTTCCTCTTATACATTATGCGGAGTCCATAAAAATATTTTGTAGATTTTGTATTTAATCATTTTAAAGGAGCTACTTATTTCAACTATGATTTAATAATATTACTCCTAGTAAATAATTTCCCTAGTGTCTTCAACTATGAGTCATTATATCATCCCGATCAAGTATTTTAAGTTAGGTAAATACTGAAATTAGGATAAAACAAATTTTCCTTTACACTGGACAAATAAAATTAAATAACTATTCTAATATCTTTTCGTGATTATATTTGTGTCAAAAAGAAAATAATACAAATATATATAAAAATTTAAAATCACTTAATCATTAAATTTAAAATTTAATTAATATTAATAATATTTATTGGATATTAATTTTACACTTATTTTTTTTCGATAACGCTTAATTATATTATTAAAAAAAATTTATGAATAACAAGGAGAAAAAAAAAATTGATTTAGTGGGCATAGGGGTCAACGAGAGGCGGCCAGCTTCAAGGAGGTCGTAACTGCCCGAAGAGGCAGACCGCGCTGCCCAGCCGACCGTAGTCAAATAATTGGCGGGAGAATGCTTCTCTCGTCCTAGAAGATAAGGAAAAATGTCAAATTAAATAGAGCCGAAGAATCTCTTGGGTCCACTTATTGTACTAAGAGCCCAAAAGTCCAAAGCTCAAAGGATTTTAGCTTGCCGCCTAGCTCCCCAATCTTACAATATTAAACTTTAGTTGTAGTAATTTGTGGGAAATGTGTAAAGAAAAATATGATAAGTAAAATTACAAAAGTAAAATCTAAATAAAAGTAGGTAAATAATATTGCAAGCACATAATTTAAAATTTTGTAACTATATTTTTATTCATTTTAATTCTTTCATGTTTTTAAAAAAATATAAATCTTTTATCATAATATTTATAATAATTAATGTATAGTTTTAGCTATTTAAATATATATATATATTAATAGACTAAGAATAATAAATATTAAATAAATATATATTTTTAAGTTCCATCTATTTGGATTACTAGTCAAATATTTTCTAATATGATTTTCCTTTACTTGTTATTTTTGACAAATCAAAGATAGAATAATTTTTTTTATCATAACCTTAATTTATTAACATTAAATTAATGTTTAGAAATAAAATATCAAACTCACGGTTATCAATAATTGTGTCATGTAAAAATTGATTAATAAATTCAAACGAGTATAATGGACAAACATAAGAGAAGAGAGGAAATAATCTAATTATGTGTATTTGTGGTGACAGTTATTAAGAATTAATTACTGACAGTTCAAAATTTAAAGCAGATGTAATTAAAAATACTAAGACTTGGAGAAAGAGGAATTGGGTGAAGAGAATAATATTTGGGAAATTGGAAGGGCAAGCGTGTGGCACGCGGGCAACACACAAGAATACGCATTGCCTTCGCGGTCTTCTATGATGCGGTCAAACAAAACTCCTTTGCTTCTATGTCTGCAATTTACACTTATATAATTCCCTACTTATAGTTTATTCTTATTTTTATGTATGACACTTTAGGCATTATTTGTACGTGGAATAAAAATAATAATTTTGTAATAAAATTTATAATCAAGCTTATTTCATATTTGATATTTTCTTTATCTCAAAACAATTGAATTGTTGAGACGCTTTTTATATTTTGAATTAACTTAATTGTTCAATCTTCAACAGTAATCATTTATCATATATATATAAATAGAAGAGAATGTTAGGTTCGTCGATGTGGCACTATCATATAATTCTTATTTATTATATCTTAAATAATTAATATTTTAAAAATTAATTAAATAGCCCAACAGAAGAAAAAAAAACTCAAAAGACATCATTTTTTATTAAACGGTACTTTAGCCTATCACAATTATTCGAAAAAGTGACAACTACTCAAAAAAAAAAAAAACTCACAACCCTTCGAAAAAGGAACAATCCTTCAAAAAAGTCATAACCATTCGGAAAAGTCATAATCCTTCGAAAAAGTCATAATTCTTCGAATTCGAAAAAATCATAACTCTTCGAAAAGTTACACTCTTTCGAAAAAGTCATAGCTTTTCGAATAAGTCACAATTCCTCAAAAATGTCACAATCCTCCAATTAATATCTTTAAAATAGTTACAACCCTTCAAAAAAGTCGCAACCCTTCGAAAAAGTCACAACCCTTTTGAAAAGTCACACCTTTTCGAAAAAGTCACAATTTTTTGAAAAAGTCACAATCCTTCGACAAAGTCACAACCATTCTAAAAGTCATGACTCTTCGAAAAAGTCACAACTCCTTGAAAAAGTCACAACCTTTCGAAAATGTCACAATCCTTCAATGTGAAAAATTATCTACTTTCAATATAATATAATATAATATAATAAATATGAAATAAAATATAAAATATATATTAAATTGATTTTTAAGTTGGGAATATTATTGTAACCTCTTTAGAAAAGTCACAACTCTTAGTTAGGAAAACTCTCACAACACTTCGAAAAAGTCATAATCCTTCGAAAATGTTGCAACCTTTCGGAAAAGTCAAAACCTTTCGAAAAAGTCACAATCCTTCAAAAAAGTCACAACCCTTTGAAAAAGTCATAACTCTTCAAAAAAGTCACAACTCTTCAGAAAAATCATAACCCTTCGAAAAAGTCATAACTTCTTGAAAAAAGTTACAACTTTTCAAAAAGTCACAATCCTTCGAAGTTAAAAATCATCTTCTTTAAATATAATATAATTAAATAAATCTAAAACAAAATATAAAAGATATACTAAATTGACTTTTAAGTTGAGGGTATTATAGTAATTTAACATTCAAGTTTGGTAGTTCAAGCACTATGAAAAACCAATTATATCAAGAAATAATATTATAATTCAAAAATATAATTGAAGATAATTAGGACTTTAGAAATATTAAATTAATAAAAATTCTTCAAATATATTTATAATGCTAAATTTTGTATATAGAAAGAACTTAATAACTTTAGAATATTTTATTAATTTTAATATCAAGATATATAAACTTAATTAATAAGATTACTTATGAACGCGCGAGCCAAGGCTAATTACCTAATTTTAGAATATTCTTCAAGTTTTAACCTTCCTTTCGATTTTCTATGTTATGAGCTCAAAAAAATTTTAATTCCTTTGAATGTTTTTTTTTTTTTTAAAAAAAACAATTCTTACATTTAGTGACTGTTTTTTGGGATGATATTTTTGAGACGAGAGTCTTTCAAAAATAGTCTCTCTATCTCCATGAGGTAGTGATAAGGTTTGCATAAATTTTACCTTCCCCAAATCCCACGTGTGAGATTTCACTGGGTATATTGTTGTTGTTGTACATTCATGTGGCTGAAATTTTCATAAAAGAACTCTTCACAATATTGACAAATATACTTGTCAATTGTCATCAACACCAAAATTGAGATTGAATTAGGTGATTTTATGGATTTTAATTTTGAAGATTCAGTTGAAATAGTTTATGACACTATCATAGATGAAGACTAAGTTTAACTAATTCAAGAGACGAGTATAAACGACTCAGTTGAAAAAGTTCAAGATACCATTGTTAAAGAGTCAGTTAAAAGAATTCATGGCCCTATTGTTGATGAAGACTCAGTTCAAATCGTTGAAGACTCAATTGAAGTGGTTTGAGACACTAACTTTGAATATGAAATAAGGATTATGTTTAAATTTAGGCGGAATGACCTAATAGGCTCTTATATTTGGTCTCGTTTGTCACCTAGGACCTTATACTTAGAACTTTGCCAACTAAACCCTTGTACCCACTCAAAAGGTACATTTTAAATCCCTCCAACTCATCGTGTCTCTCAATCGCGCTGATGTCACACTCCATGTCAGATTAGATTTGCCACATCATTTTTTATTTTTTACAACAATTTTTTTTTGTCAAAAAGTCAAAATCCTCATTATTTTCAACATTTTCCCCTTCAAACACAAGTACACCAACCCCTTCTTCTTCAACCTCCACCTCCAATTTAACTCAAGAAACAAAACCCACCAAAAATCCAACTCCAAATTACCAAAAAAGTTATCTTTTCCAGTTAGATCAAACCCAAATCAAGAAAAAAAAGACCATTTATGTAAAACTCTATAGGAATGAGCTAAAGTAGAATAGATGAAATTTTTTTGAGAAACAAAATGAATGAAATTTTTTTGATATGGATAAGAGAGAAAAAGAGAAATTGAACTTGAAATCAAGAGGATGAGAAGAAAAATAGGAAAAAAGACTGTAAATGGAGTGATTACTAATAGGGTATGAGTTCTTTGAAGAAAATGAGAATCAAAACAAGATCAAGAGCAAAACCCACTTTAGCATAAAAATAATTTTCCAAGAAGAAATTATGGCTAACGAGAAGAAATTTCATTTGGAGAAACAAAAACGAGAAGAAAATTGAAGAATTTTGAGAAGAAGAAATGGAGATTTATATATTTGGGCATTTGGGGAAGAAGATGACTGTTAAAGGGGTTTTTACAAACCCTTCACGCTCCAAAATGGAGTGAAACTCACGCACCAGGCCTGGTATGCCACTTAGGATGCCAGGTCAGAAAAAAGTGTTTAAAATGTAGGTTTTGAGTGGGTACAAGGGTTTAGTTGGCAAAGTTTTAAGTATAAGGTCCTAGGTGACAAACGGGAACCAAGTACAGGGGCCTATTAGGCCATTCCGCCTAAAATTTGTCTTCCCAAATTTTATTAGAATAACTAACTATATTACTCATTTTCTTGTTATTTAACATTAAAGTTCTTTTATATGAAAATCATTTTCCTTGCATTTCTAAACGAAAATGCTTAGACTAGTTGCTTGCCAAATATCACAAGATCAGTCCCTTCACAGATGAGTTGTAGATCTTATAGTACTTCCTCTTTGTCCAAAAATTCATTGACGGCTCTTGCATTTACGTACGACATAAGAGACACATAGTAGCCTCATTTTATCCATAGTTCGAGGTAAACAATGAAACCACCAATTCCTATCAGTAGAGAGAAAATGCCAATAGTGTTTTCAACGACTAGGGTCCTTCCAATTGCAGCAATAAAACGAAAGAGGACAAGTCATGTGGTGTAGAGAGAAAAATACTCTTTCTATAATTTTCAAAAAGTTTGACACCAAAACAAGGAACAAGTCTTACATCTGAAACAACATTTTATAAAGAAATAAAACCAAACCTAAATTATCGAGAGTTTTTTGGTCCTAATTTAGGATCGCATTTCAGTTGTAATGACAACTAACCTTTCCTTCCTAACATAGCTGCCACGATCTAAGATAGGTGCTAGACCTAACACGGTGATTAGAATCTCATAGAACCCCAATCAAACCTCTTAACATTCACTGCATACATAAAGAGTAATGAGAAATAACAAAGACATATAAGAATGTGGAAATAAAGTCAAGATAGTCTAATAATCTCAACATAGAATAAAAATAAGTACAACGACAACATAGACACCAAAGCTACAACATGACTATAAGGACCCAAGTTTTGTAAGGCCTTAACAATGCTTAAAAATGAGGATTCTTGAGTTTTTGCCAAGGTTCCCTTCTAGGGACACCTTCACAGATTGTGAACGTGGTGAAGCTGGCCTAGGCAGTGGCCTTGGGTGCCTGGGGGTTCCTACGACTTTTCAGGCCAAGTGACCCTCTACAAATCTTATCACGGCTCGTGGGCTCCACTGCGTGAAAGTGATCGTGGGAGGAGCCTTGGGCTTGGACTCCACTTCCTTGCCAAGTGTGCCATCATGGATACATACCACAGCTTGTGAAAGTCACCACTGGCCGTGGTATGGTCCATGAAGGGGTCCTTGAGCATTTTTACCTTAAGAAATCACTGTCTCATAACTTGGTGCTGGTTCATGGAGGCCACCACGGACCGTGAAGCCTTTCGTGATGGTGCTCAGTTTATTTTTGAACTCCATTTCATTAAGGGTTCTTTGGTAATTTGGTTCACTCCCAGGACTTTTTAAGACTTTTTATGAATACTTTGACCTCTAAATCAGTTCATACACTATTCCTAACACTTATTTCAATCTAAAGACTTAATCTATTCCATCTGCTCCTACAAATTTCTCTCCAAGTCACTCCTTCAAAGAATTCAAGCTAAGGTTCTTGTGAGCTGCCAAGATCAAGCTTAATCCACCTGAAACTCCCTCATTCCATCAAGGTATGCGTGGATTCATTCATGATTACCTTCCAATCAAGAAGTTCGAAAATCTATTGCTCTAGTTTCATGATTTCTAAGTATGATTTGCAAGTGGGTTTTGTGGTTTAGCTTCAATTCAGAGAAATTATGTTATGGGTTGATTTTAATTAGTCATTTTAGCATGATTTAAGTCTTATTATGTCAAATTATATGGATTTCATGAGATTTGAATATGCATGTCCTTTTTACATTTTGAATTTATGCATAGATAATTTCAAGTATGATTCAAATGTTGATTCCTTTGTGGATTAAGTATGATTTCATCTTGTTATGATATTTTAAGTATGAATTTCAAGTACCCACGATATTCTCTCATTTCCCATGTCATGATCATGCATGGACTAGGCGTCTACATAGGAATTTAATATATGAACATGAATATATTTATAATGTGAGCATGAACTAAGTATGACTCTATGAATATAAGACTGAATTGGTCTTGAATTGATTGATATGAACATAAATGGAGTATAAACCTATGAATATGAGTATGATATAAGTTGAATACTAATGTGGCATAATTTGATGTTGGAATGAGTATGACCTCTACATGAACATGAAATTTCATGAATGTAATTGTGATATGACTTCAAGTATGAGTGTGATACACTATTATATGTAAGTATGATTAAGTCATTCCTATGCATATAAGCATGATTGAATTACAAATCTTGGTTCCTAAGTTCCTACATGCATGATGATGAATTGACAATGGCTTATGATAGTCCGTTGAAATGTGATTCTTTGAAATGTGAAAGGTCCATGAGGTGATTCAAGTGCAAGTCTCCGAAATGTGTAAGGCCCATAAGGTGATCCAAGATCAAATCTCCGAAATGGGCAAGTCACATAAGGTGATTCAAGTGTAAGTCTCCAAAATGGGCAAGGCCCGTAATGCGACCCACATGCAACTATTTGAAATAGGCAAGGTTCGTATAGTATGCTAGTGAACTCTTCAAAATGGGCAAGGCATGTAACACCCCTCTTATTGATAGGCTTGAAAAACGAAAGTTAAGAAATTTTGGCACTAACTTGACCATATGAGCCAGCCTATGTCTCGTGGAAGGATCCACAGGTTGTAGGAAAGTTTCATGGATTGAGTCCAGGGAAGATGGAAAATTATGAAATTTCTGGAAATTACTAACGATTAATAGGATGGGTTGTCATTGTAACCACAACCTGTGGATTGCATAGTTGAAACAACCTCTAAAGAATGGAATTTTTCCTAAGTCTAAGGATGATATACGAAGGGACCTACAACCATGTGAAAAGAACGACATATCGTCCTACATGTTCATGGTTTGAAAAGTGCCAATTTTAGTAGCTTGACTTTTGGTGATACAGGTTCTACGAGCCAAGACACGGGTCATAGATTGAACCACGACCTGTGGATGGAGTCTCGTGTTTAGCTTCGATTGATTTTGTGAAAGATGTTTTGACATTTTCAATTCATTTAAGTTCTAAACTATGTTATTTTGGCCCTCCTAATCAACTTAACCGACTCCAACCCCATAAATCGTACTCATTCTAGTTCATTCATCCTTGAAATTCTCTCAAGGGTTCTTAAATATTTCCTCTATAGAACAAGGATTGGATTGAAACTAGGGCTCCAAGTTTTGCTAAGTATTTCAAGTTTCTTCTACTCCAATTCTTGAGGATCTCACTTGAGGTATGTAGGGCTTCATTTATGGATTAGTTTCATCCATGAAGCCCAATCCAAAATCTCATTTTTCTCAAAGTTTCATAATGATTTCTTATGAGATTTTATGCTATGATTCCTAATACATGGATTATGATTCCTACGTGATGATTATACTTATTTATATATGAATTTGGAGAATTACATAATTTTTATGAACTTTCAAGTGAAAGCATATGATTTCTAGTATGTATGTTTAGGGCTTGATGATTTGATGTGGGTTCCTTTACGAATAATCTAAATTAATTTTAATTGCATGTTTCCTCTATGAAATTCATTCAATTGCATGATTTTGACTCAAAATACTCTTGAACCCACACTTAGCCCTAGTCTCCTATGATGAAGCTATAAATTTTTATGACTATGACCTAAGTATGTAAAAGCATATTTTATGACAATGATTATGATTTTATGATGAAAATGATGCCATGATAAAGAGGGTGAGTAAGACCCTAATGTTTATGATGATGAATGTTAAGGTAGGAATGTCTACCCGCACTATATGAAAAGCTAAGTAGATGGACTATTCTTATAACTTGAGATGTTTTGATGAAAGATTATGAAGACTATTTTACAAGTTATGAAAGTATGATTTGAATGAAGTGTGAATTATGTGGAAAGCTATATGCATGATTTATATATTCCGTGAGATGTGATTTAGCACCACGAGGGCTTTGGTAGATTTCATAGTCCCATAACTATGTTTCACCATAGGAATGATGGTCATGTTTTATGCCTTAAACGTGTGCTAATGGATCCATATATTTTTTAATGGACACTCACCATGCTAGAATAGAACCTATAGGGTGGGGATCAATGATGTGTTTTAACCGTGCTAAGATAGAGCCTATAGGGTGAGGATCGAGTCTACCTTGGCAAAGTAGACTCCTCTTTTGCTTGGTGTAGAGGAAACATTAAAATTTCATGTGATAGTTTACGTGGACTTATATGTCGGTTGTGATCTTATTCCTACTTATGTATGCTAGGATTATAAAAGGATTTTGATGATATTTCTTCTCATGGATTTTGAACTTGCATTGTTCATGCATATTGTGTTCTTATCCTATTGATTATGATTGAGCATATTGACATTATATTGTGATGTTCTTTGATATCATGATTATGATTGAGCATATTGACATTATATTGTGATGTTCTTTGATATCATGGTATACCTACAACTTAGTATATTCTACTTACTAACGCATACTTCTTTGCCTACATGATCTAAGCATGTAGGGACGGGCAATGAGGTGGCTATTCCATTTCGTAGCTAGATCCAGGGTGTGCTTTGGTGATTTGTTAGTGAGTTCCCATGCTTTGGGAAGAATCCCTTTTATGATACTTTTCTAGTGAAGACTTTATTACTTTATTTGATGTACTTCTTGAGGTGAGCTAGTAAGTTATGTTCTAAACCCCGCCAAGATCCTATGATGTAGACGCATGTCTTGGACACTATGGATTGATGTAATTTCCCCTAAAAGGAAAACTATGACATTTTTATTATGATATATTACGCTTGCTTATTCTCTTATATATGCTTATTCTACCGTAAAATGCTTATTATATGAAATAAGGCTTTGATAGAATGCCTTCAGGTGTCACATCATTGTGTCACGGCTAGGTCCTAGGTTCAGTTTATTGCAAAATTAGTACAAGAGCACAAGGTTTGAAAGCATCCTAGGGAGTCCAGGATACCACGACTAGTAGAGTCTTGTTCATTAGTGTGAAATGCACCACACCTATGAGCGAGAGGCTATGAAACGTTTAGAAAAACTTTGCTTCTTTTGTGATGTATGTCATGCCTTCAAAATCCCGGTATCCTAATGATTTTCCTTTGACATTTTCAGAAATAGATCCAAGACGTGCTACTTTTCCAAGGGGAGATAACATTAATGAGGACCAATTTCCCGTGGCTCCTCAAGTCCCTCAAGCGGACCAAGTATTCAATAATCAGTTTAGGACCGCTATTACTATGTCGGCTCAAGCCGTTGGTTCTTCGGAGACTCCTACTCCGCTTTGAGGATAATAGATTTCACTAGGATGAATCCCCAGAGTTTTATAGTTCCAAGGTGGATGAGGATTCACAAGAGTTCATTGATGAAGTTTATAAGGTAGTAGAAATTATGAGGGTGTCTTTCAATGAGAAGGCCGAATTGTCGGCTTATAAACTTAAGGGAATCACTCAATTTTGGCTTACTCAATGGAAATCTGAGAGAATTGAAGAAGGGCCTATTGGTTGGGAGATTTTTAAAGACTGCTTGACTTGATTGTTCTTCGCACTTGAATTAACGAAACCTAAAGTGATGGAATTTTTGAACTTGAAGCAAGGTGGTATTCATGTGAGGGAATATGCCCTCAAGTTTACCAAGTTGTCAAAATATACTCATTCCTTGGTGGCCGACTCTAGAACCTGTATGAACAAATTCACATTGGGTGTGTTCGATTCAGTAAAGATGGAGTGCAAGGCGATTATGCTCAATAATGAAATGAATATCTCTAGACTTATGATGTATGCCGAACAAGTGGAGAGTGAGAAATTACAAAAGATGAGGATGAAGGAGTCCAAGAAGGCTCAATATGATGATGGTTTTTCTTATGGTAAGTCTGCTAATGGATGTTTTCAACAATGCCAAGGGGCCTCCAAGGGTGCTTCTCAAGGACTTGACCAAAAAAAAGGGGCCAATCCTAAGGCTCAAGGTGAGATTGTGAAGGGTGGTGCTACTTCTCCTAGGCGTACCAAGTGTTGGAGGAACCATGTTGGTGAATGCTTTAGAGGTACCAATTCTTGTTTTGGTTGTGGGAAAATGGGACACATGATCGCCGAGTGCGCTAATATTGCTGATAAGGGTAAAGAATGGAGTCTGCAAGGTCAAGTAGCTCAAAGGGGGCAAGTGAAATAAGGTGTCCAAGTTCAATGTTGTGGTCCACGTGGTAATTGGTTCTATACCTCGCATTCTAGGTAATATGTTGAGAAGTCTCTTGATATGGTTTCTAGTATGTCAAGAGTCTTTGATCATGATGTGTATGCTTTGCTTGACCCGGTGCTAATATGTCTTTTGTTACTCCTTACCTTGCTATAAAGTTTAATGTGTCTCCAAAAATCTTGTTAGAGCCTTATTTCATCTATACTCCTATTGGTGAGTCAATCCTAGCCAAGAAAGTCTATAGAAATTATCTGTGTTGGTCTTGCATAAAGTCTTCCCATGTGATCTAGTTGAGCTTGACATAATCGATTTCGATGTTATTCTTGGAATGGATTTGTTGTATGAATCCTATGCTTCTAGTGATTGTAGGACCCATAATATCACATTCAAAGTTCCCAATGAGCCTATCCTTGAATAGAAGGGAACCAACTCGGTGTTCAAGGGAAAGTTTGTCTCTTATATGAAAGCAATGAAAATGATTACCAAAGGTTGCCTATATCATATTGTTCAAGTCATGTATGTTGAATCCAAAGCTCCTACTCTTGGTTCAGTCCTTATAGTAAATACATTTTCATATGTATTCCCCAATGATTTGCTCGGTATTCCTCCCATAAGAGAAATTAATTTTGGTATTGATCTCTTGCCTGACACCCAACCTATTTTTATATTTTCATATCAAATGGCCTCGGTGGAGTTGAAAGATTTGAAGGAACAATTAAAAGACTTTCTTGATAAAGGATTCAAAAGGCCCAGTGTGTCACCATGTGGTGCTCCTACGTTGTTTATAAGAAAAAAGGATGGTTCACTTTGGATATGTGTGGATGATCGAAAAATGAATAACGTAACCATCAAAAACAAGTATCCACTTCCAAGGATCGATGACCTATTTGATCAACTATAAGGTGCAAGCTATTTCTCTAAGAATAATCTCTGGTTTGGATATCACTAATTAAGGGTGGAGGAGGATGACATTCCAAAGATGACATTTAGAACTCGGTATGGTCATTTTGAATTCTCGGTTATGCCATTTGGATTAATGAATACACCCGCGCTTTCATGTATTTGATGAATAGGATCTTCAAATTGTACATGGACATGTTTGTGGTAGTGTTCATAGATGACATATTAGTTTACTCACATGATTCGAAAGATCATGAAGACCATTTGAGGATTGTGTTACAAATATTGAGAGAGATACGACTCTTTGCGAAGTTGAGCAAGTATGAGTTTTGGCTAAGGGAGGTGGCTTCTTTGGCCTCATTATTTCAGGTGATGGTATTAGAGTGTATCCAAAGAAGATGGAGGTGGTAAAGAATTATCCTAGAGCATTGTCTCCATATGATATTAGGAGCTTTTTGGGTTTGGCAGGATATTACAGAAGATTTGATGAAGGATTTTCCTCCATTGCCTCTCCTTTAACTAAGTTGACCCAAAAGAAGGTGAAATTCCAATGGCCCGATGAATGTGAAAAGAGTTTCTAAAAGTTGAAGAATCGTCTTACTTCGGCTCCTATTTGGGCATTGATTGAAGGCCCACATCATTTTGTTATGTATTGTGATGCCTCACGTATTATTTTGGGTTGTATCTTGATGCAACATGGAAAAGTCATTGTCTACATCTCAAGACAATTGAAAGTGCATGAAAGGAACTATCTGACATATGATCTTGAGTTGTTGGCTGTTGTGTTTGCATTAAATATTTGGTGACATTATCTCTATGGGGTACATTTTGATATATTCACTAATGCATGTGTTTAACTAAATGGATTTGAACCTAAGGAAAATAAGATGGTTAGAACTATTAAAGGATTACAACATGAGTGTGATGTATCACCCCGACAAGGCTAATGTTATGGCTGATGCTTAGAGTAGAGTGTCTATGGGTAGCATTACACATGTTGGGAATGGAAAGAAAGAGTCAGCTAAAGAAGTGCATCGTTTGGCTCATTTGGGTGTGAAGTTGAATGGCTTGAATGATAATATTGTATTGGTACAAGGTGGGGAAGAAAAACAAACATGGATCCTGCTTTGGTTGAATTGAAAAAGTTTGTGGTTGATAAAAAGGTAGACATTTTTTCACAAGGGGGAGATGGAGTGCTACATTACCAAGGGCGGTCGTGTGTGCCTAATGTAGATGGTTTAAGGGAGAAGATACTTGATGAAGCTCATAATTCCAAATATTCTATTCACCCAATATCCATCAAAATATATAGGGATTTGAGAGAAGTGTATTGGTTGAATGACATGAAGAAAGACAAAGTAAAGTGTATGATGGGGTGTGCAAATTGTCAACGTGAAAGTAGAACACCAAATATCCAGTGGTTTGACTCAAGATATTGAGATACCGACTTGGAAATGAGAGGACGTGAATATGGATTTCATCACGAGTTTTCCAAGGACTAGAAAGCAATTTGACTCTATATGGATGGTTGTTGATAGGATGAAGAAAACAACCCACTTTTTGTAGGTGAAAACTTCTTATGGTTCTGAAGACTATGCTATGTTCTACATTCAAGAACTGGTAAGGTTGCCTGGGGTACCATTATCCATTATATCAGATAGGGGTGCTCAATTTACTTCGCATTCTTTGAAGTCGTTTCAAAAAGGTCTTGGTACAAATGTGAAGCTAATTATCACATTTCATCCTCAAACGGATAGACAAGGCAAAAGGACAATACAGACATTGAAAGATATATTGAGGGCTTGTGTGCTCGATTTCAAAGGAAGTTGGGATGATCTTATCTCTTATTGAATTCTCTTATAATAATAGTTTTCACTGAAGTATTAAAATAGTGCCATTTGAAGCATTGTACGGTAGACGATGTAGATCACCGATGGCATGGTTTAAGGTTAGAGAGATGTCCTTGATTGGACCAAATTTGGTACTTGATCCTGGAGAAAGGAAAGTCATATGGGAAAGGTTGAGGGTTTCCCAAAGTCATCAAAATTCATATGTTGATGTTAAGAGAAGAGAACTGGAGCTCGATGAAGGTGATTGAGTATACTTAAAGGTTTCACTAATGAGAGGAGTAATGCATTTTGGCAAAAAGGGGAATTTGAGTCCTAGATATATGGGATCTTATGAGATGGTAAGAAGAATTGCGGAAGTATCCTATGAGCTAGATTGGCCTATAGAGTTGGCTATGGTTCACGCAGTGTTTCATGTATCCATGCTAAGAAAATGCTTGGGTGATCCTAATTCTATTGTTCCATTAAAGGATGTGGTTATTGAGGAGAATTTGACTTACGAAGAGGTACTAATTGAGATCTTGGACCGTCAAGTGAAAAAGTTGAGAAATAAAGAGGTTGCATATATCAAGTTGTGAAGAAACCAACAATTTGAGAGTGCTACTTGGGAGGCCGAGGCAGACATGATGAAACAATATCCTTACCTCTTTCCTTCTATTCAAGTCTAAGGTACCTAATGTAATTTATTCCTCCAAAGTTCTCACGAATACATGTCTCTTGTTATGTTGCATGCATGCATGATCATGAAATCGTTTTTGAATGATGTTTGATTCATAAGTGTGATAATGTTTATGTAAATGATGAATAAGTTGCATTTCTGCATATATGTTATTATGATGACTATGTTTCCACTCTATTCAAGTGGATTTCTATCTCATTTGAGGATGAATGATCCCAAGGGGAGATGTTGTAATACCTCTTATGTTTATAGGCTTGAAAAATGAAAGTTAAGGAATTTTGGCATTGATTGACCATATGAGCTAGTCTACGACTCGTGGATGGATCCATGGGTCATCGGAATATTTCATGGATTGAGTCCAGTGAAGATGGAAAATGATAAAATTTCTAAAAATGACTTATGATTAACATGACGGGCTGTCAATGGAACCACAGCTAATGGATTGCATCGTCAAAATGACCTTTGAAGAATGGAATTTTTCCTAACTCCGAGGATGATGTATGAAGGGACTTATGGCCCTTTAAAGGAATAAAGTGTTGTTCTGCATGTTCGTGGTTTGAAAAGTGCCATTTCCAATAGCTTGACTTTCGGTGGTACAGGTTCTACAAGCCAAGGCACGAGCCGTAGATTGAACTATGGCTTGTGGACGGTGTCTCGTGGTTAGCTCTAGTAGATTTTAATGAAGGATGTTTTGACATTTTCAATTAATTTAAGTCCTAAACTATGTCATTTTGGACCTCCTAACCAACTTAACTGACTCCAACCCTACCAATCTTACTCCTGACTCATTCCAATTCATTCCTCCTCATAATTCTCTCAAGGGTTCTCAAATATTCCTCTCTCTAGAACAAGGACTCCATTGAAGCTAGGGTTCCAAGTTTTCCTAAGGATTTCAAGGTTCTTCTACTCCAATTCTTGAAGATCTCACTTGAGGTATGTAGGACTTTATTCATGGATTAGTTTCATCCGTGAAACCCAATCCAAAATCTCTTTCTTCTAAAAGTCTCATGATGATTTCCTATGGGATTTTATGCTATAGGTACTAATGTATGCATTATGATTCCTAGATGATGATTATACTTATTTATGTATGAATTATGGAGAATTACATGATTAATATGAATTTTCAAATAAAAGCATATTATTTCAACTATGTATGATTAGGGCTTGATGATTTGATGTGGTTCCTTTACAAATGATCCAAATTGATTTTAATTGCATGTTTCCTCTATGAAATTCATCCAATTGCATGATTTTAACTAAAATACACACCTAGCCCTAGTCTTCTATGATGAAGCTATGGAGTTTTATGACTATGACCTCAAGTATATAAAGCATATTTTATGACAATGATTATGATGTATGATGCCATGATAAAGAGGGTGATTTAGACCCTAGTGTTTATGATGATGAATGTCTACCCACACTATGTAAAAAGCTAAGTAGATGGAGTATTCTTATAACATGAGATATTTTCATAAAAGACCATGAAAACTATTTTACAAGCTATGCAAATATGATTTTATTGGAGTGTGAATTATGTATAAAGCTATGTATATGCATGATTTATGTATTCTGTGGGATATGATTTAGCACCAAGAGGGCTTTGGTAGATTCCATAGTCTCATAATTATGTGCCACCATAGGGGTGATGCTCATGATTTATGCCTTAAACGTTTTCTAATAGATACATACAACTTTTAATGGACGTTTACTGTACTAGGATAGAGCCTAAAGAGTGGGGTCAATGATGGGTTCTCCCAGTGCGAGGATAAAGCCTATAGGGTGAGGGTCAAGGTAGAATCCTCTTTCGGTCGGTGCAAAAAGAACATCGAGATTCTATGTAATAGTTCATATGGTTGTATATGTCTGTTATGGTTTTACTCTTACATATGTATGCTAGGATTATGAAAAGATTTTGATGATACTTCTTCTCAAGGATTTAAAACTTGTATTGTTTATGCATATTGTGTCCTTATCCTATTGATTATGATTTTGCATATTGACATTATATTGTGATGTTCTTTGATTCATAGCTTACCTACATACTTAGTATATTCCACGTACTAATACATACTTCTTTGCCTACATGATCTAACCATGTAAGGACAGGCGATGAGGTGACTATTTCATATCGTGGCTAGACTAGGAGTGTGCTTTGAAGATTTGTTGGTGAGTTCCTATGCTTAGGGGACAAACCCCTTTATGATGCTATTCTAGTAAAGACTTTATTACTTTCTTTGTTGTATATCTTGAGAGTGAGCTAGTTGGATATGTTCTAGACCCCCGCCAAGATCCTATGATGTAGAGGTATGTTTTGGACACTATGGATTGATGTAATTTGCCCTTAAGAAAAACTATGACATTTTTATTATGATATATTCCACTTTCTTATTTTCTTGTGTATGCTTATTGTAATGTCCGGTAAAATTATCAAAATACCCCCCTAGAGGGAGAGTATGTACGTAACATATCTTCCAATGCTCGTATGGCAAATCTGAAGTCGGATATATGATCAACAGGAGAAATTGAGTGGAAAAATGGTCTCGGTCGATTTTTAGAACGACCCGATCAAAAGATAATTTTTTTATCCGAAGCGCAAAAAGAGTGTTGGTGCGCGACAAGAGCGCGTCGCGCCTCCATCGCGCACTAACACTTGTATTTTTCTGAAAATTTTCGACGGAATTGAGAAAACTAGTTCAGAATCTTTTTCTAAAAATACACAGTGCGCGATCAGTCCGCGTCGCGGCCTGGGTCTTTTTTCTAAGCTGAAAATTTCTAAATTATTTGGAGGGGTATTCCGGTCAATTTCCAATCCATCCTAAAATCCATACATGATCTAATAAGGTTGTTTTGATGTAAAAAGGGTCTAAAACCCCCATTCTATGTCCTATTCCAACATTCTAACAAGGCTAGGGCTTGAGGAAAGGGGAAATAGCTTGAGTTTGAAAGGTTCGAGAAGAAATCCTTGATGTGCTTTATTGATAGCTTCATCCCAGGTATGTAAGGCTAAACTAAAAGCATGAGATTGTTCTCTCATGTGCCCTATAGATGGTAATAGATGAGTTAATGGCTCAAGAGTCTCCATGCATGAATCCTTGATGGTTTTTCTTATAATTCTATTTCAGTTCACATGTTTTTCTATGTTGATGATCATCATAAACTTGTTTTTCTTGAATTAAATATTTTCATAAGAATTTGCATAAAACCACATGATTAATTTGAAATGCATGCATAATAAACTTGAGAATCGAGTCTAGAGCCTTGAGTTGAGATTGTCGATTGTGATGAGAGAATGATGATGAGTTGTAGAATATGATTGTCTTATGAGTCTTTATAAATGAACTCTACCGATGTGTCTATTCGATTATTTCCTAATGATTGTTCTAAATCTTGAGTCTTCGATTGAGATTGATTTATGAAAGGGCCAAAGACCCTATGAGATATTGATTGATGAGAGCGCCAATGTCCCTATGAGTTGATTGGTTTGATTGGATTGATTATTTTATGAGCATTGAGTCATGGGAGGAGTATCGAGTACCCAAAGAGTGAGAGTCAGTCCAACTTGAACTCGTCAAACTACGTCACCAAACGTAGGTGAGGCTTAGAACCATCACATATATTGTGGTTCCCTCTTGATAAGAAGTCTCTAAAACAATAGTAGACTTATTGACGACTGACTCCATATTGGGTGAACTGATATGATTTCGATTCATTCCCTACTTGGCAAGTTCGGAACAGTTATGGCAACTAAGTGATTGTTGTAGGATAAGAGAAACTCCCATAAATGTTCTTGTAATGACCCGTCAGGTCATTTTGAGAATGACTCCTCACTTTTTCATTAAGGACCCTTTCCGTAAATTTAAATTGAAAACTTTGGACTATTTGATAATTACGCTCATTTAGTTGACGAATAATTTTAGATAATTAATTTAGTTGGTGGATTAAAATAATATTTTTAATTAATATCATATACTATTTATCCCATATTTATCAAAAAATAGGCTAATAAAATTGATCACTTTTAGTATATTAAAATAAATAAATAAGCAAATAATAAATAAGAAACAAAAACGAAAAGAAAAAAAAAGATAAAAAAGGGGGGGCTGAAGGGCTGATGCCCTATTCAGCAAAAGAAAGAAAAAGGGAGACTGAAGAAAATGCTGAAACGAGAAAAAAAGCAGTAGAGGAAAAGAAAAGGAGGGAAGAAAAGAAAAGGGAAAATATGGAGAAAAATTATGATTTTCATTCCAAAACATTAAGGTAATTATTCTCGTCCTTTCTATTAATTTTTTATGAGAGTATAAATAGATTTTTAGGGTAGAAACAGGTACAAATTATGTTAAATTAAGAAAATATAGCCCTAGGGTTCTTAGAATAAAATTTTGATTTGAGGATCGAATAGCGATTGTTTTTAGCTAAAATTTGACGTATACATTTAGTTTATTATGGGTAAACATAATTTGAAAGAAATTTTCAGATTCGAATTTAAGGGCTCGGGGTGACTTTTTGACCCGATTTTGAGCCAAAAATAAATATAGCAATATGGGTGTCATTAGATTCGTATTCTTATGTAGATTATGTATTTGAAAAGATCTTGATCATTTGAAAGCGTTACGAAAGACTAAAGATTCGGAGTGTTATTATATTAATTGAGGCAAGTGAACTTTCAAAACTTTGTAATTTTCGTAGAAGTCTCAAATTATCCTTTCTCCTATGTATGATTCATGAAATATTTTTAATGTTATAAATATGGGGCGATTAAATGTATATGTAAATTGGTGGGATGCTGTAACACTTGAATTGAAAATGTGGTTTAGTGGTGTGAATTCTATTATTGAGATATATTATTGTGGTTGGTGATGTGTGGTGTTGTAACACCTGAATAGAAAATATGGTTAAGTGGTGTGAATTCTATATTGAGATATGTGGTTGTGGTTGGTGATTATGAGTGGTTTTGTTTGTGGACTTCATCTTATGTTCATTCATTCTATGTCACACATTTTTGCATTGGTTCCGTATATTGATATGAGTAAGATGGTAAAAATTAGGGTCGAGGTCTTTACCGGTCGAGACATGATGCCGAGGTCTTTGCCAGCGAGATTGTGATGTTGAGATCCTTACTAGTGATATTGTGATGCCGAGGTGTTTGTTGGCCATGATAATATGCCGAGGTCTTTACTGGTGATGTTGAGGTATATTTTTTATGATATTGTGATGCTGAGGTCTGTGCCGGGGATGATAATATGCCGAGGTCTTTATCGGCGATGTTGTGATGTTGAGGTATTTTTTAGTGATATTATGATGCCAAGGTCATTACCGGCGATTATTGCATAGGCATTGCATCTCATCCTTGCATATTCTTGTGTGGCATAATGTTATTCCTATGATTGACTGTGTTATCACTTATGAGTTTGGCTTGTGATTTTGAATTGTGGCATTGTGAAAACTATCTTTATTATGTATTATGTGTTGCTGGGTTGGACTGATTTTCTGTGCAAGTTATAGTTGTGGAGGTCAGTTGGGATGAAAGGAATTTATGTATTCTATTGGACTTGCTTTGTTTTTTTAGTTGACTTGCTGGGTACCGTTTGGTTGGTACTCACCCCTTGCTTCTACATTTTTGTAGGTTATGAGCTCGTATCTTTATGATACTCTTTTTTTTTATCTGAGGCTTTCTGTAGAGATTAATGAGGCAACTATTTGTCATCTCAGGGAGCCTCATCCTCCTATTTATAATCTTGTTCTACTTTAAGAGACAACATCATATGTGACTTATTTTTTTTCTTTCAAATCTAGTGTAACCCATTAGAGGCTTATGCACGTGACAACCAAGTTTTGGGAGAATTTTTTTTAAGTTGACTTATTGCCTTCAGATAAATTTTTATTTTATTATCCTTCCGCACTTAATCGTTTGAATGTTACGCTGACTTTTCTTGGTGGGATAAAACAAGTGCCATCACGTCCATTTTGGGTCGTGACAAAATGGTATCAGAGCCCCAGGTTCATAGGTCTCATGTGTGTATAAGCCAAGTCTAGTAGAGTCTCAAGGATCGGTATGGAGACGTCTATATTTATCTTCGAGAGGCTATAAAGACTGTTAGGAAACTTCCTTTTGTTTATTATTTCTCTATCATGCATCTGTGGTTCGGTGTGATTCTTATCGCTATATTTCATTCCCTCTCACTTATAGAGATGATTCGTGCTTGCTTCTTTATGCGAGTAGTTAGTGGGTTGTATATGACTTAAATTTTAGATTTAGTACTAAAGTGTGCATGACATAATTGTAAAAAGATGTGTGGCTAGATTTAAAAGATTCAATTATTGGAAGAGGATGAGTAAGGTGATGACTCGATAATGCACTTGAGGATATTTGAGTGATAAGGTCAAACAATGGATTGAGAGATTTTATGAATGTGTTATCCTTTTTGGGGTTAGTTATCCAGCAACACAAACAATATTAATGTGGTGTATATGATATCGAAAATGGTTCAACAATTTAAGGTGGAATGTTAAAAGGATAGGTGGATCACAAATTTTGTTCTGTAAACTAATACTATTAAAGTTTTCATAATATGTATGGATTGCTTAGATAATGATAAGAATGATCTTGTGCCAATTGAGGTCAGAATCTCTATTATGGTTTCATAGATCGAGTGGATATCAAGGAGGATCATGATACAACTATCACCACGATACTAATGCTTACTTGATTAGAGTTATGGAGTATGTTACTTTTGCTAGCGATTGAATTTAAGAAAAGAATGTTTATTACTTAGGATAGAGTCATGATGGATTTGATAACGTTTTGCAGTTATTGATAGGTAGAAGCATGCGGACTAGTTTGGTGCTACTTTTTTGATAGGTATGATGTGTTCAATGGTGGATCTAATGGACTTTCACGATATAGTACTAGTGGCATATGAAAACGGATATGTCAATTTTCAAGCGTGAATACAAACTATTTTAGAAATTATTAGTGTATCATGGGCTTATTTAATAAGGTTTAGTGTTGTACTCATATTCGAGAAATCAACTAGTTTGCTACTCTAGATTCTTGGGTTAAGTATTATTTGTAAGGAAAGTTTTAGTGGTGGATCTTTGGTACAATTAATGTATTTAAGTTGTGAGGTATATTCGGGGGATTCTAAATAAGGACTATTACTCCATAATAAATTCCAACGGAGTCAGTTCTTTATATTTAACCAATATAGTTTTGGTGTCATATCAATGACGAGGGTAACCTTGAGATGATGGCAATGACTATAGAGCATAATGGTAATAAGAGTTCGTGATGAATTATGATCAAGATGCAATCATATGATGAGAACTTTTTTTGATTGAGTAAATTCAGTATGGTAAACACAATATGCAGGTATCAAAGTTACATTTGCTACTATTTTACTTATTTTACCTTTGAGCTCAAACATGATAATGCAATGCGTACTTGTTTAGATAGATTTTCTAGGATTTACTCGTGACAATTATGAAGACTGAGTTTTGATTCGAGTGACAAATAATGATGTTTAAAATATGCTATATTTTTATATTGGTCTAGATTGTCCAATTATGATAGATGATTTTGTAACACCCCAACTTTTTTTTTCTAAGCTTGAGTCATCCTTTATATGACATACGATTTTAATTGATAATTCTTAATTGAGTATAGATGCTAAAATTAATTCTTTAGAGTGGGAATAAAATTGGAGATGATAAAAGGATCTTTTACATTAAGTCAAGTCCAAAGAATTTCTACCGACTAAGTTTTCGTATGAGTTGACATAAGGGTCAACTTCAAATGACCATATCTCCTAAAATATAATGAGTTAGGTGACCCATAATATATAGTCAACTTCAAATGATCATATCTCCTAAAGTATAATGAGTTAGGTGACCCATAATATATCAAATGAAATAAATTTGAATCAGCTTTCCAACACATCTTATTTAGCCTTAATCAGAGTTTGGAGTAGAAAGTTATGACCATTTTACTAAAGACCTGCAGAGCTGTCTGAAGACCCGCGACAGATCCGCGTCGCGGACCTATCGCGAACCCTTTCAAGATAAGCTAAATGACGTCCTTTTATTTTATTTTGAGGGTACTTTTATCCTAAAACCTTTGGGGGTCTATTTAAGGTCCGAAAACGTATAAAACGTGAGTTTTCATAATTAAAATCCTCTCATTCACTCCTAAATATAAATGCTCAAGAATCATCAAGTTAGGAATAGCTTTCAAGATTTATCATCAAGATAAGCTGTTCTTCATAAATTTCAATCTACCCAACCCAAATTTCTTCATCTATTCATGAATCTTTAATAGAGTTTTAAATCATAACCTAGGGTTTCAAGAAAATGAATTCGAGAATTCTAAGAAAGGATTTCTTGATTCTTCTTTTTCAAGAATTAGGGTTCATCATCAAGAACTCTAAAGATTCTAAGTCAAGAATTCAAGAATTAAAGAGAAGCCCTTCAAACAATGTCTTCCCAAGTTCTTCCATTCTAAAAGAACTACCGAGATCAAGGATTTTCTCCAAGAAGGCTAGTATACATCAAATTTCGGTTGTAATATCAACTTTCTAGGTATGTAAGGCTAAACTAAAAACATGAGATTATTCTCTTATGTACCCAATAGAGGTCATAGATGAGTTGATGATTGAAAAGTCTACCTGCATGAATTTTGATGGTGTTTCTTGAAAAATTATTTTGAAATTACATGTTTTCTATGTTGATTATCATCATACTATTTTTTTTTTTTAAATTGAATATTTTCATGAGAATTTGCACAACCCTTCATGACTAATTTGAAAAGCATGCATAATGCACTTGGGGATTGAGTCTAGAGCTTTGAGTTGAGATTGTTGATTGTGATGATGAGTTGATGAAATTTTGATGACTAATTTTAAAAGCATGCATAATGCACTTGAGAATTGAGTCTAGAGCCTTAATTGAGATTGTTGATTGTGATAATGAGTTGATGAATTTTGATTGTTTTATGAGTCCCTATAAATGAACTCTACCGATGTGTCTAATACAATCTTGACATTGATGAGAGGGTAAAGGACCCTATGAGATGATTGATAAAAGGGCTAAAGTCTCTACGAGATACTAGTCATGGACATGGAGTGAGTCTCTTTGAGATTGGTTGAGAATTGAGATGGAGGTTTTTTGAGCATCAAGTCATTGGAGGAGTATCGAGCACCGAAATGGGTAAGAGTGAGTCCCAATCAAACTCATTAACTACGTCGCCAAACATAGGTGAGGCATAGAACCATCACATATATTATGGTTCCCTCGAGAGTAACAGTCCCTGAAAGCAATAGCGGATCTGTTGAGTTTTGACTCCATATTGGGTGAGTTGATATGGCTTCGGAGCATTCCAGACCTGGAAAGTTTGGAACGGTTGTGGCAACATCAGTGTGATTGTTGTACATTCACTGGCTCATAAGTGATAGTTGTCGGATAAGAGAAACTTCCATAAATTTCCTACCTTGAGTACTCCAAGTCTGAGATGCGTTTTGAGATGAGATCCTCTAAGATAAGATGAGATGAGAGGAGGTGAGCTCCTTTGAGATGAGTTTGAGACTATTGATGAGTTATTGATGTGTCACTTGTCTACTCTTTATTCTTTCATAGATGGATATTTGATGTGATTTGATGTTTATTTTGAGTTGATGTTGTTTCTATATTATTCTATCAGTTTATGTTTCACTCAACTGTTTTACATACCAATACATTCCAAGTACTAATGTCCACTCTGGATTGCATCATTTTATGATGCAGAGGCAGGTACTAGAGATCATCAACAGGCGTTCCGTGGAAGATCTGAGATTCGAAGCTAATTTGGTGAGCTTCCCCTACTCCAGAGAATCCACTACTTTTATTTCATCACGATTTAGAGTTAGATTGGACTATTTCCTTCATTTTTGATTTGGGTAGCCATGGATCTGTTATTGGCACCACATGATTAGTGATAGAGGCTTCATAGACGATGGTCGAGCATTGATGTTGAGATTGTGAGATAGTTCTTTCTACTAGCCTTCATTGTTATTATCTATTTATTTTGAGCCTTTAGATAAGATGTGCCCACTTACGTACTTATATATTCCGCTATTCAGTAGTGTTATTTGATTGAATGATGTGATGAGGCTAAGTGGTTCTCTTAGGGACTAGCAGTAGTCTCTGAGTGCCGGCCACGCCAAGGGTACTCTCCCGGGGTGTGACAGACTTATAAGGGCGCTGCAATATAGACCTATAACTCTACACACTTATTGAGGATATTGAGGGGGTTGAAATTACTTTATTAATGGGACCACGTAGAGTATTGTGATGGGTTACATAGACACTTGATGATGACTAGAGGTTTTGTGCTTATGATATGCAAATTTATTAAGGTGACTGAATTTCTCTAAGTTTTGGCATGAGGTATATGATGATTTGAATGGTAGTTGAAATTCGGTATGTGAAAGATAGCATGAAATTGACTTTAGGTATAATTAAATAACCTTACTTCGATGAGAAAAGTACTATCAAATTTAAAATTAACATTATTAGCTTTGTGTGTGATTTATGTCTATAAAAACATTACTTAAATAAAAAGAGAGGAAACCATAGTTTGAAATAGTTGAAGGTGATAATGTATAGCTAAGAAGACTTCAATACTAGTAACAATTTGAGAGAATGGTAAATGACAAGTATGGCTATGATATTCAGTTAGTATTATGAGCATTGTCTTTGGTGCAGTGTGTTGAGGAATATGTGGAGTTTGATAATTAAGTATGTGTACGATTGTATTGGGGACCAGACAGGTTGATTATGAGTAGCAAAAAAAAAAATTTAAAAAAAGATGGGGTGAGATGAATGAAAACGTTTGATAGGAGCACTATGAAAGGAGTATCTTGTATCATTCAACTTTAATTCCGTGCATTTTTATGTGTCTACCTACCTCATTATGGGCATGATTTAGAGTATTACTCCTTTCTTATTCCCACTCGTATCTTCACTTATGTAGACGGGTCTTTAGCGGTGGATCGGGTGAACCGACCTACAATTTTCTCTTAGTAAGATAAGATGCTTGTGCATACTTGATTATTTCAATTATGATAGGTTTAATATTGTTTGGGATAGTTGAAGTATACAAGTGGTTCTACATACAACTTTGCTTATGTGAATTTATAGAAGAGCTATCATGAATACTTATAGATGCCCAACAATATTAAGATTTATCTTGTCATTGAGGTAATATTTTGGCTATGTATGATTGAATATGAGGCAAGTTGGGTCTAGCTCTATCACTCTAAAGGGTTATTATAGTCACAACTATTGATCTAGTATTTTTTTATAGTGTTGTTAGAGAATCTGTTTGTTTTGGTGTATCGTTCGCTAAGTGGTTACTTAAATCATTTTCTCCATTGGGTCAGAAAAATCCAATTGTCTATGATGAGTATCCAATGTCTAAAGATCATATTTTATAACTTAAGATCGTGAGACGATTTGACTATGAGAATGAAATCTTAACAAAATCTATAAGGGTTTGTGCATTAGATGTGTGAGATGGTTGATTTAGGTTTGCTTTTGATTATGACTGGTATTAATTTAGAATTTTATCATGATTATGTGAGAAAAGATTTATTGAGTTATGGACTAGTGGGTTGTTATTCATATCGAATTCATGAGTTAGCCTGTGGCTTGAAAATCACCAATGAATTATAAATCTATCAAGGTTTGATTCGAAAAATTCAGTTCTTAATAGTGAATTTTGATGGAATGGTCTTAGGGAGGAGCTTACTTGGAGAGATAAATACTGATTTTGGAAGATCATAACTTTGAATTTTGATAATGTCCATTATTCTACTTCTCCTTCTTTATATTTGAGGACGAACAAATATTTAGTGGTGATAATGTAATGACCCATTAGGTCATTCTAAAAACGACTCCTCACTTTTTCATAAAGGACCCTTTTGTAAATTTAAATTGAAAATTTTGGACTGATTCTATAATTACGGTCATTTAGTTGATGGATAATTTTTGATAATTAATTTAGTTGGTGGATTAAAATAATATTTTTAATTAATATCCTATACTATTTATCCCATATTTATAAAAAAAATAGGCTAATAGAATTTATCAGTTTTACTATATTAAAATTAATTAATTAATTAATTAATTAATTAATTAATAAGAAAGAAAAAGAAAAAGGAAAAAAAGATTAAAAAGGGGGGGCTGAAGGGCTGATGCTCTATTCAACAAAAGAAAAAAAAGGAGGCTGAAGAAAAATGCCGAAACGAGAGAAAAAGCAGTAGAGGAAATGAAAAGGAGGGAAGAAAAGAACAGGGAAAATATGAAAAAAAATTATGATTTTCATTCCAAAACATTAACGCAATTATTCTCGTCCTTTCTATTATATTTTTTATGAGATTATGAATAGATTTTTAGGGTAGAAACGGGTACAAATTATGTTTAATTAAGAAAATATAGCCCTAGAGTTCTTATAAAATTTTGATTTGGGGGTCGAATAATGATCCGTTTTAGCTAAAATTTGACATATACATTTAATTTATTATGGGTAAACATAACCTGAAAGAAAATTTTAGATTCGAATTTAAAGGCTCGGAGTGACTTTTTGACCCGATTTTTGAGCCAAAAATAAATATAGCAATATGGGCGTCGTTAGATTCGTATTCTTATGTAGATTATGTATTTGAACAGATTTTGATCATCTCAAAGCATTACGAGAGACAAAAAGTTCCAGAGTGTTATTCTATTAATTGAGGCAAGTGAAGTTTCAAAACTTTGTAATTTTCGTAGAATTCTCAAATTATCCTTTCTCCTATTTGTGATTCATGAAATGTTTTTAATGTTATAAATATAGGGTGACTAAATGTAAATGTGAATTGGTGGGATATTGTAACACTTGAATTGAAAATGTGGTTAAGTGGTGTGAATTCTATTATTGAGATATATCGTTGTGGTTGGTGATGTGTGGTGTTGTAACACCTGAATTGAAAATGTGGTTAAGTGGTGAATTCTATATTGAGATATGTGGTTGTGGTTGGTGATTATGAGTGGATATGTTTGTGGACTTCATCTTATGTTCATTCTTTCTATCTCATACATTTTTGCATTGGTTCTGGATATTGATATGAGTGAGATGGTAAAAATTGGGGTCGAGGTCTTTACCGGTCGAGATATGATGTCGAGGTCTTTGCCAGTTAGATTGTGATGTTGAGATCTTTACTAGTGATATTGTGATGCCGAGGTCTATGTCGGCGATGATAATATACCGAGGTCTTTACCGACGATGTTGTGATGTTGAGGTATTTTTCAGTAATATTATGATGCCGAGGTCATTACCGGTGATTATTGCATAAGCATTGCATCTCATCCTTGCATATTCTTGTGTGGCATAATGTTATTCCTGTGATTGACTGTGTTATCACTTGTGAGTTTGGCTTGTGATTTTGAATTGTGACATTGTGAAATCTATCTTTATTATGTATTATGTGTTGCTGGGCTGGACTGATGTGCAAGTTATAGTTGTGGAGGTCGGTTAGGATGAAAAAAGTTTGTGTATTTTATTGGACTTGTTTTGTTTTGTTAGTTGACTTGCTGGATACCGTGTGGTTGGTACTCACCCCTTGCTTCTATATTTTTGTAGGTTATGAGCTCGGATCTTTGTAATACTCTCTTTTTTTTATCCAAGGCTTTTTGTGGAGATTAGTGAGGTAGTTATTTGTCATCTCAGCTAGCCTCATCCTCCTATTTATGATCTTGTTCTACTTTAGAGACAACATCATTTGTGACTTTTTTTTTCTTTTAAATCTAGTGTAACCCATTAGAGGCTTGTGCACGTGACAACCAGGTTTTAGGGGATTTTTTTTAAAGATGACTTATTGCCTTTATTTAAATTTTTATTTTATTATCCTTCCGCACTTAATCGTTATAATTAGGTTTTAGGCTGACTTGTCTTGGTGGGATAAGACAAGTGCCATCACATCTATTTTGGGTCGTGACATTCCTACCTTGAGTACGCTGAGTCGAGATGAAATGAGATGAGAGGCGGTGAAATCCTTTTAGATGAGTTTTATTTTATTGATGAGGTTTATTGGTTGATGGATCACTTGTCTACTCTTTATTCTTGCATAGATAGACATTTGAGGATTTGATGTTATTTGATGATTACTTTGAGTTGATGTTGTTTCCATATTATTCAACCTGTTTCTGTTTACTCAACTATTTTACATACCAATACATTCCACATAATGATGTCCCTTTTGGACTGCATTATTTTATGATGCAGAGACAGGTACTAGAGATCGTCAACAGGCACACCGTTGAAGATCTGAGATTCGCAGCTCATTGGTGAGGTTCTCCTATTCCGGAGGATCCCCTATTACTATTTCATCTTGCTTTAGAGTTAGATTTTAAACTATTCATTTATTTTGGTTTGGGTATCCATGCGTCCATCATTGGCACCACATGATTAGTGATAGAGGCTTCACAGACAATGGTTGAAAGTTGATGTTTGAGAATGTGAGTTAGTTTATATCTACTAGCCTTTATTATTATCTATATCATTGTCACGCCCCAAAGAGAGGGGAGGCGCGACTGGCACCCGATACCGTTAGTGGCCGGGTAAGCCAATAAACATGCTAGTGAACTAAATTCGGACCAAAAGAAAATCGGGCAACATAACGTCTGAAAGACTAAGCCTAGACATTTTAAGTCATGACCTGGTCAACTGTAAATCACGTACATCACGATAAGTAAACCCAAACGATAAAGTACTAGCTAGCCGGCAAGGCTGCCACCACAGAGATACAGGCACATACCATATATACATGCCAATCTTATGACTCGAGACTGAAAGGCATAAAAGGACCAACCCACAATAACATGTCCATAATAACCTCTATGAGAATCACAAACACAGTTGAGACAGGGTCCCGACATACCCAACTGTACAACAAAAAGTAAACATCCTATGAAAGCTCCAAGAAGAGGTGGAGCTTACCAACTCATAGCTGAATGGGCTCCTAGTGGAAGGGTATATTAGAACCCCTACCTGAACCTGCACGCACGAAATAAAATGCAGCGTCCCCAGGCAAAGGGACGTCAGTACGAATAAACATGTACTGGTATGTAAGGCATGAAGTAAAATCATAATAACCGTAGTAAAAAGGTTAATAGATAAACCACCTGTAACCAAAACTCAAGTAGCCTTAATTGCCAATAAGCCATCTTCTAGTAATAAAAAAATGCATGGTATGCTCGAGTATTGCATGTCATGAATACATATATATAGATGCAAATGCATGACATATCCAACCAAATGCTAGCACTGGTGGTCCTTTCCTCTAGCTAACCGGCATCATATCTGCCAACCTGTGGCCATTTTTACCATATACATATAAAGTTGGGCAAATAGGCCCCATACCTTTGATTATAGCTCGAAGTCCATGCATAACGTGCAATGTATGATATGAATGTTGAATGCACATAGTAAGCCATAGCAAGAACTTAGCCAATCTTGGCTCATCGGTACACTTATTCTCATAGCATCATAATCATTGTCATTCAGCCAATCTTGGCTCGTTGGTACACTTATTCTCATAGCATCATAATCATTGTCATTGCATATACATATGGCTCGTGGGATCATACATGTCTTTTAAACAAGTTTGGGAATTTATGCCAACATTTAGAGTGAAGCCTTAACTTTGAAAATGTTCATAAAGGTGCTTTACATAATGATTATATTTGGTCCCATGTTAATTAGTAAAAGAATGTATTTAAACAGGATCAAGTGCCTTACTAGTTTAGACAGGAGCGTTTCACTTGAGAATATTGGAAACCAGCGCGTTACTTGTTAAATTCTTCAATTGTATTTTTGTATGGAAGAAGGACTAACTCTGAATATTAAATTCCCTTTGCATTCTACATTTATTTTAATGGCACTACACCAAGAAGAAAAACTCCTCGAACATATGAATAGGTGGCCGGGAACTGACAAAATGATATATAGAAATTGAATGTCCATTTTAAGAGAATGAATGGAATTTCAACCTAATACCGTCGTGAATATAACTTAGCTGCAATCCCAATGCCTTTCACAAAAGGTCTTTCTAGCAACAGAATAGTAAGATATCACATTTGACGTTTTGGGAAGCTTTCCGGATTTCGTGCTAAAAGGAGGGCCGGAGCTTAGCCTTAACATACCTCTCCAACGAACGTCCAATTGCCAAAAGTTCCTTCACGAAAGTTGTTCCTTACGTCTTAAGCTTTGCAACGACTATATATACGTATCTTAAAGACACCTATAAACAGTAAAAAATTCAGCATTAATGACCAGATTCGGCAAGGAGCATTTACGCGAGGAAATGTCCGTAAAACTTCGTAAAAATGACCGTAAAAAAGCTCCAAAATTATTACCTAACCACACCAGTTGCAAACCAACAATACCAGAAAGAACACCACTTCTTTCACATCCCAAAAACAACTAATACGTGGGGAGAACAATTGCAAAGCGTAAGGCACACATTTCTAGGCACACAAACAAATTTTAACGGTAAAAATGCGAAAAAAACTTACTCAAATCACTTTGGCACCTTGAGGGGAGTTTTCCTTCAGTTTCTAAGTTGTTGGGGACGAAATGGAAGTGATTTGAGCTTTAAAAAGCTCAAATTAGCCGACATTAAGTTGGGTCAACCCGACCCGACCCATGACCCGGTTTTCAGCTCGTGCAGTCCTGGTAAAACGGTCATAACTCTTTATTCTGAGGTCGGTTTGACGCGTGGCTTTATGAGTTGTAAACTAGACTCATAGATCTTCAATTTGGTAGCTCATGCACCTTCTAAATCCTTGTAGTTTGGGAGATATGACCTGATACATTTGACCCAAAATTAAGAAGGATTTCATAAAGAAACTTACGGTAACGTTGGCCAACCTTTATCTTGCAACTTTCTTGATTTCAAAACTTAACGTATGACCTTTGTGCTATTAAAATAGCTTTTAAAGATCCATTATTAGCAAAGTATAGACTTTTAGTTCCATCCAAAAAGTTAAACCTAGTTTTAACCTTCCAAAAAGGGCGAGATGCCACTTGGGTCATTTCTTTAATCCAAACGTGCATTTAGGGTATTTCCTTTGGCTTAAAACTTTAGGTCCTTGATATTACAACTTATTTTCAGGCTTATTATCCTTAGGTGGTAGCAAAAATCACATGTGCCTTATATAACACCATACTATTTAAATAATGGAAGACGAGAAACACGGGGTCTCACAGTCTCCCCCCTTAAGAACATTCGTCCGCGAATATGTCAAGACAGCCCCTTGGTTGCATTACCATCTACAAAAATGTTTTTTTTTTGGAGACATCTATTACCCTTGCAAACCATAAATCATCTTCCAAAAACTCCAATTACTAAGCTTATATAGCTATCCCGCGAAAAACATACAAGTTATACCTCCAAATCCTTTAAAACTTACGTTACTAAATAAAAGATAATTGCCAATTTTGGAACACCACTCACCTTAGGTTATAAATAACTAGGGTGATTCCTCATCATTTATTTCTTTGGCTTCCCAAGTTATTTCCTCAATATATATTTTTTCTTCCACAATACTTTCACGAAGGCCACTTTTTATTTCGAAGATTTCTTATTTGTCAATCTAAAACAGCCACTGGTACCTCATCATAAGTAAATTCTTCAGCAGTGGGGATATCCTTAATGTGAGTAATACATGAAGGATCTCTAACGTACTTCCACAACATAGATACAAGAGACACTGGATGGACTGCTCTCAATTCTAAAGGAAAATTAAGCTAGTATGTTACCTTGCTAATTTCTCTAATAATTTTATACGGTCTAACATATCTAGTACTGAGCTTTCTTGTCTTTCCAAAGCACATGCTTCCCTTCATAGGTGATACCTTTAAGAAGACCCAATCTTCTACATCAAACTCTAAGTCTCGTCGTCGAACATCTGTATAAGACTTTTGTCGACTCTGGGCTGTTTGCAATCGGTCTGTAATAAGTCTCATTTTCTCTATTGCTTGCAGAACTAGATTAGGCTTAGTAATTTTGCCTCCACAACCTCAAACTAACCGATAGGCAGCCTACATCTTCGCCCGTATAGTGCTCCCTAAGGATCCATTTGAATACTAGCATGGAAGCTATTATTATAAACAAATTCAATAAGAAGTAGATGATTATCCCAGTTTCCTTTAAAGCCCAGCATATAGGCACGTAACATATCCTCAGTGGTCTGGACGGTATGCTCTGCTTGCCCCAACAGTTTGTGGGCGAAAAGCGGTGCTGAGATTTACCTGAGTGCCCAAAACCTTCTGAAAAGACTTCCAAAAATGTACGGTTAATTGAGCCCCTCGATATCATAAGCATAGGATCCTCACGTTGTTCCTCTTTTACTTCAGTAACGATGGAAGATTCAATTGTATTTTGAACAATCACACCTTAACCTTTTGCATCTGCTAATAGCACTTGCAAACTAGTTACCTGACGTAAATCTTTTGTCATTTCAATCTTATTAGCTTCAGCATGACTTAGACTTCCCATGGACTTTCAGCTAAGTGCATCAGCAACAAGATCCGCTTTACCGAGGTGGTACAAAATGTCAACATCATGATCTTTTAGTAATTCTAGCCACCTTCTTTGTCATAGGTTCAACTCCTTCTGCTTGAATAAATATTGGAGGCTCTGGTGGTCGGTAAAAACATCAACATGAACTCCGTATAGATAATGCTACCAAATCTTTAGGGCAAAAACAACTGCGGCAAACTCAGAATCATGGGTAGGATAGTTTTATTCATGCTTTCACAACTGTTTGGAAGCATATGCAATAACTCTACCATGCTGCATAAGAACACAACCCAGGCCAATTCTCGAGGCATCACAATGTACAACGTAGACTTCAGTTCCATCTGGAAGAGCCAAGATAGGTGCGGCGGTAAGCCTTTTCATTAGCTCTTGAAAACTCTGTTCACAAAATTAAGTCTACTGAAACTTAGCTTCTTTATACGTCAACCTCGTTAGTGGTGTAGAGGTAGTGGAGAATCCCACAACAAAATATCCTGCAAAGCCCAAAAAGCTATGGACCTCTGTCGTATTCAAGGGTCTCGGCCAGACCAATACTGCTTCAATTTTCTAGCCATCGACCTTGATACTATTGCTAGTAATAACATGTCCACGAAAATCTATAGAAGTTAACTAAAATTCATATTTGGAGAATTCAGCATATAACTTGTTGTTGTGGAGATTCTATAGTATAACTCGCAAGTGGTCTTGCATGCTCAACTCCTGACTCATCCTAAATATTGCCTTTGGAATATCAACATCCCTGACTAGTAGCTGGTAGTACCTCGGTCACAAGTCAATCTTTGAAAAACCATCAATCCATATAAAAGTATACTTATTCCTAATAGTGAATTTTTTTTAGCTATCTATAACCAATACACATCCGTAAAGAGCCATCTTTCTTTCAAGCAAAGAGCACTGGAGCACCCCATAGAGATGTTCTTGGACTTATAAGGTCTCTATCAAGCAAACTCTTTAGTTGTTCCTTCAAGTCTCTTAGCTCTACAGGAGCTATTTTTCTTAGAGAGGAATGGGTATAGGTTGCATATCAGGGAGAAAATCTAAAAAAAATTTGATATCCCTTTCAGGGGATCCCGGTAAGCTCATCGGGGAATATTATCATGAATTCATTCACAGTAGGAACTGACAGGGCCAATTGCTAATAAAATATCTTGTCTTCCCGTAATGGTAACATGCACTTGAACCCTTTCTACACTGTCTTGTATGAAGCTTACCACATTGTGTACATGGGGGAGTAGGTTGTCTCATTTGTGCATAATGCTCCTGTTGAAAGCTATTAGGGTGATCTAAATTCTGCCTTGGCCTTGACTTAATATAATAATCAAATCGCTGGCCCTATATCTATAGCGGGGAACTACCCACTAACGGAGGTGGATATCGATGGAAAGGAGGCCTAAAATTACCCTGTGGCTCCCTATAAGACCTCATAGTATGAGCCCCCTTATTCTTCTCCCTATCTCTACGGGTATCCCGAATTCGATGAGAAAGATCCTCTGTAGTCTGAGTAAAAGCCTGAATACGAGAAATATCTACACCATCTTGTAAAGAGGCTATCTTGCAGTCTCTGATCAAATGATCCCCCAAACCATCCATATAACGATGAACTCTAGCTCTCATGGTACATACAATATATGGTGCAAACCTAGCCAAAGAATTAAACCTAAGGCTATACTCCCTTACACTCATATCCCCTTGCCTCAAACTGATAAACTGGTCAACATGGGCCTTCCGCACCTCCCGTGGTAAGTAATGGGCTAAAAATGCCTCAGAGAAGTCCTACCACTCTGCTGGCGGAGCATCAAGCCCTTTTGATCTTTCCTACGCCTCGTACCAAAAGATGGCAACATCAAGTAGTCGAAAAGAAGCCAACTCCACTGCCTCGGTGATAGAGGCATGCATCACTCTTAATACTCTATACCTATGGTCCATAAAGTCTTGTAGATCCTCAGCGGGACTGGACCCTGTAAATACCGGAGGGGCCAATTGAAGAAACTCTCATACCTTTGAGCTTTCTGTTTTATCCCTTCTAGCGTCTGCTCTCACCTTTAGTTGTCTCTCATGAATAGAAACCATCATAATTAGTAGCTGAATAGCCTCCTTCATCCCCTGATCCCTAGTCTCTAATAGGGATTGGGGTACTAGATCTCCTTGGGCCCCAACAGGTGCTGATGAATCTGGTACTGTGGGCATTGGAGGCTCCCTATGTGCCTCAATAGGGAATATATCTTCCTCACCAAGCAAGACATAATTGGTACCTTCTTTTGGATCCATACTTATCTCATGTTGTGCCATCTACTGAGCATAGGTAACCCATTAAATAAGAAAGACATAACATGATATAGATACCATATGTTCCTATAGCTTTGCTCTATAGCACGATCTATTAGGTGAAAGACATGTAACCATCCCTAAATGCCTCGTCGCCTCCCGATTATAAGTGTGGTGCACAACACACCCATAAGCAAGACTCTACTAGACATGTCATTATGGACTCCCTAGGACACGACCTGCTCTGATACCATGTTTGTCACACCCCAAAGAGAGGGGAGGTGCGACTGGCACCCGATACAACTGGACGGGTAAGCCACTAAACATGCTAGTGAACTAAATAGGGACCAAAAGAAAATCGGGCAGCATAACGTCTGAAAGACTAAGCCTAGACATTTTAAGTCATGACCTGGTCAATTGTAAATCACGTACATCACGATAAGTAAACCCAAACGATAAATTACTAGCTAGCCGACAAGGCTGCCACCACAGAGGTACAGGCACATACCATATATACATGCCAATCTTATGACTCAAGACTAAAAGACACAAAAGGACCAACCCACAATAACATGTCCACAATAGCCTCTATGAGAATTACTAACACTATCGAGAGTGGGCCTCGACATACCCAACTGTACAACAAAAAGTAAACATCCTGTGAAAGCTCCAGGAAGAGGTGGAGCTTACCAACTCATAGCTGAATGGGCTCCTAGTGGAGGGGTAAATCAGAACTCCTACCTGAACCTGCACGCACGAAATAAAATGCAGCATCCCAAGGCAAAGTGACGTCAGTACGAATAAACATGTACTGGTATGTAAGGTAGGAAGTAAAATCATAATAACCGTAGTAAAAAGGTTAATAGAAATATCACCTGTAACCAAAACTCAAGTATCCTTAATTGCCAATAAGCCCTCTTCTAGTGATAAAAAAAATGCATGGTATGCTCGAGTATCGCATGTCGTGAATACATATGTATAGATGCAAATGCATGACACACCCAACCAAATGCTAGCATTGATGGTCCTTTCCGGTAGCTAACCGGCATCATATCTGCCAACCTGTGGCCATCTGTACCATATACATATATAGTTGGGCAAATAGGCCCCATACCTTCGATTATAGCTCGAAGTCCATGCATAACGTGCAATGTATCATATGAATGTATGATATGAATGTTGAAATGCACATAGTAAGCCATAGCAAGAACTTAGCCAATCTTGGCTCATCGGTACACTTATTCTCATAGCATCATAATCATTGTCATTCAGCCAATCTTGGCTCGTTGGTACACTTATTCTCATTAGCATCATAATCATTGTCATTGCATATACATATGGCTCGTGGGATCATACATGTCTTTTAAACAAGTTTGGGAATTTAAGCCAACATTTAGAGTGAAGCCTTAACTTTGAAAATGTTCATAAAGGTGTTTTACGTAATAATTATATTTGGTCCCATGTTAATTAGTTAAAGAATGTATTTAAACAGGATCAAGTGCCTTACTAGTTTAGACAGGAGCATTTCACTTGAGAATATTGGAAACCAACGCGTTACTTGTTAAATTCTTCAATTTTATTTTTGTATGGAAGAAGGACTGACTCTGAATACTAAATTCCCTTTGCATTCTACATTTATTTTAATGGCGCTACACCGAGAAGAGAAACTCCTTGAACATATGAATAGGTGGCCGGGAACTGACAAAATGATATATAGAAATTGAATGTCCAGTTTAAGAGAATGAATAGAATTTCAACCTAATACCATCGTGAATATAACTTAGCTGCAATCCCAATGCCTTTCACAGAAGGTCTTTTTAGCAACAGAATAGTAAGATATCACATTTGACATTTTGGGAAACTTTCCCGGATTTCATGCTAAAAGGAGGGACGGAGCTTAGCCTTAACATACCTCTCCAACGAACGTCCAATTGTCAAAAGTTCCTTCACAAAAATTTTTCCTTATGTCCTAAGCTTCGCAATGACTATATATATGCATCTTAAAGACACCTATAAATAGTAAAAAATCCAGCATTAATGACCAGATTCGGCAAGGAGCATTTATGCAAGGAAATGTCCGTAAACCTTCGTAAAAATGACCGTAAAAGAGCTCTAAAATTATTACCTAAACACACCAGCTGCAAACCAACAATATCAGCAAGAACACCACTTTTTTCACATCCCAAAAACAGCTCCAAACACAGCTTATACGTGGGAAAAATAATTGCAAAGCGTAAGGCACACATTTCTAGGCACACGAAGAAAATTTAACGGTAAAAATGCGAAAAAACTTACTCAAATCATTTTGGCACCTTGAGAGGAGTTTTCCTTCAGTTTCTAAGCTGTTGGGGACGAAATGGAAGTGATTTGAGCTTTAAAAAGCTCAAATTAGCCGACATTAAGTTGGGTCAACCCGACCCGACCCATGACCCGGTTTTCAGCTCGGGCAGTCCTGGTAAAACAGTCATAACTCTTTATTCTGAGGTCGATTTGATGCGCGGTTTTGTGCGTTGCAAACTAGACTCATAGATATCCAATTTGCCAGCTCATGCACCTTCTAAATTTATATAGTTTGGGAGATATGACATGATACAGTTGACACAAATTTAAGAAGGATTTCATAAAGAAACTTACGGTAACGTTGGCCAACCTTTATCTTGCAACTTTCTTGATTTCAAAACTTAATGTATGACCTTTGTGCTATTAAAATAGCTTTTAAAGATCCATTATTAGCAAAGTATAGACTTTTAGTTTCATCCAAAAAGTTAAACCTAGTTTAAACCTTCCAAAAAGGGCGAGGTGCCGCTCGGGTCATTTCTTTAATCCGAACGTGCATTTAGGGTATTTCCTTTGGCTTAAAACTTTAGGTCCTTGATATTAAAACTTATTTTCAGCCTTATTATCCTTAGGTGGTAGCAAAAATCACATGTGCCTTATATAACGCCACACTATTTAAATAATGGAAGACGAGAAACACGGGGTCTCACAATCATCATAAGACTATAGATGAGAAGTGCCCATTTACAAACTGTTATCTCCACTGTTTCTTATAGTTACTTAATTGAACGAATGTGATGAGGCTAAGTGGTTTGCTTGGGGACTTACAATAGTCTCTAGGTGCCGGCCACGCCAAGGGTACTCTCCCGGGGCATGAAACTTATTTTACCTTATGAATGCTTATGATATGAATACGCGACTTGGATGTGATGTCTTCGGGTGTATTTGCTGTGTCACGGCTCGGCCCTAAGTCCAGGTCATGACAAGGCCCATATGGAAGAGGTTGCACCATGGCTCTTTATAATGGTTTGTATAATCTCAAGTGTTTATTGTGGATGTATCTTCACTTATGTTTATATTATATGGCATTCATACATCATGATTCTTAAGGCATCTTGATATGGTATTCTTTCCTATATACTCTTTTCTATGTATACATGTGCCCTTGTATCCTAACATTTGAAATACAAGTTATCATGTTCATTTGCATTGCATGCCTACATATTTAGCACATTGAAACTTATTAACGCATACTTTTGCCTACATAATCTAGCCATACAAGGATTTGAGACTCTCCCCATCCACTTCTTCATAACTAGATTTTATTGTGAAAGTTTGCTTATGGTGAGTCCTTTATTCCAAGGACAATACCCACCTTCTATCTACCCATGCTATGTTATGATTATTTATGATGCTTTATGTTGACGATGAGCCCGGGACATATCTTGACCCCCGTCCGATTATGAGTAGAGGACTTGTTGAACATGGTGTTATCTAATCATGCTATGCTATGTATCTATGGAGGTTTTACACAAGTCCTTACCCTATGTTTTGTTGTTATGTGTGATGTATGACAAGATGATGAAAGTCCTAAGTCCCTTGTAACGACCCAGTTTTGGAGCCCTAAGTACAGAAAAGTTGGCCTGAAATGGGACCTAAAGTATTGTTTACAAGACCACTTATGACCCATAGGTTCCGCTTTTAAAAATAAAACTTTAGGCCGGGGAAAAGTTTCCAAGTATGGGGTAACCCAAGTGAGTGGGACCCCAAGAATGAACGAAATTTGGAGTTTTCAGGAAGATGGTACACGAGTTATCAAACGGCCCATAAAATGTGTTACGGCTCGTAGAGACCTTTTGTGGGTAGGGCCAAGGAAGTGACAAAAAATGACTAAGTGTGGAAGGACTCTATGAGTCTAAGCACGACTTGTAAGAAGTTTCATAGGTCATATTGTTGATCGTGGTTTTCGATTCAGCAAAAGTCAGTTTTCAGGATTTTCAGACGTGTCATCAAACGCAGGGAGTTATGGCCTATAAGTCAACCTACGACCTATAATGGGGGTTCCATAAGTCACTTTTCACAATTTTCAATAAGGGACAATTTGGTTAGTTCCCACAATTTTATTCCTATACTACGTCATTTTGGGAATGGAAAGGGGACCTGTATTAATCTTTAAGCCCTAGAAATACCATTCATTCTCTCATTCCTTTAATTCCAAAAATTTTCTAAGGCAAGAGCTCGTAAGAACAAGGCTAGGGTTTCCAAGCTTTCTTCCTCAAAGGCTTCAATTTCATTTCTCTTTAGTTCTCTTGGTATGTGAGTTGATTCATGGGTACCCTTTCACCCCTAAAGTTCATTATTATGCATTTTATCTTTTCTTTGAGTTCCTTAATTTAAAGTGCATGCTTATGATGATTTCAGGATCCTTATAATGACTATTTTATTAAGTAAATATATGCATGTTTATAATATGATGATGATCCCATGATGAGTGTCGATATGACTAAGGTTGGGCGGCTTTGATATTCCTTTTTTAAGAAATTTCTTAAGACATGTGATTTATGATTGTTCCATACATTAACTAAGCCCACCTTATTTCAACTAAAGTTTCCTATCAGTTTTCACTATGATTAGGGCATTTATGAAGAGTATCATAGTTATAATACCAAAGGCATATGTATGATGATTATTTCCCTAAAGGATGTTTAAGAAAGATTCTTAAGTTCAAGCTACTCCTGTGATTGCTACTTATGATTCTAAGAGTGTGTTTTAAAGATTTTTGTGGGATGGCTTAGCACCAAGAGGAATAGAGATTGGGACTCATTCCGTTAGTTGAGGCATGGTCTGGTGAAGCTAAATCTCCATGTCCCTAACTATGTGCTACCATAGGAGCCTTAAAGGCTAGGCTAGTGGATCCATGTAGTCCCAAAAGTTATGAAAAATGCAATAACAAAATTACTATGTCTTGGACATGTACCTTGGCAAGTAGATTCCCCTTTTTCCAATGGAAAGATTGCATTGGCCTTTTCCCAATGGAAGGATTTTATTGGATTCCATGTAGTAGCTCACATGGTCTCACTGTCTCAAGACTAGCTTACTATTGTGGTAAACCCTTAGTTTGGGACTCCACCTATTTTTCGCTCTATATAGTACTTTTGTTTTTAGATGATGTATTTATAACCCTTTATAAGCTTTTACTTTCTATGTTGTCTATTATGGATTTTCTTTCTATTTGATGGAAGCTGATCGTATCGGTTCCGTTCGTTATGTATTAGTAGTATTCTTATGGAAAAAAATGATGTTTTCTATTTTCACTTCTTTTTAATGTTGCTTCATTGCATAAAATGGCTCATAGTCCCTTTCCCTTTATATTTCTGCAATAAGTTTCTATCTAACGCCTATGAATGCTTGAGATGCTTAGATATCTTGGGTGAGGTGCCTTCGGGTGTCTTACTTGTCATGTGACGACTAGGCCCCTAGGTTTGGTCATTACAAACTTGTTAATAGAGAGATTTTAAAATATTCCTCGTATGTCCATGCATACCTTGTAGCGTAGAGTCTCATTCAAGTTTGTTAAGAGTGCCACTATCTTGAGTATGGGGCTATGAGATGGTTTAAGAAAGTCTTCCCTTCTTCTTACTCATGTCATGCCTCAGAGTTGAATAAGTTTTCCATGAACTAACGATGGGCTTTTCTTGATTCTAAATCATGCCATCACAAAGAGCTCCCCATCAGTGAGACACTCCTAGGGAACAAGTTCCTCCACTCGAGCAGGATGATGGAGTGTCTCACACAGAGTTTAGAGCCACGTTCACCTTGTTGGCACAAGCCTTGGCCAACCAAGCCAATAGGGATGTGGTTGGTCCTCCTTAGGTGCCCACTCTTGCCACGAGAGTATGTGATTTCATGTGGATGAACCCACTAGAAAATTATGGACCAAAGATGGATGAGGACCCTATTGAATTTATTCAAGAATCTTATTGGGTTGTGGCAGTGATGGGTATTCCATCCAAAGAGAAGGCTGAGTTGGTGGCCTTCCAACTAAATGAGTGGCTAAGATTTGTTTGAGAAATGGGCCGATAGGAGAGTCCAAGGAGCAAGACCTATTGGTTTGGAGGAATTCAAATATGCTTTCTTGGATCGGTAGCGAGGCAAAGGTCCAGGAGTTCATCAAATTGAAGTAGGGGAGCATGAGGGTGAGTGAGTATGCCCTTAAATTTACCAAATTATCAAAGTATGCCCCATTCATGGTTGCAGATCTTAGAGCTTGTATGGGCAAATTTGTTTTGGTGATTTTTTGTTAGTCTACAAAGAGTGCAATATGGTCATGTAGGTCAGGGAGATGGACATTTCCCACTTGATGACATACGTGGATTAGATTGAGGAAGAGAAGCTTCATGAAAGGGCGAGGGAGTCTAAGAAGGTTATTGTGGATGGTGGGAACTATTATCACCAACAGGGCAGTGGTCACAAATTCCAAGGAGGCCATAGGCAAAGTGGACAATGATCCACCAATACTCCTCCTCCCCCGAAGGACAAAGGGGTGGCTTCCAAGCCCCAAAGTCCTAATTGCGCTAAGTGTGGAAGACCTCACAAAGAAGAGTGCTTAGACGGGTCCAATGCTTGTTTCACTTGTGAATAGCCCGACCAGCATGCTGAAGATTGTAGGAGTGGAGGTGCAAGGACTCATGGCCAAAAGGGTCCAGTTCAAGGCGCCCAAAGGACCAATCGGTTCCATGCTCTTCATGGTCGCCAAGAGGTTGAAGAAGCTCAAGATGTGATTACCAGTATGTTAGGATTTTTTTATTATGATGCATACGTGTTAAAACCCATTTTCAGCTCTCCGTATTTATTTAGTTAAATTTCCTAAAAAAGGAAGTTTCTTTTGAAAAAGATAATAAAAATTTTTTACGAAGTATTATTATTATTATTATTATTATTATTATTATTATTATTATTATTATTATTATTATTATTATTATTATTACTATTATTATTACTATTATTATTATTATTACTATTATTATTACTATTATTGTTACTATTATTACTATTATTATTACTATTATTATTACTATTATTGTTACTATTATTATTACTATTATTAGTATTATTACTATTATTATTATTAGTATTAGTATTATTAGTATTATTACTATTATTAGTATTAGTATTATTACTATTATTATTATTATTATTATTATTATTATTATTATTATTATTATTATTATTATTATTATTATTATTATTATTATTATTATTATTATTATTATTATTATTATTATTACTATTACTATTATTATTATTATTATTATTATTATTATTATTATTATTTTTATTACTATTAATATTGTTATTATTATTATTATTATTATTATTATTATTATTATTATTATTATTATTATTATTATTATTATTATTATTATTATTACTATTATTACTATTATTATTATTATTATTATTATTATTATTATTATTATTATTATTATTATTATTATTGTTATTGTTATATTATTATTATTATTATTATTATTATTATTATTGTTATTGTTATTGTTATTGTTATTGTTATTGTTATTGTTATTGTTATTGTTATTATTATTATTATTATTATTATTATTATTATTATTATTATTATTATTATTATTATTATTATTATTATTATTATTATTATTATTATTATTATTATTATTATTATTATTATTATTATTGTTATTTGTAATGACCCGTTGGATTATTTTCAAAAAAAAAAATAGTCTTCTTGTTTTCTTGAAATATCATTCTTGTGAATTTTAAATGGGTCTTTTTGGACTATTTGATAACTATGGGTGCTAACTTATGGGTAAAAATTTAATCAATAAAATTAATTCATGGGCCAAAGAGTTAAGTTATTTAAGTACCATTTATCCTATATATATGTATATCAAAAATAAAATAGTAGTATTATTACTTTTAATACCTAATTAATAGAAAATAAGAGAAGAAGGAGAAAAGGGTTTGGAAGAAAAAGGAGCGCCGACTGCTGTGGACAAATTGCTCCTCGTAAGTGCAAACTTTTCACTGCAAGATTTATATTTAGTAAAAAATATGTTGCATAGGGTCCCCCAACAATTCTTTCATATGATCAAAAGTTTTATATTTTAACTTTAAAGCTGTAAATGTTAACATGTATGCTGCGTCTTCGTGGCAGCCTTCTGCCAATGCTTTTAATTCCTCCTGCAAGTGCTTGTATTGTTAGTTAAATGTGGAAAATGGGTGAAATATTGATACTAACAGTAGTTTTGATAGAAGCACCAAGAGTTGAATTATAATTTCACATTTTATGCTTTCCTTCAATTCACCCTTTTGAGCAGTACGTTTAGTTCTTTGTTCAAGCGAATTACTTAGAGCTACATGGTGTGTTTTTGGATCTTTATACAAAGGTATATGTTTCTGGTATAAACATTGGGGGGTTGGTATTATACGAATAACAATTAGAATGATAATATTTGGAGGAATTAAGACTAAATCCTAGATTTGAAATTTAAGAACTAAATTATTGAATTGAATGAAATTTTGGGTTTGTACTAGACATAAAGTAATACGGGTGTCATTGAACTCCTTGTGACGTGTATGTTCCATTCTTGATAGAGAATTTTCATTGTGGGAGTTGAATTCAAGATTTGGCCCATTCGGTAGGAGTGTTCGAGTGCGGTTTCGACATTGAGGTAGGTTTGGCTATCCTTCTTTGAGATTGGGATTGAGTTATTGAATATCCTTATGTTGTAATCTGTGGGATGAGGTCATATCGTGTGTTGGGTTGATAATTCTTATTGTGTTTCTGCGAGAGCATGTGACTCCTAAATTGAGAATAGTGCGAATATGACATGTTGAGTAAGGGAGAAAATTTGTGCTTATTGAGAGGAATGTTGTTTCCATAATTATGTCTTGCTTGCATACATCCTCATACTACATGTCATGATAATTTGGGAAGTTGTGAATGGTGATTTTTTTTTATCATGAGTCCTTGACCACGGGCACTTGGGTGGCAAGGTAGTTGATATATTGTGATTGAGGTATATGGCCTGCGAGGTCCCCATGGGTCCCCTTAGTCTGGGAGCCTTAGCTCGACGGGGGTGTATACGACAGGCTGTGCGACGGTCTTGATACCACCTTGCATTGCATTGCACTGCACGATATTGCATACCATTTTATTTTACTTCTTGTGGTTGTTTTGGTTGGCTTATGTGAGATTATATGTTTACTTTGCTTGCGCGATCCTATATAAATTGGCGGCACCGATGCCGGACTGGTTTTTCTGTTGCAGGTGGAAGCGTTCCTAGATTATTTCATGGTTTATTCAATTTCTAATTCCCAGTCGGTTAAACCTACTGGGTACATATTATGTGTACTCACCCCTACTCCTTTCTCCCCCGCAGATTCTCGTCAGGATCATCCACGTGGTAGTTGATTTGCTCGTGCACTTGGTTCATACCAGATCTAGTGGTGAGACTCAGGGCTTCGAGCTTCCATTGGATTCTATCCTAGATGTTTAGTCTTTATTTCTACTCGAAGACTGAAATACATTTATTTCTTTAATTAGTTATTAGATGCTCTTTATACTCGTGACACCAGGTTTTGGGACATTGTTTTTATGTGGTGACTATTTGTTTATTGGATTTCTCTCCTTCTAGGTTATATTTATTATTGGGAATGAAATTAAGTGGTCTTTTAGTCATGACCCCATTTTGGGTCGTGACAGTTTGGTATCAGAGCTCTAGGTTCACTGGTCTCATGAGTTAAAGAGCAGGGTGTCCAGTAGAGTCTTGCGGATCGGAGACGTCCGTATCTATCTTCGAGAGGCTACAGGATGCTTGTTAGGAGAAATCCTCTTTCCATTGATTCATTTCGTGCGATTTGTTCATATTCAAGTTATGTACGCTTCTAATTTATTCTTTCTGCACAGATGGCGAGAACTAGAGCTAGAAATACCGAAGATGAGTCGGTACCTGCAGTCCAAGCTCCCGCTAGAGGGCGAGGTAGAGCTCGGGGCAGAGCTAGAGGTCGAGGTCGAGCTAGAGGAGCAGCACCAGTCCGAGGTCAGACTAGAGGGGCTTCACCTGAGCCTATTGCTGACCCAGTTTATGAGCACGAGGAGAATACTGAGGACCCAGTTCAGCCTCCGGCATCCTTAGAGGGTACACCAATATTACAGGAGCTATTGATTCGATTGTTGGCAAGGTTGGAGGATACCCCTGCCTCTAGTGATGTTCCAGGTACCTCAGTTCCTGCTATACCGGTTGGTCCTTCACAGCCAGCTCAGGGACCTAATATGGGATTTCAGACCCCGAGTCCATTTTCAATGCCTTCTATTGCACCCCCGAGGTTTTCAGCTCCTCCAGTTTCTGCCAGTGCTGCTATGTCCTTGTCTGAGCAGAAGAGCTTCGAGAGATTTGTGAGATTGACTCCTCCCAAATTTGATGGTACAGCTGGGGATAGGGCATATGATTTTCTGACAGAGTGCCAGGATCGATTGTTTAATTTGGGTGTTCTGGAGGTCCACGGAGTAGCTTACACCTCTTATCAGTTCACAGGCATGGCCAGAGAGTGGTGGAGGTCGGTTATGGCCCGGAGGCCAGTTGATGCTCCAGCGATGGATTGGGGGCAGTTTACGGAGATCTTTCTTGAGAAGTTTGTACCATACAGCCTTCGTGATAGACGTCGTGATGAGTTCGATAGATTGGAGCAGGGTTCCATGACTGTGACCGAGTACGAGACACGATTCCATGAGTTATCTCATTATGCCATGTCTAGCATTCCCACAGAGTTTGAGCGGATCCGCCGATTTGTGAAGGGGTTCACAAGTTATCTTCAGGAGGCCACAGCCTCTCTTGTGTTATCTGGTGGTTCCTTTCAGAGTATTGTTGATCATGCTAGAATGATAGAGGGCATCAGACAGGCCCGTCAGGGTGGTGGTAAGAGGTCCCGCCATCACGGTCAGTTTGGCAATTATGCACCCAGAGACAGAGATTCTCAGAGGCAGGGCGCTCAGGGTTATCAAGGGAGACCAGTTCATGCTGCCATTCCTAGTGCAGGTAGTACAGGCTGGTCCGGACCTAGAGGTTGTTATGTGTGTGATGAGTTCGGCCACCATGCCAAGGATTGTCCTAAGCGTGCTCCTACTTCTTTTCCATCGGGGACACAGATGGCACGGTCTACACCAGCTCCAGCAGCTAGAGGCGCTTCACAGAGTGCGAGGGGCAGCACTAGAGGTGCTAAGGGTGGAGCTCGAGGTGGTGCTCGTGGTAGATCGCAGGTTAGTGGAGAGCGCCGAGTGTGTTACGCCATTCCAGGCCGTACGGAGGCAGAGACATCTGACGCTGTGATTACAGGTATTATTCCAGTTTGCCATCGTTCAGCTTCAGTATTATTTGACCCTGGGTCCACTTATTCATATGTATCCACTTATTTTGCTCATGATATTGATGGTGTGTGTGAGCCTCTTGATGTGCCTATTTATGTTTCTACACCCGTGGGTGAATCTTTAGTGGTGGATCGGGTCTATCGGGGTTGTATTGTGGTGTTCTCAGGTAGGGAGACCCAGGCTGATTTGATCCTTCTAGACATGCTTGACTTTGATGTTATCTTGGGTATGGATTGGTTGTCCCCTTATCATGCGATCCTGGATTGTTATGCTAAGACTGTGACTTTAGCGTGTCTGGGTTTACCCCAGTTGATGTGGGCAGGTGCTCTTAACTCTTACCCTAAGGGGGTTATTTCTTATGTTCGTGCTCGGCATATGATAGAGCATGGGTGTTTATCTTATTTGGCTCATGTACGTGATATTTCTAAGGAGTCATCTTCTTTAGAGACCATGAGGGTGGTGAGGGAGTTCATGGATGTGTTTCCTACAGATTTACCAGGTGTCCCTCCAGATCGTGACATTGACTTTGCCATTGATTTGGAGCCGGGCACTAAGCCCATATCCATTTCTCCTTATCGAATGGCTCCTGCAGAGCTAAAGGAATTGAAGGAGCAATTAGAAGATTTATTGAAGAAGGGGTTTATTCGGCCTAGTGTATCGCCTTGGGGCGCACCAGTGTTGTTCGTAAAGAAAAAGGATGGTACTATGAGAATGTGCATTGACTATCGTCAGTTGAACAAAGTGACCATCAAGAACAAGTATCCCTTGCCTGGTATTGATGACTTATTTGATCAACTTCAGGGTGCCTCAGTGTTCTCAAAAATTGATTTGAGGTCAGGGTATCATCAGTTGAAGGTTCGGGAGTCAGACATCCCTAAGACTGCTTTCAGGACTCGATATGGGCACTATGAGTTTGTGGTTACGTCATTTGGGCTGACTAATGCCCTGCCGCTTTTATGGAGTTGATGAACCGAGTGTTCAGACCTTACCTGGATTCCTTTGTGATTGTATTTATTGACGACATATTGGTGTATTCCAAGGGTGAGGCAGACCATGTTTGTCACTTGAGGGCCGTGCTCCAGAGATTGCGTGAGGAGAAACTGTATGCTAAATTCTCCAAATGCGAGTTTTGGCTCGAGTCTGTGACTTTCTTGGGTCATGTGGTGACTAAGGATGGTATTATGGTTGATCCAGCCAAGGTTGCAGCAGTTCGTGATTGGGTGAGACCCACTTCAGTGACTGAGATTCGAAGTTTTATTGGGCTGGCAGGTTATTATCGTCGATTTGTGCAGGGATTCTCCTCTATCGCAGCTCCTTTGACTAAACTAACTCAGAAGGAAGTTGCATTTCTATGGACCGATGAATGTGAGGCGAGCTTCCAGAGGCTCAAGGAGTTATTGACTTCAGCACCTATTTTAGCATTGCCCGAGGAAGGTGTAGCCTTTGTTGTTTATTGTGATGCTTCGGGTGTCGGTTTAGGTGGAGTGTTGATGCAGAAGGGAAGAGTTATAGCTTATGCTTCGCGACAACTGAAGGTCCATGAGCGGAACTACCCTACTCATGATTTGGAGTTAGCTACGGTGGTATTTGTTTTGAAGTTGTGGAGGCATTATCTCTATGGGGTGCATTGCGAGATCTTTACTGACCATCATAGCCTCAAGTATATTTTCTCTCAGCGTAATTTGAACATGAGGCAGCGCAGATGGTTGGAGCTGCTGAAAGATTACGATATCTCTATTCTCTATCACCCTGGCAAGGCTAATGTGGTAGCGGATGCCTTGAGCCGGAATCCTTCTAGTATGGGTAGTTTGGCATATCTTAGAGCAGATGAGAGGCCCTTAGCTTTGGAGGTTCAGTCTTTGGCCAGACAGTTGATCAGACTTGACATCTCCCCATCTCACAGTGTGTTGGCCTTCATCGAGGCTAGATCTACATTGATGGACCAGATTCGTGCTCACCAGTTTGATGATGATAAATTATGTGTGATTCGGGACAAAGTGTTGAGGGGCGAAGCTAAGTCAGCTTTTGTTGATTCTGAGGGGGTTTTGCGAATTAATGGGCGCATTTGTGTGCCTAAGGTAGGTGATTGGGTTCGCTTGATATTGGAGGAGGCTCATTGTGCTAAGTATTCCATTCACCCTGGTGTGGCAAAAATGTTTCATGATTTGAAGCAACATTATTGGTGGTGTGGGATGAAGAGGGACATTGTGGAGTTTGTGGCTAAGTGTTTGAATTGTCAGCAGGTTAAGTATGAGCATCAAAAGCCAGGAGGTCCAATGCAGCGGATGCCCATTCCCGAGTGGAAGTGGGAGCGTATTACTATGGATTTTGTGACTGGATTACCCATGACGTTGGGAAAGTTTGACTCTATTTGGGTGATTGTAGACAGGTTGACCAAATCATCTCACTTTATTCCAGTAAAGACTAGCCACAGTGCGGAGCAACTAGCTAGGATCTATATACGTGAGATTGTTAGATTGCATGGGGTGCCTATCTCTATTGTGTCAGATCGAGGTTCGGTGTTCACCTCCCGATTTTGGAAGGCCTTACAGCATGGGTTAGGTACACGATTAGACATGAGTTCGGTATTTCATCCTCAGACAGACGGTCAGTCCGAGCGGACCATTCAGGTGTTGGAAGACATGCTTAGGGCATGTGTGATTGACTTTGGTGCTCGATGGGACCAACACTTGCCCTTAGCGGAGTTTGCTTATAATAACAGTTATCACTCCAGTATTCAGATGGCACCATTTGAGGCGTTGTATGGGCGTAGATGTCGATCACCTATTGGGTGGTTCGACTCAGTCACCGTTGAGGCATTAGACACTGATTTGCTCAGGGATGCTATGGAGCGGGTGCGCTTGATCCAGAGTCGACTATTGACAGCCCAGAGTCGGCAGAAGAGCTACGCTGATAGAAGAGTTCGTCCCTTGGAGTTTATGGTTGGCGATCATGTGTGGTTGAGGATATCACCTATGAAGGGTGTGATGAGGTTCGGGAAGAAGGGCAAGCTTAGCCCGAGGTTTATTGGCCCATTCGAGATTCTTAGAAGAGTAGGTGAGGTGGCTTATGAGTTGGCCTTGCCCCCTAGATGGTCAGCTGTTCATCCAGTATTCCATGTCTCTATGCTCCGAAAATACATACCCGACGAGTCTCACATTATTTCTTATGATACCATAGAGTTGGGTCCGGATTTGACTTATGAGGAGGAGCCCGTAGCCATTCTAGATAGACAGGTTCGTAGGCTCAGGACTAAGGAGATCACTTCAGTTAAGGTTCAGTGGCGACATCGCCCTGTTGAGGAGGCTACGTGGGAGACAGAGTCAGATATGCGTGCTCGATACCCTCAGCTTTTTGAAATTTCAGGTACTTCCTTCTATCTTATGTTCGAGGACGAACATGATTTTTAGTGGTGGATGATGTAATGACCCGTTGGATTATTTTCAAAAAAAAAATAGTCTTCTTGTTTTCTTGAAATATCATTCTTGTGAATTTTAAATGGGTCTTTTTGGACTATTTGATAACTATGGGTGCTAACTTATGGGTAAAAATTTAATCAATAAAATTAATTCATGGGCCAAAGAGTTAAGTTATTTAAGTACCATTTATCCTATATATATATATCAAAAATAAAATAGTAGTATTATTACTTTTAATACCTAATTAATAGAAAATAAGAGAAGAAGGAGAAAAGGGTTTGGAAGAAAAAGGAGCGCCGACTGCTGTGGACAAATTGCTCCTCGTAAGTGCAAACTTTTCACTGCAAGATTTATATTTAGTAAAAAATATGTTGCATAGGGTCCCCCAACAATTCTTTCATATGATCAAAAGTTTTATATTTTAACTTTAAAGCTGTAAATGTTAACATGTATGCTGCGTCTTCGTGGCAGCCTTCTGCCAGTGCTTTTAATTCCTCCTACAAGTGCTTGTATTGTTAGTTAAATGTGGAAAATGGGTGAAATATTGATACTAACAGTAGTTTTGATAGAAGCACCAAGAGTTGAATTATAATTTCACATTTTATGCTTTCCTTCAATTCACCCTTTTGAGCAGTACGTTTAGTTCTTTGTTCAAGCGAATTACTTAGAGCTACATGGTGTGTTTTTGGATCTTTATACAAAGGTATATGTTTCTGGTATAAACATTGGGGGGTTGGTATTATACGAATAACAATTAGAATGATAATATTTGGAGGAATTAAGACTAAATCCTAGGTTTGAAATTTAAGAACTAAATTATTGAATTGAATGAAATTTTGGGTTTGTACTAGACATAAAGTAATACGGGTGTCATTGAACTCCTTGTGACGTGTATGTTCCATTCTTGATAGAGAATTTTCATTGTGGGAGTTGAATTCAAGATTTGGCCCATTCGGTAGGAGTGTTCGAGTGCGGTTTCGACATTGAGGTAGGTTTGGCTATCCTTCTTTGAGATTGGGATTGAGTTATTGAATATCCTTATGTTGTAATCTGTGGGATGAGGTCATATCGTGTGTTGGGTTGATAATTCTTATTGTGTTGCTGCGAGAGCATGTGACTCCTAAATTGAGAATAGTGCGAATATGACATGTTGAGTAAGGGAGAAAATTTGTGCTTATTGAGAGGAATGTTGTTTCCATAATTATGTCTTGCTTGCATACATCCTAATACTACATGTCATGATAATTTGGGAAGTTGTGAATGGTGATTTTTTTTTTATCATGAGTCCTTGACCACGGGCACTTGGGTGGCAAGGTAGTTGATATATTGTGATTGAGGTATATGGCCTGCGAGGTCCCCATGGGTCCCCTTAGTCTGGGAGCCTTAGCTCGACGGGGGTGTATACGACAGGCTGTGCGACGGTCTTGATACCACCTTGCATTGCATTGCACTGCACGATATTGCATACCATTTTATTTTACTTCTTGTGGTTGTTTTGGTTGGCTTATGTGAGATTATATGTTTACTTTGCTTGCGCGATCCTATATAAATTGGCGGCACCGATGCCGGACTGGTTTTTCTGTTGCAGGTGGAAGCGTTCCTAGATTATTTCATGGTTTATTCAATTTCTAATTCCCAGTCGGTTAAACCTACTGGGTACATATTATGTGTACTCACCCCTACTCCTTTCTCCCCCGCAGATTCTCGTCAGGATCATCCACGTGGTAGTTGATTTGCTCGTGCACTTGGTTCATACCAGATCTAGTGGTGAGACTCAGGGCTTCGAGCTTCCATTGGATTCTATCCTAGATGTTTAGTCTTTATTTCTACTCGAAGACTGAAATACATTTATTTCTTTAATTAGTTATTAGATGCTCTTTATACTCGTGACACCAGGTTTTGGGACATTGTTTTTATGTGGTGACTATTTGTTTATTGGATTTCTCTCCTTCTAGGTTATATTTATTATTGGGAATGAAATTAAGTGGTCTTTTAGTCATGACCCCATTTTGGGTCGTGACAGTTTGGTATCAGAGCTCTAGGTTCACCGGTCTCATGAGTTAAAGAGCAGGGTGTCCAGTAGAGTCTTGCGGATCGGTACGTAGACGTCCTTATCTATCTTCGAGAGGCTACAGGATGCTTGTTAGGAGAAATCCTCTTTCCATTGATTCATTTCGTGCGATTTGTTCATATTCAAGTTATGTACGCTTCTAATTTATTCTTTCTGCACAGATGGCGAGAATTAGAGCTAGAAATACCAAAGATGAGTCGGTACCTGCAGTCCAAGCTCCCGCTAGAGGGCGAGGTAGAGCTCGGGGCAGAGCTAGAGGTCGAGGTCGAGCTAGAGGAGCAGCACCAGTCCGAGGTCAGACTAGAGGGGCTTCACCTGAGCCTATTGCTGACCCAGTTTATGAGCACGAGGAGAATACTGAAGACCCAGTTCAGCCCCCGGCATCCTTAGAGGGTACACCAATATTACAGGAGCTATTGATTCGATTGTTGGCAAGGTTGGAGGATACCCCTGCCTCTAGTGATGTTCCAGGTACCTCAGTTCCTGCTATACCGGTTGGTCCTTCACAGCCAACTCAGGGACCTAATATGGGATTTCAGACCCCGAGTCCATTTTCAATGCCTTCTATTGCACCCCCGAGGTTTTCAGCTCCTCCAGTTTCTGCAAGTGCTGCTATGTCCTTGTCTGAGCAGAAGAGCTTCGAGAGATTTGTGAGATTGACTCCTCCCAAATTTGATGGTACAGCTGGGGATAGGGCATATGATTTTCTGACAGAGTGCCAGGATCGATTGTATAATTTGGGTGTTCTGGAGGTCCACGGAGTAGCTTACACCTCTTATCAGTTCACAGGCATGGCCAGAGAGTGGTGGAGGTCGGTTATGGCCCGGAGGCCAGTTGATGCTCCAGCGATGGATTGGGGCAAATGTTATGTGAACTGTCTATTGCATTGATTTTGTGGCAAATGTTATGTGAACTGAGAAAGAATAAGAGTTAAGAAAAAAAGGATGTATCATTCGAGGGACGTGTCGCACGCCGCGACGGATATTATGAATCGAGGGACGTGTCGCACGCCGCGACAGATACTATATATGATTCGAGGGTCGTGTCGCACGCCGCGACGGATGCACGGACTAAGAGTCCCCCATGGGTCCCAGACTGAGAGACAGCGGGTGTGTATCACTAGGTCAGACATGCATCATTCTACTTGACATTACATTGCATTGCATTACACATTCTTTTCATTTATGAGCTTGTCGGTGCCTTTTTGTGAAACTGGTGATAGGTGAACCGATTCCTGTGTTGTTGATCTATGAATATTGGTGTGGTTACTGAGCTACATGTTATATACATTATGAATTATTATGTTGGACCGATGTTATGTGTGTTGTAGTTGTAGAGGTTCTGGCGTGGAGTTAGGAGTACTTGTATTCTGTATTGCTTAATATTGCGTTTAGTAGTTCACTTGTTGGGTACCACGTTGTTTTTGGTACTCACCCTTGCTTCTACACTTGTGTAGGTTTTGAGCCCGGACTGTGAGTAGTATTTTCCTTGATCATCCGAGGCTTCTCAGGAGATTTAGAGAGGTAGCTGCTGTCATCTGGCTGACTCTCTTATCCTATTTCCTTTCTGCTTTGTTCTATTTGAGAAGAAAGACAGTTTCAGACCTTGTAATTCTTTGGATTTCTGTATGACTAGTGGCTTGTACACGTGACAACCAATCCTTGGGTGGTATTTAAGTTTTGTGAAGATTTCTCTTTTTAAGTTATCTATTTTATTTAGTACTTCCGCACGTTATTTCGATATTCTTGTTGGGTTTAGGCTGACTTGTCTTGATGGGTTAAGACGAGTGCCATCACGCCCATTTTCGGGTCGTGACAGATGGTATCAGAGCCCTAGGTTCATAGGTCTCACGTGCATACAAGCCGAGTCTAAGTAGAGTCTCAAGGATCGGTACGGAGACGTCTGTACTTATCTTTGAGAGGCTATAAAGATTGTTAGGAAATTTCTTTTTATTCACTCTCTCTTATCATGCTTAAATTGTTCTTTAGTATTAAGTTTTGCCCATATTCATTTGACAGATGGCAAGGACTAGGGCTACTGTTGCTGGTGGTAGAGGTGGGGCAGCTCCCGAGAGAGTGGTTGAGGGCCCAGTTAGAGGTAGGGGAAGGGGCCGAACTAGAGGACGTGCCCGAGGAGCGCAGCTCCCGAGAGAGTGGTTGAGGGCCCAGTTAGAGGTAGGGGAAGGGGCCGAACTAGAGGACGTGCCCGAGGAGCGACACGAGTTAGAGGGCAGGCTAGAGGGGCTCCTCTAGAGCCACAGATAGAGGTTGGTGAGGAGCAGGTTCCTTCAGAGCACGTAGCCTCACCTTTGCTGCAGGATACCTTACTGAGGGTGCTGAATGTACTTGAGAGTTTTGCTCCGAATGGTAACTCGACAGGCATGCCCGGTGGTTCTCAGACCGGAGGAGGGGCTCAGACTCCAGATCAGCATCAGGCTCCCATGGTTCGTGGTCCAGTAGAGCAGCCACCACTGGATCCTAGAGTTGAGATTGATCTTTCACCAGCTGTTGAGGTTCGGGGTGCACCTGTGGCCACATTGACTGAGAATGAGCAGCGCTGCTATGAGATGTTTAGAAAGATGAACCCACCTCAATTTCAGGGTGGGAGGACAGAGGATGCTTATGAGTTTCTGACTACTTGCAGAGAGCTGCTGGATACCGTCGGCTTAGCTGAGTCACACGGGGTTCGATATGTTACTCTTCAGCTCTGTGGGCCTGCCAGAGAATGGTGGAGGACATATTCAGGATCTTTGCCAGTGGGATCTCCCACAGTGTCTTGGGAGATGTTCTCTAAGTGCTTTCTGTGATCGGTTTGTCCCTTGGAGCATGAGGGAGGAGAGCCGCTTGAGGTTTGAGAGCCTGAGGCAGGGCGGCCTATCAGTCACCGAGTATGAGACCCGTTTCTGTCAGTTATCTAGACATGCGGCAGCCATTATTCCAAATGAGACAGAGAAAGTTCGTAGGTTCGTGAGAGGACTGACCTATTCTATCCGACAGGCAGTGTTTAGAGTATCTAGGGATGGAGCCTCTTTTCAGTCTGTTGTGAGTGCGGCCAAGGAGGCAGAGCTGATCGAGAGAGAAGAGTTCGGGGACCCCAAAAGGGCCCGTGCATCCGGTCAGTTTTCGGGTACCTCATCTGGAGGTAGAGGGCCCTATAGAGGGAGTGACTCATCCCAGCGTCGGGGACCAGTTCATGCGTCATTACCTACTCCTAGGGGTGGTCAGACACATCGTGGATCTCATAGTACGGGTTATGACTTGTATGGTTCTCAGCAACGATCAACAGGGCGAGACATCTATAGTAGTTCTTCAGGATCAGCACATCCGTCCCAGAGTCAGAGATTTTGTTATAGTTGTGGAGATCCTGATCACTTGATACGACAGTGTCCCTTATTAAGAGGACAAAGAGGGACCCATCCCAGATCTTCAGTTCAGACTAGACCACTTACCCCACCACCATACAGGGGGCGAGACAGAGCTCAGACAGATAGAGGTGGTCACACTTCAGGCAGAGGGGCGAGTGGTGCCCTAGCTCCGCAGGGTAGGGGTAGAGGCGTTGCTCAGACAGGTGGTGGTAGGGGATCACAGTGTTATGCATTTCTGGGGAGGCCTGAGGCAGAGGCTTCTGATGCAGTTATCACAGGTATTATCCCGGTTTGTCATCGACCTGCGTATGTATTGTTTGATCCTGGATCCACCTATTCTTACGTGTCTTCTTACTTCTCATCTGGATTTGATTTACTATGTGATCGTATGCCTGTTCCTATCCATGTTTCCACACCGGTAGGTGAGCCCTTAGTGGTGGATCGAGTGTATCGATCCTGTCTTGTTTCTCTGGTGGGGTATGATACTTGGGTAGATATGAGTATTCTGGAGATGGTAGACTTCGATGTTATCTTGGGAATGGATCGGCTTTCTCCTTATCATGCTATTCTTGATTGTCATGCAAAAACTGTGACCTTAGCCATGCCCGGTGTACCAAAGATTGAGTGGAAGGGTGACAGTGGTTCTTATCCTAGCAAAGTTATCTCCTACATCCATGCTCAGAAATTAATTGATAGAGGGTGTCTGTCTTACTTGGCTTTCATTCGAGATACCAGTGTTGAACCAACTCCTATGGAGTCTATTCCTGTGGTTCGGGAGTTTGTCGATGTGTTTCCTACTGACCTTCCAGGTGTTCCTCCCGATAGGGATATTGATTTTCCTATTGATCTAGAGCCAGGCACTAAGCCCATCTCCGTTCCTCCATATAGAATGGCTCCAGCTGAACTAAAAGAACTAAAGGAGCAACTTCAAGATTTGCTGAGCAAAGGGTTTATTCGTCCTAGTGTGTCACCATGGGGTGCCCCCGTCTTATTTGTGAAAAAGAAAGATGGGTCTATGAGGATGTGTATTGATTACAGACAATTGAACAAGGTGACTGTCAAGAACAAGTACCCTCTTCCCCGTATTGATGACTTGTTTGATCAGCTTCAGGGAGCGGCTCTGTTTTCTAAGATTGACTTAAGGTCTGGTTATCATCAGCTGAGGATTAGAGCATCAGATATTCCTAAGACAGCTTTCCGAACTCGTTATGGCCACTATGAATTTTTGGTGATGTCCTTCGGGTTGACTAATGCCCCTGCATCATTCATGGAGTTGATGAATAGGGTGTTTCGTCCGTACTTAGATTCTTTTGTGATAGTATTCATTGATGACATTTTGATATATTCCAAGACTGAGGCTGATCATATTCGTCACTTGAGAATAGTGCTACAGAGGTTGAGGGAGGAAAAGTTATTTGCAAAATTCTCCAAGTGTGAGTTCTGGCTTGATTTAGTGGTATTCCTAGGGCATGTGGTGTCCAAAGAGGGGATTAGAGTGGACCCAGCTAAGGTTGAGGCAGTGAGAGGTTGGACACGTCCTACTTCAGCTACTGAGATTCGCAGTTTTGTGGGGTTAGCTGGGTATTATCGGCGGTTTATTCAGGGTTTTTCTTCTATTGCCGCTCCATTGACTAGATTAACTCAGAAGAACGTAGCCTTTCATTGGTCCGATGAGTGTGAGGAGAGCTTCCAAAAGCTCAAGACTTTGTTGACTTCAGCTCCCATTTTGACACTACCGGAGACAGGTGTGGACTTTACGGTGTATTGTGATGCGTCAGGAGCTGGTTTAGGTGGTGTGTTGATGCAAAAGGGGAAAGTGATTGCCTATGCTTCTAGACAGTTGAAGGTTCATGAGAAGAATTATCCTACCCATGACTTGGAGCTAGCGGCTGTGGTTTTTGTGCTTAAGTTGTGGCGTCATTACTTATATGGGGTTCACTGTGAGATCTTCACTGATCATAGGAGTCTTCAGTATATTTTCAGTCAAAAAGATCTGAACTTGAGGCAGCGTAGGTGGATTGAGTTGCTGAAAGACTATGATTTGACCATCTTATATCATCCAGGGAAGGCTAATGTGGTGGCTGATGCCTTGAGTAGAAAGATTTCTAGCATGGGGAGTCTAGCTGCCATTCGAGTTGAGGAGCGACCTTTGGCCAGGGATGTCCAGCGTCTAGCTAATGGCCTGGTCAGGTTACAGCTTTCAAATGAGGGTGGTGTACTTGCTTTCATTGAGGCTCGTTCTTCCTTGATGGATCAGATTCGAGAGCACCAGTTTGAGGATGAGAAGTTATGTCTCATCAGAGACAAGGTGATTAGAGGAGAGGCTAAGGAAGCGACACTTGATCCTGATGGTGTCTTGAGGATTGGAGGTCGAATTTGTGTGTCTAAGGTGAGTGACTTGGTTAGAGTGGTCATGGAGGAGGCTCATTGTGCTCGTTATTCCATTCATCCAGGAGCAGGGAAGATGTATCATGACCTGAGTCAGCATTACTGGTGGTGTGGCATGAAAAAGGACATCTCCGATTTCGTGTCTAAATGTTTAACTTGTCAGCAGGTTAAGTGTGAGCACCAGCGGCCTGGAGGTGAGTTACAGAGGATGCCCATTCCTACATGGAAGTGGGAGCGTATCACCATGGATTTTGTGGTGGGTTTGCCCACTACCGTGGGTGGTTATGACTCTATCTGGGTAGTTGTGGATCGATTGACTAAGTCTGCCCATTTCATTCCTGTCAAGGTTAAGTATACAGCGGAGAAGTTGGCTGAGCTCTACATCAGTCAGATAATTAGATTGCATGGCGTGCCTGTTTCTATCATTTCAGATCGGGGTTCACTCTTCACTTCACATTTTTGGAGGGCCTTGCAGCACGGTCTAGGCACTCAGTTGGATATGAGTTCAACATTCCACCCTCAGACAGATGGACAGTCTGAGCGGACGATTCAGGTGTTGGAGGACATGCTTCGAGCGTGTGTGATTGATTTTGGTTCCCGTTGGGACCAACACTTGCCCTTGGCAGAGTTTGCCTATAATAATAGTTACCACTCCAGTATTCAGATGGCTCCATTCGAAGCCTTGTATGGTAGACGGTGTAGATCTCCGATTGGTTGGTTTGATTTTGCTGAGATGGACTCATTAGATGCAGACTTTCTTAGGGATGCTATGGAGCAGGTCCGTATGATTCAGGGTAGGTTGTTGACTGCTCAGAGTCGACAGAAGAGTTATGCAGATAGGAGGGTTCGAGCCCTAGAGTTTATGGTGGGCGATCATGTTTGGCTTAGAGTGTCACCTATGAAGGGCGTTATGCGGTTCGGTAAGAAGGGGAAGCTTAGCCCCCGATTTATTGGTCCATTTGAGATTTTAGAGCGAGTTGGAGAGGTGGCGTATAGACTAGCTTTGCCACCTAGCTTGTCATCCGTGCATCCCGTGTTTCATGTCTCCATGCTCCGAAAATATGTGCCCGATGAGTCTCATATACTCTCATTTGATGCGGTGGTGTTGAGTCCAGACTTGTCATTTGAGGAGGAGCCTATAGCTATTTTGGATAGGCAGGTGCGAAAGCTTAGGAGCAAAGAGATTGCTTCCGTGAAGGTGCAATGGAAGAATCGTTCAGTTAGAGGGGCGACTTGGGAGATGGAGTCTGACATGCGTGCTAGATATCCTCATCTTTTTGAAGTTTCAGGTACTTCCTTCTACCTTATGTTCGAGGACGAACATGATTTTTAGTGGTGGATAATGTAATGACCCATAATATCGTTTCTAGAATTAGTCCTCTTGACTTCATAAAAACATCTCTCTTATTAAAAAATTTAAATGGGTATTTTGGACTATTCGATAGCTGGGACAATTTGATTTGCGGGTCGGTGTAAATAATTTCTATAAGTATTGGACTAAATATTAATTTATTTAAAATTCTATACCACTTGGTCTATATATTAAATTAGGTTAAAAGGGTTATCAGTTTTAGAAAAAAAAGAAATAAACTAAAGAAGAGAAAAGGGCGAAGAACGACGGCTCGAGATTTGCCGAGCTCCAGCAACCATTTTGAAGGTATATATGTATTTTAAATTATTAACAGCTTCCATAACAAGTTCCATATAGTAATTTGAATAGAAATATTACTTTTATATTAGTATATGTATTGGAATAGTTAGAATGAGAGTAACTGACATTTGGAGGCCAACTTTAATTCCTTCTGTACAGGAGCATTTATTAGATTCTTTTACATGTGGTTAAAAGAAAAGTTATTATTATTATTTTCTTAAATAGAGTATAACGTATATGGGGCATTGTTTTGCCCCTATTCTGTCCAGCGTTTTGGTTCTTAATGCTAGGAGTATTTGAACACATGTATATATGTATATGTTTTGTATGAATATCGGAGAACTGCGACTTAGATCTAGGGTGAAATTTTGAGAGTTAACTATGAAATTCACTAATTTTTGGGTCTAGACTAGACGTATAGTAATATGAGTATTTTTTTTTAGTTTAAAAATCTTATTGTGAATTATTATTTGTTTAGATCGTGGTATTACGGATTCTAATCGGAAAGGGAAGGCTCAAGTGTTAGAGTGATCGTGATTTGACTAAGGCAAGTGAATTTCTTAACCTTTGTTAAGCATATAGAATCTTGTGCTTCCTATGTGAGGTGTTGATAGTGATTTTGAATTATGAATTTGGTGTTGATGTTATTTTAAATCTATGTTGTTGTGAAATGTGCATTGGATTAAAAATTCGGTCATCTCCTCATCATAGTGTAAACCTGTCTATTGCATTGATTTTGTGGCAAATGTTATGTGAACTGAGAAAGAATAAGAGTTAAGAAAAAAAGGATGTATCATTCGAGGGACGTGTCGCACGCCGCGACGGATATTATGAATCGAGGGACGTGTCGCACGCCGCGACAGATACTATATATGATTCGAGGGTCGTGTCGCACGCCGCGACGGATGCACGGACTAAGAGTCCCCCATGGGTCCCAGACTGAGAGACAGCGGGCGTGTATCACTAGGTCAGACATGCATCATTCTACTTGACATTACATTGCATTGCATTACACATTCTTATCATTTATGAGCTTGTCGGTGCCTTTTTGTGAAACTGGTGATAGGTGAACCGATTCCTGTGTTGTTGATCTATGAATATTGGTGTGGTTACTGAGCTACATGTTATATACATTATGAATTATTATGTTGGACCGATGTTATGTGTGTTGTAGTTGTAGAGGTTCTGGCGTGGAGTTAGGAGTACTTGTATTCTGTATTGCTTAATATTGCGTTTAGTAGTTCACTTGTTGGGTACCACGTTGTTTTTGGTACTCACCCTTGCTTCTACACTTGTGTAGGTTTTGAGCCCGGACTGTGAGTAGTATTTTCCTTGATCATCCGAGGCTTCTCAGGAGATTTAGAGAGGTAGCTGCTGTCATCTGGCTGACTCTCTTATCCTATTTCCGTTCTGCTTTGTTCTATTTGAGAAGAAAGACAGTTTCAGACCTTGTAATTCTTTGGATTTCTGTATGACTAGTGGCTTGTACACGTGACAATCAATCCTTGGGTGGTATTTAAGTTTTGTGAAGATTTCTCTTTTTAAGTTATCTATTTTATTTAGTACTTCCGCACGTTATTTCGATATTCTTGTTGGGTTTAGGCTGACTTGTCTTGATGGGTTAAGACGAGTGCCATCACGCCCATTTTCGGGTCGTGACATTATTATTGTTATTGTTATTGTTATTATTGTTATTGTTATTGTTGTTATTGTTATTATTGTTATTATTGTTGTTGTTATTGTTATTGTTATTATTGTTATTGTTGTTGTTGTTATTGTTATTGTTGCTATTATTGTTGTTGTTATTGTTATTGTTATTATTGTTATTATTATTGTTGTTGTTGTTGTTGTTATTATTATTGTTATTGTTATTGTTATTGTTGTTATTGTTATTGTTATTGTTATTGTTGTTATTGTTATTATTATTATTATTGTTGTTGTTATTGTTGTTATTGTTATTGTTATTATTGTTATTGTTGTTATTATTATCGTTATTATTATTATTATTGTTGTTGTTGTTGTTGTTATTGTTGTTGTTATTATTGTTGTTATTATTATTATTGTTATTATTATTATTATTATTGTTGTTGTTGTTGTTATTATTGTTGTTATTATTATTGTTATTGTTATTATTGTTGTTATTATTATTGTTATTATTATTGGTATTGTTCTTATTATTGTTATTATTATTGTTATTGTTATTATTATTGTTATTATTATTGTTATTATTATTATTATTGTTATTATTATTGTTATTATTATAATTATTGTTATTATTATTGTTATTATTATTATTATCATTATTATTATTATTAGTATTATTTTGATAAATTTCTTATTTTATTCAACAAATCATTTTATGGATATTATTTCTTACAAAGTTTAACATTTTTTAATAAAATAAAAATAAATATTTACTACTTGCTTTAGTATATTTGAGCAATTTATGATAAATAAATATATTTTAAGCGCTAAATCAATTTTTGATTAAATACAATTCCTCGCTGTTACAAGTAAATATTTTCATATGAAGAAGCTTAACTAATTAATTTTATTATTAATTCATACTAATTTTTATTTTAGGATGATTAACTTTTGTCAAATAAGTTATTCCTACAAAAGTAATCATTTTTGTAATTTTGTTTTGGCTCTCTAATAGTTTTAAATTTTAATTTTTTTAGTTTTGGTTCTACGTCTGTAATTAATTAAACTTCCTAAAAAAAGATAAAAGAAGAAGAGTTTAAAAGGGGATGATAAAACTTTTATGAAGTATGAAACATCTTACTACTACTACTACTACTATTATTACTATTACTATTATTATTACATTGTTGTTATTGTTGTTGTTATTATTCTTGATAAATTTTTTATTTTTTTGTTTGACTAAATATTTTACGGATATTATTTCTTATAAAAATTAAATATAAAAAGAAATACATCTATATGGAAGTTTACTATTTGCTTTTATCATTTTTGAGAAGCTTATGACAAATGAATGTTGTTTTAAAGTGTTAAATATTTTTTTGATTAAATAATAATTTTGTCATTGAAAATAAGTATTTTTCATACAGTATTTTAAATAGGAAGCTTAATTAATCAATTTTGTTACTAACCTATACAAATTTTATTTTAAGAATGACCAAATTCTGTTCAAATAATTAATCTTGAAAAATAATTATTTTAATTTATTGAAATATGACTATTTAACAAATAATTTAATCATGATTTGAATAGGCTAATTGGCAAAACTTGGCAATCCAATCTCCCAAAATTAGCCAATCCGCGTGCGCTATGTAGGAAGCGCATGGATTGTGCTTCTTCAACTCGAATCTTGACCTTTCTTTCAGTGAAAATATTCTTGGATAGGTGGGTTAGCATTCATTAGAACCTGTCACTTGTACTTCATTGATTTGGTCAGGTTAAGAGGCATTCATTAAAACCCGTCACTATTGTCATGCATGGCATTCCATGAGGATGATCTCGATGCAGTCCCTACTTCCTGCTACACGAATAAGGAACTTGCAGGTAGAATGGGATTACATGATCACAACCAATGTAGGAAATGAAAGATGGTGTACAATGGAATACTATGCCTGGCGCACCATTATGAGCCATATGGTTCAACCCAGTACAGAGGGACTCAAGGGATTTGTGGACGATCGATGGGTCATTTGGATCAGAGAAGAGGTACTCCCTCGTATGAAACTTACGACATCCATATATAAATAGAGAGTTCCTGAATCCATGGATCATTTGATCCAAATGGTAGAATAAGATCCATAGGAAGACCTAAAAGAACATCTGGAGGAGGAACCAGAAGATGATCCAAGGGAAGATCTAGAAGAAGAGCCCGGAGAGGATCCAGAAGAAGATGGAGCCATGCATATGGGATATGGACCCATTCCAGCAGTAGGAGATGACCACTCTGAGTATGAGTCCATAGGGTTTGATCGTATAGAAGGTCCGTGTAACAACCCATATTGAGATGAGATGTCCCACATCGGCAAAACATAGGAGAGATGTTGGGTATTTAAGTAAAGGCTTGAACCTAATATTGTGAGGCGCCTTTTGGGGTGAGCCCAAGGGAACAAATCCGTGATGGGCTAGGCCCAAGAGCGGACAATACTTCACAGTGTTGGGCCAGGTCATTACAGGTGGTATCAGAGCTACTCCTGTGTCAGCCTTGTCGATGTGGGGCTAGAGTTCAACTGAGTTTAGGCAAATCCCGGTTACGCGGGGCAAACCTCAGTGCTAACTGAGTTTAGGCGAATCCCGGTGACGCGGGGCAAACCTCAGTGCTGAGTCTAGGCGAATCCCATGTGGTGAGGCAAACCTCAGCGAGGACGCTGAGTCCGTAGACGGGGTGTATGTAACAACCCATCTTGAGATGAGATTCCCACATCGGCAAAACACGGAGAGATATTGGGTATTTAAGTAAAGGCTTGAACCTAATACTGTGAGGCGCCTTTTGGGGTGAGCCCAAGGGGACAAATCCGTAATGGGCTAGGCCCAAGAGCGGACAATACTTCACAGTGTTGCGCCAGGTGTTGGACAAATCCGTGAAGTGTAGATGTTGAATAAAAGAAAAGAGTGTTTTCAATGTGATAGATCTAAATGAAGCTTATGATTTTAATTGTGATTTCATGAGACTCATCGAGTTATGAGGTTAGACAGATAAGAAGAGGCTTGAGATATGTATCCATGATTGTGTAAAGATGTGTGAAGCTCTAAGTTATGACTACTATAAGTATATTTGAGTTATCGATGTGGAGTATGCTGATGTAAGTAATCTTAATCATCATGAGTAACTAAGTTGATTTGGCGCTTATCAGTAGATGATGATGGGTTTCCATGATAGACTAATTCTTATGCAATTAAATTTATGGGAGCACAGAAGTTGAGCGCCAGCAGGCAAAAGAAGAGGTTAGATGGTGAGAATTGTGGGAAGTGGTTATGTACGCCATGAGAATAGTAAATATAGAGAGATTTCCATAGAGACTAGAAGGGGCTAAGAGTGATAGAGTTGAAAAGAGTCCAAGTGGCTAGTTATATGTATGCGACTATAGCATAACAAAAGAGTTTAAGATATTCTTGTGGATAGTGATTCCTTGACCATGTGGAGGTATATACTTATCACCTAGTAGAGGAAATTGATTTATGAATTTAGAGAGAGGACCTTGAGAGCTAAGGAAGAGTTGATGTAAGGCCCAGTAAAATTACCAAAGTAACCCTAGAAGAGAGATGTGCGCATAACACGTCTTCCGATGATGGGATGGCAAATTCGAGGCCGGATTTGTGATCAACACAAAAATTTGAGTGGGGGAAGGGCTTCGGTTGATTTTTAGAGTGATCGAGTGAAAAGATAATTTTTTGATCCGAACACCGAAATAGTGTCGGTGCGCGACAGAGGCACTTCGCGCACCTGTAGCGGAGTGACACTTGCGTTTTTTCAAAACTTTTCGACGGGATTGAGAAAACTCGTTCAGAAAATTTTTGCAGAAAATGTACTGTTCGCGACCAGTCCGCGTCGCGGACTGAGTCACTTTGAAGCTGGAAATTTCTAAAATTATTGAGGGGCATTCTGGTCCATTTCTAATACCTTATAAACTCCCTATACAACTAATATAAGTTGTTTTAACATGAAAAGGGTGTAAAACCTCATTTTAAGTCCTTTTCTAACAATTGAATTGGACTAGAGCTTGAGAGAAGAGGAGAAGAGCTTGAGATGGAAGAATTCAATAAGTGAGTAAGAGTTCTTAATTCTGATGATGATGTGATGCCATTTCCTTTTAAGGTTATAGATGAGGAGGAGCAGTTAGAGAAATTGTGAAGAGTCTATAGACAGGTAAAACCATATTAGTATTCCCCCGAGGTAAGAGTTCATGCGATCGAGGGTGTAAGCTGCTATGATAGGCCTAAATATATGGATGTTATTATGCAAATGTATTAGAGTGATGAGGACGAGCAGTATTCTCTAAGTACAGGTTACTATGGAGTAAGAGTTCTTGATTACGATGTCATCATACACGTGTACTGACCTTCGACTTATTATGCCATTATTGATGATATGATGTAGAGTATCAAATTTTAGAGGTATAGTCATGCTTATGCTGCATGGAGAGGTGGTAGTTTGGGGGTTTCTTCAAAGGGGGAGATGATGATATTCCTCCATGTCCAAATAGTGATGTTGATGATAGTAGACTGAGAGTGAGGGTGGATGAGAAGGAGTGAATGTATCCTCATTGTGATATCGGTATTAAACTTGTGTCATGAAGGGATAAAGATAGGGATGAGGAAAGAGATGAGATCATATGATGCACAATTGATAGGTAAGAGTATGTTGATGTGACTTTGAGTGAGAGTTCATTGAATGGTGGAGGTAGAGGTGACAAGTAGGCTTAAAAAATTCTAAGACATAATCAATGTGGTTGTTATTGTGCGAGTATGCATAATAGACTATTGAAGACCTCATAATAAGTGTTTCGAGTATAGAGTTGAGTATTGAGGATTAGTTTTGTATGAATATGATCACCTTAAGAATAACACCTTGAGGCTTAGAAACTGGGCCTGAATGAAAGAAGAAGAGGTGGTTAAGTAGAGGTTTGAATAAGAGCTATGAGTTTGCATTGATGGGGTAAAGTGCCATAAAAACAAAGAGCACAATTGAGGTGGGGACTTGAGCATGAGAGTGTCCTCAGAATCTTATTTATACGATGTTTCTATTCTCGATTTGAGTTGATGGCTTCCTTCCTTAGTTTGAAGGACAGATTGACGAGGTTTCTAAATGATTAGAGTTGATTGACTTTCGACGTTCCATTCGTGCTCGATGAAGAGAATGTAAGATGTAATTTCCTTACTCTTGATTTAAATTGAGTTTTCTATTTCTGAGTTGATGTGTCCATTCCTGAGTCTTAATGGAGATGGTTTAAGATTGATGAGAAGTTGAGGTTTTGATTGATTGAGTGAGTTTTGAGAAGAGTTCTGATTCTTATTCGTGCCTTGATGTCTACCTTACTCATCATTCGAGGACGAATGATCCCAAGGGGGAGATAATGTAACACCCCAACTTTTTTTTTAACTAAGGTTGAGTCATCCTTCATATTATAGGATCAATTCATAAGTATTTAAAGTATATTAGATGTGATTTAGAGTTATAATTGATCTTTTACATCAAGCCAAGTCCAAAGAATTTCTAGTGACTAAGTTTTCATATGAGTTAATGGAAGGATCAACTTCAAATGACCATATCTCCTAAAGTATAATGAGTTAGGTGACCCATAATATATCAAATTAAATATCTTTGAATTATCTTTCCAATGCATCTTATTTCGCGTTAAACGGAGTTCGGAGTAGAGAGTTCTGACCATTTTACTGGAGACCTGCAGAGCTATCTGAAGGTCCGCGACGGCTCCGCGATGCGGACCTATCGCGAACCCTTTCTGGATAAGCTAACCGACGTTTCTTTATTTTATTTTGAGGGTACTTTTACCCTAAAGCCTTTAGGGGTCTATTTAAGGTCCCAAAACGCATAATACGTCAGTTTCTTAAGTCAAAACCCTCCCTTTCACTCCTAAACATAAAACGCTCAAGAATCATCAAGAAAGTCATCAAGTTAGGATTAACTTTCAAAATTCTTCATCAAGGTGAGTTATTCTTCATAAGCTTTAAGCTAATTTCTCTATCTATTCATGAAATCCCTAATAGAATCTTAAATCCTAACCTAGGGTTTCAAGAAAGCAAATTCAAGAATCCCAAGAAAGGATTCCTTGATTCTTCTTTCCATGGATTAGGGTTCTTTATCAAGAAACTCTAAAGATTTTGAGTCAAGAAGTCAAGAATTAAAAAGAAGTTCTTCAACAATGTCTTTCCAAGTTCTTCCATTCTAAAAGAACTATTGAGGTTGAGGATTTTCTCCAAGAAACGATTATTCATCAAATTTTGATTGTAATATCAAATTTCCAAGTATGTAAGGCTACCCTGAAAGCATGGGAATGTCCTCCCATGTGCCCCTATGATGTAGGTATGGATGTCCTAATGTGATGATGATAGGGTAACAAATTGAAGTATGAATTAGTTAATACGATGTAGAGAGTAATTGACATTGTTATATGCATATACATATATATTTCATGCATTGACGATGATCGTCATAAAAACCCTCATGTGTTTTTAAACTATTTTCATGAAAAGCATTTAGTTGAAAACCTTATATCTACTATATTCTAGAAAAGCATGCATGATGAACATGGGTGTGTGTGTGTAGAGCCTAGAGTAATGATAAAATAATGAATGATGAATGATGAGCATGAGAATGTGTAATTGTCTCTAGGTTGAGAGTTAAAGCTCCTAATCTAGTGTTCCTAGAGTCTATGATGATGATGATGCTAAGGTTATGAATGAGAGGATGTTGATGTTACTGTTAATAAGGGTAGATGATGACTGATGTTGATGTCTCTAAGTTGAGAGTCAAAATTTCCTAAACTAGTATTCCTAATGTCTATGATGTTGAAGTAACTGCTAATGAGGTGATAATGATGATGTTAATGTTAATGCAATGAGATGACAATGATATTAATGTAAATGAGATGCTAATGATGATGTAATGTGTCCCTATGGGGACTAATAATGATGTAATGTGTCCCTATGGGACTAATGATGTTAATGTTTTATGAGCATGTCGAGTTTTGGGAGGAGTATTGAGCACCGAAATGGATAAAAGTGAGTCCCACTTGAGTCCATTAACTACGTGGTCCGCGTAGGAAGAGAGGATTGAACCGCAATGCGGATGGCTCCTATCTTGTCTCAAATGAGGACTAATGTTATGTTTTGTGGATCCACTAATATTATGTCCTCTACCCTGGGCAGGGTAATAGATGGATGTGGCAACGTCACTGGCTCATAATAAGTGATGGTTGTCGGTTAAAGAAACTCCCAGTTAGGCCTCTCAGAAAAGGTTTCCCTAATAGTACTCTAATGTAAATGTTAATGTAAAGGTCAATGTTAATGTAAAGGTCAATTTTAATGTTTCCCTGATATAAATATTAAAGTCTCATGATGATGTACGTTATGTTCGGATGATTCTAATGATGTGATTAAGCTATTTTACATGTCAGTACATTCCACGTACTGATGCCATTTGGCGCTGCATCGTTTTATGATGCAGATACAGGATCTAGAGGACTTCAGCAGCCGCCCCGTTGAAGCCAAATGTTTGCAAGTTCTGACTGTGGTGAGCCTCCCTGTTTTCGGAGGAAACCTTTATTTGATGCTATCCTATTATTTCATTGAGTCGGGTAGCCATGCATGTCATGGTCCCCTTCTTAGACGGTTTAGATAATGTTAGAGGCTTCATAGACATAATGATGTAGTCAAGGTGAATGTTTTGATAACTGAGCAATATTTCTTTGTTTGGTTTTGATGATCAGATTGAGGTTTGGCCATTGGCCCACTACTTTAAAAGTGTTGTTTGCTAATTTCCTTTCGCTATGTTTAAGATGAACGATGTGATGAGGCTAAGTGGTTTGCTTGGGGGATAGCAATAGTCTCTGAGTGCCGGCCACGCCTAGGGTACCCTCCCGGGGCGTGACAAACTTGGTATCAGAGCCACTCCTGTGTCAGCCTTGTCGATGTGGGGCTAGAGTTCAACTGAGTTTAGGCAAATCCCGATGACGCGGGGCAAACCTCGGTGCTAACTGAGTTTAGGCAAATCCCGGTGACGCGGGGCAAACCTCAGTGCTGAGTCTAGGCAAATCCCATACGGTGGGGCAAACCTCAGCGAGGACGCTGAGTCCATAAAGGGGGTGTATGTAACAACCCATCTTGAGATGAGATGTCCCACATCGGCAAAACACAGGAGAGATGTTGGGTATTTAAGTAAAGGCTTGAACCTAATACTGTGAGGCGCCTTTTGGGGTGAGCCCAAAGGGACAAATCAGTGATGGGCTAGGCCCAAGAGCGGACAATACTTCACAGTGTTGGGCCAGGTCGTTACAGTCCGAAGGCGAGTTCAAACTCCCCAGAATACTACCCGAAGCCATACTATGATTGGGATGATGATGATGATGGTCCAACATGGCCGTAATTTATCTATTTGTATTTTTCATATTCCTTTGAAGAGTTATATGATTCACCCCTCTGTATGGTTCTTTCCATTCCTGTACTTTCATTTCCTGGTTTTCTTTCAGCCTACTTTATTGTAAGACCCAAGACAACTTCGATTAATAAAGCTTATGTTTGTTCCAAATTTGGAATGTGTTTAATGGATCATTTATCATCAAATTGATTGCAGCATAGGCCCAACTCTGATAAAAAGAGGCTCTATATTAAGACGTATCTTGAATGTAGCCAACTTGGCGTGTATATATGTGTGTTACACACACACAGACACATACAGACACACACACACACACATATATATATCTTATTAATATCTCCCAAACTAACATAGTTTTCCTTTCCTTTTCTTTCTTTTTTGTTGATTATTATAATCCCAACAAGAACGTTGATTTGTGCCGACTTGCAAACTGGCTGACTCATGATACAACCTTCAATCCAAAAGAAAGACAACCAGTGGAGAAGGATTTGACGCTGTTGTAATATATAACAATACCTATAGAAAACCCTAAAGGTTATCAAAATGTGAGTCAAAATGATTAAAGAATGACTCACATGGCACAAGAATTTGAAATTTTTAGGGAGGAATTACGTCAAGTACGACACTTGGCCAAACTTTCAGCTGCCACTTTCCCGACTTTCAAAACACCTGTCTACTTTCCATTATTGACTTGCCTTCCATTGACTTACCAAACCTACCTAAGCAAACCCGACGTTCTCCTTTACATGGTCAAGTCCCACTAGCTTTTTCATTAACGGTTCGAACCGTTCATGACCTTCCTACTCAAGGCCCTGTCATGCCCACCTACCTAGCAATGCGATAGATATTCGGGGCACATGTTGCCACTCCTTATGAGCCACATATGCCACTTGTATATGATATTGAATCCCCCACGTTGCCACTCCTTATGAGCCACATACGCCACTTGTATATGATATTGAATCCCCTACTTTCATGACCCCAGCCATGGTTAGAGTCCCATATGAGACCGATCAATACGCAAAATGGAGAAAGATGCTCACCTGAAAGAAGATAAGTCAATAAATGCTCAACTTCGTGGTCTAAAGAAGGTATTAAAGAGCTTGCAAGTCACTAGGGGAGCAAAGAGCCTAGATTATGATGACTTATGCATTCACGCAAAATTGATATTCTAGTAGGGTACAAGCCGCTAAAGTTTGAATTATTTGATAGGAAAGGTGACCCTCATGGACATTGAGGGCATATTGTAATAAGCTAGTCGGTGTGGGGAGAAATCAAAAGCCAAGAATGAAGTTGTTCATTCGAAGTCTATCGGAAGCCTTGAATTGGTACGCATGTCATGAACCTCACAAATGGCGTGATTGGTAGGAAATGGCTCAGGATTTCATGACTCACTTTAGGTTTAACATTGAAATCACTTAGGACAGGTTCTTATTAGTGAACATATAGAATAAACCATCTGAGGATTTCTATGAATATGCAAGGTGCTATAGAACTGAGGCCGCTAGGGTCCAACTACCACTAGATGAGAACAAGCTCTCCAAGTACTTTATTCGAGCTCAAGAAGGAATCTACTTTGACAAGATGATGGAAATGATGGTCCAAAAGTTTGCTGAATTTGTCAAACTGGCAGACTTTATAGAAAAAGGCATCAAATCTGGGAAGATTCAGTCCATGGTTGCGTTCTAAGCCGCAAGTAAGGCCACACCATTGGGATCCATTAGTGGCGTCAAGAAGAAAAATGAGAATGTCTCAACTGTCACTTACCACCACAGACATCCATCCCATTGATACCCCAACAATCCTCAAATCGTTACACATGCTCCATACATCCCCTACCCAGTATGTAATACCCAACCATACTATAATCCACCCCAAGTACCAGCACACCAAAATCCATCAAGACCATTGATGTGCTGTCAAAATACAACACTTTCGATGCTTAAAGCTTAGAATTTTGTGTGTTCTAAAAGTGCTATTGGTAGGTTGGATGCGTTTTATGTCTGTTTTTGTAGGCTTTCAAGATTGGCACTATTTTTGGGCAAAGTGTGCAGAAGTTTCTTAAAGCGATGATCCACAAGGCCCTTTACGAGCCGTAAAGGGGGTTTTGTGTGCAATTTTAGTGAAAGGTGTATTTCTAGAGTTAAGTCTATGAACATGCAGATGAGCCATAGAAGACTTTATGAGCCGTAGAGTTGGTATTGTACCCTGAGGATCAGAAGGTGGGGACTTGCTGAAAGTCCATCAGACGAAATCCTCTACGGGCATTAGAATCTTATACGGCCCATAGAGTGGTATCGTAGAAGACAAGTCTAGAATTCAACCAATAGTTCTCGAAAGCCCGATCATGAGCCATAAATTATTATATAGCTCGTTGAGTACCTCGTAGAGCCTACTGACTCAGTTGTCCTAATTTATTTTGGTTTTTTATTTTAAACACTATAAATAGATTTTTAGGTTCTTTTTCATAGATAACAAAGAGGGAATAGTAGAGAAACATTAGAGAGTTTGAGAAACACTTGTAAAAGTTTATATTCATCTTTGAATTTTCAATCTTGTGATTCTTATTAAAGAGTTGGGGTTTTTTGTGCTTGATTCTCTTGTGTAAGTGCTCAATTATGTTATTTAAATTCAAAATTCTTACATTTACACTGATCATGAGTATCTAAATTTACAACTAGGGTTGTGGGAACCATGAAGAACTAATTAGGTAAAATTGGATAATTCGTAATTCTTGAAAAGTGTGCATGCATGTATTAATTAATTCTCTTCGTATTGAATGCTTCCTAATGGTCGCCAACATTAGAACCCCCCAAGTGTTACTGAATGGATCAAGGTAGTAATGAATAGGAAAAGAGATTGGTTAACAGGATTTGATTGATGTTGCTCGTCGAATCAACCGAATTGGGCCAAAGGGAGGTTGTACTGGGATAATAGGTAAGGGTTAGTAATGTCACTTTGCAGGGATGGACCAAATCATGTATTGAAATTTGCCTCTCGCCTGGGATAAAAGGTTCCGTGAACATAACGTATCATTTTGCATATTATACACAGGAAAAGAATTTGATTATCTGGTAACACTGAGTTAGGAAATCACGGGGAACACAATACTCTATTTCCTTTTCTTACTAGTATAACACTTGCCGTAGCTTAGAATTACTTTTAATACTTATTATAAACCTTCCTCCCCTTTGGGGTGATAAGTTGGTTAATCAACCTGAGTTACAATTGAATTCTTCTAAGTCTACCATATTCCCTGTGGGATTTGACCCTAACCGTGATTAGGATATTTATCTTGACACGACTGCTTTAGCCTAAAAAAGGAGGTGTAGCTTGGGCGAGAATTAAGATTTTGGTGCCATTATTAGGGATTACGGCTAAACTTGTCTAATTCAAGTAATTTGGGTATTAATCTTTATTTTTCTCATTTTACATTTTTTGTTATTTTTATTTTTTTTTTTGGTATAGATGTAGTGTATGCCCAACATGCAAAGTCGAGGCATACCCTTGACTCTATTTGACCGAGAGATCCAGAGAAGACTAAGAAGAATAGCCCAAGATAATGCAAACAACGCACCAAATGTAGCTTAAAACCGGAATGAGAATGAGAATACAAATAACGACAACCCCCTCCTCTTGAGGATATTGCTCCACAACCCCAGGACTTCATTGCCGAAGCTTATTAGTGGAACCAATATTTGCTAAACCCTATGGCTATGTAAGTTACTAGATCTATTATGTTACCACCACTATCGGATGACAAAAAGTTTTTGGCTTTGAGTGGGTTGCTTCAGATGTTGTAGAATCGTGGGTTGTTCGTGGGTCTACCATCAGAGGATCCGTATAGTCATTTATATAATGTTGCATTTGTCTCCAAGAGTGTGATAAGAACACAAAATCTTTCTATGGATACTGTGGGACTTCGTGTCTTCCCATTATCTTTGACAAGCTATGTAGTGTTATGGCTATCTGAGTGTTACGACCCGGGACTAGGGCCTAGATGTGACACGGTGAATGGGGACCCGAGAATCCCCAAACAAGCCTCAAGTATCTAAATCCACATCATCAGTTCAGGAAGGACATACAAATAACAACACATAGTTCTAAGGGCGGGAGAATAGGACTCACGCTATGGGGCAATACGGGGCCAGAGACTTTCCACATTTCCACACCAAATCATATATATAGTCAAATAATAGTTTCCCATAAATCACTCCAACAATACATAAGCAAGATACCAGGTATAACAAATGGATTTTCATAAGAGTCTACATAATGTCCAACAATTGCCTCTAGTCAAACGAAACAGGGGCCAGGACAAGTTCCGGGCTCACCCTCAAATAAGGAAGGACATTCTGAAATAACATAAAAAAAGGGTAGTTGGATCTTCCATAAAAGATGGGACTCACCACAATATACTTTTGGATCGGACTATTCATCAAACGGTTGATACTCGAAGTGTTCGACTCCTTCACGGTAAATTCATGTAGGCATAGAGTATGCGTTAGTACGTTTGAATGTACTAAGTATGGGGGCATGCAATGCATATGACTTACCAAACTTGCATTTCAATGTTAGATGACAAGGGCACATAATATAGAAAGAATCATATATTCAATGGAAATATATATAAGATGCCATGAAATTTGTGAAATATGAAATTCAACAATGCTCATATATAATGGGGATGAACTATAACCGACAAATCAAATCTTATGCGAGCTATTACATGAATTAGTTCGATAAAGACCTTCCATCGGTAGGAGAAGACTACTTGCCAAAGGTAATCTACATCACACCTTACGGAACTCACCATTTCAGTGGATGGTCACCTTCCTGATGGAACTCACCATTTCGAAAGGTTTTCCAGAATCATACATAACATATCATAATCATAAACAAATAACCATTCCTTACGACCTGGTCATTTCAGTAATGGTTAACGTTCCTATGTTGGCACATAGTTCAAGGAAAGGGAGAGGGCCCTTGGGATAGCCCTAACACACCCAATCTATCGGTGCTATGTCAATAACATCCCACATGAATACTTATACATATACGTGCTTTCAAGAGATACAATGCTCATTTCAAACCGTTCAATACACATTTAGGCTCAAATGCCAAATCATGAATCATAATCATAATGCTCATACAAGGAGTAACTCATCCACATATACGGAATGGTGCAAGCACCCAGAATGCTCAAAGAGCCATTATCTTAGACATGTATATGATTACATTCTTGTCATAGCCAATATCTTATCAAAATCATTTCATAAAACATAATTGGGCTTTACCCACTTCATAATCCATATAAATCAATGTGCATGAATGCAAATGCAATGCATGATGTGAGGTTGGCATGGGTAACATAGATTCAAGTTAAAATCAGCCATGTAAAAATGAAATTGAGGAAATCCATAATTAAATCCACATGTAAATCGTAGTATAGATCACCCATGCATAAATCAACTTTAAAAGGGGACATGCATTTTCATAACTTCATAACTCAATATAAATCATCATAATTGTAATCAAAGTGAATTGATATCTTAGGTAGAATACAACCCATACATCAATTGGATTTAGTAGAATCAAATAATGAAAACCCTTATTCAAGTAAACCAAAATTCATGAAATTAATTGAAAAGACTTTTGGGTTTTCTTGGTTGAAAGGGGCCAAAAATCAATCCCACATACCTTGATTGAGGAGCTGAATTTGAGGGATGAACTTATCTTGAATTGGACTTCAATTGAAACCCTAGCCTTGAACCTGTCAGAGAGAAGTGTAGAGAGGAATTGAGAGGTGATCTTATGAGGGTTAGGAGGTTTTGGGAGAATGAATTAAGAGGGGAGGGGTATCAGTTGAATTAGGGGTTTAGGATAGGTAAAAGGTTATAATTCATAATTAAAGTAAACCAGAATTACATAAACGCCATTAATGAAATAGGCAAAAATTGGAATCGCTAGGTCTATATAGTCCATTACACGGTTCGTGAGACGTCAAATGGACCGTGAACAACGATCGTGAACCATCACTTAGAAATTTCATAGAGGGAATTTATTCGAAGCTAAGGGGTACCACACAGATGATTATACGGTCCGTGTGATTCCACACAGGCCATGACATTGACCGTGTGATAGCACTTGAAATAATTTTTGCACGACACAGTTACGAGACAATACTTCCACACTTAGAAAAGTGTTTACGTAGTGAGTTACACGGAGGGTCACATGGCCCGTGACACATCATACAGACCATGTGAATGGTCGTGTGCCCTCACTTAGTCCAAATCTCCACTCTCTCAGATTTTCCCTGCCATGAGCTGGACCAAGTGTCCCTCCACAGGAGGCCACACGGTCCGCGTAATAGCCCCTGTGGGCCTTCCGTGGTGCAATGCCTGGTAATTCACTCGGGATAGTACCAAGAGATCTGTAAAGCCACTCGAAAAATCTGGGTCCTTGCATTATCTCCCCTTTGGTAACATTCATCCTTGAGTATGCAAGAACAAGGCTTGAAAGGCTTGACTTGGAACACGAAACAGCCGCACATAAGGTACAATGCATAGTTCATTATTTGAAAAATCATGAAGTCTCTAAACTCATATCAAAATTATATTCAAGTCATTAAAACATTATAAAAAATCCTTTTTCGTGCGCATGTATGCATGTCATGCCATGAGACTCAAGAGGGCAAGAAATGGGACCATTAGAAAAAGGAGTGCCTAGTACCTCAGGTTTGATTAGATTGGAAAAGATAAGGGTATCGCTTCCCATGTCCAGCTCCGCCTGCCAACTAACACTTTCCATATGCTGATTTCTCCAAAGCACCTTCACCGAAGCCATGTCCTTGTTACGAAGCTGCTTTATTTGCCTATCTAAGATTTCCACCAGAATTTCCTCATAAGACAAATGTTTTTCAACCTCAATCCCTTCCAAGGGCATAATAGTGCTAGGATCACCAATTAGCTTCCTTAACATAGATACATGAAAGACCGGGTGAATGGAACTCAAGTTAGGAGGCAACTCCAACTTATAAGCCATGCCTCCAACCCTCTCAATGATCTCATAAGGACTCACCACATCACCAAGGAAAGCCACTTCGCCTAATCGAAATTCACATTTGGTAAACTTGGCATACAACTTCTCAAGTGATCCCCGTGCTCCTGCTCACTTCAGGAGTAAATGAGAATATCATCAATGAGGACCACCACAAAACTATCAAGGAATGGCTTAAAAACCTGGTTCATTAGATCCATAAACACGATCGGAGCATTGGTTAGGCCGAATGAAATCACCAAAAATTCAAAGTGCCCATACCTTGTCCAAAAGGCTGTTTTGGGGATGTCACACTCCCTAACCTTCATCTGATGATACTTGGAACGAAGATCAATCTTTGAGAAATGGGTAGCCCCCTGAAGCTTGTCAAACAAGTCATCAATCCTGGGTAACGGGTACTTATTCTTAACGGTCACCTTGTTCAGTTGCCTATAATCAATACACATCCGAAGAGAGCCTTCCGTCTTTCTTACAAACAACACTGGAGAACTCCACAACAATATACTGGGCCAAATGAAACCCTTCTCCAACAAATCCTTTAACTTCTCTTTAATTCTTTCAACTCCGCCGATGCCATATGATAAGGAGGAATAGAAATAGGCTGAGCATCCAGAAGAATATCTATGCCAAAGTTTACCTCTCTTTTAGGAGGAATGCCCGACAAGTCTTCGGGAAACACATCCGAAAACTCATTCACAATAGGGACCGATTCAAGAGTAAGCACTTCAGACTCCATATCCTTGACCCTTACAATATGATAAATGCACCCCTTAGATATCATTCGCCGCGTCTTGAGGTAGGAAATAAACCGACCTTTAACAGAGGAGTCGCCACCCTTGCATTCAAGAAGGGGCTCACTGGGAGGTTGGAACTTGACCTTTCGGGTTCTACAATCTATAGAGGTATATGATGCATGCAATTAATCCATCCCAAGAATCATGTCAAAGTCGAACATCTCAAGTTCCAAAAGATCACACGGAAAGATTTTGTGCAACACAAAAATAGGGCAACCATGATGGACTCTATATGCAACAACAGATTCACCCATGGGAGTATAAACTGAGAAAGGGTCCCTCAAAACCGTGAGACTCAAACCAAATTTAACAGCCAACAGCGGAGTCACAAAAGACAAATTTGCACTCGGATCAAGCAAAACATAAGCATCAAAATCAAAGACTTTTAACATATCGGTCATGACATATGGAGCTTCCTCGACATCTTGGAGGGAATAGAGTGCATAGAACAGGTTGTTCATTGGGGAAATACCATGGGGAGATCTTTGTTGGCCTTGCCCGCCTTGAGCTACCTGACCTTGGCCTCTAGGGGCATTCCTAGGACAATCAGCAACCATATGGTGATAAACCACACCTGAAGCAAATACCCAAATCTCTCCAACAAACTCCCGTGCGGGACTTCCCACACTTGTCGCACATAAGATACCCCTGACCGCCACCAACCGGTGCCTTGGGAAGAGGCACCCAACCATTAGCGACCCGAGTACCATAACCTTGGCCCTGTTGGAAGCGACCAAAACTACCACTCCGAGAGCAAGAGAATCCACCATCAAAATTGGTCCTCTTGGGATCGTGAACCTTTCTCTCCTTGAGTTTCTCTCCCTCGATCTGTTCTGCATACACCATGAGTCTAGCAATATCCATATCCCTTATAAGCATAGTAGTATGATATTCCTTCAGAAGTAAATCAGAGATACCCAAAACAAACTTGTGCATCCTTGCACGGGGGTCAGCCATAAGTGACAGAGCATACTTGGAAAGTTTCGTGAATTTGAGAGCATAGTCCCTCACACTCATACCTCCTTGCTTGAGATTGATAAACTCAGTCGTTTTGGCCTCCCTAAGCTCAAGTGGAAAGAAGAAATTAAGGAAAGCAAATCTGAACTATTCCTAATTAACATCACCACCGGCAAACTCTCTCCATAGCCTATTGAGTATACCATACCTGGGCCATATCTTTCAGTTGATAGGGAGCCAATTAAGCCTCATCTTCATAAGTGACACCCATGATGTTCAATATCTTGGTAAGCTCATCAATGAGTCCTGAGCATCCTCATCATCCTTTTATCCATGAATCTCCAGAGAGTTCATCCGGGTGAAATCCCTCACTCTAGAAGCAGGTGTAGGATCCCATGGCAAGTTAGCCTGCCTTGTTTGAGAGGTCACCACCTGGGCCAGCATGGCAAAGGTTGTACGGAACTCACCGTTTGAGATGGGTTCATTCATTGGCTCGTGGGGAGCCTGATTCTCATTAGCCGGAACAAGCCTTGGTGGGAGAGATCTACCTCGAGGCATCTTCTAAAATAGATCAACGACACCATCAAGATAAAGAAACCAAATATACTAGTCATAGCACGACATAAGACATGAAGAAGTGAGACAATTCCTAGAACGCCTTCGTAGCCTTCCACACATCGATATGGTGCATTTCACACCCATGAATAGGACTCTACTTAATATGACATGTTGGACTCCGAGGACCATTTATAAACCTAGGGCTCTGATACCATCTTTTGTTACGACCCGAGACTAGGGCCTAGATGTGACATGGCAAATGGGGACCCAAGAGTCTCCAAACAAGCCTCAAGTATCTAAACCCACAACATCGGTTCAGGAAGGACATACAAATAGAAACACATAGTTTTAAGGGCAGGAGAATGGGGTTCATGCTATGGGCCAATACAGGGCTTCACATTTCCACACCAAAACATACATATGCTTAAATAGGAGTTTCCCATAAATCACTCGAACAATACAAAGCAAGATACCATGCATAACAAATGGATTTTCATAATAGTCTACATAATGTCCAACAATTGCCTTTAGTCAAACGGAATGGGGGCCGGGACAAGTTCCGAGCTCACCCTCAAATAAGGAAAGACGTTCTGAAATTACACAAAAGAAAGGTAGTTGGATCATCCTTGGAAGATGGGACTCACCATAATATATTTCTGGATAGGACTATTCGTCAAACGACTGATACTCGAAGTGCTCGGCCCCTACATGGTAAAATCATGTAGGCATAGAGTATGCGTTAGTACGTTTGAATGTACTAAGTATGCAGGCATGTAATGCATATGACTTACCAAACTTGCATTTCAATGTTAGATGACAAGGGCAAATAATATGGAAAGAATCATATATTCAATGGAAATATATAAAAGATGCCATGAAATTTATGATGTATGAAATACAACAATGCTCATGTATAGTCGGGATGGACTATAACCGACAAATCAAATCCATGCGAGCTATTATACGAATTAGTTCGATAAAGACCTTCCATCGGTAGGAGAAGACTAGTTGCCAAAGGTAATCTACATCACACCTTACGAAACTCTCCATTTTGGTGGATGGTCACATTCCTTACAGAACTTACCATTTCAGAAGGATTTTCAAGAATCATATATAACATATCATAATCATAAGTAAATAACCATTCTTTATGACCTGGTCATTTTGGTAATGGTTAATATTTCTATGTTAGCACATAGTTAAAGGAAAGGGAAAGGACCCTTGGGGATAGCCCTAACGCCCCAAATCCATCAGTGCTAAGTCAATAACATCCCGCATGAATACTAATACATATACGTGCTTTCAAGAGATACAATGCTCATTTCAAACCGTTCAATACACATTTAGGCTCAAATACAAAATAATGAACATTAATCATAATGCTCATGCAAGGATAGCTCATCCATATATACGAAATGGTGCAAGCACCCAGAATGCTCAAAGAGCCCTAATTATAGACATGTATGTGATTACATTCTTGTCATAGACAATATCTTATCAAAATCATTTTATAAAGTATAATTGGGCCTAACCCACTTCATAATCCATATACACCAATGTGCATGAATGCAAGTGCAATGCATAATGTGAGGTTGGCATGAGTAACATAGATTCACGTTAAAATCAGCCATGTAAAAATGAAATTGAGAAAATCCATAACTAAATCCACATGTAAATCTTAGTATAGATCACCCATGCATAAATCAACTTTAAAAGGGGACATGCATGTTCATAACCTCATAACTCAATGTAAATCATCATAGTAGTAATCAAAGTGAATTAAAAATATAGGTAGAATACGACCCACACATCAATTGGGTTTAATAGAATCAAACAATGAAAAGCCTTATTAAAGTAAACTAAAATTCATGAAATCAATTGAAAAGACTTTTGGGTCTTCTTGGTTGAAAGGGGCCAAGAATCAATCCCACATCTCTTTATTGAGGAGCTAAATTTGAGGGAAGAACTTATCTTTAATTAGACTTCAATTGAACCCTAGCCTTGAACCTATGAAAGTGAAGTGCAAAGAGTAAATAGGAGGTGATCTTATGAGGGGTAGGAGGTTTTGGGAGAATGAATTAAGAGGTGAGTGGTATCAGCTGAATTAGGGGTTTAGGATAGGTAAAAGGTCGTAATTCATAATTAAAATAAACTAAAATTATATAAAAGCCATTAATGAAATGGGCAAAAATTGGAACCGTCAGTCTACACGGTCCACTACGCGGTCCATGAGACATCAAACAAACCGTGAACTATCACTTAGAAATTTCGCCAGAGGAAATTTATTCAAAGCTAAGGGGCACCACATGGATGACTACACAGTACGTGTGATTCCATACAAGCTGTGACATTGACCGTGTGATAACACTTGAAATAATTTTCGCATGTCAAAGTTATGAGACGATACTTTCATACTTGGAAATTGTTTTACATAGTGAGTTACATGGAGGGTCTCACGAGCCGTGACACATCACACGGACCGTGTGAGTGGCTGTGTGCCCTCACTTAGTCCAAAATCTCCTCCATCTCAGATTGCCCTTGCCATGAACTGGACCATGTGTCCCTCCACAGGAGGCCACACGGTCCGCGTGGCTTCTCACAGCCCATGTGGGCCTTCCATGGTGTGATGCTTGGCAGTTCACTCGGGACATTACCAAGAGATCTAGTAAAGCCACTCTAAAAATCCGGGTCCTTACACTAAGCTCCCGTAGAGTTCGATCACAAGTTGAGCTGAGTTATAGAAGGCCTTTTTGGAGAGGTATTTCCCAAGATCGAAAAAGCTCAATTTAAAATGTCAAATCAATAAATTTTAGAAACTTCATGGTGACTCGATAAGTACTACATGGGAGCGGTTCACAAAGTTCTTGAGGAGTGTCCCTGACTACGAAATTGCTGATAATGCGTTGGTGGAGATCTTCTAGCGTGCCTTGGACGCAAATAGCCAAGCTTATGCCAACACCATCTTAGGGGGCATATTCATAGATCAATCATTCACAGAGATTGCTAAGCAGCTAGATATGGCAGCAAAGTTTAATCGCATGTGGGGGGCAAAGAATAAGGCTTTCAATAAAAGCTCGAGTATAGCCAACAAAAGCCTAGAGCAAGCAAGGGTAAATGAGGAGATCATACAAGCAATCTATCTGAATAATACCAGCATGAGGGTGCTAATAAAGTAGGCGCGAGAACTCGTTAGTTCTATAAGTATCCATGAAAGCTACCACGCCAAGAAGAGGGGACATGAAAGATGTGTAGAAGGGGACCACAAAGATGGCTACAGAAGCGGTCGTTATGTGCCTCCCCACAATCATGATATAGGTACTAGTAATCTTAAGGTTGAGGATATGTTTGGCCAACTGCTGAGGATGGCTGACAAATAGGATAAGACCTTGAGGGGGATTAAGTTTGACATCTCCAGCACAACTGAGAAAATTGGATCTCATTCTGTCGCTATCGAATGGATGGAACTATATTTTGGACAAGTGTCAACTCAACTTAGTTAGTATAAAAAAGGCATTGTGCCCATCAATACAGTGCAAAACCTAAATAATACCAAACAGTGTAAGATAGTCATGACTAGTGGATGAGAGCACCACCGATCCTTCCACGATAGTTAATGAGGAAGCATGGACGCTTGGCAAAGTTTGAGTACCAAAGCTTTCTATGTCGTGCCATGATAATAAATTAGGTGCTGCTTGGGAGGCAACCCAAGGTAGAGATCGGCGTTTAGGCGCCTAGGCATATCTTTTTGACCCTGCACTTTATGTGATATTTTTGGTGTGCATTGAGGACGATACACCACCTTTTCGATGTGGTGTGGGTAGTTATAGGCCTCAGTGAAGTTTGAGTAGCTTTGGCCTATAACTACCCCACATTTTGAATCCTAGGATTTTTCTTGCCAGTATTCTTTTTCCTATGGATATTTAATTTCTGTTGAACCAACATGTTTAGGATATTTCGGTAGTATTGGTATCATATAGTATTGATATCTATGGAATATGTGTTTTTATGCTTTGTTGTGAAAAATGACATCCACTAAATTCTTTATTAGATAGTCTAGATAGCAACCAGGAAGGTTTATTGTGTTAATATTGTCTATTATGATAAGTGAGGATAAAATTGAGATGAAAAGCATGATCTAAGAGTATGTGTTGATAGTGTAATCAGTTTCATGTGAGTGTGAGCTTACTTTGCTAAATTAATGTATTGTGTATCAATTCAGAACTTTCCTGTTACTCCAATTTAGACTTTAGGTTAGTTGTTTAGGAAAAGATCTTAGGTCGTTGGTCATAACAGTCCACTTAGCCTAAATAACTAACCAAATGTGTGAAAAATCCCATGATCCTAACATTTGAGCCTGACATATACCTTTTCTTTGTAAAGACCTACGTAACCAAGCCTTATTAGATGTAAAATCCTGAATTGGCCCTGGTCCCTTCTTGAACATTGTATACCTTGACTGAGACAAGAAGCCTAAGTTGAAGGTGGCTACCAAAACTTGCCTTGGTTCTGAGTTTGGAAATTGTGCACCTCAACTCAGGCCAAAAGCCTAAGTTGAAGGTAGCTGGTGTAAGGGTAAAACAAAGAATAAGGGGGGAAAGTTGGTGATACATGGAAAGGAGGAAAAATGTGTACTAAGTGTAAGAAAAATGAGTGATGCCTTAGCTATAAATTTAAAAGAAAAAAATGAATTGTAAATACAAGGCAAAAAGTTAAAAAATGAAAAGAAAGCACCTAAAAAAGCTTGAAATGGGATAAAGGGAAATGGAATGAAAAGTAACAGTATTGGTAGGACAAAAGTGTAGAAAAACTTAGTGTCAAGGAGGGTTTTACTCACTATGTTCCCAAAAAATCATACCAAAGCCCCCGAGCATACGTTACAAGCCAGTAAAGTCCTAAAGTGATCCTACTCCAAGTAATCAAAGGTCTTAATCATGAGTATAGGGTTAAGCATATGGTATTGAGCATGGTATTTGAATGTCTTTTGTGAGAGTAAGTGATTTTGCATACTACCAAGATTATACCAAAAAATAATGTTGTGAGTAAGATATTAGACTTTTTTCTGTGAGGGAACTTACATTGCGTTGTTAAAATTGGACTAACTTAATAAATGTGGCTTGTTGATAACTACCTTGCTTGTCATAATTATATTATCGCCTACATTGACCTGTGTTGGTTTAATGGATAGCTATCTGATTGTGTTTTGCAAGTAGTGTGGGTATTTGTTCTTAATTTTGATGTGATGTATGCCACTAGATTGAGGCCTGTGTGTCCTTTCCTGCTTATATAAATTGAGTCCATCGCTTGAGAATAAACAATAATTTTAAGTTGAGGGTGTTGATGTACTGTCAAAATACAACACTTTTGATGCTTAAAACTTGAAAATTTGTGTGTTATCAATGTGATGTTAGTAGATCTTCATCAAAGCCCTTTGGAGGAATTAACATGTTAAAATTGCTACGTGGGAAGCAGAAGCGGATTTGATGAAACAATACCCTTCGTGTAATGATCTTGAACGATATTTTTTATTTTTCAACAAAATTACCATTTTACCCTCCTATTAGTGGCTTTAAGTCACATTTGATTGATTTTAAAGGTTGATTTTCATAAATTTTGTGAAAGTTGAGATTTTCTCCAAAGACCAGAGTTTTAAGGGTTAAATTACCTAATTTTGAAATTTTGAGTCATTTGAAGATTTAAGTCGTAGAATGAAATTTCATCATTTCATTAGTTTTGAAATATAAAAATTGGCTTAGAAGAGTTGTCGGAATCAAATTCGGGGTTGTTATGTGGATTTTTGGTCTATAGTTAGAAATTGAGTTAAAGTATTGGTTTGTTTTGATTTTGATCAACGTTTTATGTTTTGATGCACAATGTGGTTTTCTGATTGTTCTAATGGTCTTAGAAGGTCATTTTAGTGCTAAAAATAGTTTTGCATTAATTTGTGAGTGCTCTAGTGTCATTTTGATGTTTCAAGTGGCCTAAGTTATATTAAAGGCACTTAATCGGTTTTTGGGTCAAGGAGGCCTCAGATTTGATTTTTGATGATTCTATTGAGCCTGGAATGTCAAATTTAGTAGGGTTGCATATGTAGTTTGTGTGTACAGGGTTCTGAATAAATTTTAAGGGTCGATTTTGAGTATTTTAAAATGCTTGAAACTATTTGATGTGATCTGGTGTGCAAGCCTTGCTATAGTGGAGGTCTGGTTACTAAAGCGACCTCGCTAGAGTGACCAGGGCGTTGCATTAGCAAAGGCCGACAGTTTTTGTGGGTGTCGCTGTAGCAACACTTTTGTTGCTGTAATGACATAAGAAAGGGGTTTTTAGACTACTGTGTACCCTTTTTGAACATTTCCCCACATTCTCAAACATTGAGAGCTAGATTCAACGACTTTTAATTGATTTTTTGAAGGCTATTCGTTGAAAAAGGTCAGTTCCATTTATCATTACCCATTAATTATCCCTTGATTTTAACATCAAATTTGGGTATTCAATTGAGTAAATTTGAGATTTTTCATGAACTTATGATTTTCACAAAATTGATGATTTTGAATTGATTTTCATTGATGACTTCCTAATCATGAGAAGAACACTTTCAACTAAAAATTCTCAGATACACTTTCAACTAAAAATTCTCAGATTTTGACATTGATTTTTAGTAAATATTTGGATGATATTGCCCTCTTCCTGAATTGTTTGATTTTTGTATGTTTATTCTTATTATGATTATGAATTTATTTTTGAGTAGATTGTGGTGCTTTAGATTTGATTTGGAAGGGAAAGATGTTGTCATTGGAGTGGTTGATTGACTAATTTGAGGAAAGTGGTTTCTAAGCCTTATTGAGATTGATTGAACTTAGTATTTCCTTTCAATATATAACTTGGGATTTAGTAAATCATTTTAGTGGATATGATTGGGTGTGGGAGTGATGATATGTGTGAATTGAATTGTAAAATATGCCTAATTGTTATTGATTAAGACTTGTGAGTTGGTATTGTGAATTGGACTTGTAATGCCAATTGATGAGAATGTAAGAGTGATCATGTTGTTTTATTTGTTGAGCTTTGATTAATGTTACATGGAATTATTCATTGATGTACTTATGTGAAATGTTAAGCTAAATACATATTTTGAGACATTGTTGAAATTATTGAACTAAATGCTTGTGAAATATGGACTCAATGATGAATTATCCTAAGTTATGTTGACAAGAGATTATTGAAAGACTTGAGCTATGCTATGATTTGATTATTATGTAATGTGTTGATGATGACACAAGTATTAAAAGAATAATGAGAATGATTTTTGGTTTATTGGATAAATGATATATGTGGACATCTCACACATTCTTATACTTGTGAAAGTAATTATTGTGTTGTGATGACATATACTTGCTTGATGTCCCATTAATGATGAAAAGCGAAATGAAAATGATTCTTGCTAAATGATAATGTGATTGATTTGACGTGATTATTGAATACCTTAAAAGTGTTAACTCTTTGCACACTCTCATTTCTATATGATATGTACTTATGTGATACATTAAAAAGTCGAAAGAAAATGATTTCGACCAGAAAAGAGATGAAAAGCCAAAGGTAAATGGTTCTGACTAGATATGAAAGTTTATGTCGAAGGGAAATGGTTCAGGTGGATACATAGTCTATGTATGGCTCCTGTGGGTTTCGAAATAATTATATCAATAGATGTGTATCATAGAAAACACATGCATTATGATTACTTGACATTTGCATCACATTGTTGGCATTTCATAGAATTTCATTCCGTAACATATTATTCCTTACTTGAAGTAGATATATGTACTAAGTGTGATGCATTGAATGACTTGAATCTTGTACATTGTTGAGATTGAACTATTGAAAGGTTGTGATATATGTTGAATGACTTGAGCCTTGTATATTGTGATGATTGGACTATTGAGACACTGTGATATGAGACTGTAACTTATATTATCTATACTATGTAAGCTGGACTTTCTTGCATGTAGGTTTTGTAGTCTAGAGGTATGTGATTGGTATGGAAGGAGTTCTTAGCTCTTTGTACTCTACCTATGATTAGTTCCTCTTGTGGGATATTTCGGTATTCAACCTTGTTTTTCTACACATGTGTGTACATTTTGAGCCTAGATCCTGCTAATTCCTCTTTGGATTGAGTTGTTAATAGTTGAGAGGTAGTTGCTTGTTACTCCAACATACTCTCAATACTGTAGGATATTTTACTAGTTTTGTTCTATTTGAGAGACAAGGGCTATTGATACTTGTATCAATTCCTCTTATTCTGATTTATTAGAATCTTGAACCTTGTGGCAACCAGTTCTGGGATAGTTTAGTTGGATTTATGCCTTATATCCTTATCATTATTAATGTTATGTTGTTTTAGCTTCCACATTATCTTATATTATGTTATTGTGACCTATTTAAGCTAACTTGTCTTATAACACCCTAGATCTTAAGCTAGGATCCGAGCCATTTCTCATACGTGTATAGGCTCAAGTTGATGACTTCTAATGTGGTGTGATCAATTTATAGGAATTCTAAGTCAATACATGTCATTTGGGGTCATGAGACATCTCATACATCAACTTAAGTTCAAAGGATTCCAATCGGCTAAGGTACGGTGTGTATTCGTATAAGGGTCAACTTCAAAATGTCATATCTCTTAGCACATAATTAAGTAGGTGAACCATTAATCACCAAATTTTATATCTTTGAATTAGCTTTCCAACTCATTTGATTTCAGTTTATTCTGAGTTCGAATTTAAAAGTTATGACCATTTTACTTAAGCCTATCTGGGCTGTGTGAAAGGGACATAACCCCATAGAGTGGGTGGTGATACATAACCCCACATGGTTGGTGGAATAGCATAACCCCGCATAGTGGGTGGTGGTACATCATCTTCAACATAACCTCACATGGTGGGTAGTAGCAAAAAAATCATTTTCATAACCCCACATAGTGAGTAGTAAAATATAGCAAATTTCATAAGCCCACATAGTGGGTAAAACCATTTTGATAACCCCACATGGTGGATAAAATCTCTTTCATCACTTGGTGGGTGGTAGTACATAATCTGCTATCTCATGTGGTACTAAGTCATCATCCAGGGGATATATAGTATATAAACATGCATAGGATCATGAACCATTTCAAGTCATCTTCATGCATTCTTGGGCTTAAAATCCAAATCATAGTGTAAACTATGCTTACATGTATAGGAATAGTTCATTCGTACTTGTACATGTTGGTATAAGAACACCCAAAAGTGCTTAAAGCCGTATTATAGGATTCATAATCAAGTCATAATCGAATTCGTATAGAAATCATGTCTATGTCCATAATTGATATCACTTTCACAACCAGAACCTCAAGTAGAAGCATCAAACATGCATGATCTTGTATGAGGAAATGAAAGTAAAGCATGGTTATATGAAATTCATACTTAAATCATGATAATGAGATACAAATAGGCATAATCTATGAGGAAATTAACATTTAGATCATAATTGAAACTACTGATGCATGGTTTCTTACTGTAAAGGGACATGCAAGCTCAAATCTCATGAAAACAGCTAAACCAATAGAACAAAGAGTAATTCATGCTTACATTATCATTTAACGAGAACCCATAAAGTAATTTCAATAATTTTAAACCAAATCATGAAAATCAACCTTGAATCTCACTTAAAGTTCATGAAAATTGAAGAATAGAAGTTGCGCTTCATGATTGAAAGGAAATCATGAATGAAACCACACATACTTGCTTGAATTTGAGAGTTTGATATGTATAGACTTGAACTTGAAATCACACTTGAGCTCCTAGCTCGAATCTTCAAAGGCTAGGCTTGAATTGAGTTTGGAGACTTAGATTTTAGGAATTAGGAGTTGAACTTAAAATGAAGTGCATGGAAATGACTAAGGGTTGATTTAGAGGTAATAAGGAGGGAATAAAAGTCCTAAAAGACCAAGGAGTGAGGCCAAATTACCAAAAAGACCCCACTTAAAATATGGCAAAAGTGGCCAGGGGTGCACTGTACGGAGGGCCTTGTTGGCCGTGGTGTGCATCACGGGCGTTTACAGGGGTCTGTGGTGCGAAACTTGGTCAAATTATTGGGGTCTTATAAAGGGATCCCTCCTCGAGACACACCACAGCTCGTGGTGTACACTACTAGCCACGATGTGCTTTGTGGTGCGCACACTCTCCAGGCATCCTCATGGCTCAATAAAAGCAAGGCCTTTTAAGGCCAAGGCACCTTCCACGAGGCACTCCACTATCCATGGAGTGCACCACGGGCCATGGGGTGCTCTTTGGAGGGAACCCTTGGCCAAAATCCTCCCAACACCACTTTACATTCTTACAACATTTGGGTCCTTACATCATCCCCCCTTAAGAACATTCATCCTCGAATGAGCTACAACATCACTTGAAAAGCTTGAATTGAACATGAAACAACCCAACATGAATGTACAATGCATATTCAATATTTAAGACCATGAAATCATTAAATCTATGCTAAAAACAACATCCAAAATTAGTTTCATACACATGTAAGCATGTCATGACATAAAGACATCAAAATGAAGAAATTCAGACCATTGAAGTATAAAGAACTTGGTACCTTAGGATTGAGTAGATTGGAATAGATAAGAGCATTGCTTCATCATATCTTATTCTGCTTCCCATGTAGCACTCTCAAGATGTTGGTTCCTCCTAAGGACCTTAACTGAAGCAATGTCCTTGTTACACTGCCTCTTCACTTGCCTATCCAAAATCTCAACCGACACCTCTTCATAGGTCAAGTTCTCCTTAATATCAAAACCTTCCAAAGGCACAATTGAACTAGGATATCCAACCAACTTCCTCAACATAGACACATGGAAAACCAGATGAATGGAACTCATATTCACAGGCAAGTCTAATCTATAAGCCACATTGCCAATCCGCTCAATAATCACATAAGGGCCTACATATCGAGGAATCAACTTGACCTTACCAAAATGCATCACCCCTTTCATAGGTGAAACCTTTACATGCACCCAATTACTAACAAAGAACTCATGATCCCTTCTTCTAACATCAGAATAGGATTTTGATGACTTTTGGCCGTCTTTATACTTTCCCGAATCAACTTCGCTTTCTCCATAGCCTCCAATACCAAATTCGAGCCAGTAAATACCATCTCCCCTATCTCAAACCATACTATTAGGGATCTATACCTCCTCTTCTATAAGGCTTCAAATAGTAACATTCTAATGCTAGCATGATAACTGTTGTTGTAAGAAAACTCGACAAGTGATAGATGATCATCCTAATTAACCTTGAACTTCAACGCACGAGCCTTCAACAAGTTTCAACAAGTCTCCCAAAGTGTAAATGGTCCTCTCAGCTTGTCCACCAGTTTTAGGATGGAAAGCAGTACTCAACTTCACCCTTGTACCAAGCCCTTTTTGAAATGACCTCCAGAAGTGAGAAGTGAATTAGGTACCATGAATCAATATAATAGACATAGGCACACTATGTGGTCTAACCAATTCTTAGATATATAACTTGGCATAGTCCTCTGTATTAAAGGTAGTCTTCACTAGTAAGAAATGAGCCAATTCGGTCATCCTATCCATAATTACCTAGATAGAGTCAAATTGTTTCTGGGTATGGGGCACACCTATCATAAGTCCATGTTTACATCTTTTTACTTCCAAGTAGGAATCCCAATATCATGGGCCAAACCACTGGTCCTTTGATGTTATAACTTCACATGTTTGCAATTAGGACACTCGGCCATGAACTTAGTTATGTCTTTCTTCATACCATTCTACCAATACACCTCTTTCAAATCTCGATATATCTTCGTATACCCTAGATGTATAGAATAAGGAGAGTTATAGGATTCTCTCCACATCACCTCCCTAAGACCATCAATGTCAGGAACACACAACGTATCTTGATACCGAAGTACACCATCTCCCGCTTAGGAGAAAACCTCTATCTTTTTTTTAGCAACAAACTTTTTCAACTCAACCAATGATAGATCCAATTCTTGTTTTGCTTTGACATTTAAACATGAATGCCACCACTATCATTAGAATCAACAAATCTAAAACCTTATCTAGCCAAATGGTGCACATCCTTCACGAACTATTGTTTGGTCTCATTAACATAAACCATACTACCCATAGATAGTCTACTAAGGACATCAACTACAACGTTTGCCTTGCCTGCATGGCATTGCACACTTATGTCATAGTTTTAAGAAGTTCCAACCATCTTCTTTTCCTCAAATATAGATCCCTTTGGGTGAATATATGTATTTCAAGCTCTTGTAATCAGTGAATACATCAACATGAATCCCATAAAGATAATGTTGCCAAATTTTTAAAGCAAACAACACAACCACTAATCAACATCATGAGTTGGATAATTTTGTTCATGCAGCTTCAACCATCTAGATGCACATGCTATCATCTTGCCATGTTGCATAAGCACACATCCTAAACCAATTTGAGAAGCATAAGCTATCTAGTAGTGTCAAAACAGGAGCCAATATAAGACGATCTTTCAATGTCTGAAAGCTTTTCACAAACTCATCCGACTATATGAACTTGGCTTTCTTTTGAGTAAACTAAGTTAACGGGGAAGGAATGGATGAGAAACCTTCAAAAAACCTACGATCATAGACAACCAAAACAAGAAAACTCTAAATGTTCAAAGGAGTCAATGGTCTAGGCTAATTCTTTACCGCCTCAGTCTTCTTTGGATCAACTTTAATACTATCACTAGATACCACCTGATGAAGAAAGGGTACCTCATGCAACCAAAAGTCACATTTAACTTGGCAAATAATTGTTTATCACTTAAGGTTCGAAGAACCAACTTCAAATGACCCATATGATCTTATTCACTTCAAGAATAAATCAGAATATCATCAATGAGATAATCACAGAAGTATCTAAGAAATGGCTTGAAAAGCCAATTGGTAAGATCCATAAATATTGCCAGAGCATTAGTCAACCCAAACAACATCACCACAAACTCAAAGTGCCTATATATTGTCCGAAAAACTATCTTGGGAATATCACATTCCCTAACCCTCAACCGGTGATAGCAGAATGAAGATCAATCTTGGAGAAACGAGTAGCATCCTGTAACTGATGGAATAAATCATCAATCCTTGGAAATGGATACTTGTTCTTTATAGTCCTCTAGTTTAGTTGTTGATAATAATTACACATTCAAAGTGACCCATTCGTCTTTCTTACAAATAACATAGGAGCACCCCATGGTGATATACTTGGCCTAATGAATCCTTTCTCCAACAAATATTTCAATTGATGCTTCAGCTCTTTTAATTTAGCTAGTGCCATATGATAAGAAGGAATGGAAATAGTTTGAGTATCTGGAAGAAGATCTATGCCAAAGTGTACTTCTCCTTCGGGAAGAATACTGGACAAATCTTTGGGGAATATATCCAGAAACTCATTAACCACAGGAACTGACTCAAGAGTAGGACACTCAGACTTAACATATCTAATCCTAACAATATGATAGATGCACCCCTTAGAAATCATTTTCTGAGCTTTGAGATTAGAGATAAACTGGCCTTTAAAGTGGAGTCACTACCCACCATATCAAGTATAGGATCATTTGGCAACTAAAACTTGACCATTCGGGTCCTACAATCTATAGAGTCATAAGAAGCATGCAACCAATGTATCCCGAGAATGACATCAACATCAACCATCTCAAGTTCAATAAGATCACCTGGAAGGACTTTATGCAAGACTAAAACAGGACAACCCAGGGCTACAATAGACACACCCATGGGAGTATAAATGAAAATGGCTCTTTTAAGATTTTAGGAGTCAAACCAAACTTAATATACAAGAATAAAGTGACAAATGATAAATTTACACCCGAATTAAGCAAAGCATAAGTATTAAAGTCAAAGACTTTCAATATACCAGTCACCATATAGAGTCTCCTCTACCTCTTATCTATCATGCAATGCATAGAATCTATTGTTTAGAGGAGCACCACCTTGTTGAGCCCTTGGTTGGGCTTGACCACCCACAACCACTTTACCTTGAGGATGGTCTCCTTCGACTTTATTTTTAACAATAGGACAATCAGTAAGCTTGTGGCCCATTCTAACATACCCAAAACAAGCATCTGATTCCCTCAAGCTTCTACCCAGGTGACTTCTCCCACATTTGCCACACTTAGGATAGACTGGCCCACCTTCACCTTGTGCATTGAGGAAAGGCACTATATCATTGGAAACCCTCACATTTGAACCTTGGTGTAATGACCCCTCCAGTTTAGGAGCCTTAAGTATAGAAACGTTGGCCTAAAGAATGACCTAGAGTCTGGTTTATGAGACCACTTGTGACCTGTAAGATGACATACGACCTGTAGGCTTAGTTCCTAACATAGATTTTCAAGAAGGGGAAAAGTCTCCAAGTATGGAGTAACCCGCGGACCAAGTGATGACTCGTAAGATACCTTACAACCCATATATAGTTTTGTTAGTGCGACCCCAGATATGAAGGAAATTTGGAATTATCAGGAAAATGATATACAAGTTATTAAACTGCCCGTAGAATGGTAAAGTTATGGAAGAACTCCATGAGTCTAATAAGAAAGATGATTTTGGAAAGATGATATTGATTCCAATAAGAAAGATGATATTGATTCCAAGATGATTTTTAATATGACAAAGGTTGGGAGATTTTGATGATCCTTTTAAAGGATATTTCCTTATGAATCAAGTATTTTATAATTGCTCCATGCTAAAAGCTAAGATCACCTTGTTTTCAATTAACGTTTTCTATGATTCATAATTAAGATTAGGGAATGAAAGAAGAGCTTCAAATCTAACTTTAGCAAAGATATATGTATGATGTTCATTGCCCTAAAAGATGTTCAAGAAATGTACTTAAGTTTGACTTACTCATATGATTGCTACTTATGATTCTAAGAGTATATTTAAAGATTCTGCGTGATATCTTAGCACCGAGAGGACTACAGATTGGGACTCATTCTTTCAGTTGAGGCATGATACCTTGAAGCTAAATCACAATATACCTAACTTTGTGCCACCATAGGAGCCTTATAGGCTAGGCTAGTGGATCCACGTAGGCCCAAAAGTTATCAAAGATGCAATTGCAAAGTTACTAAGTTTTGGATATCTACCTTGGCAATTAGATTCCCCTTTTCCAAATAGAAGAAGTGCATTGACCTTTTTCCAATAGAAGGAGTTCATTGGATTCCATGTAGTAGCTCACATGGTCTTATTGTCAGTTATGGTCCATTCCCATAAGTGTTTTGACCTTATGATATGTCTTCACGTTATGTATTCTTATGCATTGCCTAATATTGACTTGAGACAAATTCATTGTGCGTGTTTAAGCTTATTGCATGTCTCTTTTATCTTATATATATCCATATGTTATATTTAATTATGATGGCATTAAAATTTCATCCATGCATTGCATCTCATATACTTAGTATATCCCAAAATCACTAATACATATTTTGCCTGCATTCTTTAACCAGGTAGGGATAGACACTCCTCAATAAGCTCGAGGCTAGTTTTTGGAGTCCAAGACTAGTAGCTTTATCATGGTGAGCCCTTAGTTTGAGACTCTTGCACCTTTTCACTATCCTATATCTTTCTTTGACTTATAGATGATGTATTATATCCCTTCTGAGGCTTTTACGTTCTCTGTTCCCTTATTTTGGATTCTTTTCTATTTTGATGGAGCTCGGCCAATACCGATCCCATATGTTTATAATGTAGTTGATATGCATAAGTACAAACAAATAAATTCTAGCTATTCCATTTCTCTTTAATGTTTCTTCATTATTAAAAATAGACCATAGCCCCTTCCTTTTATGTTTTCTGCAAAATTTTCTATTTAATGCCTATGAATGCTTAAGATACTTAGATGACTTGGGTGAGGTGCCTTCGGATGTCTCATTTTCCGTGTGATGATGAGGCCCCTAGGTTGGGTCATTTTAACTTGGTATTAGAGCACGAGGTTTTAAAATATTCTTCGAATGTCTATGCATACCCCGTAGCTTAGATTTTCATTCAAGGTTGTTAAGCATGCCACTATCTTCAGTGAGAGGCTATGAGACGATTTAGGAAAGTCTTCCCTTCTTTCTTATTCATGTCGGGCCTTAGAGTTGAATAAATATTTTACTTACTAATAATGGGCTTTCGCTTATTTCTAGATCATGCCTCCACAAAGAGCTCTCCATTAGTGAGGCTCTCACATGGAACAAGTCCCTCCACTCTAACAGGATGATAGAGTGTCTCATGTGGACGTCCGAGCTGCATTCACCTTGTTGGCACAAGTGGAACAAGTCCCTCAACTCCAGCAGGATGATAAAGTGTCTCATGTGGAGCTCCGAGCTACATTCACCTTGTTGGCATAAGCCCTGGCCAACCAAGCCTATAGGAAAGTGGTTGTTCTTTCTCTAGTGCCGACTCTTGTCATGAGAGTACGTGACTTCATATGGATGAACCTGCCATAATTTCATGCGTCAAGGACAGAAGAGGACCCTATTGACTTTATTGAGGAAGCTTATTGGGTTGTGGCAGTGATGGACATTTTATCTGAAGAAAAAGCGGAGTTTGTGGCCTACCAACTTAAAGGAGTGTCTAAGATTTAGTTCAACTAATGGGCCGATGAGAGAGGCTAAGGAGAAGGTCTTATCGGTTGGGAGGAATTCAAGTGTGCCTTTTTGGATCGGTTCTTCCCTATCGAACTTAGGGAGGCAAAGGTTCAGGAGTTCATAAACTTGAATCAAAGGAGCATGATTGTGAGGGAGTATGACCTCAAATTTACCAAATTGTCAATGTATGTTCTGTTTATGGTCGAGGATCTAAGGGCTCACATGAGAAAGTTTATTTTGAGTGTCTCCGAGTTGGTCTCAAAGGAGTGCAAGATGGCATGTTGGTCAACGAGATGGACATTTCTCACTTGATGATTTATATGAAGCAGATTGACGAAGAGAAGCTTTGTGAAAGGGCAAGGGAGTCTAAGAGGGCTCGTGTGGATGGTGGGAACTAATCTAACTAATGGGGAGATGGTAAAAAAGTCCAAGTTGGCCAAAGGCAAAGTGGACAAGGATCCACTGATATTCCTCCTCCCCAAAAGGACAAAGGGGTGGCTCCCAATCCCAAAGTCTCAATTTCCCTAAGTTCGGGAGGCCTCACAAAGGAGAGTGCTTAATTGGGTCAAATACTTGTTTCAGTTGTGGGAAGCCTAGCCACCATGCTAAGGATTACAGGAGCGGAGGCATAAGGCCTCAAGACCAGACGGGTCTAGTTCAAGGAGCCTAAAGGACCAATCGGTTCTATGCTCTTCATGGTGGCCAAGAGGTCGAAGCGGCTCAAGATTTGGCTATTAGTATATTAAGAGTTTTTTTTATTATGATATATGTACACTTTTAAATCTGGGAGAAAATTTGTTATTTGTAACTCCATTCTTTCCATATAAGTCTCATGCATGTCTTGAAGTCCTCCATGAGCCTTATGAGATGAGTAACCTCGTAGGTGAGTCTATCATATCTCAAAGAGTCTACAGAGGTTGTTCTGTTTCTATCTTGTAGAAAGTGATTCCATGTGACTTAGTTGAGCTTTACATAGTAAACTTCTGATGTCGCTCAACCCAGCTACTCAAAGGAAGCAGGGGCAGTTGTCACCAGCATAATAACCCAACAGAGAGGTTGGAGTTAACTTCCATAGGGAATCGTAGTTCACAAATAGAAGTGGTTCATTGGGCTAGGCAATTATAGGATCTGGGGGGGTTGCAATAATTGAAAGTAAGATTCAAACTACTCGATATCTAATTAACATATTCATCAAAAAAAAATAAGGGAAGATGTTGGGGATGTGCTAATATAGCAATCGATCTATCAGTTGGGTCTCAGTATTTGACTAAATGAGTTGATAATGATTTAATAGGCCATGTTGCTTGTAACCCATGTTCATCTATGACACATGAGTATTTTATATGATTCAACTACGACATCATACGCGGACTGCCGAGGACACGCTTGGCCTAAGAAGTCTCAATAAAACTCCTATTACCTAGGCTATGAAATCCATGGTTGTGGACTTCAACTGAAACCTCAAAAGGTTTCCAGCAATTACATTTATTCCATACTCTAATCATTCTAGCTAAAGTGTAAATCCCAAGTTTGCAACCTTGAAATTATAGATTAATCATAGGAATAGATATAAATTCACTCAAATCAACTACAAATAAGTCAAAATATCAAAGATCCAATAAATAAATAAATAATTCATATCAATAGTACACCTCTTACATGGGGATTTTAGACACACATTCTAGAAATTAGAGATTTAAGACCAAATATAGCAGCTACAGTTATGGGTAACAAGATTGAAAATATTTGATTATCACCAGCCAATCTACTTAAATTTTGTTTCCCCAATGCTTGAAAACCATATCAACCCTTGTACTCTAAAGAAGGAATATTTTATGTACTACTCCCTCTGTAAAACTAAGAAAAATGACATGATATGTACAATGTCCTTTCTAATTTACTTATATAGTCCATTCAAAAGTGTGAGAGTTTATGCTACGAATTACCATTTGGCAGTCAAGGCCGACCATTGCCAAGCACTCCAATGATGCGCCGAATATGCACTTGACTGCTTTTCTCTGCATCTTTTTAAGGCTTTCTACTCTGCAACATTGGGTGATGGTTCCTCACTTTACTAATGCAATTCGGCTATTTGTTGAAGTTCCTATCACATCACCTTCTTGTCAAGGTTTTGGGGATTTGATTACTGCAACTTTAGGCGATCTCCTATGCCATTTGGTGGCGCACCAAATATAATTTGTGACATCGATTGAGACTGCGTTTCTGACTTATGATTGAACCTTGGTTGTTGCAATGCTAGGCGGTCTCTTTGAGTCTTCGGTGGATCACCAGATATATAGGTGATGCCACTTTTCTCTCCCTTTTGGTACTTTTGCTCCCTTTCCAAGATTTGTCAAGTATTTTTCATTAGTGTGCTTTTAATTCCATTTCTTGACATAACACATGGATATTCGTTAGAGTTTGGAAATAATAGCACACTAAGGACAATGTTTCTTTGCAAACTAGCCTCAAAATGAGTCTGAAATATGGTCTCATCAATATCCGTAACTTAAGCCTTTGCTTGCCCTCAAGAAAATTAAACATTAATCCATCCAATTTCAGAGCTTGCAGCAAACAGGGCCACAGGGAGCAACACATATATTTCCACCTTTTTCATCCCTTCTTGAACTTCCACAAACCACTTACGTGACTTTAAAACCTCGAGAGATGACTAAGGAGTAATCAAAACATGGCTATGCTCACAATTGCTCGTATTGCTGTTGATCACTATCTAAAGGCATCACCATTTTCCCTCACGACAAAGAAGATCCTAAATCACATAAGATTATGACATGATTTTCAAAGGATCTCTTCAGCTCTCACTCTCCCAATTGAGAAATAACATATAAGATTCAACCCATAGGCTTGCCCTTATTCTAAATTGAAGTTCACTTGACTTTCTTCCGGACTAAGATCCCAAAGGACTTTGTTAAGACTGGAATGTAGGGTTAAGGTTGGGTAGGATACCATATGGAAAGTAGTGGCTCATTCCTCCTTTAACTTTATATGTTCTTTTCATGCTCAAAGGTTTTTTTAGAGATCTTATATTCTTCTAGTTTTGAAATCTCTTTTGCTTTTGATTCATCATCCTAAGTGTCTCTCCTCTTTGCACTCTTTTTCACAATTTTTTTGGAGGGTCCTCTTTTTCAAAAAGCTCTGTTCAACTTCTTTTTTTCCTAACAAACTATTTTTACATTTCCGTGCTTTTATTTATTTCTAGGACTCCTTGCTTTCTTTCTTTTGTTTTTTACCCTTTTTTTTGACTCTTTCATGGGGGACACCTCCACCACTTGGTTCATTTCAAGCTTAAGGAGGGATTGGTAAGTAACAAGAAGGAATTGTCTTTCACAAATATGAGTCAAGATTACATGGTTACCAAAGAAAGGATCAAGACTCAAGGGGTTTATTAGGGACTCATTTCATTGTCAAGGGATGTTACTATGGTCAAATGGACTTAATGGAACCAAAGAGAGCCTAAGGTCCTTTCCTAATCCAGAATCAACCAAGTTACTTCTCAAAATGAACAAGACAAGTTCCAGATGTTGCAAAATAGGTATTTCATAAAATTCCTAATCCCACATTGGCAAAATAGATTTGCATTTAAACAATGGCAACACACTTGCAATTTTCGATCATCGTATATCCAAGCTCAACTACTCACATAGTCAACTCAAGATGCATCAAATCCATGCATGGACTAATTTATCAAGAAAGGACTAATTAGTTAGTGAGTACATACTCCTCGTCCATGGCACCATCCGAATAAAAGATATGGACATCGATGCTCGAATTGCTAAGGACTAGAGACACGATATGTAATGCAAGGTAAAATTACCAAAATACCCCTAGAGGAGAGATTGCACTTAGTGCATCTTCTGATGCTCAGATAGAAAATCTGAGGTCAGATTCGTGATCAACACGAAAAATTGAGTGGGGGTAGAGGTCTCGGTTGATTTTTAGAGCGATTGAGTCAAAAGATAATTTTCGTTCTAAACTGAGAAACAGTGAGAGTTCGCGACAGAACCGCGTCATGGACCCATCGGAAAGGGTGACTTATGTTTTTTCTTAATATTTTCGATGGGGTTGAGAAAACTCGATCAGGAGGATTCTTTCCAAGAATGAGCTATACGCGACCAGTCCGCATCATGACTTGGGTTATTTCGCGGCTGGAGAATATCTATGATTTTGAGGGGCATTCTGGTCCATTCCTAGCATCTTCTAAAAGCCCATGTACAACCAATATAAGTTGTTTTCACGAAGAAAGGGTCTAAAACCTCATTCTAAATCTTCTTCCTAACAATGCTAATACGCTAGGGCCCGTGGAGAGTAGATGAGAGACGAGATTGAGGAAAATAGAGGAAGTTCCAAGGGATTTGTGCTGATAGCAATCATCCCAGGTATGTAAGGCTATCCTAAATCATGGCATTGTTCTTCCATGTGCCCCCTTTGAGTGAATTAAGTCTATGATTGAAGATGATGAGTTGTATGTGAAAATCCTTGAGTATTTTACTGAGATTCTTCTTAACTCATGTATTTTTCTTAAATTGATGATCATCATAAACTTGATTTACTACATAAGTTGTTTTCATGAATGATTTGTTTTCAAAATTCTATGTCTATTTTACCCAAGAATAAAAAGAATGAACTTAGGGGGATAAGTCTAGAGCCTTGACAATGATGAGGTTTGTGATGTTGTAATTATGGTCCAAATTGATGAGAGTCTTGATAATGATGTTGATGAGAGTGACGTTCATGAGTCTTAAAACTTGAAACTAAAATTCTAAAAGAATATTTCGAGTCCATGATGTTGATGATGATGTTGATGTTGATGTACTATGTCCCTATGGGACCGATGACGATGATGTTGATGTTGATGTACTATGTACCTATGGGACCGATGATGATGTTGTTGATGTTGATGTACTATATCCCTATGGGATCGATTATGATGATTTTTTATTAGCATGTCGAGTTCTTGGAGGAGTATTGAGCACCGAAATGGATGAGAATGAGTCCCACTCAAACTCATTAACTAAGTGGCCCGCGTAGGAGAAAGGATCGAGCGGCAATGCGGATGGCTCCTTGTCCCAAAAGAGGATTGATGTTTTTCTTGTGGATCCATTGATGGTGATGTCCTTTACCCCGGGCAGGGTACTGGATGGATATGATATATCACTTCATTGTATTATCATCGGCTCATTGGTGATGGTTGTCGGTTAGATTAACTCCAGTTAGGTTCCGCTAATAGAACTTTGATGTTGATGTGATGGTTTGATGTCTTGGTGGATGTTGATGTTCAACTGTCTACTCTTTATCCTTGTCCTAAATGGGCATGAGTCCTTTAAGTTGAGTCGATTTTCCTTACGTTGAGTCTGATGTATTGATGATGTTGAGACGAGACGTTGATGAGTTATTGTCTGCTCTATATTCTTGCTTTATATAGACATTTGACATTCTGATGGAGTATGATGTTGATTTGATGTTATCCCTATACTGTTATACTTATACTATTACATTCAGCCATCTTACATACCGTACATTCCACGTACTGATGCCACTCAGCGCTGCATCATTTTGTGATGCAGATACAGGATTTAGAGGACTTCAGACGCATCATTAAGGATTAGAGATTTTGAGTTCAATCATTGGTGAGCCTCTTTGCTATTCGGAGGAGCCCTTTTTCTTTATCTGTGATTCTGTTTATTGAGTTGGGTAGCCATGGCTTATCATGGTACCTTCTTAGTCGGTCTAGTTGATGTAGGGGCACATAGACATGAGTCGAGATTTGATGTGAGATCTTACTCTCTTAGAGTTGAGCTAGTTATATAATTACTTATCATCGATGTTGAGACAGAGTTTATTGGCCATTGGCCCTTTTATTTTTGATGTAGTTCACTACCTTAATTTAATTACTTCTGTTATGCTTGATGTTGGATGACTGCCTTGAGATTTAGTGGTTCGCACAGGGACTAGCAATAGTCTCTAGGTGCCAGCCACGCCTAGGGCACCCTCCCGGGGCGTGACAAACTTGGTATCAAAGCACATAGTTTAAGAGTCCTATGGAGTCTATGAAGCCGTGTCTAGTACAGTCTTGTTTATGTGTTGTGTGCACCATACTTCATAAACAGGAGGCTATATGACATTAGGAATGGTTACATTTGTTTGATATTCTGAGTTCGTGAGATAGAGTTTGACTCTATGAAACTCCCTTCTAATTTGTGCGTCACGCGCTTGCAGATCATGCCTCCTAAATGCACTGCAGTCAAAGAGATGCTTCAACCCCAAACGCTGAGAACTTCCCACCTGGGTCCCTACCAGACTGAGGTAAGGAGACGGGGTCGACCTGCCAGAAATACTAAGGTTCCATAGGCACCACCCGCTCAGTTAACCTCTACTTCAGAAGTGGACTTCAGGGAGCCATTGCTATGCTCACTTAGTTGGTAGCCTCCCAGAGAAATAGCCGAGGACCCAGGCCCTTAGCTCTAGCTCCCAAGAGCCTACAACTGCAACCAGTCTCAAAGATTTTTGCTGAGGATGAACTCGCCAGTATATATGGGGTCTAAGGTTGAGGAGGACCCACAAAATTTTATTGATGAGATGTGCTAAATTTTGAGGGCTATGCAAGCTAATGAGGTTGAGAGAGTTGAGTTGGTCTCTTATCAGCTTAAGGATGTTGCTAATGTCTGGTATAATCAGTGGGAAGATGGTAGACGTGAGGATGTTGAACATGCTGAGTGGGAGGAGTTTGAGAGTTCTTTCCTCGACCACTTCTTTCCCCAAGAAACTTCGTGTCTGGATTGGGCAGGCAGGTAAATAGGGAGTGTAAGGCAGCATTGTTAATTCCCGGCATGGACATTTCAAGACTTATGGTCTACGCTCAGCAAACTGAGGAAGATAAGAAAATAGATGGGGAAGAGCAACAAAGTAAGAAGGCCAAATTGGCAGGGCATGAGCCTAGCCAACAGAAGCAGAATAAGGGTGAGAGAACCTATTTTCAGAAGAGATCTTCTAACTATGTATCTTCGATAACGTGTGCACCTATTCAGCAAAATAGGTATGAGCAGAAATCTTATGGTCACCAGAATTTCAGAGCTTAGGATCCTCAGTCCCAAGCTAGTGTGACCCAAGGCTCGAGAGGAAAGCCACCTTGTGGCAGATGTGGCAAACTTCACCTTGGTGCGTGCCGTGAGGGCACAAATGCTTGTTAGAGAACATGGCCATTTTCAACGTGAGTGTCCAACAAGGAGATGGGGTGCCGGGAGTAACAAGGCTCCGTCTTCTATAATGCCCTCCGCGAGCAGTCATCAAAAGGCTACTACTGCGAATGGAGGAGACAGGATGAACCACTTATATGCGATAGGTAATCGACAGGACCAAGAGGTTGCACCAGATGTTGTTACGGGTATGCTATGAGTCCCTTATTTTAATTGCTAGCATTGCTTGACAAGGGTGCCACGTTGTCTTTTGTGATGCCCTATGTGGCCAATAAGTTTGAGGTTTGTCCATAGTGCTTGCTTGAGCCTTATACTGTTTCTACTCCCACTGGTGAGTCTATCCTAGGTGAGAGGGTCTATAGAGATTGTGTAGTATGCATCTATCATAGGGATACTTTAGCTGATTTGATAGAATTGGAGATGGTTGACTTTGATGTAATCCTTGGTATGGATTGGCTTCATGCCTGCTATGCCTCCATAAATTATAGGACCCGAGTTGTCAAATTCCAATTTTCGAATGAACTAGTCTTAGAATGGAAGGGAAGTTTTGCTGCACCCAAGGGTAAGTTTATTTCCTACCTGAGGGCTAGAAGGCTAATTTCTAAGGGGTGTATTTACCACCTCATGCGAGTTAAATCTGATGATGTTTAAGTCCCCTACTCTTGAGTTAGTTTCGATTGTGAATAAGTTCGCCGAGGTATTCCCTGAGGATTTACCTAGAGTCTCGCCTGATATAGAGATCAGCTTCGGGATTGATGGTCTTCCCGAGATGCAACCTATTTCAATTCCCACATATAGGATGGCCCCCGTTGAGTTGAAGGAGTTGAAAGAGCAGGTGAAGGCTTTGTTATAAAGGGCGTTATTAGGCCAAGTGTTTCTCATTTGGGTACTCCCGTTCTGTTTGTACGAAAGAAGGATGGGTCACTCAGAGTGTGCATAGACTATATGCAACCAAACAAGGTCAAGATCAAGAATAAATATCCCCTTCCCAGGATAGATTATCTGCTTGACCAACTTCAGGGTGCCTCATGCTTCTCAAAGATAGACCTCAGATCGGGTTACCACTAGTTAAAAGTGAGAGAATGTGATGTTCCAAAGACAACTTTCAGGACTAGATATGACCACTTTGAGTTATTGGCCATTTTCTTTGGGTTGACGAACGCCCCTGCGGCTTTCATGGACTTGATGAATAGGATGTTCAGACCCTACCTTGACTTTTTAATAATCGTGTTCATTGATAATATTCTGGTGTATTCAAAGGATGAGGAGGAGATGCCAAACACCTTAGAATTGTCTTTTAGACTCTTAAAGACCATGAATTATATGCGAAGTTTTCAAAGTGTGAGTTTTGGCTCAAGTCAGTGGCTTTCTTAGGCCATGTTGTATGGGGTGATGGAATTCGAATAGATGCCCAGAAGATTGAAGCGGTTAAGAACTAGCCAAGACCGACCTCTCCAACTGACATAAAGAGTTTCTTGGGGTTGGCAGGCTACTACTGCAGATTTGTTGATGGATTCTCTTCCCTATCCACACCCTTGACCAAGCTAACTTAGGAAAAGGTCATGTTTAAGTGGTTTGAGGAGTGTGAGAAAAGCTTCCAAGAGTTGAACACTAGATTGACCACTGCACTTGTTTTGAAGTCGCCCGATGAAATAGAGGATTTTGTGATATATTGTGATGCATCGAGAGTTAGGCCGGGTTGTATATTGATGCAAAGGGGAAAGGTGATAGCCTATGCTTCTAGGCAGCTTAAACTTCATGAGAGAAACTACCCGACCCATGATCTCGAGTTGGCGGCGGCAGTGTTCACACTTAAAACCTGGCGCCACTACTTATACGAAGTTCACGTGGACGTGTTCACTGAGCACAAGAGCCTGTAGTATGTCTTCAGTCAGAGAGAGCTCAACCTGCTACAGAGGAGATGGTTGGAGTTTCTCAAGGACTATGATATGAACATCCTATACCACCCAGGTAAAGCTAACATTGTTGATGATGCTCTTCGCAGGGTGTCAATGGGTAGCACAACACATGTTGAGGAAGAGAAGAGAGAGCTAGTGAAGGAAGTGCATAGGTTGGCTTGATTGGGAGTCCAACTCGAGGAGAATGACGAGGGAGGGATCAATGTTCAGGGTAGGTCTGCATCATCCCTAGTAGCAAAAGTAAAAGAGAAGATCGAGATCCTATCATACTCCACTTGAAGAAGGATGTTCACAAACAAAAAGTGATGGTCTTCTCCAAAGGAGGAGATGGGGTGTTGAGATACCAGAGTAGGCTATGTGTTCCTGATGTTAATGGTCTCTAAGAGAGGATCATGGTTGAAGCCCACAACACTAGATACTCCATTCATTTGGGATCCACCAAGATGTATCATGACTTGAGAGAAGTCTATTGGTGGAGTGGAATGAAGAGGGACATTGCTGAGTTTGTTTCAAAGTGCCCAAATTGCCAGCAAGTGAAGGTTGAGCATCAAAAGGCAAGTGGCTTGGCTCAAAACTTTCAGATCCCAGAGTGGAAGTGGGAGATGGTTAACATGGACTTCATCACCCCCTTACCGAGATCCTGGAGACAGCATGACTCCGTATGGGTGATTGTGGATAGGACGACTAAATCAACACACTTTTTGGTAGTTAAGACAACTAATACTGCGGAGAAATATGCCAAAATGTACATCCAAGAGATTGTGAGGTTGCATGGAGTTCCCTTTTCCATCATTTTGGACAGAGGAGCCCAGTTTGCTTCCCACTTTTGGAGGTATTTCTAGAAGGGACTGGGTACCAAGGTAAATCTAAGTACAACCTTTCATCCACAGATGGATGGTCAGGCAGAGCGCACTATTTAGATGGTAGAGGATATGTTGAGAGCTTTCGTCCTTGACTTCAAAGGGAATTGGGATGACCATCTACCACTAATTGAATTTTCATATAATAATAATTATCATGTGAGCATTCAAATGACCCCCTATGAGGCCTTGTATGGGAAGAGGTGTAGATCACCTATTGGGTCGTTTCAGGTGGGAGAAACTGAGTTGATTGGACCTGACCTTGTCCACGAGGCCTTGGAGAAGGTGAAGATTATTAGAGAGAGGTTAAAGACTGCACAAAGCCGTCAAAAATCTTACACCGATGTAAGGAGAAGAGATCTAGAGTTCAAGGTGAGTGATTGGGTATACTTGAAGGTATCACCTATGAAGGGTGTCATGAGGTTTGGGAAAAAGGGGAAATTAAGTCCTCGCTATATTGGCCCTTATCATTTGTTAGGAGGATTGGGAAGGCTATGAGCTAGAGTTACCTTCTAAGTTAGACGGAATCCATCCGATATTCCATGTTTCTCTGTTGAAGAAATGCTTGGGAGATTTTGCCTTTGTGATCCCTGTTGAGGGCATTGGAGTCAAAGATATCTTGTCCTATGAGAAAATTCCAGTTCAGATCCTTGATCGACAGGTTCGTAGACTGAGAAGCAAAGAGATAGCCTCTGTTAAAGTTTTATGGAGGAATAAATTTGTTGAGGAAGCCACGTGGGAAGCTGAGGAAGAGATGAGAACTAAATACCCGCACCTATTCGTGCCTGATGACGAGAATATCGAAGGTAATATTCCTATTCTTACCTTAACTTGATGATTCTATCCTAAGTTGATATGTATATTTTGATGTTTATAGTAGATATATTGAGGTTGATGAAGAGTTGAGAAGTTAAGTTGTTGAGTGAGTATCGAGATGAGTCTTGAGTCTGTTCGTGCCATTATAGCACTCCTACTCATCATTCAAGGACGAATGATTCCAAGGGGAGATGATGTAACATCCAGTAAAATTACTAAAATACCCCTAGAGGAGAGATGTGCGCTTAGTACATCTTTTGATGCTCAGATGGAAAATCTGAGGTCGGATTCATGATCAACACAAAAATTGAGTGGGGGAGAGGTCTCGGTCAATTTTTAGAGCTACCGAGTCAAAAGACAATTTTTTGTTCCAAAACGAGAAATAGTGAAAGTTCACGACAGAGCCGCATCACAGACCCATCACGAAGGGTGACTTATGTTTCGCCTAAATTTTTTGACAGGGCTGAGAAGACTCGATCCGGAGGATTTTTGCCAAAAATGAGCTATACGCGACCAGTCCGCATCACGGACTAGGTTATTTCGCAGCTGAAAAATTTCTATAATTTTGAGGGGCATTCCGGTCCATTTATAGCATCTTCTAAAAACCTATGTACGACCAACATAAGTCGATTTCATGAAGAAAGGGTCTAAAACCCCAATCTAAATCCTCTTCGTAACAACGCTAATACACTAGGGCCTGAGGAGAGTAGAGGAGAGACGAGATTGAGGAAAACAAAGGAAGTTCCAAGGGAGTTGTATTGATAGCAATCATCCTAGGTATGTAAGGCTATCCTAAAGCATGAGATTGTTCTTCCATGTTTCCCCCTTTGAGTGAATTAAGTCTATGATTGAAGATGATGAGTTGTATGTGAAAATCGTTGAGTAAGATTGTTCTTAATTCATGTATATTTCTTAAATTGATGATCATCATAAACTTGATTTACCACATAAGTTGTTTTCATGAATGATTTTTTTTCAAAATTCTATGTCTAATTTACTCAAGAATAAAAGAATGAACTTAGGGGATGAGTCTAGAGCCTTGGCGATGATGAGGTTTGTGATGTTGTGATTGTGGTCCAAATTGATAAGAGTCATGATGATGATGTTGATGGGAGTGATGTTCATGAGTTTTAAAACTTGAAACCAAAATTCTAAAAAAATTTTGAGTCCATGATGTTGATGATGATGTTGATATTGATGTACTATGTCCCTATAGGACCGATGATGATGATGTTGATGTTAATGTACTATGTCCCAATGGGACTGATGATGGTGATGTTTTATGAGTATGTTGAGTTCTAGGAGGAGTATTGTGCATCAAAATGGGTGAGAGTGAGTCCCACTCGAACTCATTAACTACGTGGCCAGTGTAGGAGAGAGGATCGAACCGCAATGCGGATGACTCCTTGTCCCAAAAGAGGACTATTTTTTCTTGTGGATCCACTGATGGTGATGTCCTTTACCCCGGGCAAGGTACTGAATGGATGTGGCAACGACATCTCTTCATTGTATCATCACCGGCTCATAGGTGATGGTTGTCAGTTAGAGAAACTCCCAGTTAGGTTCCGCTAATAGAATCTGATGTTGATGTGATGGTATAATATCTTGATGGATGTTGATGTTCTACTGTCTACACTTTATCCTTGTCCTAAACGGGCATGAGTCCTTTGAGTTCAGTCGAGTTTCCTTGAGATGAGTCTAATGTATTGATGATATTGAGATGAGACGTTGATGAGTCATTTGTCTACTCTATATTCTTGCTTTAGATAGACATTCGACATTCTGATGGAGTATGATGTTGAGTTGATGTTATCCCTATATTGTTATACTTGTACTATTACATTCAGTCATCTTACATACCGTATATTCCACGTACTAACACGTCTCGGCATAGTATCATTTCATGATGCAGATATAGGAGTTAGAGGACTTCAGCAGACGCATCATTGATATTCAGAGATTCTAAGTTCAGTCAGTGGTGAGCCTCTTTGCTATTTGGAGGAGCCCTTTTTCTTTATCTGTGATTTTGTTTATTGAGCTGGGTAGCCATGGCATGTCATGATACCCTCTTAGACTGTCTAGTTGATGTAGAGGATTCATAGATATGAGTCGAGATTTGATGTGAGGTCTTTCCTTCTTAGAGTTGAGCTAGTAATACTAATTACTCATCATCGATGTTGAGACAAAGTTTATTGGCCATCGGCCCTTTTTATTGATGTTGATCACTACCTTGTTTTAATTGCTTCGGCTATGTTTGGGGTTGGACGATTGCCTTGAGATTGAGTGGTTCGCTCGGGGACTAGCAATAGTCTCTGCGTGCCACCCACGCCTAGGGTACCCTCAGGGGGCATGACACGATATTAGCATTACAACAACTTTTCATATATGCACCAGGTTTGCCAAAATTCAAGGACATCATTTGCAATCATTCATTCACTCAACTCAAAAAGAAAAAAAGCACAAATATCAAAATAAATACTACTCTATTACAACCCAAATTAAAATTATTCACAACCCAAAAATTTTAAAATTGTCATAATATTCATCAAGTAGTCAAAATAAATCCAGCTCATATCAAAAACACAAAGTAATTATCATCCACAAAGATAGGGAATTCCACATGCTCACCCCCTCCAAAAAAAAACATTGTCCTCAATGTGCAAGGGACAATAGAGATTAAGCATAAAAAGAAAGAAATGAGTATGAGAAGCCCCCTGGTTTGGATCAATCCTGCTGTGGTGGTGGTGGAGCTGTAGAAGTGATCGTGGGGGCATCAATGCCCTCATCTACTGGTGTACTCTCAAGATAAATCAAAGGACGTATGGGATCAGGTTTACGTGTTGACACCCAATTTTAACCGACTTATAACTCATTTTGGATTGTCATTTGATTAAATAGGCATCATTATTGTTACTTTCATTATTTTACTTAGTATTATTCTTGGTGTCATATTTTAAATATAATATTTATCATTTTATTTCATCAATTCTTAATTTAAAAATAATATTTTAATATGTTCAAATATTTTTATATAGTTATTATATATTACGTATTTTCTTTATGTAAAAAGTATTATTTCTAAAATATTGTATATTTTACTTTGTGCATATATTAGAATTAATTAGATGACAAATGTATTCTATTTTATCCGATTTGTTTAATTTGTAGCCTATTCTATCAAATTCATTTCAATTCTACTCGATTTGTTGTAATGCTGTTTCAAATCTAACCAAATACCTTAAAATTCCTTTCTATTCTAGCCTAAATTGGGTCAATTTTGACTCAACTTTTAATGACCAAATTCATTTTCACTCCAATCAAATCCTGATACCCATTTTGATCCGAATCCGACCCAATTTATGAGATTTCATCTCAATCGTTCATTTGTGTTGATCCAATGGTCTAACCTATTTTTTAATTATTCCCCTTAGTACAACACCCCAGATTTCTTATTCAATTTCATTTTTCTCCTTTCTCAAAGCCCCTGCACCGACCAAACAATTGTCGACCTCTGTCACACTCTTTCTCTCCTCCCTTCTTTGCTGCTTGCCATTGTTAAAACCCCACAAACGACCTCCTTCTTGCTCCTCTGTCTTCCTCTATTTTTCCCAACAAGGAAGCCCACCAAACAACCTCAACCCACCGTCGAGAACCACCTAAACGACCTCAGCAATGCCACCCTTATCCTCTTCTTTCTCTAGCGTCCTTACCTCGCCGTGGAATCCCAACCACCAGTGCCCCACTTCCACTCTCTTCCTCCTTCTGTTCCTCTATCTCCAGCCCTCTCCCCGCGCCGAAAAAACTCTTTTTTCCACCATATGCAGCACCCAAAGCAACCCCTTCACTCCCTTCTTTTGATGATATCCCTCTCCATTTTCTCTCCGTCATCACTTTGTCCCTCGTCTCCTTTACCCCCTTATCTTTCCACTTTTTTTGACAGAGCATCCCCTTAACCCATCGACCCTCTTCGATTCTCCATTGAGAACGATCGCAAGTAATGAAGAAGCAATAACCGCTCGGATTAGTCGAATCCCATTCAAGACTAAGTCGATTAAATGCTTTGAATTTCAGAGCACTTGGATTCAGTTTAATGTCATAATCTCTTGCCTTAATTCTGGAGTTATGTGATTATGTGCTGCTTAATCTTGCATAAATTCATATGTTTGCGTATTTGAGATGTTGATTTCATGATAATGATCTGATGCTGAATTGAATTGCTGTGAAATATGGCATAAGTCTGTGCTTGTTTGAATATTTGTCAATTAAATTTTGGCTTATTGTTTTGTTCAAATCCTCTGTTTTGATTGTTGTTGTTAAGAGAAGGAATAATTAGCATAATTTGCGTAATTTTAAATTTAATTACAGAAAAGGGTGATATTCATGACTAGCTTTCTTTTTAGAAACGTGTATAGATGATATGAATCATTATTGCGCAATCTTCTAACCTTGATTTCTTGTGATTTTTACTTGTTTAATTATGGTAAATGAATTGAGTAATTTAATGTAAGAATTTTCTTTCTTTGTTGTAAATTAAAACCTAATTTTAGTCATTGATTGGGGATCACCCAATTTTTTTTCAATACGTTACAATTATTTTTTTTACTGTAGTGTGTATGGTAATAAAAACTTGTATAGTTCCACAAGAGGATTCTCTGCCTTTTGTGTTGAATATCTGATTCATTAAATTTTGGTAAATTATTTTGATTAATTGATGTATTACTTTATTTGTGGTAAATTATTGACTAAATCAGATTTAACTGATTCGTTATTTTTATTTATGGTAAATTTTAGATTGAATCAAATTAATTGATTCAGTATTTCATTTACAGTAGATTTAAAATTGGTACATTGTGTTTCCTTGCCATTTATTTCCTCCCTCTAATTGCTCTTCCTATAAAACTCCTCAATGACAATTCACACAGAGGCACAAAAACTCTTCATACAAAAATTTCAAACCATTGAATATTCCTCTCTTTAAAATTCTTCTCTTCTAAAGAAAAAATAATTACTTGCTCTACAATATTCTTTTCTCAAGTTCGAAAACAAGTTTGGTTTCCAATTAATTATTGGGTTAACTTGTTAATCTCTACCTCTTTCCTATGAGCATATATTCTTGAATTGCCTTGTTCATTTAAATTATTATTTTTATTATATTGATACTGCTAGTTTCTCTAGTGTTCCAGGTTCTTTCTTATTCTCGCAAAAATAAAGACAGAAGAGTTCGCCTGGGACGGGAGGAGGATGGATATTGAAGCTTTATTATTATTATCATCATCATCATCATCATCATCATCATCATCATCATCATCATCATCATCATCATAATAATAATAATAATAATAATATCATCATCACAACAACAACAACAAAATTTTCTTAAGAATGTTTGCTTAAAATTGAACAAAGGTTGATTTGTTAACTTTGACATTATTCTAGTGTTATTATTACTAGACTCATGTATAGTTTGTTTTAAATTTATGAAAATTGTTTTTCTCTAAAAATTTTGATTTTAAAATAATTCTCCTTGCAAACTTTTAGTTAAATTTAATTGGACAAATGTCTTTTTTTAGCATGATTTATTGGATTATTTTTCAAAATATTTACGAAATTAAAAAAATCATAAGATCTTGTAGAATCTTAAACAAGTTTTAAGTTTTAAGTATACATTTTCAATAAAAAATTATTTAAAAAAAGTGGATTATTAAGATAATGTTCATATCTTTTTCATGATTTATTAGATTTATATTTAGTATTTAGGTATGATATAACATTTTAACCATATGTTAAATACATTCTTTTGGAAGTTAGGGGATTTAACATTTATAAATGTTATATTCTAACTTGGATTCATATTTTTTTAGTAGTAAAAGATTTACTCTAGAACTAACCAAGTTTATATGGCAGTACAATTAATAAATTTTAAACCTTCACATGTTTACCTATGTTTTCAAAATATTTGGAGGCATAGTTGAGATTTTACTTGCTAAGTACCAGTCCTCTGCGTTTTTGTTTGACGCGAGTCTAATAGGAGCCTATATTCTTTTTTTAAGTCTAGTACCACAAAAAATTAGAAAGTTCAATGCCTCTTGGACATTAGGAGGGATGATAGGCACTTTAGGAAATAAATTTGACTTTTTTTCATTTTCTGTAGTGCACCTTTAAGTTAAATAACAAATCAACTTTGGACGGGTCGGGGTATATAGGACCCTCAAAAAGGATAATCTAAAACTTGAGCTTTAATAGGACTGAACTTTGGTTTTCGTCCTTAGGCGTAAAAAAGCCATGCGAGCTAAATTGACAAAATCTAATTTTGTCTTCCTAAATAAAAGCCGAGTAAACTGATCTGAGTGGAATTAAATATCACTTAGTTTAAGTTTCCTCTCTTCTTTTTATATTTTTAATTTCTAAATTGTTTGTAGTAGATTAGTTTAATTTATTTATTTGTTTTGTCACATAGAATAATTTAGGAATACTTTATTAAAAAGAGACCTTATTTGCTTGTTATAATCCCCACATAAATTATGAGATATGGTTGGGACCCGTCTTTGCGGGCCTCGAATGGTGCCTAACACGTTCTCTTCGAGGTAACTTGAGCCCTTACCCTGTTCTCTGGTGATTTGACCCTTAGATTAGTAATTAGGTTAGAATGGTGTCGTAATACACCTTAAACTCATTAGGTGGCGACTCTTCAATTTTTCTTTCAAAATCCCAAAAGAGTTATTGTCATGACATCGTCCAGGTTCCCATTTTTTTGCATGAGAAAAATGGGGCACGATATAGTATGCACCGGATGTGCCTATCATGGACTTGTCTAGAAGAGACGTTGCTTTCACAATGTCCATAATTTGGCACTCTATACAAGCTAGCTCCTCATGGTCCTCTTGGCTAGGCTCCCTCCTGCTGCTTCTTCATCAGTCTCTGGGGTTCTTACCTCCAGGGTTTCTTCACTGCCATCACCCAGGACATTTATGTTCAACTCATCATCAGGGACCACAATTATATCCATTTTGAGTGGATCTTCTAACCCATCAAAGAATATGCTCAAGTCTTTGGATCGGTGATGTGCTATCAAAATACAACACTTTTGATTCTTAAAACTTGTAATTTTGTATGTTCTCAATGCGATGTTAGTTAGGTTTATGTGCTCTTGTGTTTTATTTGCAAAATTCCATGGTTGGTCTTTATTTTGGGAAGAAGATGCAGAAGTTGTTGTTTCTGAAGGCATACGAGACCCTTTACGGTCTGCAATTCATTCTACAGGCCTTACAGTAGATTCGTGGATAATTCCAGTGAGGGGCTGAGTTTCTAAAGTTTGTTCTATGCACATGCAGACGGGCCGTGGACTACTTTATGAGTCGTCGATCATGTTTCGTACCCTGAGGATCAGAGAAAAGGGACCTTCTGAATATTCATCAGACGAAACCCCCTTAAAATCCGTAAAACACTTTACAAGCCGTAAAGGGGTACCTAGACTACCAATCAAGTTTTGTAGCAACATCATACGAGATCCCGATTATAGACCGTGAAATGCAATAAGCTATTTGTGAGGCATACCGACCTTGCTATCCTATTTTGTTTAGGACTTGTATTTTAAATATTATAAATAGATTTTTAGGTTATTTTTAGAGGGATTGTAGAGAGTTGATTAGTAGAGAGAGAAATAGTGGGATAGCATAGAGAAAACATTGGAGAATTTTGAGAAACACTTGTACTTCGATTTGATCTTCTAATCTTGTGATTCTCATTGAAGCTTGGATTTATTTGTTCTTAATTCAATTGTGTAAGTGCTCTATTATGTTATTCCAATTCATAAGTCTTGCATCTACACAAATAATGAGTAGGTAAATCCACAACTAAGATTGTGGGAACAATGAAAACCTAACAAAGTAAATGGGATAAATCATAATTCTTGGAAAGTGTGCATGCATGTATTAATTAACTCTTTCGTTTTGCATGTTTTCTAGTGGTGGAAAACATTAGAACCCGCCTAGTATTACTGACTGAACCAAGGTAGTAATGAATAGGAAAAAAGATTGATTAACAATATTCGATTGATGTGTTCTCATCTAATCAACCGAACTGGGCCAAGAGGAGGTTGTACTGGAACTAATAGGTAAGAGTTAGTAATGCAAACTATGGATATGGGCCAAGTCACATAGTGAAGTTCACCTCTTTCTTGGGCCAAAGGGTTTGGTGAACTTTACTTACTATCTTGCTTGCTACACATTAGAAAAGAATTAGGTTATTTGATGATACTATGTTAGGGAATCATGGAGAATACAATACCCTAGTTCATCTCCATATTGGTTTCACCCCCGTTTTAGTTAGATTTCATTTTATACTTGTTATTACAAATCCCCCCCTCTTGGGGAAGTAAGTTAGTTAATTACTCGAATTGTATTACTTGAATTCTCCCAAGTCTACGTATTCCCCTAGGTTCGACCCTAACCTTGGTTAGGTTCTATTTCTTGACAATGACTGCTTTATGCTTAAAAAAAGGAGGTGTAACTTGGGGGACATCAAGATTTTGGCGCTGTAACCAGGGAATACAGCTAGACTTGGTTAATTTAAAGTGATTTGGGTATTTGGCTATTAACCCTTATTCCTTCATTTTACATTTTTTGTTGTTTTTGTTTCTTTGTAGGGTGTAAATGTAGTGTATGCCCAACGCGCAAAGTCGAGGCAATCCCTTAACTCTATTTGACCCAGATATCCAAAAAGTGCTAAGAAGAATGACCCAAGACAACACCAACAACGTGGCCAATGCAGCTTTGAACTGAAATGAGAATGAGAATATTGATCATGAGAACCCACCTCCTCTTGAGGACATTTCTCCACAACCATAGGATTTCAATACCAATGCTTTCTAGTGGAATCAATACAGGTTGAATCCTATAGCTATGGAGGTGACTAGAGCTATTGTGTTGCCACCAATATCAGCCGATCCAAAGTTAGTAGTCTCTAGTGGGTTGCTTCAGCTACTGCAGAACCATGGGTTATTTGCGAGCTTACCATCGGATGATCCTCATAGCCATCTACAAAATGTTGCATTTTGCTGCAAGAGTGTGATGGGAACACAAAATCTATCTATGGATGATGCGGGATTTCGTATCTTTCCATTGTCTCTTATGGGCAATGCAGCACTATGGCTATCTGAGCTCCCGCAGATTTCGATCACCAGTTGGCTGAGTTGTAGAGGGCCTTTTTGGGGAGGCACTTCCCAAGGTCGAAGAAGCTCAAGTAGAAATATCAGATCAACAACTTCGAGAAACTTCTTGGTGACTCAATCAATACTACACGGGAGCGGTTTACTAAGTGTTTGAGAAGTATCCCCGCCCACAAGATTTTTTATGATGCAGTGGTGGAGATCTTTTACCGTGCCTTTGATAAAAACAATCAGGCTTGTCTTGGTACTATTATAAGGGGAATGTTCTTATATTAATCATTCGTAAGGATTACAAGAAAGGATGGAGAGAGTGGTCAAGACCAATCGTGCATGGGGGAAAAAAGACAGAGCATCTACCAAAAGTTCGTCCGCTGTCAGTATTGGTTCGGAGCAAGCTAAGATCAATGAAGAGATTATGCAAGAGCTTGCCCAAATCTTTACTGACATAGAGGTGATGATGAAGTTGAATCAGGAGAAAGTAAATGCAGTTGTTCATCAGCCTCCACATGCGCCATGTATGATGATCCCTATTATGAAGAGGACACCTGTTTCATTGCTGATCAGGCGCGGGGTTTTCGGACCAACACCCAAGGGTCCAATCAAGACTATTGGTGCCAAGGTCGAAACTTTAATCTAGATGGAGTTTTCAGGGACAACCACGGAGTATGTTATGATCGGAATCGGGGCCAAGACAGAGATGTAGATTGGGATCGCAGAGATGGTTACAGAAATAGTCCTTATGTGCCACCACATAACCACGACACTGGTGTGAGTAGCTCAAGAGTTGAGGAGATGTTTGATCGCCTGTTGAAGAAAGCTGAGACATAGGATGATTCTCTGAGGGGAGTGAAATCTGAGATCTCCAGTATTAATCAAAAAATTGAGTCTCATTATGTTGCCATCAAACAACTTAAGAAACAGTTTGGTCAGGTGTCAACTCAACTAAATTAGCATCAGCACGGTACATTGCCTAGCAACAAAGTTCACAACCCTAAGAATGAAGGGCAGTATATGGCAGTTACTACTCATAGTGGCAAGAGCACCATTGATCCTCTAATGCCAGTTGATGAAGATTATGTTCAAGAGGAGAGAATTGAGGTGCAGAATGCTGATATAGGAGATGATCACAACAAGGATGGCGTGAGTGAAGCTGCTAATGCACCATAGAATTTGAAGCCCATTCCTAGGCCTCCTCCTCCCTTCACCTAAAGAATCAAAAAGAAGGGGGAGGAAGCCAAGTTCAAGCACTTCCTCTCCATATTGAAACAACTCTCCATCAACATCCCTCTCATTAAGTAATTGGAGGTGATGCTAGGACATGCCACATATATGAAAGAATTGGTTACGAAGAAGCGCAATGTGAGACAGGAGCTCTCCTAAGAGCTTCAACATTGTAGTGCAATTACTACAAGATCCTTGGTCCAAAAGTTTGAAGATCCAAACACTTTTACTATACCCTGAACATTTGGTGATGTGGAGTTTGCAAAGGAATTACGTGATCTTGGTGCCAGCATCAATCTAATATTCCTTGCGGTCTTCAAGTAGCTAGGCTTGGGAGCCCCTACTCCGACGAACATGCGATTATTGATGGTTGATTGCACGGTGAAGAAGCCTGTGAAGATACTCTATGATGTGCTTGTTAAAGTTGAAAAGTTCATACTCCCTGCAGATTTTGTGATCCTGGATTGCGAGGTTGATTTTGAGGGCCCTATCATCTTGGGGAGTCCCTCCCTAGCCACTGGATGTACTTTGGTAGACATGGAGAAAGGCAAACTCAAGTTTAGGTTTGGAAAGGATAAGGTCGTTTTTAACATCTATCAACAAGCACAGCAAGAAGATGACCTGAGGGTGGTCTCATTTATTGAGAATATTGATGATGCTAAGCCAGAAGTGCCACTTGAGGTGAGATTGAGTTTCGACACTTTGGAAGCGGATTTGATGAATTTTGACAGTGATGACATCTCAAATTATGAGGAGATAGTGAATGCATTAGGGGTGTCCTATGACCCTAGGCGCCAAACCAAATTGGAGATAAACTTGCAGAATCAAGAGTCACCACCTACTAAGCCATCCATAAAAGAACCGTCGGTACTAGAGTTGAAGGCCCTTCTAGCACATATGAGATATGCATATTTGGGTGCCAACAATACCTTGCCAATCATAGTTTCTATGAACCTAAATGATGAGCAGGTAACACACCCTTATTATGGTGCTTAAACAATTTAAGAAGGCCATTGGGTGGATGATTGCAGATATCATTGGTACCCCTCCCGAGATATGCACATACAAAATCCAATTGGTCAAGGACTACGAGCCTAGTATTGAGCACCAAACGTTTCTCAAACCTTGCTATGCAAGAGTTCTTGCTCAAGGAAATCATGAAGTGGTTAGATGCAGGAGTGATCTATCTAATTGCTGATAGTGAATGGGTGAGCCCATTCAGTGTATCCCAAAGAAAGGGGGTATCACAGTGGTATCAAATGCCAAAAATGAGTTGATCCCTATAAGGCCAGTCATTGGATGGAGGGTGTGAATGGACTACAAAAAACTCAATGTGTTGACAGAAAAGGATCACTTTCTTATGTCATTTTATAGATCAAATGTTGGATGACTAGCTAGAAAGGGTTGGTATTCCTTCTCTGATAGATACTTAGGCTACAACCAGATCACCATTGCTCTAGAGGATCAAGAGAGAATGACATTTACATACCCCTATGACACCTTTGCATTCAAGAGGATGTCATTCGGGTTGTATAATGCCCCAGTGAAGTTCCAAAGATGCATGATGTCCATCTTCTTTGACATGGTGAAGGACACTATTGAAGTCTTTATGGACGACTTCAATGTGGTTGGGGACTCATTTGAGGAATGCTTGAAGTACTTGAATGTCGTGTTGCGGATATGTGAGGAAAGCCATCTAGTGCTGAATTGAGAACAATGTCACTTCATGGTGAAGGAGGGCATCGTGTTGGGGCATAAAATCTCCAACAAAGGGATCGAGGTTGATAGAGCTAAGGTCAAAGTGATTGAGAAGCTTCCCTCACCCATCTCAGTTAAGGGTGTGAGGAGCTTCCTATGGCATGCAGGGTTCTACCAGAGGTTCATAAAAGACTTCTAAAAAATTTCACGCCTATTGTGCAAATTGCTTGAGAAGAATGCTAAGTTCGTATTCGATGATGCATGCCTCAAAGCCTTTGAAGTATTGTAGCAGAAGCTAATTTCAGCCCCAATCATTGTAGCTCCTGATTGGTCAAAGCCCATCGAAATCATATGCGATGCAAGCGGGGTTGCGCTAGGCATAGTATTGGGATAACGCCAAGAGAAGATATTACATCCCATATACTATGCTAGTAAGGCTATTAAGACAACCCAAAATAACTATACTATCACTGAGCAGGAGCTACTTGATGAGGTCTTCACAATCGAAAGGTTTAGGTCATATCTATTGGGGGCCAAAGTGGTGGTGCACATAGACCACTCAGCATTGTGATACTTCAAAGAAGGACGTGAAACTAAGGTTGATGAGATGGGTACTTCTCCTTCAAGAATTCAATTTTGATGTCATCGACAGAAAAGGGACAGAAAATTAGGTCGCAGATCACCTTTGTAGGTTAGAAGATGGGGCAATGGCGAAGTTTGATAATGGATTGGAGATCGATGGCTCATTCCCAGATGAGAGATTGTTGGTAGTGTCCCATGATTTAATACCATGGTTCGCAGACTATTCAAACTACTTGGTAAGTGACATTGTGCCGCTTGTTGTGAATACACACCAGCGTCGAAAGTTCATGTCTAAGTGAGAAAGTTCTTTTGGGATGATCCATACTTATTTCATGTATGCATGGATGGGATTATTTGTCGTTGTGTTCCTGAGATTGAGATGATAAGTATCCTCAAGGCATGCCACTCGTCATTGGTAGGTGGGCATCAAAGTAGAGTTCAGACATAACACAAGATCTTACAATGTGGGTATTACTAGCCTACCATCCATCAGGATGCACACGACTATGCCAAAGCTTGTTATAGGTGCCAATGAAAAGGTGGAGTTTCCCGCAAACATGAGATCCTTCTAAAGCCCATTATGGTGATTGAGTTATTTGATGTATGGAAGATAGATTTCTTGGGTCATTTTGTTAGCTCACATGGAAACAAGTACATCTTAGTCGTTGTGGACTATGTATCAAAGTCGACAGAGGTCGTTGCTCTACCTAATAATAAAGGCAAAAGCAACATTTCTGAAAAGGAACATATTTTCAAGGTTCGGGATCCCCCAGGCAATCATTAGCGATAGAGGTTCTCACTCTGTAATAGGCTTTTCAAGGTTCACTTAAAAAGTATGAGGCGAAATATCGGGTGGCAACTCTTTACCATCCTCAAACAAGTGGGCAAGTGGAGGTGTTTAACAGAGAAATTAAACAAAGTCTATCTAAGACTGTGAATGCAAACTGGAAAGATTGGTCACGGAAGCTAGATGATGCATTATGGGCATACCGGACAACATTCAAGACCCCGATAGGCATGTCTCATTACCAACTTGCCTTTGGGAAGGCATGTCATTTGCCAATGGAGCCTTAGCATAAAGAAATGTGGGCACTAAAGAAGCTGAATCTAGACTAGAATGATTTAGCAAACTCTAGGTTGAGCCAACCCAATGAGCTTGATGAGTTTCACTTGAAGGCATATGGAAGCTCAACCTTGTACAAACAAAGAAGAAGCTGCAACATGATCGTCACATAGAGAATTATCAGTTTGCACCATGGGACTTGGTGCTACTCTATAATTTCGGATTAAAGTTGTTCCATGGGAAGCTCAAATCCAGGTGGTTAGGACCCTTTTGAGTAACACATGTCTTTGATCATGTAGCCATTGAATTGGGAAGAAGAAATGGAGGAACTTTCAAGGTAAATGGTCAAAGAGTCAAACCGTACCTTGAAAATGTAGAAGAAATAAAAATTGTGGAAGAATGGGACCTTCAGGAATTCTGCTTACTCAAGCCATCTATGTCGTGCCGTGATAATAAATCAGCCGCTGCTTGGGAGGCAACTCAAGGTGGAGACCGACGCTTAGGTACCCAGGTATGATTTTTGACCTCTTATACTTTATTTTGCTTTGATTGCGTGCATTGGTGACAATGCACCTCTTTTTCGATGGGGTGTGAGTAGTTTTGGGCCTCACTGAAGTCTGAGTAGCTTAGGTCCATAACTACCCCAATTTTTTATCCTGGGGTTTTCTTGCCTATGTTGTTTTTCCCTATGGATATTTACTTTCAGTTGAACCAGCATGTTTAGGAAGTTTTAGGTAGTATTTATAGCATATAGTATTGATATTTGTGGTATTTACATGTTTTTGTTTTTTGTGTGAAAAATGATACCCACCAAATTTTGATTAGTTCATCTAGACAGCAACCATGCATGTTTAAGCATGTTGACAATGCTTGTTTTGATTAGTAAGGTTTAATTGAGATAAAAAGTATGACCTGAGAGTCTTTTGTTGATAATGTAATCAGTTCCATGTGGGTATGAGCTTAATTTGCTAAATTCATATTTTATGTACTAATTTTGAACTTGCCCTCTTACTCTAAGTTAGACTGTAGATTGATTGGATTAGGAAAAGATCTTAGACCATTGTTCTTAAAAGTCCACTTAGCCTAAATGACTAACCAAATTTGCAGCATATCCCTTGATCCGAATGTTTGAGCCTTTCATGTTCCTATTTTTTGTAAATACCTAATTAACCTAGCCTTGTTAGTTGCAAAATCCTAAAATTGACCCTTGTCCTTCCTTGAACATTATGCACCTTGACTGAGGCAAAAAGCCTAAGATGAGGATGGCTAGCAAAAAGTGGTCTTGGTTCTGAGGATGGATAATGTGCACCTCAACTCAGGCAAAAAGCCTAAGTTGAGTGTTGCTGGTGTAAGGGTGAAACACAAAAATAAGGGGGAAAGTTAGTGATATATATAGAAAAAGGAGAAAAATCATGTACTGGGTGCAAGAAAAATAAGTGATGCCTTAGTAGTGAGCTAAAAAGAAAAATGAAGCATAAAAGCAATGCAAAAGCTGTAAACTGGAAAGAAAGCACCCAAAAAAGCTTGAATTAGGAGGAAAGGGAGAATGGAGTGGAAAGTAAAATAACAGTGTTAGTAGGGCAAAAGTGTAAAAAACGCAGTGTCAAGGAGGGTCGTTAGTCAGTATGTTCCCAGAGTATCATACCAAATCCCCCAGAGCCTACCTTACAAGCCCATAAAGTCCTAAAGTGATCCTTGTCCAAGTAGTTGAAGGTCTTAGTCATGAGTATAGGGGCAAGCCTATGGTATTGGCCATGATGCATGAATATCTTTTGTGAGGGTGAGTGATTTTGCATACTCCCGAAACTATACATGAAAATATCATTGAGAGTGAGATATGAGACCTCTTTCTGTGAGGGAACTTGCATTGCATTGTTAGCACTAGACTTATTCAGTGATTGTAGCTTGTCGATAGTATCTCACTTGTCATAGTTAGGTTGTCGCATGCATTAGGGTATATTGGTTGTCAGGATGGCTGTCTGATTCTGTTTTGAAAAGTGGTATGGGTATCTATGCTTAAATTCGATGAGATGTATGCCATAGATGGGTGTCTTTATGTTACTATACTACTTATATAGATCGTGTCCATTGCTTGAGGAGAAGCAACAATTTTAAGTTGAAGGTGTTGATGTGATGTCAAAATACAACACTTTTGATGCTTAAAACTTGGAATTTTGTATGTTCTCAATGCGATGTTAGTTGGTTTATATGTCTTTGTGTTTTATTTGCAGGATTCCAGGGTTGGCCTTGATTTTCGGAAGAAAATATAGAAGTTGTTATTTTTGAAGATATACAAGACCTTTTGCGGGCCTTAGTCCATTCTATGATCCGTGAAGTAGGTTTCGTGGACAATTCCAGTGAGGGGTTGAGTTTTTGAAGTTTGTTCTATAAACATGCAGATGAATCGTGAAATGCTTTACGAGTCGTAGATCATGTTTCATGCCTTGAGGATCAGAGAAGAGGGACCTTCTAAATACTAATTAGACGAAACCCGCTTACAAGTCGTAAAACACCTTATGAGCCAAAGAGGGGTATCATATACTACTGATCCAGTTTTACAACAACATAGTAAGAGAGCCTGTTTATGGGCCGTGGAATGAGGCATGCCGACCCAGCTACCCTATTTTGTTTAGAACATGTATTTGAAATATTATAAATAGGTTTTTAGGTTATCTTTTGAGGAATTGTATAGAGTTCAACTAGTAGAGAGAAAAAATAGTGAGAAAGCATAGAGAAAACGTTGGAGAGTTTTGAGAAACACTTGTATTTTGATTTGATCTTCTAATCTTGTGATTCTCATTGAAGCTTGGATTTATTTGTTCTTAATTCAATTGTGTAAGTGCTCTATTATGTTATTCCAATTCATAAGTCTTGCATCTACACAAATCATGAGTAGCTAAATCCACAACTAGGATTGTGGGAACCATGAAAACCTAACAAAGTAAATGAGATAAATCATAATTCTTGAAAAGTGTGCATGCATGTATTAATTAACTCTCTTCGTTTTGCATGTTTTCTAGTAGTGGAAAACATTAGAACCCGCCTAGTGTTACTTACTGGACTAAGGTAGTAATGAATAGGAAAAGAGATTGATTAACAAGATTCGATTGATGTGTTCTCATCTAATCAACCGTACTAGGCCATGGGGAGGTTGTACTGGGGCTAACAAGTGCGGGTTAGTAATGCATACTACGGAAATGGCCCAAGTCACGTAATGAAATTCGCCTCTCGCCTGGGCCAAAAGGTTTGGTGAACTTAACTTACTATCCTACATGCTACACATTAGAAATGAATTAGGTTATCCGGTGATATTGTGTTTGGGAATCATGGGAAACAAAATACCCTAGTTCCTCTCCATACTGGTTTACCCCCCCTTCCCCACTTTGGGGAAGTAAGTTGGTTAATCACTCGAATTGCATTACTTGAATTATCCTAAGTCTACATATTCCCTTGGGTTCAACCCTAAGCTTGGTTATGTTTTATTCTTGACAACGACTGCTTTATCCTAAAAAGAAGTATAATTTGGGAAACATCAATCAGAGGGCTACCACCTCCTTCTTCACCAAATCAAAATAAGCTTTTAAAGCCAATATGTATGCACTGTCACCACATGCCTTCTCTATAGCTGCTACCCTGTCTTTCATGTTGGCCAACTCTTTCTATGGTTATCAATCATCATCTTGAGTTTATCCATCCTCAGTTTGTGTGCCTCCGTCAACTCCCGTTGCTTGGCCTCAGCCTCAAGATATGGCTTTAAAGCTTTGACTATGGCCGCCTCAACTAGCTTAGGCATAGATGACTCAACCCTAGTGGCACGAAGATTGACTACTTTGGCTAGTCGGCCAAAGGAAAAAATAAGGGACCTAGTGAGTGGGGGTTGCTCATCTATAGCATGTGCCTCTATATTAGATGAATGTAAAGTAGGGGAAGGAGAGGTTATACCTGCCTCAAGCGCAATTCTGCAGTGCTTGACTCGAGGGCCTCAACATCAGCCACTGATATTTTGTCAGCTGACTTCATCCTCGTCCCTTTGGAATTCAGCTTCAATCCGTCAGATGTCTTGGATGCTATTAGAGTTACCTCCACATCAATCTTTTCGTTTTTGGGGACTCCAGGTTCTCTTGCACAAAGTAGTAATAAGGCTAGATAATGCAATGAGGCCTGAACTTGCTTCGCCCTTGTGAGAATTTCTGGTGCTATGATTGTGCTAAGGTTTAGTCATCGGCGATCCATAATACACCCAACTAATGCTGCCTTGGCATCTCAAAAGATTGATTTATTTTGTGGTGGCATCAAGTTGATGCTAATAAAGCCAAACCAAAATCTCGTCGGGATGTTCATTTCCTTCTTTTCAAAAATGGCTCCCTCCTCTAACCACGAGAGAGTAGGAATCCCAATCATAGGAGCCAACCGAGCTTTTATATCCTAAAATATTTAGATCTTCATCATCTCTTCCATGTCATTTTTGTCTTTATTTGTGCATCCTAGAACATGATTGATTTCAGTTTGGTCAAGGAGATAGACATTGCTTGCTTGATGGCATATGCGGAGCAGATTGAGGAAGAGAAGCTTTGTGAAAGGGCAAGGGAGTCTTAAAGGGCTCGTGTGGGTGGTGGGAACTACTCTCACTATCAGGGCAGTGGTAAAAAAATTCAAAGGTGGCCAAAGGCAAGATGGAAAAGGATGCACCAATACTCCTCCTCCCAGAAGGACATAGGGGTGGCTCCTAAGCCCCAAAGTCCCAATTGTCCTAAGTGTAGGAGGCCTCATAAAGGAGAGTGCTTAACTAGGTAAATGCTTATTTCACTTGTGGAAGCTTGGCCACCATACTGAGGATTGCAGGAGTGGAAGCATAAGGCTTCAAGGCCAGAGGAGTCAAGTTTAAGGCGCCTAAATGACCAATCAGTTCTATGCTCTTCGTGGTCGCCAAGAGGTCAAAGTGGATGCAAATGTGGTTACCAATATATTATGAGTTTCAATTATGATGTATATGCACTTTTAGATCTGGGAGAAAATTTGTCGTTCGTAACCCCATTCTTTCCATCCAGGTTTCATGGATGCCTTGAAGTCTTCCATGATCCCTATGAGGTGAGTAAACCCGTAGGTGAGTCTATCATATCCCAAAGAGTCTACAGAGATTGACCCATTTCTATTTTGCATAAAGTGATTCCATGTAACTTAGTTGAGCTTTCCATGGTAGACTTCTAATGTCGCTTAACCCGGCAACTCAAAGGGAGGCAGGGATGGTCGTTATCAACATAATAACCCAACCGAGAGGTTGGCATCAAATCCTACAGAAAATCATAGTTCACAAATAGAAAAGGTTCATACGGCTAAGCAATTGTAGGATCTGAGGGGTTGCAATAATTGAAAGCGAGATCCAAACTACTCAATATCTATGTAACAAACTATTCAGCAAATTAGGAAAGATGTTGGGGATGTGCAAATATGGGAATCGATCTGCCGACTAGGTCTCAATATTTGACTAAATGACTTGATAATGAGTGAATAGACTAGGTTTCTTATAACCCATTGTTTAGCTATGACACACAAGTGTTTCATATGAGTTAACTACGATATCATATGCAGACCGCCGAGGACACTCCTGGCCTAAGAAGTCTCAAGAAAACCTATTACCTTGGCCATTGAATCCACGGTTGTAGACTTCAACTGAAACCCAAAAAGGTTTTCAGCCATTGCATCCATTCCACACTCTAATCATTCTGTCTAAAGCAACTATGAGAGATCTAAAGTAAACCCCAAGTTCGCAATCTTGAAATTATAAATTAAACATAGGAATGGATATAAATTCACTCAAAACAACTACAAATAAGTCAAAATATCAAAGACCAAATAAATAAATCAAAAACACATATTAATAGCATGCCCCAACATGGGGGTTTTAGACGCGCATGCTAGAAATTAGAGATGTAATATCAAATATAGCAGTTGCAGCCATGTGTAACAAGATAAAATAGAAAATAGTTGATTATCACCAGCCAATCTACTCAAATTTTACTTCCCCAATGCTTGAAAACTTTATCAACCCTTGTACTCTAAAGAACTAATGTTCTGTGTACTACTTTCTCTATAAAATTAAGAAGAATGATATGATATGCACAATGTCCTTTCTACTTTGCTTATCTAGTTCATGCAAAAGTGTGAGAGTTTGTTTTACAAATTGCCATTTGGCAGTCAAGGCCGACCATCGCCAAACACTCTGGCAATGCACCAAATGTGCATTTGACTACTTTTCTCTGCGTCTTCTTAAGGTTTTCTCCTTTGTAACATTGGGTAATGGTTTTTATCTTCGCTGATACAATTTGAAAATTCACAAAAGTTCTTATCACATCGCCTTCTTGTCAAGGTTTTAGGGATATGTGTATTGCAACATTAGGTGGTCTCCTATGCCATTCGGCGGTGCCTCAAATATGATTTGCGAGATCAATTCTAACCATGTTCCTGACTTGAGCTTGAACCTTGGTTTCTTTAATGCTAAGCGGTCCCTTTGAGTGTTTGGTGGATCATCGAATGTGTAGGTGATGTTGCTTTTCTCCGCCTTTTGGCACTTTTTCTCCCTTTTCATGATTCGTCAAGTATTTTCCATTTGTGTACTTTTAATCCCATTTCTTGACATAACATATGCATATTTTTTAGATATTAGAAATAACGGCACACTAAGGACAATGTTTCGTTGCAAATTAGCCCCAAAATCATTCCGAGATATGGACTTATAAACTTCGATGTGATTTTAGAGATGGAATGGTGGCACATTTCTTATGCCTCTATTGACTATAGAACTCGTAGGGTCAAATTCCAATTCCCTAATATCCAGGTCTTGAATGGGAGGGTAGAAACTCTTCATGTAAGGGTTGATTCATTTCTTTTGTAAAGGCTCACAAAATGATTTCCAAAGGGTGCATCTACCACTTAGTGAGGGTCAAAGATGTCTCTTCCAAAGTTCCTTCTCTTAAGTCAGTCCCCATTGTAAGTAAGTTCCCTTATGACTTACTAGGTCTCCCTCCTATAAGGAAGATAGGTTTTTATATATACCTCTTGCCTGACACTTAGCCTATCTCAATTCCTCCTTTTAAAATGGCTCCCACAGAATCTGAGTTAAAGAAGCAACCAAAGGATTTTTTGGAGAAGGGTTTCATCAGACCCAGTCGGTCATGGGGTGCCTTGGTGTTATTTGTAAGGAAGAAGGATGGGTTGCTCTGTATGCACATTGGCTATCCACAATTCAATAAGGTCACTGTTAATAATAAGTATCCCCTTCCGAGGATAGTTGATTTGTTTGATCAACTACAAGGGGATACTCATTACTCCAAGTTTGATTTGAGATCTGGTTATCACCAATTGAGGACAAGATAAACTGACATCCCTTAGACTGCTTTCTGTACTAGGTATAGTTATTTTGGATTTACGGTGATGTCGTTTGGCCTCACTAATGCACTTGCGATATTTATGGACCTCATGAATAGAGTGTTCAAGCCTTACCTCGATATGTTTGTTGTTGTATTTATTGATGACATTCTTATTTACTCCCGAGGTGAGCAAGCACATGATGTACTTGAGGGTAGTGTTAAAAACCTTAAAGCTCTATGCAAAATTTGACAAGTGGGAGGTTTGGCTACATGAGGTTGCCTTCCTTAGGCATGTGGTATCTAGAGAGGGTATCAAAGTTGATCCTAAGAAGGCAAAAGCCATAAGAAACTATCCAAGGTCATTGACTCCCACTGACATAGGGAGTTTTTTTGGGTCTAGCTGGTTACTATAGATAGTTTGTGCAAGACCTTACCACTATTTTGTCTCCACTTACCAAGATAACTCAGAGAAAGCTAAGTTTGTGGATGGATGAATCTGAGAGGAGATTCTAGACTTTGAAGGATTGATTGACTTCAGCCCCCATATTGACATTTCTAGAAAAGAATGATGGGTTCATCATGTATTATGATGCATCAAGGATTGGGTTGGGTTGTGTGTTAAAGCAAAATGGTAAAGTGATTGCCTATGCTTCAAGGAAGTTGAAAATGCATGAGAGGAATTAACCAACTCACAATCTTAAGCTTACGATGATAGTGTTTGCCTTAAATATTTGGCTACATTACTTGTATGGAGTTTATGTAGATGTTTTCTCCAACCACTAGAGTCTCCAACACATGTTCACCCAAAAGGATACAACTTGAGGCAACAGAGGTGGCTAAAGCTACTCAAGGATTATGATATGATGTTAAGTACCACCCTAGAGAAGCCAATGTGGTATCTGATGCCCTTAGTAGAATTTTCATGGGTAGTGTATCCCATATAGAAGATGATGAAAAAAAGGAGTTGGCCAAAGATGTTCGTAGGTTGGCTAGACTAAAAAGTAAGATTGAGTGAGTCCGAAAGTAGTGGTGTAATAGTTCTTCATGGGTCTGCATCTTGTTTTATTGCTAAGGTCAAAGCCAAGCAAGACCTTGATCCCACCTTGGTGGAGTTGAAAACCTTGGTAAATGATGGAAAGGTAGAAGTATTTTCACAAGGGGGAGATGGTGCTCTGATATAAGAGGAGGATGTGTGTGACCAATGATGGTGTAAAAGAAGTTGATCATGCAAGAATCCCATAACCCTTCATATTTCTTCACTCCGGCACTACCAAGATGTATAGAGACTTAAGAGAGAATTACTGGTGGAATGGGATGAAGAAGGACATTGCTCAATTTATTGTTCAAATGTGCCAATTGCCAGCAGGTCAAAGTTGAACACCAAAGGTCGGGTGGCTTAGTAGAAGACATTAACATTCTTACTTAGAAGTGGGAAGAGGTTAACATGGATTTTGTTGTAGGGTTGTCAAAGATCAAAAAGCATGATAGTGGGTCATATGACAAAGTCGACTTATTTCTTACTGATTAAGACAACATTCAGCACTAAGGACTACGCCAGTATATATATCTGAGAGTTAGTGAGGCTGCATGGAATTCCATTGTCCATCATATCGGACGTGGAGTTTAATTCACTTATCACTATTGGAAATCCTTCCAAAGAGGACTTGGTACTAGGGTGAAGTTGAGTACAAATTTTCACTCTCAAATTGATGGGCAAGCTGAGAGGAATATTCAAACGTTGGAGGATATGTTGAGAGTTTGTGTGTTGAACTTAAGGGGAGTTAGGATGAACATTTGCCGCTTATTGAGTTTTCCGACAACAATAGCTATCATACAAGTATTGAGATGACACCAATCAAACCGTTGTATGGTAGACGACGTGGATAGCGCATCAGGTGGTTTGAAGTCAGTGAGGTGACATTAATAGGACTGAAATTGGTGATGAATGTTATGGAGAAAATTAAAAGCATAAGGGAGAAATTGCAAATGGCCCAAAGTCGACAAAAGTCCTATTCTAATGTGAGAAGAAAATTCATAGGTGACCTAAGTTCCATAGTTCCTTTGCATGATGTGAAAATTGAAGAGGATTTGAGTTACGAAGAGGTACCAGTTAAAATCCTAGACCGGCAAGTGAAGAAGCTAAAGAACAAGAAATTTACATCTGTCAAGGTACTTTGGAGAAACCAACAATTTGAGGGTGCTATCGGAAGCAGATATGATGAAGTGTTATCCACATCCATTTCACTCTACTCAAGCTCAAGGTAATAAGAAATCCTTCCGAGACCTCAAATTCCATGCATTTTAGTTTCTTATGATGTATGCATATATTGTGATATTTATAAACTGTTTTGAGATATGTTTAAAGTATGAAATCTGAAATGTTTGAGAAATGATGCTTGACTTGCATTTTTACATGCATATTGGGTTATTTGTTGTTAGTTTACTCTTTAGAGCATGTCGTTAAGTACATTTGGGGATGAATGTTCTCAAGGGGAGATATTGTAATGACCCTAGTTTAGGATCCCTGAGTACAAAAAGGTTGGCCTGAAAAATGACCTAGAATTTTGTGTATGGGACCATTTACAACCTGTAAGATGACAAACGGCTGTAAGTTTGGCTTTTAAATAGAAAACTTCCGGAAGGGGAAAAATTTCCAAGTGTGGGGTAACATACAAACCAAGTGACGGCTCGTAGGATACCTTACAGCTCATAAATGGTTTCATTGGTGGTACCCAGACATGAAGAAAATTTGGAGTTTTTAGGAAAATGATGTACGAGTTATCAGACAACCCGTAGAATGTGTTACGACCTATGGAACCTTTTCGAGGGTAAGGGCAAGGAAGTAAGGAAAAATGGTTACGTGTGGAAGGACTATACGAGTCCAATCGCGGCCCATATGAAGATTCATGACCCATACAATTGTTCGTGGTTTTCAGTTCAACAAAGTTAATTTTCAGGATTTTTAAATATGTCATCAGACGAGGAGACTTACGGCTCATAAGTCAACCTATGGCTCATATTTGGGGTTCCGTAAGTTACTTCTGATAGTTTTTAATAAGGAAAAAATTGGTAATTTCCCATAATCTATCCTATACTATGTCATTTTGGGGATGGAAAGAGACGGCCTTCAAGCCCTAATCTCTATCCTTCTTCATTCTCTAATTCTCTAAGGCAAACAAGGCTCTTAAGATTAGGCAAGAACAAGGCTAGGGTTTCTAAGGTTTCTTTCCCAAAGGTTTCAATTCCATTTCTCTTTTGTTCCCTAGGTATGTAACTTAATTTATGGGTATCCTTTCACCCATAAATTTCCGTATTAAGCATTTTTACATTTTCTTTACGTTTCTCAATTTAATGTGCATGCTTATGATGATTTCATGATCCTTATGTTATTATATGATGTCTATGACGTGTAGAAACTATTTATGAACTAAAGATACACATAATTGAAGTATGATATTGATTACACAATGATTTTCGATATGATTAGCGCTGGTGATTTTGATGTTCCTTTTAAAAGAAACTTCATTATGACTCATATGTTTTATGATTGTTTTACGCTAAATGCTAAGCCCACCTTGTTTTCAATGAAAGTTTCTTATGATTCATGATTATTATTAGGTCATGAAAGAAGAGCTTCAAAGCTAATTTTTTCGAAGATATATGTATGATATTCATTGCCCTAAAATATTGTTTAAGAAAGATACTTTAGTTCGAGCTACTCATATGATTGCTACTTATGATTCTAAAAGCATGTTTTAAAGACTCTGTGCGATGACTTAGCAAAGAAAGGAGTAGAGATTAGGACATTCCGTGAGTTTAGGCATGATCCTTGAAGCTAAATCTCAATATCCCTAACTATGTGACATCATATGAGCCTTATAGGCTAGGATAGTGGATGCACGTAGGCCTCTAACTTATGAAAGACGCAATTGCAAAGTTACTAAGTTTTGGATATCTACCTTGGCAAGTAGATTCTCTTTTTTTCCAATGGAAGGAGTACATTGACCTTTTCCCAATGGAAAGAGTTTATTGGATTCTATGTAGTAGCTCACATGGTCTTACTGTCGGTTACGGTCCATTCCCACAAGTTTATGACCTTATGATATGTCTTGACTTTATGTGTTTGCTTATGCATTCTCTCATATTGACCTAAGCTATATTCATTGCGCATGTTTAAGATTACTTCATGACTCCTTTATCTTATGTATATCCATATGTTATGTTTAATGATGATGGCATTACAGTTTCATCCACACATTGCATCTCATAAACGTAGTACATTCCAAAAGTACTAACGCATATTTTGCCTGCTGTTGCTCTCCAGAGCAGTGTATGTGGTCTAAACAAGTAATATACTAGCCCTAATTAGGGCGACGAGATATCGAACCCAAAGGATTTTAACAAAATTAGTTAAAAGTCCAAGCTATTGCATTTAGAGTGTTTTAGTCAAAATAGTGGAGAGATTTGTGGAAAAATTAAGTAACTAATTAAACTATTGTTAACTTATCAAATTAAGAAGAATTTCGTAACTGTAACCTTATTGATGCAGTTCTAGTTTCAAAGCTTGCATATATGTATGGGTTCCTGACTACAGATTCACAGAGTTAAAATTACCTAAACAAGGTTGCACGCCTCTATCAGCCTACCATTATTGACTGTCTAACTACATCATTGAGCGGGGATAGACATATCAATAAAAGTGCTTTAATGTTATCTTCCTGTATTGTGAACCAAGTGAGGTGTAAGTGTAGTTGTCACAAGTCTCCCTTACACAAATCAAACTAGCCTCCTATTTGAACAAGCTCCCTATACTAATGTTTTCTATTCATTCCAACATCTCTCGAATCCATAATGAATAACAAGTTTACTCCCTAGTTGGCCAGACTTTGTAGTATAGATATAAGTAGTATAAGAGTAGTCTATAGAAACCCATTCATATATGTCAAAAATCAAGAACTAAAACATTGTTTGTGGCTACAATCCTAGAATATTGAAGAATTAGCCACTCACCATAGGTTCATACATCAGGAATAGGGTAATAGTCATTAATAACCAAGAAACAAAGATAAAAAAAACCAACCAAAGTAGCCCTAGAGAGGAATTTTCAATTGTCTCTACTCTCTTCCGTCCAAAAAACCAGTTATAAAATCTAAAGCTAAAAATAAAATATAACTCAAAAATCCCAGAAATCAATTTTGCACGCGCATACTCAAAATCCGCGATGCGGACCACCATGTTTTGAGATGATTTAGCTTTATTTGCTGACTGGATCATTTCGCATAATTTTTGTACAAGTACACGATGGGGACCGTATATTTTTCCTACTTTGCGCCTTTGTCTCCAAGTTTTCAGCTAGCATAGCTTTTCCCCATGTTACGCGCACTTGAGTACTTTTGCTGAGTTTACTGATTTTTATCCTTCAATTCTTAGTTGTGTTCTTCTCCATGACCCGGGTATGAGTCCAGACTAGCACATTCTGAGTAAAAACATGCGAAAACACAACCAATAGGTGCACTTGGCCCCAGATTAGCAAAATAAATGAAATCACACTGAAAACACCTAGACTCTGTGCGCTAACTAGGCTCTATTTATGGGTATTTTTGGCTAGTTCGATGTATAAATACGCCTAAGATTACTACCCCACACTTAGAGCTTTGTTCGTCTTCGTGTGAATCAAGACATATGCATGAGATTTCCTAGGCAGTATGTACAATGAACATCCTACGACTAAGCATTTTGAACCATGCCAAACAATTCTAAAGACCCCTAGCAACATTAATTTTCATCTAACACTGATGTATCAATGCGCACTCATGCAGAATTTTAGTTAATAGCTCATCTAGTTGTCACCCTTAGATGATTATGTGTCCTCACAAGAAGAAATAACCATGCACACCACTTAACCTAGATTGAAGATTAGAAACGGGTACACTATCAACTCTCTCTCTCTCTCAAAAGATGTCTTATGTTGCTTCTAGTTCCCATAGGCTTGCCTTTAATATGTGTATTCAACCAAGTTAGAATCTAACTCAAAAGATCACCTGGGTCTTTTATTTGGTTGTAATGTAGGCTACATGCTTGTGGGGTAATTTATGGATATGACTATTATGGCTCAGTTCCCAAGCATTCATGGCTTTCACTACATCTCTTTTCTGCCTTTACCTTTAATCCTCCCTAACTTAACACCCTTTATTGTATATATAAGATATAAAACTTAAGCACACACTATATATATATATATATATATATATATATGTATATATATATATATATATATATATATACATATGTATATATATATATATATATATATATATATATCAAACACACACAACTATTAATTCCCTAATTCAGCATCTTGGACTTTCTCTTTAGCTTCAAATAGATGAGGGTACTTAGATTTTATTGCCTCCTCCACTTCCTATGTGATCTCTTCTACTTGCTGGTTCCTTCAAAGTACCTTTACTAAAGCTATTTCTTTATTCCTTAGCATCTTAACTTGATAATTTAGAATAGCAATAAATACCTCTTCATAGGTGAGATCTTCTGTAACCAGCACATTTTCAATAGGATTGATACGATATGAGCCACCAATACATTTTCGAAGCATTGAGACATGAAAAATTGGATAAACCATTCAAAGATCTTGGGGTAGCTCAAATTCATATATTACCTGTGTGAACCTTTTAACAATTTTATATCATCCTATGTAACATGGGCTCAGTTTCTCCTTCTTACCAAATCTTATACCTCCCTTCATTGGCGACACCTTCAAGAATACCCAATCTCCTACTAAGAATTCCATCCCTCTCCTTCTAACACTTGTATATGATTTGTGAAGACTTTGGGATGGTTTTAGCTGCCATTGTATTACCCTAACTTTTTCCTTGGCTTGTTGGACTAGATCTAGCCAAAGCAAGGTGGTTCACCCACTTCAAAACACCCAATCGGCAACCTACATTTCTTTCCATACAAAGCTTCATAAGGTGCCATTTTGATGCTTGAATGGTAGCTATTATAGGCAAATTCAATAATTCAAAAGTGATCCACCCAACTACCCTTGAAGTCTAATGCACAAGCTCGCAATAGATCTTCAAGTGTTTGAATAGTGCATTCTGCTTGACCGTCTATTTGGGGATGGAAAGCTGTACTTAAATTTACTTGTGTTCCTAAACTTCTTTGAAAGGACTTCTAAGTCTTTGCGGTGAACTGAGCTCCTCGATCGAATATTATAGAGATTGGGACCCCATGTAACCTAACTATCTCCTTGATGTATAACATTGCACACTCTTCAGTTGTATAATCATTGTTAACCGACAGGAAGTGTGCTGACTTTATGAGTCTATAAATTATCACCCATATGGAGTCAAACTTATGACTTGAGTGAGGCAACCTAGTAACAAAATCCATATTGATCATATCCCACTTCCAAGTTGGAAGCTCTATACATTGTGCTCTACTTTCACTTGTTGGTAAGTCGAACATTGAGCCACAAATTCTATAAGGTCCTTTATGCCTTCCCACCAAAATATTCCCTTCAGGTTATGATACATCTTAGTTGATCCTGGATGGATAGAATATCTTGAATGATGGCCTTTATCCATTATCCTCTTTCTGAATCCATTAATATTAGGTACACATAATTTATTTTGGCAATAAAGTGCTCCATCTTGTGTAAGCTCAAATCCCTTCATCATACCTTGACTTATTTTCTACTTCAGTATCCTAGAATAGGATTATTGAACTGCTTCTCTTTCATCTCAGTTACCAACGAAGATTCTGCAGTATTATGCACCACCCTCCTTTCCTTTGGTGTTTCAAGAAGGCGCACTCCTGAAGTAGCTATTCAACGTAGATCCTTAGCCATCCCTTTCTTCACCACGGTCTGACCACTAGTACTCATGATTGTCTTATGACTTAGAGCATCAACTACCACGTTTGCTTTCCCCCGATGGTATATTATATCAACGGCATTATCTTTTATCATCTCTATCCATCTTTGCTGCCTCAAATTTAAGTTCTTTTGCTTAAAGATGTACTGAAGGCTCTTATGGGCAGTATATATATCATCGTGAACCCCATACAAATAGTGGTGCTATATTTTTAAAGCAAATACAACCGCTTCTAGCTCAAGATCATGTGTTGGGTATTTTTTCTCGTATGGTCGTAGTTTTCTCGAGGCATAAGAAATTACCCTACCATGTTGCGTTAATGCACATCCTAAGCCAACTCTTGAAATATCATAATACACTACATACCCCTCTGTGCCTTCTCGAAGATGTAATGCCTGGCAAAATTACTGAAATACCCCTAGAAAGAGGGCATGCGCGTAACGTATATTCTGATGCTCGTATGGCAAATCCGAGGCCAGATTTCTGATCATCATGAAAAATTGAGTGGGAAAATGGTCTCGATCGATTTTTAGAGCAATCCGTTCAAAAGATAAATTTTTTATACGAAGCACAAAAATAGTGTTAGTAGGCGACAGGGGCACGTTGTGCACCCATCGGGACCAGCACTTATATTCCCTTAAAAGATTTTGACGGGATTGAGAAAACTCTTTCAGAAGATGTTTTTTTGAAAATACGCAATACGCGACTGGTCCGCGTCGCGGACTATGTCTTTTCCGAGTTGAAAATTTCTAGATCATTATGAGGGGCATTCCGGTCAATTCCCTACCCCTCCTAAAACTCTATACATGATTTGATAAGGTTGTTTCGACATGAAAAAGATCTAAAACCCCCATTCTATGTCCTAATCCAATACTTTACTAAGGTTAGGGCTTGAGGAGAGAAGAGAAGATCTTGAGTTGAGAGATTCGTGAAGAGATCCTTGACATGTTTGATTGATAGCTGCATCCCAGGTATGTAAGGCTAAACTAAAAGCATGGGATTGTTCTCTCATGTGTTCTATAGAGGTCATAGATGAGTTGATGGTTGAAGTCTACATGCATGAATTTTTTATAGTGTTTCTTGAAAATATTTATTTGAAATTACATGTTTTCTATGTTAATGATCATCATTCTAATTATTTTCTTGAATCGAATGTTTTCATGAAGAACTTGCATAACCCTACATAACTATTTGAAAGCATGCATAATGAACTTGAGAATTGAGTTCAGAGCCTTGAGTTGAGATTATGATGAGAGAATGACGATGAGTTTATGGAATTTGATTATCTTGTGAGTCTCTATAAATGAATTCTACTGATGTGTCTATTCACTTGATTCCTAATGATTGTTCTAAATCTTGAGTCATTGACGAGATTAATTGATGAGAGGGTTAAAGTCCCTATGCGATTGATTGATGAGAGGGTTAAAGTCCCTATGAGCTTGATTGATGATAGCGTTAGAGTCCCTATGAGATACCGATCGTTGACGGGGTTAGAGTCTCTAGGAGATTTATTGAGATGGAGATTTTATGAGAATTGAGTCAGGAGAAGTATCAAGCACCAAAATAGGTAAGAGTAAGTCCCACTCGAACTCATTAACTAAGTCGCGAAGCATAGAAGAGGTTTTCCTCTTGAGTTTATGTCCCTGAAACAATAGAGGACTTGTTGAGTTTTCTGTCTCCATTTTGGATTATCCATTATGGTTTCAATTCGTTCTTTACCTGGAATGTATAGAACGGTCGTGGCAACACCGGCGGGATATTGTACAATCACTGGCTCATAAGTGATTGATGTCGAATAAGAGAAACTCCTATAAATTTCCTACCTTGAGTACTCTGAGTGGTGATGAGATGAGAGGAGGTGAGATCCTTTGAGATGAGTCTGAGATGATTGATGAGTTTGAGTTGTTGATATATCACTTGTCTACTCTTTATTCTTGCATAGATAGACATTTGACGATTTGATGTTATTTGATATTTATTTTGAGTTGATGTTGTCTCCATAATATTCTACCTGTTTCTGTTCCACTAAACTATTTTACATACCAATAAATTCCAAGTACTGATGTCCACTCTGGACTGCATCATTTTATGATGCAGGAGTAGGTACTAGAGATCGTCAACATGCGCTCCGTTGAAGCTCTGAGATTTGCGGCTATTTTGTTAAGCCTCCCCTACTCCGGAGGATCCCCCATATTTATTTCATCATGCTTTAGAGTTAGATTGAACTATTTCCTTCATTTTGAGTTGGGTAGCCATAGGTCTGTCATTGGCACCACATGATAGTAATAGAGGCTTCATAGACGATGGTTGAGCGTTGATGTTGAGACTTGTGAGCTAGTTCTTTTTACTAGTATTTATTCCTATATATTTCTTTGAGACTTTAGATGAGATGTGCCCATTTACGTACTTACACTTTCCGCTGTTCTGTAGAGTTTATTGATTGAATGATGTGATGAGGCTAAGTGGTTCGCTTGGGGCCTTGCAATAGTCTCTGAGTGCTAGCCACGCCAAGGGTACCTTCCCGGGGCGTGACATAGTAGCATAGGTGTAGAAGTTAGCTATCTTTAACTCTTGGAAGCTCCTTTCACATGTATCATTCCACTAGAACTTGGTTGTCTTATGTGTTAACTTAGTTAGAGGTGCAGATATAGAAGAAAACCCTTCAACGAACCTTCTATAATAACTTGCTAACCCTAGGAAGCTTCGAACTTCTGTGGATATTGTTGGCCTTGGCCAATCTTTCATGGCCTCTATCGTTTGTAAATCAACCCTTATGCCTTCATCAGATACAATATGACCTAAGAGTGCCACTGAATTTAACCAAAATTCACATTTGGAAAACTTGGCATATAACTATAGATCACAAAGAACTTGTAATACTCATCGTAGGTGATTTTCATGGTCCTCCATTTCTAGAATACACCAAAATATCATCTATAAATACTATCACGAACATATCTAGGAATGGCTTGAACACCCAATTCATTAAATTCATAAAAACTGTTGTTGCATTTGTTAGCCCAAATGATATAACAAGAATTTCAAAATGACTATAGCATGTCCTGAAAGCTATCTTAGGTATATCTTTCTCCTTCACCCTCACTTGGTGATATCTTGATATTTAATTAATTTTGAAAAGCATTTAGCACCTGTGATTGATCAAATAAATCATCAATATTGGGAGGGGATATTTGTTCTTAATTTTCACCCTATTTAGTTGTTGGTAGTTAATACACACTCTCAAGGTGCCATCCTTTTTACGTACAAATAACTCGGGTGCACACCCCAAGGGGACACACTAGGCCTTATAAAATCCTTTTCCAGTAAGTTATTTAATTGCTCCTTTAATCCACGTAATTTTGCCAGGACCATTATATATGGAGGGATAGAGATAGGTTGAGTTCCTGGAAGTAAATCAATACCAAAATCTACTTCTCATTCTGGAGGTAAACCTTAAAGCTCCTCAGGAAACACATCAAGAAATTCATTCACTACTGGAATAGATTGAAGAGTCGGTGATTCTGCCTCCATATCCCTCACTCTAACTAAATGACATATATATCCCTTTCACATCATCTTCATTGCATTAAAATAGGAAATAAACTTACCTTTTTGTGCTCCAACATTGCCTTCACATTTGAGGACTGTCTTATTTGGAATGCGGAAGTACACTCTTTTAGTTCGGCAATCCATGGTGTCATAGCAAGAAGAACCAATCCATACCCATTATAATATCAAATTCCACCATTTCCATTTCAATAAGGTCAGCTAATGTGTCATAGTCACAAACAGTTACTATGCAGTTGTAATAAACCCTTCAGATTATAGACTCCCCAGTTGGTGTAGACACTTCAAATGGTTTGTTCAATAGTTTAGGTATTATTTTAAACTTCCTAGTAACCAGTGGAGTGATATATGGTAATGTAGAACCAGGGTCAATCAATGCATATACATTATGTGAAAGATGGACAATGTACTTGTAACTATGTCAGGTGAAGCTTCTAAGTTCTGCCGACTCCCTGGAACATATGTGCAATTTTGGACTCTACTAAAGCTAGTTGCCCCTCTAAAACTCTACCACAACCTGTAGGAACTTTCTGACCTCTACCTAATGGAGGCACTGATGATGATGATTCAATAGCTGATCTAGTAGGTTGTGCTATATCACCCATGCGTCTCCTCGGGCAATCTTTCATCATATTCCTTGGCAAACCAAACCAATAACAAGAATCTATCCCAATGAGACATGTACTTAAATGACACATCCCACATTGTTTGAAATGCTACCTAGAAGGCATTTGTTGGCTTGCCGAATATCACGCTATCTGTGCACCTTGGCCTTCACTTTTTTGCCTAAACTGATTACTTCTAGACCCTTGAAGTTGTGGTGGAGCACTAGTTGTAGAAACAGAGGATGATGTCCTTATCAGTTTATTAGAAAATCGAGGCCTAAACTCACCTTGGTGTGGTGTAAACTCACCTTGTGTCCTTCTTCTTTGCCTTTGATCCTCCAATTTTATGTGCAGAAGCTTGCATCCTTACTATACCTATGCCTTTGCTCAAAGAAGCAATAGTACAATATCTGACCAGACACGAATCTAATCTATCCATATAACGATGAACTATATCCTCCACACTAGCAACTACATTAGGAGCACACCTGGCCAGGGAATTAAGTTGGAGACTATACTCCCTCATGCTCATATTCCCTTAGTGGAGGTTAAAGAACTAATCCGCACGGGCCTCTCGAATCTCTAATGTATGGTCAAGAAATGCCTTTTTGAACTCCTTCCAAGTAGTTGGAGGTGCATCTGTACCCTTAGATTGCTTCCAAGATTCATATCATACTATAGCCACACCATTCAATCTATATATAGCTAGTTTTGTACCACTCACATGCATAATATCCAAACTGCACTAGATTTGAACGATGAAGTCTTGTGGATCTTCATTAGAATCTGACCTGGTGAATGATGGAGGGTCTAAATTAAGAAAGTCACGTGTCCGTGTGATAGATGCCCTATATGCACTACCTGCACCTCCAACTGGGCCTTCATGTCTTTGACGTTGGCCAGCAACTATATGAATTAACAGTTGGACTACATTTCTTAGATCTTTCACAGTGGTCTCGGTAGGTGGTTCTAGGGGAATTTCACTACTTCCCAATTCATTAGGAGATGGAGGAGTTGGAGATGTTTGTGATAGAGACTTGTCTTGGGGCTCATTTCGTTATCTAATTTGACTGGTACTACCAACTACCACTTCTACTTCCTTCCCTTTGCCTTTGCTTTTCCTTATTGGCATACTTACTGTACAAAATAATTCATTCAAAGGAACATTTGGCTCTATGGAACAATCTAAATAATGGAAAGAAAGTGATAACCGCTAAATGCCACGTAGCCTCCTGCATATAAATGTGGTGCATAGAACTTCCATAAGTAAGACTCTACATAAACATGACTTATTAGACTTCCTAGGATGACCCACTCTGATACCACTTTTGTCATGCCCAAAGTCCCACTAAGGCGGACTAACACCCATTACCGACAAGGCCCGGGAGGATCAACCTATAATCATGCACTATCTATGAAAATTATAATAGGTTCCCATACTCAACATGCATTCAGGAAAGTAGACAGTAATAACAAACCAAAAGAAATACATATGACTAGGTTGTTGGAGCCACGATGTCTAGAATACGAGACATGACCACACTTTACTTTATATAGTCTACAAAGTCTCTAGATAAAAAAGACTATTTTATAAGGGTTGGGTCAGGTCCTGCCTTATGACTAACTAATACACAATATAAAAATATAGGCTCTAGACACCCAAAGCCCCGAAGCAACCTAGAACTCAATAATAGCATCTGAATATCCTATACTCCTATTGGGGAGATCTACTAGCTCTATTACTTGCAACATGAAATGCAGGTCCCCCATGAGGGACATTAATATGAGATAATGTACCGAATATGTAAGGCAAGAAGTACTATATATGAAATAAGAATTCAAATAAAATCACACACCGATGTACAGATAAAAGACCACCTTTGGTCATGTTGTGGAATCATGTACTTTATGTCCTTTTCGTTACTTTATCTTTCTTTACTTTACATCTGCACATAGTATATAATATAAATGACCAGCTGATCAATGATGAACCAATATTGGGATCGACCTATTCTGGGATTTCTTTTCACCCCTGGGATACCCCCTGTAATATGGGACCAACCCATGCTAGGTGATTTTTCCACCCCTGGGATACCACCCATCAATAAGAAATTTCACTTTATCTTTCATATTAATTTTAGATGATTCTTGTGGTGTTCATAACAATTTGAGCTACTAGACTATGTATATGACAAGTAACATGTAAACATTCACGTAAGACAAACCACAATAAAAAGTGTTGGTTACACAATTAATGAAATACGTAGGAAATGAAATAACATATGGACTTTATTTAGCTAAAAAGAGCACGTATCTTGGTATATTTACAGACTTGACAATGACTATAAATTAGACCACATCAACATGCTAACAAGTGGATACAAGGTTATTAGTCAAGTTAGAGTTTGTACGTACCTCTATGTGCCAAGGAAGGGTATAGACTTCATGCCAAATAATAAAAAATCAAGTAGCCTTACATACCTTGCTGTACCACCTTGTTATTACCTAGAAATAACCTCCTTTTTCCCCAAATATTTATCTACAACAGTGTGGGTGCTAAAACTAGTATTAGCAGCTAATAAACATGTCTTGGCAGTCCAATCTCATAAAAAAATAACGCTCGGGGTGCAAGCTTGTAATTATCAACCCAAGAGTATTCTTTCAAACTTTCCACCTCTAATCGTATTTTCTAATACACATCCTCATATACATGTCATATCTAGCTTGTTTTCATCCCATAATAATCTCGCAATAGTTTGCCAAGTACAATGTATATCAGCTCCACGCAGCACATAATTAGGTACCATAACATTACGCCTTTTCCCTATATTTCGACGTCAACGATTCAAATCTGTTCCAACTCCAACCAAACTGTTCTCAACATATTTACACACACAAACAGTCCCAAAATAGTTATAAAATATTTCTAAAATAGATAGGGGACGTGAGATAACATTCCCCACTCACCAGCCCATAAATTCCTACAAAAGCACATTCAAGATACCATACAAGAATTCCTTTCAAAGGAAAACAAAAGATGGTGCAGCAACGTGGGCTTATTATTTTCGACCTTAACCCCTTGAGAACTTCAATCTTCATCAATAATAAATCCAACTAAGAATAGAAAAGTCCCTCAATGAATAAGAAAAGTGAGCAATAATATTTTGGAAACATGATGTCCAATACTTCACACAAGCATAACAAATATAGTCCTCAGATTTTTCATGAAAATATTATACTAAAACCATAGTTACTTATACTTACCTTTTCTTTAAAGTATCATGTCCTCTTTAAAAGCCCTAAACGTGTGCTTTGGCTGCTTTGCAAAGTCAAGAGAGAGCAAGGAGAGAACTTAGGGAAATCTGATTTTTTGTCTATGTTAAAATGACTTAAATTGAATGGTTTTTAATCCCTTTTAAAGGGCCATTCTTTGCTGAATTTATCCTTTTATTTAATCCATATTTTACCAAAGTAGTGATGCACCTACTTTGCCCTTTCACTTGGGCCTTATTGGGCTACAACTCGGTGGGGGCTTAGGTGCCATTTTTCTGTTCTTCTTTCACTTTGTTTGGGACAAAATCGTCAAGTAGGTTGTGAATATACTTGGGCGCTTTTCCTTTTTCATCTTAGTCTTCCAATATTGTCCCTTTTTACTTCCCAACATTGGGCTAAAATTACACCATTAACTTTGGGCTTTATTCTTTATTGGACTTTGACCGATTTGGGGTCGGGCCTCGTCTCCATCTCATTTTTACTTAGTTTTGGGTATCAAGTGAGTTCATTCATGTATGAATTAATCTTCCTTGTCTACCTAGTCCATTTAAGCTAAGCATGTAGGTGACTCATGTGCTAGCTTCTTAAGTCCCACAAGCACCTCACTTCTTTTACTTCGTTTAAGGCCGTGATCTTCTTAATTTACTTGAAACATATAATCCTGTAATCTAAAGTTTAAGCACTTTTAAAAATTGGTGCTCATTTGACAAATCCATATCATGTCCTACATGCATAGGACTAGTACACGTAAGATGTGGGGTATGTTACTTATGGGTATGCTTATACTTTCATGTACAAGTATTAATGAACTATTCTTATGTGTGTCAGCATTTTTTACACTATGATTTGGCTTTTAAGTCCAAGTATGTATTAAGATGACTTTAAATGGTTTATAATCCTATACATGTATATATACAATATATTCAATGGATGATGACTTAGTACCACATTAGATCTAGGATTATGTATTACCACCCATCACGTGGGGTTATAAAAGTGATTTATCCATCATGTGGGCTTATAAAAATGGTTTTACCCACTATTTGGGGTTATGAAAATGGCTATGTTTAACTACTCACTTCGTGAGGTTATGAAAATGGTTTTTGTGCTACTACCCTTCATGTGAAGTTATGTTGAAGATGATGTACCACCACTCACTATAGGTGTTATGCTATTCTACCCACTATGTGAGGTTATATATCACCACCCACTCTATGGGGTTATGTTCCTTCCACCTGCCATGTGGGGTTGTGTTTCACCTTACGTTGGTTACGGTCATCTCCACATATTTTCATGTATTATGGCATTCATGCATCATGATATCTTATGGAATCTTGTTATGACTATCTTCTTTCTCTCCCTTTCTCTCTCTCTCTCTCTCTCTCTCTCTATATATATATATATATATATACACACACACGTCCTTGTTCATCTAACATGTCAAATGCAAGTTTATTAAAACTTCGCTTCATTTCATACCTGCATACTTTGCTCATTAAAAATACTAATGCATACTTTATCTCTACATCATATCACAATGCAGGAGCAGGTGATACCTTTGATCATTAATGTGGCTAGATCCAGATGTTTCCATGATTCTGATTGGGTAAGTCCTCCAGCTTTGAGGATAGAGCCTACCTACCTTATTTCATATGCTTTATTTTGTATTCAAGATAGTCTTTCTTTATTAATCAGGGTGAGCCAGGATTTTTCTGAGCCCCTATCTTACTATGGCCTAGTGACATAATTTGGACATATGTGTGTACTTCAGATTCAGACATTTATACTCCACCTTATGATATATCATATTTTATGACTAATGTCATGTATGTGCTTTTGCTTATCTATTTCTTTGATTTACCTTGAATGTTTGTATTAATGCTAAGGGTTAGTTTGGGGTTCTCATTCACTGTGTTACAACTGAGCATTTGCCTTGGGTCATGACTAACTTCGTATCAGACCAATAAGGTTTTGAAATGGTCCTTGGAATCCAATATGCCGCGTTAAGTAGAGTCTTATTCATGGATGTGAAGTGCACCACATCTGTAAGTAGGGAGCTACAAAATGTTTTAGGACATGTCTCACTTCTTCATATATCATGTCAAGCCATGAAATGTGTCCTAAGGATTCCCAAATCTAACAATTATTCTTTGATGACTTCTCTTACGATGCCTCAAAGCAGAACTCCTCAGCCTAGGCAGGCTACTGTTAATAAGAACCAAGCTCCTCAAGAGCCTATGGGAGAGCTAGTTACTCATGCTGCTTTTCAGAATACTTTTGCCATATTGGCCTAGGTTGTGACCAACCAAGCTAGACATGTTGTCCCTCCTTCTCATATACCTACCGTAGTTTCTAGGGTGAGAGATTTTTCCCAGATGAATCCTTCGAACTTCTCTGGGTCCAAGGTTGATGAGAATGCCTAGTAGTTCATTGATGAGGTTTACATGGTGTTGGCCAACATAGGGGTGTCTTTAGAAAAGAAGGCTATGTAGCTGCTTATCAGTTAGAGGGAGTGGCCTAAGTATGGTACACTCAATGGTTGACTGATAGAGTTAGAGATGACAGAGTTGGCTGGGAGGAGTTTAAATATTCTTTTCTGGATCATTTCTTCCTGAACTAAAGGCTCACCACAATAAAGCTACTAGTATTGGACGTCGAAAACTAACCTCGACCCAGTGGAGGATTGCCTGTCCCTACGTGGTTAAATCATGCAGTGATCTTAGGCGTATTTATACATTAACTAGCCAAAAATACCCATAAAAAGAGCCTAGCTAGAGGGCAAATCCATAAGTCTAGTTGTTTTTCACTGTGATTTCATTTATTTTGCTAATATGGGCTAAGTGCGCCTATTGGTTGTATTTCTACAGGTTTTTACTCAGATTAATGCTATTCTAGACTCATACCCGGATCATAAGGAAGAACACAACTCAGAATTGAAGGATAAAATCAGTAAAGTTAGCAAAAGTACTCAAGTGCGCGTTGTAGACCTAGGGAAAAGTTGTGCTAGCTGAAAATTGGGAGAAAAAGGCATGAAGTAGGAAATAAATGCATAGTCCACATTGTGGACTTGTACATAAATTTTGCAAAAAGGTCCAATAGCAAATAAAGCGAATATCATCTCAAAATAGGAAGGTCCGCGTCGTGGACTTTGAGGATGCACGTGCAAAATCGAATTACAAGATTTTTAAGTTATATTTTTGTTTTTAGCTTTAGGTTTCATAACTGGTTTTTTGGACGAAACAGAGTAGCGAGGACTGAAAACTCCTTTTTAGGGCTATTTTTGTTAGTTTATATCTTTGGTTTCTTGGTTGTTAATGATTATTAGCCTATTCTTGATGTATGAACCTATGATGAGTGGCTAATTCTCCTATATTCTGGGATTTTAGTCATAGAAAATGTTTTATTTCTTGATTTTTGACATAAATGAATGGGCTTCTATAGACTTCTCTTATACTACTTATATCTTACTTCAAAGTCTGGCCAACTAGGGAGTAAACTTGTTCATTCTAGATTCGAGAGATGTTGGAATGAATAGAATACAGTAGTATAAGGAGCTTGTTCGACTAGGAGACTAGATTGATTCATGTAAGGAAGACCTATGACAACTACCCTTAGACCTCGCTTGGTTCACAAGACAAGAAGATAACATTAAAGAACTTTTATTAATGTTTCTATCTCTTGTCAGCAATGTAGTTAGGCAGTCAATAATGGTAGGCCGGCAGAGGCGTGCAATCCTATTTAGGTAATTTTAACCATGTGAATCAGTAGTCAGGAACCCAAACATATATGCAAGCTTTGAAACTAGAACTGCGTTTATAAGATTACAAATCAGGAATCATTCTTAATTTAATAAGTTAACAACGAACGAGTCTATTTTAGTAATTTAATTTTTCCACAAATCTCTCCACTATTTTGACTAAGAAGTTCTAAATGTAATAGCTTAGACTTTTAACTAATTTTGTTTAAATCCTTTGGGTTCAATATTCCGGCCCCTTAATCAGGGCCACTATATTACTTGTTTAGACCACATACACTTGCGTGCGCCAGGGAGCAACATGTTTTTCGCGCTGTTGCCAAGGATTTAAATAATAAGTTGGTTAATTATTTGAGTTGTTTTGTTTTGTGGTGTTCACTACATTTCATCTTAGTCGTGCTGTTTTTGTAGGTAGTCAGCTGCTACACTGGAGGAACAAGATTCTTGCTTTCACTAATCTAAGAGGAGAGCAAGTGTCTCTTGTAAAACGTTCTGCCAATTCAATTCATTGAGCAGGAAGATCTAGAGGATAATAAACGAGAAATAGAGCCTATCGGCGAGAAAATAGAAGATGCAAATCCGCCTGCAGCACCAGCACCTAGGCTAGTTTAGGATGTGGCAATCCCGCGAACCACCAATGTTACTAGCTTCTTTCTAAAGCTTGAGCCCAGTGGTCATAGGGAACTCAAATAGAATATGGTCCAGTTACTACACTCTACTGGACAGTTCACTAGGTTGCCACATGAAGACCCACAAGTCCATCTTCAAATCTTCTTTCAGATTGCTGATATGTTCATCGCCATAGGGGTGAACAGAGATTATGTGAGGATGACCTTGTTTCCCTTCTTACTGTTGAGGGAAGCATGTAGGTGGTTGTAGATGGAGCCACCCAACTCCATCACTTCTTAAGATGATCTTACTGTAAAGTTTCTCACTCGATTCTTCTCATCTGGTAAAACAACCAAACTTAGGAGTGAGATTCTAAGCTTCACGCAAGATCTTGGAGAAAATCTATATCAGGCTTGAGACAGGTTTAAAACTCTTTTCATAAATTATCCCTATCGCTGTCAGGTTAACAAGGTGTTGGTCCATACGTTCATTGAAGGTTTGGAACCCACCACCAAGATTCAATCCTGAATGGAATGGAGGATCAAGCCAACCGGTAGTTCAAAAGCAAGCCGGTATGTTAGAGATTGATACAATAACTGCCCTACAGGCTCAGATGTCAGCCATGCAGAATATGATGACTAATCACTTCAACAAATTTTCTTTGGGCCAACAACAAGCATCGGTGGCTATGGGTTAACAACCAACACCAGTAAACATGGTGCAACATCAGCAGAATGGCTGGTGTGATGTGTGTGGAGGAGGAGACCACACTGCTGAGTTTTGTGGATCTAATCCGAAAGCAGTAAAGTTTGTGGGCAATGCCAATAGAGATGGTTATCAAGGATTTGGGAACTTATACAACCCAAATTGGAGAAACCACCCTAACTTCGCTTGGGGTGGAAATCAACAAAATCAGGGGCCATCTCAGCAAAGACCACAAGGTAGCAATGCTTACTACAATTAATAGATGTAGTAGCTTGTAAAGCAAGCCAACCCATACACCATGACAGAAAATGAGTTACTGAGGCAAATTTTGGACAACCAAAACAAACAAGAGGAAGAAATTTGCTCGAACAAGTAGGGTCTCCAGAATTTAGTGAAACAGTTAGGGAAATCGGGAAGCACTATGAATTTTAGACCTCAAGGAGGCATGCCAGGTAACACTGACCCCAACCCAAAGTAGGTGAATGCAGTCAGTACCAGAAGTGGAAGGCTATTGACTGAGTTGGTCCCAAAGAAGGGAGATAAGGTCGAAACAATGTACAGAGTGATAAGGTTGGCAATCCCAGCCCAACTACTGATGAGGCAATTCTAATGCCCAAACTTCCTCCTATATTTCCTAAAAAGATTAAAAGAAGAAGGAGGATGCGTACTTCGAGAAGTTCATCGGGCTCCTAAAATAGGTACATATTAGCTTATCTCTTATTAATGTTTAGCGAGGGATCCCGAAGTATACCAAATATATGAAGGACATTGCGTCCAAAAAGAACAAGTTGGCTGAATATGAAATCATGGCACTCACCGTCCAACATGAACAAGTTGGCTGAATATGAAATCGTGGCACTCACGGAAGCATGTAGCTCCAGGATTCTTAATATATCCCATCTATCGACCAAATTGAGGATCCTGCAAGCTTCACCGTACAAGTAACTATTGGGAGTTGTCTGAATGCAAGAGGTTTATATGATCTGGGCACAAGTATCAATCTCATGCCCAGTTCCATGTTCATGAAGTTAGGACTTGGAAACCCGAAGCCCACCACCATCGTATTGCGATTGGATGATCATTCTGTGGCAAGGACAGATGGTGTGATTAAGGATCTCTTAGTCCAAGTGGGATCTCTCATCTTCCCCGTGGACTTTGTCATCTTGGATTTTGAACCTGACCCAGAGGTTCCATTTATTCTCGGACTCCCATTCCTAGTAACAAGAGGCGCACTGATTGATGTTGCAACAGGGAGGCTCACAATAAGAGCCCATGTTAAGGTTGACGTATTTGATGTGTATAATGCTATGAAGCTTCCTGCTGTATATGAGGACTTGGCAGCTATCACAGTTTTGGATACAATAGCTACAGTGATCTAGGTGGAGATCACAGACCCACTAGACAGAGTGTTACTGAATCAAGGGCTAGTGAATGATGTAGAGGCTGCAGAAATAGAAAATGTGATGAACAATCACAATGTCATCATGCTAAAGAAAGGAGTCGAGCCATTAAATAGGGTATTGGGACCTCCACCCCTAACCCTCAATCGAAGAAGCTCCTCAGCTTGAGTTGAAGCCGTTGCCGTCACATCTCAAGTATGTTTTCCTTAGTGAGAATAACATTTTACCTGTAATCTTGTTTGCTTTATTGACTGCATCCCAGGCGGAAGCTGTTGTAGCTGTGCTAAAGATGAGGAAAAGAGTAATGGGCTAGCATATGTTAGACATCCATAGCATTAGCCCAGCCCTGTGTATGCACGAAATCTTTATGGAAAAAGGCCATAAGCCAGTGGCCCAGCCACAGAGAAGATTGAATTTGATCATCAAAGAGCTGGTAAATAAAGAAGTGATCGAGTGGTTGGATGTGAGGATCATCTTCCCCAGATCAAATAGCAAATAGGTGAGCCCGGTGCAGTGTTCCCCAAGAAAGGGAGGATGACGGTCGTCGCCAATGATAAGAATAAGCTTATTCCAACCCAAATGGTGAAAAGGTGGCACAACTGTATGGACTATAGGAAATTGAATGATGCCACCCAAAAAGACCACTACTTGGTGCCTTTTATTGATCAGATGCTGGACAAGCTTGCTGAAAAAGAGTACTAATACTTCCTGGATGGATATTCAGGATATAAGCAAAATGTAATTGCACCCAAAGACCAAGAGAAGGCAACTTTCACATGTTTATATGGAACATATGCTTTCAAATGCATGCCCTTTGGTCTGTGTAACGCACCAACCACTTTCCAAAGGTGCATGATGGCCACATTCCATGACATGGTGGATGACTTTGTAGAGGTGTTAATGGATGATTTCTCAGTCTTTGTGGAGTCATTCGAGATCTGTTTATACAATCTGGATAGGGTGCTGGCAAGATGCGACGATACTAACCTTGTCCTTAACTAGGAAAATTGTCACTTTCTGGTTAAGTAAGGGATAGTCTTAGGGCACAAGGTGTCAAAACACGACTTGTAGGTGTACAAATCCAAGATCGAGGTGATAGGAGCTGCCTCCACCAGTGTTAGTCAAGGGAGTCCATAGTTTTCTTAGACACGTGGGGTTTTACCGCAGATTCATCAAGGACTTCTCCAAACCCACTATATGCTTTCTTGGAGAAAGATGTACCCTTTAACTTTGATGCTTCTTGTCTGCAGCTTTTGAGATGTTAAAGAAGAAGCTAGTCGAGGAAACCATATTAATAACACTAAATTGAGAGCTCCCTTTCGAGCTCATGTGTGATGCTAGTAATACAGTTGTTGGAGCGGTGTTAGGCCAACGTAGAGAAAAGATGTTCTAATCTATATACTACGCTAGTAAGACTCTAAATGCAGCTCAATGCAACTATACAATTACTGAAAGGAGATGCTAGCATTAGTATATTCATTTTACAAGTTCAGATCTTACTTGGTGGGCACCAAAGTGATAGTGTTCACAGACCATGTTGCGGTGAGGTACTTGTCCAATAAGAAGGATGTTAAGCCCTGAATTATCAAATGGATCCTTTTGATCCAAGAGTTTGACATTGAGATTAAGGATCGGAAGGGGTGTGAGAACCAAATTGCAGATCACTTATCTAGCCTAGAGAATGATGCTCACAATAATAAGCAAATACAGATTAAGGAAGAGTTCCCAGATGAGCAGCTGCTAGCTTTGGAAGTAGATGAGCAACCATGGTATGTTGATATTGTGAGCTATTTGGTGAGCCGGGTGTTTCCCCCTGATGCTAAGTATCAGCAAAGAAAGCGACTAGCTCATGATGCAAAGCCTTACATTTGGGATGAGCCATATCTATTCAAGCAAGGAGCTGATCGAATGGTCAGAAGATATGTTCCTGAGGCTGAGATGTGCAAGATATTAGAGAGTTTTCATGCTTCTCCTTTTGGGGGCCATCATGGAGGTAAGCGAACAACTCACAAGGTTCTGCAATTAGGCTTCTTCTGGCCCTGTCTCTTTAAAGATGCTATCAAATTTGTGAGAGCTTGTGATGCATGCCAGAAGACTGGCACCATTTTCCAAGAGGCATGAGATGCCCCTAAATCACATTTTGGAGGTAGAGATCTTTGACGTATGGGGAATGGACTTCATGGGTAAATTGCAACCTTCTTTTGGTAATCACTACACCTTGGTTGTAGTTGATTATTTCTCTAAATAGGTGGAAGGGGCAGCTTTGCCCACCAATGACTCCAAGGTCGTGAGCAAGTTCTTAAAAAAACAGATCTTCACAAGGTTTGGGACTCTGAGAGCAATCATTAATGATGGAGGTGCACACTTCATCAACCAAACGATGAAGAATATGCTGGCTAAACATGGAGTGCGACATAAGGTGGCTACAACGTACCACCCTCAGATCAGTGGTCAGGTAGAGGTGTCCAATAGAGAGTTGAAACAAATCCAGCAACAGACTGTCAATGCCACGAGGAATGATTGGTCTATCAAGCTTGATAAGGCCTTGTGGGCATACAGGACGTCATGTAAGACACCTATTGGCACATTTCCATATCAGTTGGTCTATTGGAAGGCATATCATCTCTATGTTAAGCTTGAGCACCAAGCGTATTAAGCCATGAAAAGGCTCAATCTCGATCCAGAGTTAGTTGGGAGAAAGAGATTGGAACAGGCGAAGGAGTTGGATGAAATCCAGCTCCAAGCTTATCAGAACGCCAAGCTGGATAAGGAGAAGACTAAGAAAGGGCATGACCAACACATCATAAAGCGCAATTTTTAACTCTTGTTTGAAACTATTTCCAGGGAAGCTGAGATCAAAGTGGAGCGAGCCATATGTTGTGGTGACCGTGATGCCATACGGAGCTATTGAGCTTGGATATGAGGCCACAAACTAAGCTCTTTCGGTGAATGGTCAGCGTGTCAAGCACCATTACAGTGAAAACACGAGTCAAGATGAAATGGCCATGACTTGGCCAATGATGAGTAATGTGACACTGAGTCGTGCTGTGATGCTAAATTAAACACTGCATGGGAGGCTACTCGTTGTGAGTTAATGGTAATTATTTCAGTTTCTGCTTTATTTTTATTTTAAAAAACCCATAGAAAATTAAAAATTGCGCCAAGTGTAGGTCCGCGATAGTGGTGCTTCACGGACCCTGGGTATTTTGGTGCGAAAATTTTGCATCTTCAATTTTCGGTGATCCATTAGGCATTTATTGTATTTTTTTTGCCGGATTAACTTTTTCACTATTTTGTAGGATTTTCATGTGTTCGGGGATTTTTCCTGGGTCCGGAGCTAAAAATTGTATTTTTCGAGACCCGAAAATAATGGCGGTCTAAGACATGCACACGACGCGCCACTGTCATGGACAGGGTCATCGGCCAGCATCCAGGTACAATAAAAAACCAAAAAATAATATAAGTTAGAGTCCATGCGCACGCCGCGTCGCGCACGTGGCATGGATATGCATTAATATTTTCACGTCATGTGCCCCACTATTTAACTCCTCCCCCACTTTTTTTTTGTTTTCTCCCATAAACCCAATGCCTACAGTCTCTCTCTCATTTTCTCTCTATTTTCCTCTTCAAAACACCCATAAATTCAAATTAATCTGCGTCGCGCCTCAAATTCTCCAAGGATTTCATTCCCTACTTTTGTATTCTTCAAGTAAGATAAGTGTTTCTCATAAATTTTGCTTGTTCATTACTTGAGTTTGACTACTTTTTCTTGAATTTGGGGTGAAATTAAGTAAGTTAAGTTGTTTCTGTTGCATATTGTTGTTATATTATTGGTGGTTGTTGAGATTGTAGGCCTAGTTTCTTGATTGAAGTAATTTTTGTGCTTGATATTGTTGGGTGAAAACCCTAGGACAAAAATTTGGGGAAATTCGGGAAAAATTGGGAATTTAGTATCCTTGTGCTTAAATTGTTCATCATGTGAAGAATTATTGTTGAGTTTTGCGAAATTCAAAGTGTGGGGTAGTTTGTTGAAATTGATGCCTTGTTGTGCCCTATGGGTTGAATTATACTATAATTTATTTATTTGGTTGAATGTTTGAAATTATGGTTTTGAAGAAGGTTGTGAATGTTTGGGGTGATGAAATTGTTGGAATTGAAGCATGGGGGATGTATTGTTGATCCTAACTGTGGGGTCATACTGTCAAATTTTATGGTGGTAGCTAGTAGTGAATTGCGAAGACTGAGTACCTTCTCACCTCATGGATTTAATCTAAGTGTGGGGTTGGGTATACCTAGGTGTTGTGTAGAAAGAGCTATGTTTTCTGCAGATGTGCAGATGGCTTCTATCTATGTTTGTAGGAAAATATGACGGGGTTCCTCTAGCAGCAGGAGGGGCATGAGACATCCCAGAGGTGCCCAGAGCCTCGGATCATCTAAAGGGCCAAAGACCCCACTATGGGCTCAAATTTGTAAATAAGGAAGGGCAATCTTTGGTATCGGGCGCACAATGAGACTAAGTATTTCCTGGACGTCCCTATTGATGCCGATTCTTTGGCATGGGATTATCCACAGGTATATTAGTGGTGCATGGATTATCTCCTGACTTTCTTATTTGAGGAGTCGCTACCCTGCAACATCAGTCTTGTTCGTGAATTCTATGCAAATATGAAGACTAAGGCGCATTCTCAAGTGGTGACAGTCCGGAGGATTGAGGTTAACATCACCCTGATTTCCATAAATGGGATCCTTAGAACCATTAATGCTCCCTCAAGCCCATTCACAGAGCTTAAAATCTTTCCTCCATACAGGGCCATCCGTCACACTTTAGCTAGGGTGAAACTCCACGGCTAAGTTGTTTTGCCACAATTATAAGTGCTATCATTAGTCCTTCCCGTTCGCCCACATGAACAGGGAAGCTGGAGTATGAGTGAAGATTGTGATGCACTCTTTTTTCCCAGAAAACATTTCATAGCTTTCACGAGGGATCAAGTGTGTTTGGCCTATGCACTCATGACAGGACCTGAACCCAGCTTCGGGGCTATTTTCAAATCGCCAATGAGGAAGGTGCGGGTCCACCACGAGTGCAGGTATGAATTTAGAGGTTTTCTTACTGAGTTGTGTCACCATGTAGGTGTAACCGAGGAGGATTTGGACTACTTCCCCTGCAATGAGGTCCTGCTATAATGCCCGATGAGTCTACAGGCCCTGTGCTCACTACAGCAGAGAGGAACCATCGAGATGAGCTGATTATGGGACGTATGTTCGGGCTCAAGATGCTGCATCACAAGATAGGTGGGCGCCCTTCCACCCAGCAAGAGCTAGATGTGGTAAAGGCTCGAATACCCGATACCCTCTAAATGCCAATTCCAATACGATATTAGGTATCGGTCCCTATTTTGTAGAGCCCGTGGAGGATGACATTCCCACTGACCACAATGAGGAGCGAGAGGCTTCAAATCTTGAAAAGGATGAGGTTGATGAGGAGCAGCCCGTTGATATCTGGGGTGAGACCATCTTGCCAGGCCTAGAGGAGTGAGCACCCTGCTTCCATTCCACAAGTTTCGTATGGCTAGCACTGAGGGCAGTGCTAAGTTTAAGTGTGGGGTGGGAGTATTATGATGATTATGCTTCTTGTGATTTAATTCAACTTTGTACTAAGATTTTTTTATTTTATGTTTCGTATTTTCTGTTTGGACATCATTTTGATTTTTCTTTTGGTTTGTAATTGAATATGTTTATGCATGAATATTAGTAGGAGTGTGAATGTTTAGTTTATGCATTATCTTAGTTATGATTTCTTTTGTTCTTTGAGTATTGTGGTTGTAAATGTTAGTAGCAGTCATAATTGAGTGCGGGTCCCTATGATGGATGGATGACGACCGTCCTAAGGGTATTCATCAAAGTGAGTCAGTGACGGGGCCCTATGATGGATGGATGACGACCGTCCTAAGGGTATTCATCAAAGTGAGTCTCATTTAGAGTGTTGATAGTTGTATAATAAGGCATTGTATGTAGAGTATGTGAATCAAGTTAACTAAATCACTTGAACTCAAAGTAGCTAATGCTTGTATCTTGTACTTCATGAATGTATGTGCTTAATTTTGAATTCATGTGAATGATGTGATAGTGATTCTAGAGTTAACCTTATGATGAGAGTGGCGTGGGAGCGAGTGAGCTAAATTCTTAGTGTATATTACAATAGTTGCTAGAACATGCCCGGTATGTGGATTAGACTTGGTAAGAATTGAACTTGGAGGAAAGGATCTTGGCATTTCTTTGGTAACCTTAGTACTTTGAAGCTTTTTACCCACCTAATTTAAGCATCCTTAGTTATCCCTTTGAGCTTTAGCCTTTTTTTTTGGTTAACCACATTTTAAGTCAACCCTGTTTCTTTGATATTAAACTGTGCCTGATCCTAATTCCTAAGCGCTTTAGCACACTAAGTCAGAGGGGAGGGAGCTTGAATAGGACACCCAAAGGACAAGTGGTAGTATAGAGAATAGAAGAAAAAGCAGGAAAATTCAGAGCCTGAACCAGTACTGGTCTGCAACCAGTGTGCATCGCGGACCCATTGTGTAAGGCTACTAGATTTGTAAAAAATAAGAGAAATTTATATCCATATCTATCTATCTATATATATATATATATATATATATATATATATATATATAATGCTTATTATCTTGTCAGAGGTTGTTTAAATAAAGGTTTGAACTTGTTTAAGTAATCTAATTATGCTAAAATTTGGGGACGAATATTCCTAATGGGTGATGTAACATGTCACATCTTATGTGTACTAGTCCTATGTGTAAGGGACATGATATGGCTTGGTCAAATGAGCACCAATTTTTAAAAGTGCTTAAATTTTAGATTAGAGGATTATATGTGCGTCTAATGCTTAAAATGATCAAGTGTATATAAGTTTTTAAGTTAAATTAAGGAGATCATGGACTTAAACAAAGTAAAAGAAGTGAGGTGCTTATGAGACTTAAAAAACTAGCAGGTGAGTCACCTATATGCTTAGCTTAAATAGGCTAGGTAGATGGGGAAGATTAATTCATGCATGAGTGAACTCACTTGAGGCCTAAAAATTAAATAAACAAGAAAAGGAGATGGAGACAAGGTCCAACCCCAAATTGGTCCAAGTCTAATAAAGAAGAAAGCCCAAAGTTAAGGGTGTAATTTTAGCCCGTGGTTTGGTATTAAAAAGGGACAATATTGACAACCCAACATAAATAGAAAAAACGGCCAAGTATATTCATAACCTACATGATGATTTGGGCCCAAACCAAGTGAAAGGAGAAGAGAACAATTGGCAGTCAAAGCCCACTGAATCGAAGCCCAATAAGGCCCAAGTAAAAGGGTAAAGTAGGTGCATCACAACCTTGCTAAAATGTAGCTTAAAGTAAGGAACAAAGTCGTAAAAGAGTGGCCTTCTAAAAGGGGTTAAAAACAACCACTTCCAGTCATTTTAACATAGACAAAAATCAGATTTCCCTGAGTTCACTCCTTGTTCTCTCTTGAGTTTGCAAAGCAGCCAAAGCATACCTTTAGGATTCTTGAACAGGACCTAATCCTTGAAGACTAAGGTAAGTAGACATACCTACGATTTTAGTATAATATTTCCATAAAAAACACGAGTATAATAGTTATGCTTGTGTGAAGTATTGGACAGCATGTCTCCAAAAAGATTGTTGCTCATTTTTCTTGTTTATTGAGAGCCTTTTCTCTTCTTAGTTGGCTTTATTATTAATGAAGGTTGAAGTTATTAAGGATTTTAGGTCAAAAATGATAATCCTAGGTTGCTGCACCATTTTTTGTTTTCCTTAGAAAGGAATTCTTGTATAATATCTTTAATGTGCTTTCGTAGGAATTTAATGGCTGATGAGTGGGAACTGTTATCTCACATCCACAATCTATTTTTTGAAAATAATCCCTTTTCCAATTAACAATGTCCCTAGTATATGATCAACTATGATCATGAATGAAAGACTACTTAACCTATATTTATGAAAATATTTATGTATGTTTTATGAAAGTCCTAAACGAATGTATGAATGTTTGTGAAAGGACAATTCTGACCTAATCATGGATTCATGTGTGATAAAGGAAATTCTTACATAGATAAATCACCCAAAGCTTTTATGAGCTACTCTTACGAATGATGACTTTCAATAACTCAAAGCTACGATTGATTTATGATTGTCGATGATACTATTATATACTATACTATGGGATTTGACTTATCCATCAAAAGGGCTTGAGGTGAGGGTTAGGTCTTGTGGACATTAAGGTTATTCGCCCATGGGAATCCTAGTAATAACCTCTTATCTAGAATCATGTACCACCATAGGCTGCCTCTTTAGCCTAGGCTAGTGGATCCACAACTAGCCCCTCATGTTGAATGAATGAATGAGTAGCATTATGGATCCATGTTTTATAACAGCAGTTATTACATCAGTGAATCACCTAAGACTTTTATGAGGTACCCTCGTGAATGATGATTTTTAATAACTCAAGTTGCGATTGATTTATGATTGACTATGATACTATGTTATACTATTCTATGGGATTTGACTTAGCATCTAGAGGGCTTGAGGTGGTGCTAGGTTAGATGGATGTCATCCACCCAAGGGAATCGTAGTAGCAACCTCTGGTCTAAAATTACGTACCACCATAGGTTGTCTCTTTAACCTAGGCCAGTGGATCTACAATTAGCCCCTTATGTTGAATGAAAGAATGTACCATGATGGTACTTTGGCCAGTAGTCCCCCCTCCCCCCACCAACCCTCTTTTAATATAATGGTTGCATTGGATTTCCATGTTGTAGCTCACATGTTCATATTGTCGATTATAGTAATCTCTCACAAAATAATTATGTTACTTTAAGTTTTGCTATGATTGGATGCTTGACCAAATAAGATATGATCATGCTTTACTCTAAATTTTATTTCATGTCTATGTATTGTGGTCTTGCATTCTATGAGTCATGCATTATATCATTCATGATTATATACACCTATATCTATGTATATCATGCATTGTTCACATACTTAGTACATTCCAACGTACTAACGCATATTTTACCTACATTGTTAAAAATGTAGGGTTGGACATTCCTCACTCTCCTCATGGCTAGTTGGCTTGATAGTGTATCACATGATTGGTAAGCCCTCATACTTTGGAGATTTTGCCTATTGAGCTTATGATCCTACTGTTAATTTGATTTTCATGTTGAGACATTTACTTTATTTTTTATTGAGGGTGAGCTAGGGACATGTCTTAACCCCCACCTATTGTTAGACAATGTTATCTATAGGTTTATTGGACATAATGTACTAGAGTCTATGTCGGCTCCTTTGGCTTGCTTATCTCCTTCTATTAATTGAATATTTGAGACTTATTTCCACTTGTATCTAGTTAATGATCATTTGATGCTTTATATGCCTTGTATAATGCTCGTGATTGATATGTAAGATGGATTGGTTGGAGTCTTTTGGGGTTCCACTCGATGTGTCACGCCTAGGACCTAGCTTAGATTGTGAAAACAAGTACATTCCATAAGTACTGACCATATATTTTTGTCTATATTGCCTTATAATATAAGTACATATGCTTCCCATCAGGCCCCCACTAGTATTATTTCTCTCTAATTAGTGTCCTGGGTGAGTCCTCATGGTTTGAGGGCCCATTTATCACGAGTTTGTTGCTCCTTATCATACTTACTTTTAGACATTTATATTGGTGAGCTAGGGTTTGCTTTATACAGTAAAGTTATGTCAAACCTAGTATGTGTTTATATGTAATGTCCCTGAAGGTCATTTTTTCCAGTATCTTACCCCTCTTATTAGCGTTCCCGAGTCATATTTGAAAATTGGTTGTTGAGAATTTTTGTAAAAGTTGAGAGTTTTGCTAAAGATGGAATTTTTGAGGTTTGAATAGCATAATTTTAAAATTTTGAGTTATTTAGAGATTCGAGTCTTGGAATGAAATTTTGCCAGTCTCATTAGTTCTGAAATATGGAAATTTCCTTAGGAGAATTGTCGAAATCAGATTTAGAGTTTGACGTGGCTTCTAAGTTCGAAGTTGGAAATTGAGTTAAAGTTTGAGTTGAGTTTGACTTTGGTCAACGTTTTGAGTTCTGATGCTCATATCAATTTTCTCATGGTTTAAATTATCTCGAGAGGAGATTTTAGTGCTTAAATAGCTTTGCCTTAAATTTTGAGTGTCTCAATATCATTTTGATATTTCAAATGGCCTAAGTTAGATTTAAGGTGCCTATATTAGGTTTCGGATCAAGGAGGCTTCAGATTCAATTTTTGACATTTCCATTAAGTCCAAAACATCAAATTTAATAGGATTGCATGTATGGTTTATGTGCAAGGGGTTCCCAAATAAATCTCGAGGGTTGGTTCCAAGTCTCTAAAATAGTTGAAAAGTTTATTGTGATCTGGTGTTGCAGGCCTCGCTTTAGCAAAGGCCTGGTCGCTAAACCGGCCTTGTTATAACGGCCAGGTGTTGCTATAGTAATGCCTGCCAATTTTTCGAGTGTCACTATAGCGATATTTTTGTCAATCTAGAGACATCATAAAGGAGTTTTCTGACCCTTAAGTACCCTTTTGAACATTTTCTCTATTATTAAACTTTAAGAGCTCGGCTTGGACGAGATTTGCTACATTTTTTAAAGGTTTTTCATTGAAAAAGGTATTTTTCATTATCCATTAATTATCTCTTGATTTTAAATCAAATTTGGAGTATTCAATGAGAAAACCATAGATTTTTCATGAACTTAAATTTTTCATGAAATTGATGATTATGAGTTCGTTTCAGCTCATGTTTTTCAATTTATTTCACCAATGGTTTCTCGATCATGAGAACATTTTCATCAAAATTTTGACATTGATTTTTGGTAGTGAATTTTTGGATGATTTTGCCATTTTTCTTGAATTACTTTTTGGTGTTTTTATTTTCAAATTGTGATTATAAATTTATTTTTGAGAAGATTGTGGTGCTTTGGATTCGATTCGAAAGGGGAAGACATTGTCGTTGGAGTGATTGATGGCTAATTTGAGGCAAGTGAATTTTAAACCTTGTTCAGTTTGATTGAATAGTTTTTCCTTTATATGTGAAAATTGTGGGATTAGTGAATTGTTCTAGCGAAAATGATTGGGTAATGAAAATGTTGAAGTGATGTCATGTATGAGTTGATTCACGAAAGTGATGCCTATTTGTTATTGATTAAGACTTGTGAGTTGATTTGTGAATTAGAATTGTAATGCCAATTGATGAGAATGTAAAAGTGTTCATATTGTTCTATTTGTTGAACTTTGATTCATAGTACATGGAATTGTCCATTGGAGTACTTTATGTGAAATGAGTCAAATGTAGATTTTGAGACATTAATGGAGTTGTTGAATTAAGTGCTTGTGAAATATGGACTTAAATGATAAATAGTCCTAAGTTATAACTACAAGAGGTTATTGAATGACTTGAGCTATGATATGATTACTATGTAATGTGTTGATGATGAAGCAAGTGTTTAAAGAACTATGAAAACGATTGATGATTATTGAATAAATTATTCATATGGACATCTCGCATATTCTTATACTTGTGAAAGTAATTGTTATGTTATGAAGACTTATATTGCTTGATGTTCCATTGATGATGAAAAACTAAAGGAAAATGGCTCCAGATAGAAAAATAAAAGAAACCAAAAAAATGAAAAGCCAATGGGAAATGGTTTCGGCTATTATGAAAGTAAATGTCGAAGGGAAATAGTTTTGATGGATACATGGTCCATATGTGGTCCTGATGGGTTCATAGGACAAACATGTATCAACAGATGTGTATCGTAGAATAAATATGCATCGTGATTACTTGTCATTTGCATTGTATTACTTGCATTTAATGGCATTTCATTTTATTCCATATCATTTCTTACTTAAAAGTTGTTAAATGTACTAAGTGTGATGTACTGAATGACAAGAACCTTGTCTATTATCAAGATTGAACTATGGAAGTGTTGTGATATGTGTTCAATGACTTGAGACTTGTATATTGTGAAGGTTGGACTATTGAGACTTTATAATATGAGATTGTAATTATTTATATTATCTATATTATGCATGCTGGATTTTCTTGCGTGCAGGTTTGTAGTCCGGAGGTATATGGTTGGGATGGAATGAGTGCTTAGTTATTTATTTTCTACCTATAATTAGGTACTCTTATTGAGTACCTCGGTACTCACTAAGGGTGGTAATGGAATCGAAACCTCGCTATACCTATACCAACCATCCCAGTTCGTTACCGGATTTGGTGTCGATCTGGTATAGTCTGGCTAACTCCGGCCAAGGTGGTGCTAGTATGGGTATTAGGATGGAAGTTTATAAATTTATTGTAAGTCTATAAGGACCTAGACTTTGTATGATCATAATGGTGCTTGTAATTTGATTATGAAAAGTTTTCGACCAAAGTGACACCTTATGAGTACCTCCACTAGCTGTGTGACTCACCAGCGACCGCGTGTAGGAGCCTTGAGATGATTTTTAGCCTTGTTTAGAGTGTTGGCCTTAACTTTGGAGTTCAAGACTAAGGTTAACACCACATGAACCCCACACAGTCCGTGTGGCACTTTATGGACCATGTGGTGGCTTGTATGAGTTGCCTTGGCCTTGAAAACCACATTTTAGCCAAGCCTTGTACCACATGAACCTCTCATGGACCGTATAGCCCCTTCATAGTCCGTATGGGCCACCATTTGGGCGTTGGTGTGAAAATTTTCTAAGTATGAGATCATCATCTTAGAACTTCTTTAGTGAGAATTTTCTAACTATGGCTTCACGGAAGGCCACATAGCTCGTGTGACTTGGTACAGTCCATATACCCTCCATACGAGGCCCCTGGCAATTTTTTTGACTTTGTTTCATTAATGCCATTCTTGTAGTTTTGGCTACTCCTAAGGGTCTTTTGTGACTTTTTATCCTACCTTAAGACATTCAAATGACCTATACTCTTCTTTTCTCGTTCAAATTCACTCTACCCTTAGAATTTATTCAAGCTCTATCTTAAGGACTCTCTCAAGAACACTAGTGAAGGCTTAACTTGGGGATTAAGGAAAAGGTCTCTTATTCATCAAATTCTTCTTGTTCTTCTTGGTTAGCTAAGGTATATGGGATTGATTCATGGTCCCTTTCAATCATGAACACCGCAAACTCTTTTACTTGACTTTTATGAAATTTAGCTTACTTTAATCATGGATTTTTAAGATTATTGTTTATTTAATTCAATTGAGATATGGATTATGCTTTGTTGTTGATTTTAAAGTGATTTAAGCCTTAATATGATGAATTGCATGAGTATTATGAAGATTTGGACGTTCATTGTCCCTTCAAAGTTTGATTTAAGCATGGCTAGTCTATATTATGATTTGAAATGTGAATTTACTTATGGTTTACTTGAATTTCATATTATATTGTTGATTTAAGATTGAATCTCTACTGTCCAGTGTTATCCACATATCATTCATAGCATATGCATTCATGAGCATTGAATTTTGATGAAAATGATTTGGTGGGTTAAGCCGACATATGTTTATGAAAATGATTATGATAAAAAGTATGGTTATGACAAGACTATAATTATATAAATGTCTATTGTTATTGGCACTTTGAGAATATTGGGTGTTTACACCATATTGATATTGTGAATGAGCTATTTCTATGTATGAAATGTATGAATTGAATTGTGATTTTGCATTTGAGCCCAAGTTTGCATGATTACAAAGAATGTTTGACTTTTAAGCCTAAGTATGCATTGAAATAATTTGAAACGAAGAATGCCTCTTTTGAAAGCATGTATGAATATATATATATATATATATATATTCTTGTGGGATGATAACATAGCATCGAATAGGATTGGAGGCGTCAGGACTATCCCTACGGGTTCTCTTTATCTCTCTTGAACTATCTGCCAACATAGGTACATAGTAGCAATTATTGTGGCACCCCATGACTGTATCCTCACACGTTTCTATGTTTTAAGCCTTATTCTTATAGGTGGGAAGTGTATTAGGGTCATAAGAGACCTCTCGTACTTAGTTGACTTTAAGACTTTCCCATAAATTGAGTTTGCAGTGTTGGATTGTGCAAGGGTCAATTTTAAATGATCATAACTCTTAGCACATAGCAAAGTATATGTCCCATGACCAGAAAAATGAAAGCCCTTTGAATTATCTTTCCAATACAATTGGTTTCACCTCATTTAAAGATTAGAGTCAAAAGTTTGGGCCGTTTTACTAAAGACTATCAAAGCATATTGGAATTATGAAAATCATTTACGGGCCGTAAAATGAAGTACGGCCCATCTACTAATTCAAGGACAAAAGTCCAGAAACTTTAATTTATTGTCCTAGACTTGACGAACTCGTCTATGAGTCATAAAACCTTTTACGGGCCATAAAATGAGCTCGTAAAGGTGAACTAGAGGCCCTAAAATTAAGCCAAAACTTTACGAAAGGGTCCTTACGGGCCATAAATGAGCCCGTAGACAACTTTTGATAGCTTTTAAAAAAGGATATTTTGGTCTTTTTCTACCCTTTCAAAGCCTAGGATTGACGTTTTTACACCTAAATAAAGCCCTAAACATTTCAGATTAATCTTTTACGCTAAAACACTCTCTCAAAATGTAGAAGCAAAGTTTCAAAGAAGAAAAGAGCTAGGGTTTGAAGACAAACTTGAGAAATCTTTCGAGATACTTAAAGGTTCCAAACTTCTAGGTATGTAAGGGTAACTGAAACATGGATTTCGTTCTTCCGTGTGCCCCATAACATGGATTGATGGTGATGTGAGTAAATTGAGTCTCCCATGAATTTTTCTTGAAGGTTTTTCTTAAAATCTAATGCATATCTATATAATCATGCATGTATTTCTGCTTTCATGCTTTAATTAGTTGAATTTCATGATTTTAACTTACTACACGAACCCTAGCATTATTTCTTACTATTTTCACATATTTTATTAACATGAGCATGCATAAGCATAATTTGAGCTTAAAGAGTCTATGAAACCCCTAACTACTTTAATTCTAAATTTGTTCTCCTAAATGCTATGAGTTAGAACAATGCATGATTGAGTCTTTATGAGTCAAAAACTGAACCTAGAAATAATGTAACCAAAAGGGTTGATAGTTGATGTGATGAGTTGAGTTGATAAATATCTGATGAGACTAGATAAATGAGTTAACCATAGAGTTGATGTCTTATGAGAATATTGAGTCTTGGGAGGGGTATTGAGCACCGAATTAAGTAAGAGTAAGTCCAACTCTCAATAACTATGTAGCTGGCTGTGATAAGGATTAATGACTTGATTGAACTGTAAAATCGGATGTTTCCTATTGTCCCAAAATGAGGACTTGATGTTATTGATTTTGGATCCATTGATGGGATGTCCTATACCCCCCGTAAGGTATTGGATAGATGTGGCAATGACATCGCTTCGTTGTATCATCACCGGCTCATAGGTGATGGTTATCGGTTAGAGAAACTCCTATATAGGCCTTGATAGTACTCTGAGTGGATGGGACGCAGATGATAGATGAGTAGTCATTGTCTAAATTATGTCCTTACTTTAGACTCTTGATATGATGACTGAGTTTTCTACTTCTTGAGTTGAGCTATTTGAGTTAATGTTATTCTTCCTTTACATGTTTCATTCTGCCATTTTACATGCTTGTATATTCCATATACTAACATCCATTTGGGCCTGCATCTTTTCATGATGCAAAGATAGGTACTAGCAGTCATCAATAGGTGCCCCATTTAGGAGCTAATTACTTTCAGCTGATTGGTGAGACCTCCCCCTTTTTAAGGAGGACATTTTGTTTCTTTTCTAGCTTTAAGTTTAGACTTATTTTATTTTACTTAGAGGTAGCCATGGATCTGTCATTGGTACCATTATTAAGATGTCTAGAGGCTTTATAGACTAGACTATTGAGTTGTGATTAGATGTTATGTCGGCTAGTTTTCTTTCACACTAGTCTTGCTTAGTTTATGGATGAGATGATTAGCCTTTAACTTTTATTTATAGATTGTTATTTGCTTTCTTTACATATTCTTATACACTGATGTCTTCCGCTTTTATAATGTGATTGAACAAATGTGATGAGGCTGAGTGATTTACTTGGGGGCTAGCAATAGTCTCAGAGTGTCGGTCATGCCAAGGGTACACTCCCGGGGCGTGACAAACTTGGTATCAGAGCACAGAGTTTAAGAGTCCTAGGGAGTATATGAAGTCGTGTCTAGTAGAGTCTTGTTTATGGGTGTGTTGTGCCCCACACTTTATAAGTAGGAGGCTATATGACATTAGAAATTATTATACTTCCTTTTATACTGAGTTCGTGCGATAGGATTAAAAACTCTACAAAGCTCTATTATAACTCATGCATTACGTGATTATAGATCATGCCTCCAAAACGTACCTTTACCTACAGAAATGCTTCAGCCAACAGTGCTGAGAATCCCACCTCAAAAGTGCCTCCTCAAATGGAGACAAGGAGTAGAGGTTGGCCTACTAGAGCCGTTGGGACTCCTTATCCACCTACTACCATACCTGCTCTTATTTTAGAGGCTGGCTTCAGGGGAGCTATCACTATGGTCTCCCAGCTAGTAGCTGGCCAGAGTAGGAATCAGAGCTCATAGGCTCCTAGCTCTAACTCCCAAGAGTCGATTGTTGCAACGATACCTAGAGATTTCTTGAGGATGAAACCACCAGTCTTCACGGGGTCTAAGGTTGAGGAAGACCCCTAGAATTTTATTGATGAAATGTGGAATGTGTTGAAAGCCATGCATGCGACTGAGACAGAGGGAGTTGAACTTGCTTCCTATCAACTCAAAGATGTGGAAAATGTCTGGCACAATCAATGGGAAGAAAGACAAGGCGGGTATATTAAGCCTGCCATTTGGGACAACTTTGAGAGTGCCTTTCTTGACCACTTCTTTCCACAAGAGTTGAGGGGAGCAAAGGTTGAGGAGTTTGTTAACTTGAAGCAGGAAGGGATGACTGTCAATGTATATAGCCTCAAATTCATACAGCTATCCAGGTATGCTCCAGAGATGGTCCCCGATATGAGGTCTAAGATGAGAAAGTTCATATCCGGCTAGGGCAAACATGTGAAAAAGGAGTGCAAAGAGACATTGTTGATTCCGGACATGGACATGTCTAGGCTTATGGTCTATGCTTAACAACTTGAGGAGAACAAGAAAAGGGATAGGGAGGAGCACTTGAGCAAAAAGGCTAAGTCAGTAGGGCATGAGCCTAGCCAATATAAGAAAGGTAAGAAGGACATATCCTATTTTCAGAAGAGGTCTTCGAACTATGCACCTTCTTCAGCAAGTGCACTAGCTCTGAGTAACAGGTATGATCAGAAGTCTTAGGGATATAAGAATTACAGAGCTCAGGGTTCTCAATCCCAAGCTAGTGTAACTCGAGGTTCGAGCGGGAAACCATCATGTGGCAAGAATGGTAAACTCCATCTAGGTGAGTGTCGTGAGGGCACAAATACTTGCTATAGGTGTGGATAGACTAGTCACTTCCAAAATGAGTGCCCAATGAGGAGGAGGGGTGATGGAGGTAATAAAGTCCAGTCTTCAGCATCACCACAGAGAAGTGCCATCACTAATACGGGTGGGGGTACAAACCATCTGTACGCGATGGGAAATTGATAGGATCAGGAAGTTACACTAGATGTTATCACAGGTATGCTTTGAGTCTTTTCATATGATGTGTATGTCTTGCTTGACCCAGGTGCCACTTTATCATTTGTAACTCCATATGTGGCTGGTAAGTTTGAGATCTTTCCTGAATGTCTTCTTGAGCCCTTCGATGTTTCTACTCCTACTGATGAGTCCATTCTAGCTGAAATGATATATAGAGTTTGCACGGTGTCTATCTATCATAGAGATACTTTGGCAGACTTAGTTGAGTTAGAGATAATTGACTTTGATGTGATTCTTGGCATAGATTAGCTTTACGCCTGTTATGCCTCTATTGAATGTAAAACTTGAACTGTCATATTTCAGTTTTAAATGAGCCTGTTATAGAGTGGAAGGGTAGATCTACAGTGCCTAAGGGTAAGTTTATTTCCTACCTTAGGACCAGAAAACTAATTTCTAAAGGATGTATCTATCACTTTGTGCGAGTTAAGGCTCATGATGTAGAGTCCACCTTTGGAGTCAATTCCAATTGTCAATGAGTTTCCTGATGTCTTCCTAATGATTTGCCTGGAGTCCCTCCTGATAGGGAGATTGACTTTGGGATCGATGTTCTCCCCGATACTCAGTTTATCTCTATTCCGCCATATAAAATGGCTCCCGTAGAGTTGAAAAAACTGAAAGAGCAGTTGAAAGATCTCTGGGATAAGGGATTTATTAGGCCGAGTGTCTTCAAAAGAAAGAAGGATCCCTCAGGATATGTATAGATTATCGCTAGTTGAATAAGGTGACCATTATGAACAAATATCCCCTTCTGAGGATTGACGACTTGTTTGACCAACTTCAGGGTGCCACTATTTTCTCCAAGGTAGACCTCAGATCAGGCTATTACTAGTTGAAAGTGAGAGAATGTGACATCCCGAAGATGGCTTTTCAAATTCGATATGCTCACTTTGAGTTTCTAGTAATGTCCTTTGGATTGACATATGCTTCTACTGCTTTCATGGACCTAATGAACAGAGTATTCAGATAGTACCTTGATATGTTCATGATTATGTTCATCGGTGATCTATTGTGTACTCCAGAAATGAAGAAGAGCATGTTGATCATCTTTGAATTGTTCTTCAGACCCTCAGAGATAAGGAGTTGTGTGCCGAATTTTCAAAATGTGAATTCTGGCTTAAATTGGTATCATTTCTGGGCCATGTTTTCTTGATGATGGTATTCGAATAGATATGCAGAAGATTGAGGTAGTTAAAAATGGCCTAGACCCACCTCTCCGACTGACATAAGGAGTTTTCTGGGTTTGGCTGATTACTACCATAGATTTGTTGAGGGATTCTCTTCTTTATCCTTACCATTGACTAAGCTGACACAAAAGAAAGCTAAGTTTCAGCGGTTCGATAAGTGTGAGAAGAGTTTTCAAGAATTGAAAACTAGATTAACAAGTGCACCAGTTTGATTCTACTTGAAGGGACTGATGATTTCGTGATCTATTGTGATGCTTCTAGAGTGGGATTGGGATGTGATCTGATGCAGAGAGGTAAGGTCATAGCCTATGCTTCCAGGAAACTCAAGAACCATGAGAGGAACATCCAACTCATGACTTAGAATTGGTTGCGGTGGTGTTTGTACTAAAGATCTGGTGCCACTACTTATATAGAGTGCATGTTGATGTATTCACAAACCATAAGAGTCTGCAATATGTATTCACCCAGAAGAGCTTAACTTGAGGCAGAAGAGATGGCTTGAGTTGCTCGAAGATAATGACACAAGAATCCTCTACCATCCAGGTAAAGCTAATGTGGTTACTGATGCTCATAGCAGGTTATGTATGGGGAGCACCACCCATGTGGAGGAAGAGAAAACGAAGTTGGCCAAAAAGGTTCACCGACTAGCACAATTGGGAGTTCAACTAGATGAATTAGGTGAAGGAGGAATTCTTGTGCATAATAAGTCTGCATCATCCCTAGAAGTAGAGGTGAAGGAGAAACAAGATCAAGATCCTACTTTATTACAGTTGAAGAAAGATGTGCATAAGCAGAAGGTGATGTCTTTCACCAAAGGGGGAGATAGAGTATTAAGATATCAAGGTAGATTATGTGTCCTAGATGTTGATGGTGTTTGAGAGAGGATCATGGAAGAGGCCCATAGTGTTAGATATTTCATCCATCCAGGGTCTACCAAGATGTACCATGACTTGAGAAAAGTCTACTGGTGGAGTGGAATGAAGAAAGACTTTGCTGAGTTCATTTCCAAGTGCCCAAATTGCCAACAATTAAAGTTAAGCACCAAAGGCCATATGGAGTAGCTCAGAATTTTGAGATTCCAGAGTTGAAATGGGAGGTGATGAACATGTTAGAAGGTGATTAACATGGACTTCATCACAAGCTTACTGAGGTCCACAGATAGCATGACTCAATTTGGGTAGTAGTTTTTCGGATGGCAAAATTTGCACACTTCCTAACAGTAAAGATGATAGACACTGCAGAGTATTATGCCTGATTATATATAAGGGAGATTTTTATATTGCATAGAATTCCTTTGTCTATCATATCAGATCTAGGAGCTCAGCTCACTGCCCAATTCTTGAAGTCCTTTCAAAAAGGGCTAGGTTCAAAGGTGAACCTTAGTACTGCTTTTCACCCTCAGACGGGTGGTTAGGCAGAGCAGAAGATACAGACTTTGGAGGATATGTTGAGGGCTTGTGTCATTAACTTCAAAGGTAACTGGGATGACTACTTTCCTCTAATTGATATTTTCCTATAACAATAGTTTCCATTCGAGCATCCAAATGGGTCCTTATGAGGCCCTCTATGATAGGAGATATAGATTGCTGATTAGATGGTTCGAGGTAGGTGAAGCAGGGTTAATTGGGCGAGACCTGGTCCACCAAGCTATGGAGAAGGTAAAGATCATCCAAGAGAAATTGAGAACTACTCAGAGTCATCAGAAGTCTTATATTGATGTTAGAAGAAGAGACTTAGACTTTGAGGTCAACGATTGGGTATATCTGAAAGTGTCACCCATGAAGGGTGTGATGAGATTTGGAAAGAAGGGGAATCTGAGTCCTTGATAGATTAGTCCTCACCAGATTTTGAAGAGAGTAGGAAACGTAGCTTATGAGTTCAAGCTACCACCAGAGCTTGCAGCCATCAACTTGGTCTGTCACATTTTTATGCTTAAGAAGAGTTTGGTAGATTTATCCTTGGTTTTGCCTATTGAAAGCAGTAGAGTAAAGGATAGTTAGATTTATGAAGAGATCATAGTTCAAATCCTTGATCATCAAGTTCGCAAGTTGAGAACCAAAGAGGTTGTTTCAGTAAAAGTGTTGCAGAGAAGTCAGTCCATTGAAGAGGCTACATGGGAAGCTAAAAAAAATATGAAGGCTAGAGAACCCCACCTATTCGTGCCTTCTAACGATGAAATTGATGGTAACAATTCATTTCTATCCTCTGAGTTACTTTTCCATTGTTGAGTTGAGTTCTTATCTCTGAGTTGATGTTCTTCTTCAGTCTATGATGTATTTGAGTATGCATGACTTTAACTATATTCATGCCTAATGGTGATATTAGAAATAGTCCTTTAATTCTAAATCCTGAGTTAAGATTGATTTCTGAAGTATGAGCATTCAAGTATCTAAGTATTTGTGTTCCTTCTTGATAGGTCTCCTCGTTGCTCATCATTTAAGGATGAAATTCCAAAAGGGAAATATTATGACATCCCATGACTCTATACTCAAAAGTACCTATGTTTTAAGCCTCATCTTGTAATTGGAAAGTGTATTAGGGTCATACATGACCTCTAGTACTTAGTCGAGTTCAAAACTTTCCTATAAATTGAGTTTCTTATGTTGGATTAAGCAAGGTCAACTTTGAATGATCATAACTCTTAGCACATATAGTATTAGATGTCCCATGACCTACCAAATGAAATCCCTTTGAGTTATCTTTCCAACGCAACTGTTTTCACCTAATTTAGAGTTCAGAGTCAAATGTTATGACTGTTTTACCAAAGATTGCAAGAGCAGAGTGGATTTACGAAACCCTTTTACAGGCCATAAAATGAAGTACGGCTTGTCTGCTAATTCGTGGACAAAATTCCTGAAACTTCAATTTTTGGTCCCAGACTTTACGAACACATCTACGAGTTGTAAAACCTTCTATGGGTTGTAAAATGGGCTCGTAAAGGTGAACCAAAGACCCTGAAATTCGGCCAAAACTTTATGAAAGGGTCCCTACGTGCCGTGGAACTTTCTAGGGGCCGTAAATGGGCCCGTAGATGACTTTTGAAAGGTTTTTAAGAAAGGTTATTTTGATCTTTTCCCATCCTTTCAAAGGCTAGGATTGATATTTTTACACCTAAATAAAGCCCAAAACATGTTAGATTAATCTTTTACGCTAAGACACTCTCTGAAAATATAGAAGCAAGGTTCCAAGGGAGAAAAGGGCCAGGGTTTGTGATAAGCCGTGAAAATATGACTTTTACAACGCTTAATAAATAGAATTATTGTGAGTTCTTCAGCGCATTTGTTAGTTTAATATGTGTTTTATGTTTGTTTTGTAGGAAAAGGAGGATTTCATGGAATTATGGGCATTGGACTGATATGAGGAGATTTGAAGCTGGAATTTGCTTAAGTGTGAAGGGAGTTGATGGTGGATGAACTGGACACACCAAATCATTCAGGTGCGGGGCTGGAAAATCAACAGAAAGTAGCAACAAAGACTAAAAATGCTAGCGTCACAAGCTATCCCGGAAGAAATCAAAGCTTCTCGTTATGGAGTAAAATACAGAGGATGTGCTTGGAGTTATGCACTGCCATGACAGGTTACGATGCCAATATTAAGGTTTAAAGGTTTGGTGTAGAAGGAGACAAAGTATCTAGGAGCACAAGCCACAACTAGGAACAAAATGGAATAAGGAAGCACACCATAAAGGGGTTCACGACCCATGGTATGCTTTACTGGTCGTGAATCTGTCTTGTCTAGGAGAGGCAAAACATTCATGGCCAAGGGCTTTACCACGAGCCCTTTCACGACTCATGGTTCACTCCATGAGCCATGAAGGTGCTCGTGAAAGGCACCAAGGCAAGAAAAGTTTCAAAACACAAACCTGGACATTATGCGAACAAGGCAGCCACCACGACCCTTTTTCACAGATCGTGGGATTTTGCTGGGTCGTGAAGGTTGTCGTCCAATATCCACGAATGAAAAGGACCCAAGCAAAAGCACCACGAGACCATTCATGGTTCGTGGTGTTGTTCAAAACCTGTACAAAGAAGCATGAAGATGAAGTCCTGAAGAAGAAAGTGGCGTGCATTGTGGACAGTTTCCAGGTTTAGGCATGAAGAGGGGCTGATTTTGAACAGTTTTTTCACCAATTAAAGCACCATGGAATGCACCACTGAGTGCACAAATCACCACGAGTTATGGTGATGTTCGTGCAATAGTTTAGCGATTGGAAATCCAAGTCCAATTAGGACTCTTTTCCTACTTAATTTAGGCTTACTTTTCCTACTCGTTTTAGGATTGTTTTAAGACTATAAATAGAGTTAGGTTTTTTATATTTTGGGGGGGACTGGTACCCCACGTCTTGGGGGCTGCTCTTGCACGATTTTTACATCAATTTTCCATAAATGTTTCATCAACAACATGGCTGGACAGTAGCAGATTTCCAGCAACTTTAGTTGCTCGTCTTGGTTATTGTTTGTCGTTTAGATCAAGCGTTTGTCCCCGGATTCTTTGTGTGGCTTCAACAATTGATTTAATCTTCCTTTAAGTAATTTTAACATGGATTACATAATGATTCTTGTTCTAAACCTTGCAAGTTCAATAATCTACACCCACAACTAAGGTTGTGAGAACCATGACGTCTTAATGAAATAGGCAACACGTAAGGTTTTATTGAGACTTGTATTGCAGGTATTATCATTTCCTTTGCTTAAAAGTCTTTCTTGATGAGTGCACGCATTGAGAACTTTCCCGTATTCGTTATTTGTCCAGAAGGAAATTAATGATTAGGAAAAGGGAATTACAACAGTAGATAGAGGCAATCAACCTAAGTTTAAGTCACTTGAGCCCGGAAGGGAATGGTATACTTGGGCTTGGGGATTAGCTTGTATCTAAAGAACTTGAGACTAAGAGGTGATAGTTTTCTAAATTCCAAAGCGAGGCTTAGTATTGAAAATATTCTGAGACCGGAAGGAGATGAATGACATACTTCTAGGAAGGAGTGAACTAGAGGATACCCAACTAGCTAGATTTTGCATGCAATATAACGACCAATAAACCCAATGTTAAATGCTTAATAGTTATACTTCATGGTAACCACAACCCTAGACATTCACAAATCTGCCTAAGCATTAATTTATTTTATTTGCATTCGTACTCGTACTTAGGAGCTTAAATCAAAACCCCCATTTTTACTTTTCTGCACTTGTTTGTTTTCTGGAAGTAGAACCTATGACTGAAGTAGAATAACTAGTAAAGTTGTTTCAACCTATTCTCTATGGGATTGACCCCAACTCTTAGTGGGTAAATATATTGCTAACAATCTTCCATATTCTGTAAAAAGGAGTATGTTTGAACGTTATCAAAAATGGCGTCGTTGCCGGGGAATATGATTTTGAAATAGTCTACTAGTTTTCTATTTAGGTTATAGTTCTATTTTCTAGTTTTACTATTTGTTTTTGTTTTTGCTTCTATTTTGACTACTACAAGGGACAAAGTACATCAAAACTAATGATGACATTCAAAGAAGTCTTTGGTGAAAAGTGTGCTCTCTCCAACAAGCTTTGTACTAGTATTGGTTCTGGTAAGGATTTGATAGCTCTATTCGGAGATTTGCATGAGACTATGAAATCTTTGATGTTAAACTTTCTAAAAGCAAGAATGGATCTAATTGATGAGGTTGAGATATTCGGCTCATATGTTGATTATTTAGATTTTTTATTGCGAAGGTTGATGCTTTTGACGCCCAACAAACTAGCTGCAAATTTTCTGAGGAAGAAAAGATGCTTGTGAAGCAACTTGAAAAGTTGAAACAAGAGAGCCAACTACTTGATCATATTATTATGAATGTTGTCCCAGTTGAGAAGAGTACACTAGAGTTACGTGAGGGAGTGGATAATACTTTTACTAACTCTAGTGCATGTAAAAATGAGGGTGTGAATAATGATAATATTTCATGAGTTAGGACTTATTAGACCTCATTCTAATCATTTTTCTACCCTATATTTAGATGATGAGATATTAATCAAACCATCTGCGCATACAGAAGAATATGAGGAGGAATAATATGTCTATGCTCTTGACTTTGTTGGGCCAAAGTTGAAAAATTATATTCCTCGTTTAAAGGACAAAAATCACAAGGTACGCTCTATTTTATTTGATCTCTTTATTTTTATACCACCACCCCTGGAGCATAGTACAAAATTGGAAAAGAAGCTAGGGGTGCAATTCCTAAGTTCAAAGTGGAGGAAAAAATGAAAGGCAATCCATGCAGATAGATGATGAAGTCCGAGTGATCATGTACATTAATACTGATGCCTACGCATCGTAGGTATGATCACTTCCCTTGTTTTATACTTTGGTTTGACATGCATTGGGGACAATGCATAAAGCTTGTTGGGGAGTGGGGCATCTTGAACCTTGAGGAGTTTTTCTTGCCATGTTTCTTTTCTCTGAAGGTGTATTATCTAGTAGAACTGGCATGTTTAGGTTATTTTGTCTGTCCAAGTATAAGTGTTTATAGAAATCTTTAAGTAAACCATAAGTTTTGTAAAAAGATGCCCAATCAAAATTTCGAAAAGTTTGTATGCGCATGCATCCCATCTGACTAACTTGTGTGATCCTTGTAAAGCATTCTATACATTGTCTAGTTGGCATCTTGATGAATGAAGCATGACTGTGTTGGTTAAGTATTGAATAGTGTAGGATATGTGCCATGTGTGTGTGAGCTTATTTGTTTAATTCGACTGATGCACTTGTAAGCTAGACTTGCCCAGTTAGTCCCACTAAAATAGTTGAATGATTGAATTAGGATAAGATCTTAGGCCCTTTTTGTTGTGAAGTCACTTAGCCTGAAATCGACCAACTAAATGAAATTGTTCCCGTTGAACCAAAAGTTCAGCGTTACTAGACCTTTTTTTTTCTAATCACCCAACTCACCTTCCTTATCTATTCGCAGATCTATACATTGGCCCCGGTCTCTCTAAGGATAGTGTGAACCTCAACCTAGGCAAAAGCCTAAGTTGAGGGTGGCTTATACTTGCCCTGGTCCTTTAAAAAGACATTGTTAACCTCAACTCAAGCCAAAAGCCTAAGTTGAGAGTGGCTATTGTAAGAAAAGCAGAAAAGCAAGTATGGAAAAGAGTCAAGTGATGAGAGGAGAAGAAAAGTTTAGGGTGTGACCATGAGTAAAACAAAAGAGCAAAAAAAAAAAGAAAAGAAAAAAAAGAACGGATAAAAACGGAAATCGCTTCCAACTGCAAAGAAAGTTGGAGAAATAGGGGCAATAAGAGTTTGGGAGCCGAAAGTAGAGGCTAAGCCAAAGCAGTGTCTTGGAGGGGCAAAATTAGTCAATTTGATCCTAAATGTACCTCATCATGTCCCAAGCCTACATTACAAGCTGCAAAAGTCCTATATGATCCTAAAAAGGTCATTTGAGAGTCAAGATGGTAAAAATAAGGGCAAGCATATGGTCTATACTTGTGTGTCAGTTGAAAATCTTTTATGAGCGTGAGTGTTTACTTTCTTATCTCAGTTTTGCATTTACATATTACATTTGACACTTCATTGTAGTGAGGGCACTATCCTTGCACTATTTGTTTGCTACACTAATTGGTTCATCTTTGTTTTTGAGCCTATTTCGGCCAACGGGATATGGTGCAATGTTTAGTTTGATCTATGTGAGTCTGCTTGGATGTGAACACGTTGCAAGTTTAATTTTTGGGCATGAGTTTGATGATTGAGGGGTCGCTATGTACTTCTTGTTAAACACTTGTCTTTGCATGTTGTTATGTTTTGTCTTCTTGGTAAACACCTGTCTTTGCGCGTCGTTATGTTTTGTCTTTGGTCATCACTTGGGGACAAGCAACGAATCTAAGTTGAGGGTGTTGATAAGTCATGAAAATACGACTTTTATGATGTTTAATACATAGAATTATTCTGAGTTTTCAAGCGCATTTGTTAGTTTAATATGCGTTTTATCCTTGTTTTGTAGGAAAAGGAGGATTTCATGGAATTATGGGCGTTGGACAGATTTGAGGTAATTTGAAGCTGGAATTGCTTAAGCATGAAGGGAGTTGATGGTGCATGACCTGGACACACCAAATAATTTAGGTGTGGGCCTGGAAAATCAACACAAAGCAGCAACAAAGACTAAAAATGCTAACGTCACAAGCTATCTCGGAAGAAATCAAAGCTTCTCGTAATGGAGTAAATTACAAAGGGTGTGCTTGGAATTATGCACTGCCATGGCCAGTTACGATTCCAATATGAAGGTGTAAAGGTGTGGTATAGAAGGAGACAAAGTATCCAGGAGCACAAGCCATAACTAGGAACAAAACAAAATAAGGAAGCACACCATAAAGGGTTCATGACCTATGGTGTGCTTTACTGGTCGTGGGTCTGTCTTATCAAGGAGAAGGCAAAAATTTTGTGTCCAAGGACTTTACCACGAGTGCTTTCACAACTCATGGCTCACTCCACGAGGCGTGAAGGTGCTCGTGAAAGGCACCAAGGCAGGAACAGTTTCAAAATGCAAACTTGGACATTATGCGAACAAGGCAGCCACCACGACCCTTTTTTCATGGATCGTGGTGATTTTGACGGGTTGTGAAGGTTGTCGTTCTGTATCCACAAATAAAAGGACCCAATCCAAAGCACCATGAGAACATTCATTGTTCGTCTTGCTATTCAAGTCATGTACAAAGCAGCGTGAAGATGAAGTTTTGAAGAAGAAAGTGTCGTACATTGTGGACAAGTTCCAGGTTCAGGCGCGAAGAGGGGCAGATTTTGAGCAGTTTTTGCACTAAGTAAAGCACCATGGAATGCACCACTGAGTGTACAAATTACCACGAGTCGTGGTGATGATCATGTAAACAGTCCAGCGACTGGAAATCCAGGTCCAATTAGGACTCTTTTCCTACTTAATTTAGGCTTACTTTTCCTACTCGTTTTAGGATTATTTTAAGACTATAAATAGAGCTAGGTTTTTTTATATTTTGGGGGGGGACTGGTACCCCAAGTTTTTGGGGCTTCTCTTGCACGATTTTTACATCAATTTTCCATAAACTTTTCATCAACAACATGGCTGGACAGTAGCAGATTTCCAGCAACTTTAGTTGCTCGTCTTGGTTATTATTTGTCGTTTAGATCAAGCGTTTGCCCCGGATTCTTTGTGTGGCTTTAACAATTGATTTAATCTTTATTGTAAGTAATTTTAACATGGATTACATAATGATTCTTGTTTCAAACCTTGCAAGTTCAATAATCTACACCCACAACTAGGGTTGTGGGAACCATGACCTCTTATTGAAATAGGCAACACGTAAGGTTTTATTGAAACTTGTATTGCAAGTACTGTAATTTCCTTTTATTAAAAGTCTTTCTTGATGAATGCACGCATTGAGAAATTGCCTGTATTCGTTAGTGGTCGGGAAGGAAATTAATTATTAGGAAAAGGGAATTACAACAGTAGATAGAAGCAAGCGACCTAAGTTTAAGTCACTTAAGCCCGAGAAGGAATGGTATACTTAGGCTTGGGGATTAGCTTGTATCTAAAGAACTTGAGACCGAGAGGTGATAGTTTTCTGAAATCCATAGCGAGGCTTAGTATTGAAAACATTTTGAGACCGAAAGGAGATGAATGACATACTTCTAGGAAGGATCAGGAGGTGAACTTGATGTTACCCAACTCGTTAGATTTTGCATGCAATATAACGAATAATAAACCCAATGTTAAATGCTTAATAGTTATACGTCATGGTAACCACAACCCTAAACATTCAAAAATCTATCTAAGCTTTAATTTATTTTATTTGCATTTGTACTCGTAGTTAGGAACTTAAATCAAAACCCCCATTTTTACTTTTCCGCACTTGTTTGTTTTCTGGAAGTAGAACCTATGACCGAAGTAGAATAACTAGTAGAGTTGCTTCAACCTATTTCTTGTAGGATGGACCCCAACTCTTAGTTGGGTAAATATATTGCTAATGACCGTCCATATTCTGTAAAAAGGAGTATGTTTGAACGTTATTAGTTTGAAGACAAACTTGAGAGATCTTCGAAGATACTTCAAGGTTGCAAACTTCCAAGTATGTAAGGCTAACCAAAATATGGATTATATTCTTCCATGTGCCCATAACTTGGAATGATGGTGATGTGAGTAAATTGAGTCTCCTGTGAATGTTTTTTGAAGGTTTTTCTTAAAATATAATGCATATCTATATAATCTTGCATGAATTACTATTTTTATGATTTAATGACTTGATTTTCATGATTTTGCTTTACTACATGAACCCTAGCATGATATCTTACTATTTTCACATATTTTACTAACATGAGCATGCATGAGCATAATTTGAGCCTAAAGAGTCTATGAAACTCCTAACTGCCTTAATTCTACATTTGTTCTCCTAAAGCTATGAGTTAGAACGAAGCATGATAGAGTCCTTATGAGTCCAGAATTGAACCTATAAATAATGTAACCCAAAGGGTTAATGGTTGATGTGATGAATTGAGTTAATAAATGTCCAATGAGACTAGATGAATAAGTTAACCATAGGTTTGATGTCTTATGAGCATATTAAGCCTTGGGAGGAGTATTGAGCACCGAATTGAGTAAGAGTAGGTCCAACTCAAACTCAATGACTACGTAGCCAGCCTAAGAGAGGATTGAACCGTAAAATTGGATGTTTCCTATTGTCCTAAAATAAGGACTTGATGTTATTGATTTTGAATCTATTGATGGGATGTACTATACCCCCCCCAGTAGGGTATTGGAAGGACGTGGCAAGGACATCACTTTGTTGCATCATCACTAGCTCACAAGTGATGGTTGTCGGTTAGAGAAACTCCCAAATAGGCCTTTATAGTACTCTGAGTGGATGGAACGTAGATGATAGATGAGTACTCATTGTCTAAATTACATCCTAACTTTAGACTCTTGACATGATGACTGAGTTTCCTACTTCTTGAGTTGAGCTATTTGAGTTGATGTTATTTTTCTTTTACATGTTTCATTCTCCCATTTTACATGCTCGTACATTTCATGTACTGACATCTATTGACGGTACTAGCGGTCATCAACAAGTACTCCGTTGAGGACCTAATTGCTTTCAGCTTATTAGTGATCCCTCCACTTCTTCCGAAGGAAATTTTGTTTCTTTTCTAGCTTTGAGTTCAGACTTATTTTATTTTACTTAGAGATAGCCATGGGTATGTCATTGGCACCATTATTCAGATGCCTAGAGACTTTATAGACTAGATTGTTAAGTTGTGATTAGATATTATGTTGGCTAGTTTTCATTCCTACTAGTCTTGCTTAGTCTATGGATGAGATGATTAGCCTTTTGCCTTTATTTATAGATTGCCATTTCCTTTCTTTACATATTCTTATACACTGGTGTCTTCAACTTTTATAATGTGATTGAATGAATGTGATGAGGCCGAGTGGTTCGTTTGGGGGCTAGCACTAGTCTCTTAGTGTCGGTCATGTCAAGGGTACCCTTCCAGAGTATGACAATTACCAAAATGATCGAGTCTTAAGGAATAGTTACACATTTGATATGATATGATATGATATAGATATCCTTTTCAAATGACTGGGTCGTAAGGAAGGTGGACATCACATCAAAATGACCAGGTCTTAAGGTGTGGAGTAGATTACCTTTTAGTAAGTATTCTTCTCTCACCCGATAGGAGGTCTACATCAAGCAAATTCTTGTAATAGCTTGCACGAGTTTGAGACATCAGTTATGGTTACATCCCCACCATATATGAGCATTATGGCATTTTATGCATCATGGATTTCATGGCATATCATATACTACGCTTCTTTGTTATATACTTGTTTCTATATATATGCCCTTGTCATCTAACATTGAATGCAAGTTTAATAAGTCATGTTCATTGCATGCCCGCATACTTTGTACATTCAGACATATTAACGATTACTTTTTCCTTCTAACCATGTAGGGTACAGAGACTATATCTATCCACCATTTGAAAGCTAGTTTAGAGTTTGAGAAGTTGTTGTGGTGAGTCCTATCTTCCAAGGACAATCCACCATCCATCTACCTTATGTTGCTAATTTATGCAATTTACTTTGAGGGTGAACCTGAGACATGTCTTGTCCCCCATCGTAATCTATGACAAAAGGAATTTTGGACATCTTGTAGACTCCTGTACGGATATATGTTATGTTAGGCTACTTGGATGTTATGGTTATCTATCTGTAACGCCCGGTAAAATTACCAAAATACCCCTTGAGTGAGGGTATGCGCGTAACGCATCTTCCGATGCTCGTATGGCGAATCCGAGACCGGATTTGTGATCAGCATGGAAAATGGAGTGGGAAAATGGTCTCGGTCGAATTTTAGAGCGACCCGATCGAAAGATAAATTTTCGGATCAATCAAGTCACAAAACAGTGGCTGTCCGCGACGGAGGCGCGTCGCGGACCTGACGTGGAGTGGCACTTGTGTGTTTTCCAAAATTTTCGATGGGATGGAGAGAACTCGTACAAAAGCACTTTTTCCAAAATTACACAGTACGCGATAGGTCCGCGTCGCGGACCGTGTGTTTTCCGAACTGCAAATTCCTAATTTAATTCTAGGGGCATTCTAGTCAATCCCTAGTCCCTCTTAAACACTAGTACACGACTAATTAAGTCGTTTTCAACCAGAAAAGGGTCTAAAACCTCATTCTAAGTCCTATCCCTTAGAAACTAACAAGGCTAGGGCTTGAGGAGAAGAGAGAAGAGCTTGTGGGAAGTTTTCAAGCGGAGACCCCGAAAGTACTCGATTGCTAACGGCATCACAGGTATGTAAGGCTAAACTAAAACATGGAATTGTCCTCTCATGTGCCCCATAGAGGTCATAGATGAGTTGATGATTGAAGGGTCTACATGCATGATTCCTTTGATGGTTTTTCATAAAATTATAATTGAAACTATATGTTTTCTATGTTGATGATCATCATACTATTGGTTTTCTTAAGTTGAATATTATCATGAGAATTTGCATAACCCTACATGATTTATTTTGAAAATCATGCATAATGAACTTGAGGATTGAGTCTAGAGCCTTGGATTGTGATTGTGATTGTGATGATAGAATGATGAGTCTAGAGCCTTGAGTTAAGATTGTGATTGTTGAATTGTGATTGTGATTGTGATGAGAGAATGATGATGAGTGGATAGAGTCTGATTGTCTTATGAGTCTCTATAAGTGAACTCTACCGATGTGTCTATTCATTTAATTCCTAATGATTGTTCTAATCTTGAGTCATTGATGAGATTGATTGATGAGAGGGTTAAAGTCCCTATGAGTTTGATTGATGATAGGGTTAGAGTCCCTATGAGATACCGATCGTTGACGGGGTTAAAGTCCCTACGAGATTGGTTTGATTGGATTGATGATTTTATGAGCATTGAGTCGGGAGGAGTATCGAGCACCAAAATGGAAAAGAGTGAGCCCCACTCGAACCCATTAAACTATGTCGCCAAGCATAGAAGAGGTTTTCCTCTTGAGTTTATGTCCCTGAAATCAATAGCGGACTTTGTTGATTATTCTGTCTCCATCTTGGATTCATCCATTATGGTTTCGATTCATCTCTACCTGGCAAGTACGGGACGGCCGTGGCAACACCGGCGGGATTGTTGTACAATCACTGGCTCATAAGTGATTGTTGTCGGTTAAGAGAAACTCCCATAAACTTCTTACCCTATTCTGAGTCGGAAAGAGATGAGAGGAGGTGAGCTCCACTGAGATGAGATGAGATGAAATGAAATGTGATGAGATAAGAGGAGGTGAGCTCCTTTGAGATGAGTCTGAGATGATTGATGAGGTTTGAGTTGATGATAGGTCACTTGTCTACTCTTTATTCTTGCATAGACAGACATTTGACTACTGATGTGATTTGATATGTATTTTAAGTTGTTGTTTCCATATTATTCTACCGGTGTCTGTTTCATTCAGCTATTTTACATACCAGTACATTCCAAGTACTGACGTCCACTCTGGACTGCATCGTTTTATGATGTAGAGGCAGGTACTAGAGATCATCAACAGGCGCTCCGTTGAAGGTCTGAGATTCGAAGCTGATTTGGTGAGCCTCCCCTACTCCGGAGGATCCACTACTTTTATTTCATCATGCTTTAGAGTTAGATTGGACTATTGATTTTGTTTTGATTTGGGTAGCCATGGATTTGTCATTGGCACCACATGATTAATGATAGAGGCTTCATAGACGAGGGTCGAGTATTGATGTTGAGATTGTGAGCTAGTTCTTTCTACTAGCCTTCATTATTTTATATACTCTTTTGAGACTTTAGATGAGATGTGTCCATTTCCTAATTATATTTTCCGCTGTTCAGTAAAGTTTATTTGATTGAATGATGTGATGAAGCTAAGTGGTTCGCTTGGAGACTAAAAATAGTCTCTGAGTGCCGGCCACGCCAAGGGTACCCTCCCGGGGCATGACACTATCGCATATGGTTATTATGGATTGATTATGTTATAATATGTATTTATGTTAAATGTTGAAATGTGAAAGATCCTAAGTCACGTTTGCCCCCATAGAGAGAATCATACTAACCTGCCCTTTACTCTTTTATGTGCTATGTGTTATGTGCATCCATGAAAATCCCTATCCCTATGATATCCCCATAGCGTGAACTATACTTTTCTGTCCCTTAGATTATGAGTTTACGTTCTTATTATACGCTTTCGAATCGATGATGTGAATATGGATACTTTAAGGCTTTTTTGGGGACCTTCGAGTTCTCATTCACCATATCACTCTTACACCCTAGGTCTAGGTTGTGAGAAGGTTGGTACCTGAGCACTAGGTTTAAAAATTATCCTTTGAGTCTAACATGTCTCGTCGAGTAGAGTCCGATTCATAGGTATAAAGTGTACCATACTTATGAGTGAGAGGCTATGATGGCGTTCTAGGGATTGTCTCACTTCTTCATGTCTTATGGCGTGCTTTGAAACTTGTATTTAGATTTTCTAATCTTGATGATGTCCTTGCTACGTTATAGAAGATGCCTCTATGAAGAGCTTCCCTTCAAAGTTCAACCTCAGTTAATGAGAACCAAGTTCCTCAAGGGCCTATGGAAAATCCGGTCATTAATGGTGAATTCCATATTGTTATTGCTATGCTTGCCCAGGTGGTGACTACTTAAGCTAGGCAGGTCAATCTTCTTCCCCGCGATCCCACTCCGATTTCTAGAGTGAGAGATTTCACTCGGATGAATCCCCTAGATGGATAAAAGGCCGATAAGGATGCTCAAAAATTCATTGATGAACTCTCTAAGGTGTTGAATGTTATGGGAGTGACTTATGAGGAGAAGGCTGAGTTAACTACTTGTGAATCCATGAAAATCCCTATCCCTATGATATCCCCATGGCGTGAGTCATACTTTTTCGTCCCTTAGAATTATGTGTTTACTTCCTTGTTGTATGCTTCCGAACCAATGATGTCAATATGGATACTTTGAGGCTTGTTTGGGGACCTTCGGGTTCTCATTCGTCATGTCACTCCTAGACCTTAGGTCTGTGCCGTAACAAAGTCCCGATATGAATCTACTGATTTCGGTCCGATACTTATTGGTTTGTTTTTAGAAAATGTAATTGGCCGTTTGGGGAAGGACCCATCCGAATGGCTCAAATCGTGACTTTCCAAAAATATAACCATTTTTTCCAACGGCTAATTCTATCCCTGCCCTTTTTTGTTTTAATCCCAGAAGTTTTTCCTAACAAATAACTCCCATTTTTTCAACTATAAATACCCCCAGCCTCTTTCACTATTTTTCATACTAATTCTCACTCAACTTTCTCAATTCTCTCTACTCTCAAGCTAATTATATATTATTTACTCTCAATTTTCAAATTCTTGATTTTGTTAATTTAGTTAGTTTGGAAATCTTAGTAAATTAATTTGGAGCAAATTTTGGTGGATTAATTTGGAGTATCTTCAAGCTTAAGTTTTATCAATTTTTTGTTTTTACGTAGATGTTCGATACATTCATTCCAACTTACAAATTTCATCTTTTTTGTTTTTTTTTTCCTTTACTAGTTTAATTATTTATTTTTTATATTCATATTATCTTTAATTCGTTACTTTTATAATTTTAATATGGATTTCGGTAGAAAAGGAAAGGGAAAAAAGTATATTTTTGGTGGAATTTGACTAATGCATTAACTAGTAAAAATAAATCAGTTGGTACTTCTTAGAAATCTAAATGAAGACAACCACCATTAAGAATTAACATTGAAGATTTTATACATGATAAAACTTATTTTAATGTTGATTCTAATGCTGAGTTAGATCATGAATTTTTAGAAAGAGGATTTGATAATTTTAATGAGTCGCTAGATGAAGATGATAATGAAATTAATTATGATGATGGAACATAACTACCATTTACTAGTACTGGTCCCCCTACTCCCGCTCCCCCCATACATCCTTCTAGGATAAAGCCCAAGACGGAACGTCCAAAAAAATTATTATTTAGCAATTTATGAGCCAAAGTGAAGATAAAACTCAAGTTATTTGTAATAAATGCAAACATATTTTAAACCATAAAACTTGGGGGGGGGGGGGGAGGGGGGAGGAGTCATTTAAAAAATCATTTATGAATAGTTGTATACAATTCTTGCAAGATAAGTCTAAAGCGGAGGCTAAAAAATATGGTACTCCCTTTCTCAATTCATTCGCATGAGTAAAGGGTTCTAACATGGTTCTATCGCAATTAAACCATTCTAACATTTTTTATTCTAGTACACATCGCGCTTATAATAAACAACGGGACCTTAAAGAACCTACTAATATGATTGTTGTTGCTGATTTACTATTTAGTTTTGTCGAAAATTCTAGTTTTATTTATTATATTCAAATTGTTTATAATTCATCGTTTACTGATTTTTCAAGAATACAATTTAAAAAGTCGTTTTGACTACCAAGGTCAACATATACGCTATCTTCATCATTTATTTAGGTATAATACTTTTAAATTGGCAATAACTTTAGATATGAGTCATAGTGTAACTGGTAATAATTATTTTACAATTACTGAATGTTGGATTGATGAAAATTGGATAATGCAAAAAAATAATTTAGGTCATAAAAGTTATGAAAGGTGTAAAATCGATGCTTATATAGTAAAACAATTGTTGATGTTTAGAATTTTATGGAATTTCAAGAAAAATATTCAGTGTATGTCACCACCCGAAATTCAGGTGTGATGGCACTAATCAAAACCACTAACGCGAGTCAACTCAAAACCCAAAAAACTTAATAATAGCAATAAAAGCGGAACATAACAGTCTAAATATATAGATAAGCAAAAAAAATAAACTACAATTATCCCAAGGATTGGTGTCACGTCTACGAGCCTCTACTCTAATGAAATGCAAGGCATAATGTCTAATCCTCAAATAGAACCAAAACATAAAAGTGGAATCCTCAAGGTCTGGTGATAACATAAGCAACTACCTTACAAGAAATCCGGAAGCTTGGTCCAACGACAAGGAAGTCTAGCACAACCTACGAAAGTGTATCAAGGGGTGAACAAGTAAAGCAATGAAGAAAACAAGTAACTTCTTAAATTCCAACCAAAATCCGCTGAACTACAACTCTCCACTCAGAAAAGTCCCAACATAATATAATATACAGATCATAGTAATGTAGATATAGTTATTATCTAGCATAGTATCTCAATGCAAAATTACATAAATAGATCCAACACTTACATCAAGATTAGGGATATAATAAGTACACAATCTCATAAACAATATGCAACTATATCAATCAGATATGATATGAGATGAAGTGGATGCCATGAGATGTATACAATGCAATACAATGTCAGATAGTCATGATGTATTTCTTTCCTTGAATACACATTCGCTAAGCAGATGGCTATCTCAGACAGAACCCATGGGGGCCACACATGGACGATGTATCAATCATCACGGTCGACAATGACCTCGACTAATGTCACATGTCTAAAAATAACCTCGGACCACCGTCATATTACCTCAACTCGACCAATAAAGACGTTGGCCACCAATCCACTTGTTACCTTACTCATATCTTGGTCGTAGCCATCACAAGTATCAATGCACAAATAATAATAGATTAAAAGTACATAATTACAATTATATCATAATATTAACATCATAATGATCTCATTATCTTAATGCCATCAATATCTCAATATCATGAGTGTTTCAGTATCACCAATGTCTCAATATCATCAGTGTCTCAATATCATCAATATCTCAATATATCATATATCTTCACAAAACTAGCCAGAAACATTTCCCTTCGGATTTACATCACAAATGGAATATCAACTCATAAATCATAACACAAGTAATCAATACAAGAATTAATGATCAAGCCTACAATGATACATTTCTACCCCAAAAACTCAATTTCATACACATAGGAGCATACAAGGTCCACACAAAAGGTTAGAATTCCACTTGCCTTAAAGAAAGTCTCGAATCAAGTCAAACTCGCTGCTTTCCTCTTTTACAGTACTCCGAATTACCACAATCTATTCAACTCTGACATCAAAATCACACAACGAATCAAATGACACTAAAATCAACTAATTCGAAGAGAAAGGGTAAAATGTTCAAAATCTCATATTGGAGCCGAAAACTGAAAATTTATGCAATAAAATGCTCTGCACATAACAAGAAATTCAACGATGAAAAAGTTTCAAAAGTAGAGCTAAGATAAGGGAGAAACCAATTATTTAAGTTTAGGAAATTCAATTTAGAAAATTCTTAAATTTCACCAATAAATTCCTAAATTTAGAAGTTAAAACACAAATTAATCAATGAAAATAGATGAAATAGGTTAGAAAATAGTTGCCCAATCAATTTTCCTTCAAAACCTTGAAAATTCTCTCTTAGAACGAACCTTGAAATGACAAAAAAGTGGAAAGGGTTTAAATCATGTTTTTAAAGAAAGACATTGTTCATGCATCAATAGTGCTCCGAAAACGTAGAGCCTTATCTGCAAATCCGGAGACCCAAAAGGATTTACCTCCGAGAACGCGGAGGTCTGGCTGTTAGGTCTCTATGAATGCAGTCCATGAAGTGTGAACGCGGAGCACTAATGCCAGATGCACCAAAAACAGCAATGCACCAGCAACACAGCTCAAATAAGAACAAGAATTGGAACCTCTGGAATTCATTTAGAACACCGTGAACACAAACCAAACATAGAACCCTACCAAAAAAATGATCCAGACTCAATGGAACCGTCAAAATTCGAATTCGAAAACTCCGAGGCACTGAACCCGAGAAGGTTTGTTTAAACTTGTTTTAGACATAAAAACTCAAAATATTCACTGAACCTCTGAAAATTACAACAAAGGCATTTCTAACATTAGTTTCATCACTCGAAACCACTAGAACTGATGGAAATTCAATACTAGCTACCGAACCGCAAATGTTGTCCAAACTCAAACTTATGATCCAAAATAAACTAAAAATGCAACTTTGGGCTTAAAATCTCTGTTTTAACACTAAATTTAATTTTGCAAATTCTCCTAGACTAGATTCGGCATTTCAAAACTTAAGTAGAATCGACGGAATTGAATTCCGACACTCGAAACTCAAAATAACCACAAAACTCAAAATTTCCAACTTTAAGCCTTTTAAAACCATTTTGGCAAAACTCCAGCTCTTTACAATATTTTCAAAATCTGAATCTGGGACATCCATAATTAACACAAGGCAACTTCCAAGAGGAGCAAAATAGTAATTTGACCAAGAATACCATAAATGACCTTCAAGGTCATTACATCATCCACTACTAAAAATAATGTCCATCCTCAAACATGAGATAAGGAACATGTCTTGAAGGCTCAAACAACTGAGGGTATCGAGCACGCATATCTGACTCCATTTCCCATGTAGCCTCACTCTCGAGCCTATGGCTCCACTGGACCTTTACTAAAGCGATCGCCTTGGTCCTTAAACTCCTCACCTGCCTACCCAAAATAGCTATCGGATACTCCTCATAAGTCAAATCAGGGCTCCACTCAATTGAATCCACAGAAAACACATTGGACTCATCCAAAATGTAATGCCACATCATCGAAACATGGAATATAGGATGGACTACAGACAGGTTGGGTGGCAAGGAAAGTCTATAAGCCATCTCTCCACTCTATCAAAACTCTCACAAAGACCAATGAACCTCGGGTCGAGCTTGCCCTTCTTCCTAAATCTCATAACTCCCTTTAAAGGTGAGACTTTCAACCAAACCATGTCACCAACCATGAACTCTGAAGGTGAACCCGCATATCAGCATTGCTCTTTTGGCAACTCTAGGTTGTCACCAATCTACTCTAAACCTATCGTACTCGCTTAAGATCATCATCTCTCAACAAATCAACACCCATACTCACCACCGCTACTATGTCAAACCAACCTATGGGCGATTTGCATCTTCGGCCATACAAGGCCTCAAAATAAACCATCTGAATGTTGGAATAGCAACTGTTGTTGTACGCAAACTCCACTAAGGCCAAATGTTGGTCCCATCTAGCCTCAAAATCTATAACACAAGCTCGGAGCATATCCTTTAATACCTGAATGGTCTTTTCGGACTAGACATCAGTTTGGGGGTGAAAAGTTGTACTCAAATCCAAACGAGTACCCAAACCATGATGTAAAGCCCTCTAAATATGTGAAGTAAACAATGAGCCTTGATCCAATGCAATAGACATTGAGACCCCGTAAAGTCTCACAATCTGACTGATATAAAGCTAGGCTAGTCTCTCAGCTGTATACTTCACCTTGAAAGGAATGATGTAGGCGGACTTAGTCAAATGATCCACCACTACACAAATAGATTCAAAATCCCCGACAATAGGAGGTAAGCCAACCATAAAGTCCATGGCAATACGCTCCTACTTCTACTTGGGAATGGGCATTCGCTGAAGCTCCCCACCTGGCCTCAAGTGCTCAAACTTGACCTGCTAATATGTCAAGCATGTGGATAAAAACTCTGAAACATCTCTCTTCATACCAGGCTACCAACAATGGTGACTTAGATCATGGTACATCTTTGTTGCCCCTACATGAATGGAATATCTAACACAATGAGCCTACTTAAGTATCAATATGATCAAATCGCCCACCTTGGGCACACAGATATGACTCCCAATCCTAAAAACACCATCAGAATCAAGCACAGCCTCTTTAGCTTCACGTCTAGTCACCTTAATACATAATTTTCCACCCTAAAACTGTGCCTCGCAAATTTGATCCATTAAAGATGAGCAAGCCTCAATAGTAGCAAGCACTCTACCTTGCTCTAAAATCTATAACCTCACCAACCTATTAGCCAATCTTTGAACATCTCAAGCCAACAGTCCCTCCTCAACTCGGATAGTTGCTAAAATCCACATGCTGGAAGCCTTCCTACTTAATGCATCGGTCACCACATTAGCCTTCCAGGGATAATAGAGAATAGTCAAGTCATAATCTTTTAGAAGCTCAATCCACCTTATTTGTCTCAGAGGAAGCTCTCTTCACACTCATCGAACCAATGAAATACCACATTTATCTAAGTAAGCTTGGTTAGCAGAGCTATAATAGTGAAGAAACCCTGAACAAAATGATGATAATAACTAACCAAGCCTATAAAACTGAGAATCGTTCTAGCTGAGGTAGGCCTAGTCCGACCTTGGATGGCCTTAATCTTTGCCAAATCAACTTAATTACCCTCCTTGGACACCATGTGCCCAAGAAAGCTATTGAACTCAACTAGAACTCGTACTTGGAAAACTTTGCATACAGTTTCTCCTCCCTAAGCCTCTGAAGTACAATCTTCAAATTCCTCACATGGTCCCCCTCAGTCTTGGAATAGACCAAGATATCATCAATGAATATAGTCATGAACGAATCCAGATACATCCAGAACACCCCATTCATCAACTCCATAAATTTTGCAGGGGCGTTAGTCAAACCAAAGGACATAAAAAGAAACTCATAATGGCTATACCTAGTCCAAAAGGTTGTCTTGGGTATATATGATGGCTGAATTCGAAGCTAATGATACCCGAACCTCAAGTCAACCTTAGAAAATAGGGATGCTCCTTGAGGATCATCAAATAAGTCATCGGTGCAGGGAAGCGGGTACTTGAGCTTGATAGTCACTTTGTTCAATTGTCTATACTCAATACATATCCTCATGGATTTGTCCTTCTTCTTAACAAACAGGATTGGTGTACCCCATGGTGAAACATAAGGTGAATAAAGCCCTTGCTCAACAGACCCTAGAGCTGCTCCTTTAACTCTTTTAATTCAGCTGGAGCCTCCGATAAGGAGTGACAAAAGCCACCTCTAACTTCTTTTGAATAGTCTCATTCCTAATCTTATCATCCCTGGTATGTCCACACATCCATCTCAACATCCACATCACTGTGACTTGCATCTTCTAAACATGTGAGTTTTTGATTGGCCAACACTCTACCCCATACAACAAAGATGGTCTAACCCCATTCTATAAAATTTATCTTTAAGTTTAGGTAGTATCTTCTTATTACATAGTACTCCAGAGGTAAGTCTCTATTTTGTCCATGCTGCCCAAATATGATATGTGACATCATCATTGTTATAGGTAAGTCTCTATTTTGTCCATGCTGCCCAAATATGATATGTGATATCGTCATTGTTATCACTACTACTCTGGATGATAGACCCAAGATATTTAAAGTTTTCTCTCTTGGGAATAGGTTGAGTGGCAAGCCTCACATCAATATTTGTTTCATCCCTCACAACATTAAATTTGCACTCCAAGTATTTTGTTTTGGTCCTGCTCAGTTTGAATCCTTTAGATTCCAAAGCATGTCTCCAAACCTCCAATATATTATTAACTTTAGTCTGAGTCTCATCAATTAGTACTATATCATCAGGAAATAGCATACAACATGGAACCTCCTCCTGAATAAATTGTGTTAGCTCATCCATCACCAAGGCAATGAAATTAAAGAATGGAGTAAAAAAAATTTATGTCTCCATGGGTGGAAGGAACCGATGGATGAAACCCACATACCTTTAAGCCTTGAATAGAAGTTTGAATAAATTTTAAGCTTGAACCTTGTGATTCTTGAAGGATTTTTCACTTGAACCTTGAAAGAAGATTTGTGAGGATTTTTTAGTATTGGGGGTTCAAGGGTTTGATTGAAAGAGTGTTGAATATAGGTATGGGAGGGTAAAAGGGTAAAAATGCACCTTAGGATGTTGAAAAATATATAGGGGAAATGATCCAAAAGCCCCCATTTAAAACTAAAAAGGATGTATGGATATAACCTTTTAAGAAGGCCATCCACGACCCGTCAAAAACACTATTGCCCATAGTGTGGGTCATATGTGCAACCAACCTGATAATGCTTTATTAAAATGGGCATAATTTTTTGGTCCAAACTTTGAATGAGGTGAAATTAGTGGTGTTCGAAAGATAATTCAAAGAACCTTCATTTGGTAGGTCGTCCAACATCCAATTCATTGTGTGCTAGAAGATATTATTATTTAAAGTTGACATATACACAAACTCGTGCTAGAACTTAGTCGATTGGAATAGTTTATGCTTGGTTTGATGGGAAAAGGGGCTTGGAATTGCTTGAGGGGTCATAGAGGGGCTAGATAAGGCTGTTAAGGACTTAGGGGTATAGAAAAGGTCAAAAATAATATTCATAAAAACGCATCGGGTCAATCCACGAGGGCCCAATTACGGGTCATAAATGAATACCCGACCCATCCTGCATGTCATAAATCAAGATACAGAAACTATCCCACTAGGATCCAAAACCATGAACCCTTCGACAGTACATAAAGCTTACCGCGAGCTGTAAAGCCATTCATAGATCCCCTCTATATGTAAACAAAATTTCCAGTTTCCAAGACTCCATCTATGACCCATTATTATAACTCGTAGAATCTTCTCATACTTTACGTCCAGAATTTGAAAATTTTCCCAAAGAAAAACCCCTAATCCACGAGGCCTTTATACAGTCTATGAACTAAACCTACCCATACTTAGGTCTCGTGTTTTCATTCCAGTGACCAAATTTTCAACTTTTACCTTAGCCTCAACCTCAAACTTATGGTTTGTTTACATTTTGGCTCAGTTCGGTAACATTTTTAGGGCATGAGGTGTTCAAGGATGGCATCAAAATTGATTCAGCAAAGTTTAAGGTTGTTAGTGGATGGACTAGACCTAACTCTACCACAGAGATTTGTAGATTTGTGGGTGACGCTGGGTATTATGGATATTTGGTGCAGGGCTTCTCTACTGTAGTCACCTCCATTAACTAGGATCATCGAGGAGAATGTAGCATTTGTTTGGTCAGAGGAGTGTGAGGAGTACTTCCAAAATTTCAAGGATTTATTGACTACCATGCCTACTTTGACCTTGCTAGAGGAGGGTGTTAATTTCACCATATATTGTGACGCGTTAGATATTAGGCCAAGAGGTGTGTTGATGCAGGAGGGGAAGGTGATTGCATATGCCTCAAGGTGATTAAAGACTCATGAGAAGAACTATCTTTCCATGATCCAGCATTGGCAATTATTGTCTTTGTTTTAAAGTTGTGGTGGCACTATTTGTATGGTGTTCAGCGTCAGATATTTACCGATCACTATTCCTTACAGTACATCAATAAGAAGGACTTAAATTTGAGGTAGAGGAGGTAGATTGAGTTTCTAAAGGATTATGACTTGACCATTCTATATCATCCGAGAAAGGTTATGTAGTGAATGATGCTTTGAGTAGGAAGACTTCTAGCATGGGCAACCTTGCAACCATCCGAATAAAGGAGCGACCCATGGCTAGAGATATTCATAGATTGGCTAGTGGGCTGACAAAATTATAGTTTTCTGATGATAGTGGTGTGCTTGAGTTCTTAGAGGCTCAATTTTCTTTGATATATCAGATCCATGAGCGGACGTTCGAGGATGAGAAGGTATGTCTCATTCGAGGCAAGGTGACTAGGGGTAAGGCCAAGGAGGTTGTACATGATGTCGATAGGGTTTTGAGGATTGTGGGATCAAATTTGTATGCCTAAGGTGGGTGACATGATTAGATTGATACTTGAGGAGGCTCATTGAGCTAGATATTCCATTCATCCAAGAGCGGAGAAGATGTACCGATTTGAGTCAGCATTACTAGTGGTGCGGTATGAAGAGGACATGGCTGAGTTTGTGTCCAAGTGTTTGACCTGCCTATATGTCAAGTGTGAGCGCCAAAGGTCCAGAGGGGAGTTCCAAGGATGCCTCTTCCTAATTGGAACTGGGAGCGAATCACAATGGATTTTGTAGTAGGTTTACACATTATTGTGGGCGATTATGACTCTATTTGGGTTATTGTGGACCGTTTGACCAAGTCTATGCACTTTATTTTGGTTAAGGTTAGTTACATAGTAGAGAAATTAGCTCACCTATATATCAGTTAGATCGTGAGACTTCATAGAGTACCCATTTCTATTGTATCTAATCGAGGTTCACTTCTAAAAGGCCAACAGCACAGTTTAGGCCCCGGTTAGACTTTAGTACCACATTTCATCCTTAGACAAATGGGTAGTCTAAGAGGATTATTCATGTGCTAAAGGATATGCTCTAGGCATGTGTGATTGACTTCATTGCTAGGTGGGATCAGCATTTCTCTCAGTAAAGTTTGCTTACAACACCAGTTATCATTTCAGTATCTATATGGCTCTTTTTGAGGCCTTGTATGGCCAAAAATGTAGATCGCCCATAGGTTGGTTTAATTCTGTTGTAGTGGATAACCTTGACACATATTTGCTTAGATATGCCATGGAACAAGTTTGCCTAATTTAAAGTCAGATACTAACAGCCTAGAGTCGCCATAAGAGTTATGTTGATAGATGTGTTCTACTCTTAGAGTTCATAGAGGGTGATTGGGTTTAGCTAAGGCTCTCATCTATAAAGGGGTATCACGAGGTTTGGGAAGAAAGGAAAGCTCAGCCCTAGGTTTATTGACCCTTTGAGATTCTAGAGAGAGAGTGGATAAGTTGGACTGCAGACTTGCCTTGCCACCTAGTTTATCTACTGGGCATCCATTGCTCTATGTCTCTATGTTGCGGTGTTATATCGTAGATGAGTCTTATGTGATATCTATTGATTTGATAGAGTTGGGTTCAAATTTAGTTTATTTGGAGGAGCTAGCAGTTATTCTAGACAAACAAGTCTAGAAGTTGAGGACTAAGGAGATAGCTTCGGTAAAGGTTCAGTGGTGACATCGACCTGAGGGAGAGGCCACTTGGGTGACAAAGTCTGATATGTGGACCTGCTACCCTAATTGTTTTGAGACTTTAAGTATGTTCCTTGCTTTATGTTTGAGGACAAACATGATTTTTAGTGGTGGATAATGTAATGACCCTAAAGGTCACTTTTTTGACGAAATTACTATTTTACCTCTCCTATTAGTGGCCCTGAGTCATGTTTGTTTATTTTTAAAGTTGGTTTTTAAGAATTTTTGAAAAGTTGAAATTTCTTCTAAAGAAAAGATTTTTAAGGCTTGAATTGCCTAATTTAAAATCATTCGAAGATTCACGTCTTGAAATGAAACTCTATCGATTTCATTAATTTCAAAATGTAGAAATTGGGCTAGGAGAGTTGCCGAAATCAAATTTGGAGTTATTACGTGGATTTTAGGTTTGGAGTTGAAAATTGAATTCAAGTTTGAGTTGTGTTTGATTTTGGTCAATGGTTTGAGTTTCGGTTGCTCGGATCAATTTAATGATGGTTCCAATGATCTTGGAGGTGATTTTAGTGCTAAAAATAGTTTTGCCTTAATTTTTGAGTGTCCCAATATTTTTTTGATGTTTCAAGTGGTCTAAGTCAGATTTAAGGTGCCTAATCAGTTCCAGGTCAAGGTGACCTCAGGATTCCATTGAGTGCGGAATGTTGAATCCAGTAGGATTGCATATATGATTTGTGTGTACAAGATTTTGAAATGAATCTCAAGCGTTCATTCTGAGTCTTTGAAATTGTTGAAAACTTTGTTGTGATCTGGTGTTGCAAGCCTCACTTTAGCAAAGGCCTGATCGTTACTTCACTATAACAAAGTTGTTATAGCGGCTAGGCATCGCTATGATGATGCTTGCGCATTTTCAAGGTGTTTCTATAGCGATAAAAGTGTTGCTATAGCGACATCAGAAAGGGTTTTCAAACCTCTGATTACTCTTTCTAAACATTTCCTCTATTTTTAAACTTTGAAAGCTCAGCTTGAATGAATTTTGCATGATTTTTTGAAGGTTTTTCACTAAAATGTGTTTTCCACTCTCCTTTTCATTACCAATTAATTATCCTTTGATTTTACCATCAAATTTGGAGTATTCGATTAAGAAAATTGGGAATTTTTCATGAACTTGAGTTTTTCATGAAATTAATAATTAGCTCGTTTCATCCCCATTTTTGAATTGTTTTCACTATTTTTTTTATCATGAGAGGAACATTTTTATCAAAAAAAATAAATAAATTTTGCCATTGATTTTTGGTGTGAAATTTTGGACGATTTTGTCCTTTTCTTCGAATTGCTTGATTTTGGTGTTGTTAGTTTCAAAGTGTGATTGTGAATCTGTTTTCGAGTAAATTGTGGTGCTTTAGATTTGATTCAAAAAAGGAAGGCACTTTCATTGGAGTGATTTATTGGCTAATTTAAGGCAAGTGAATTCTAAATTTTGTTCAGTTTGAAAGAACTTGGCATTTCCTTTCTATGTGAAAATGGGGGATTAGTGAATTGTTTTAGCAAATATGATTGGATAATGGGGATGTTGAAGTAATGTCATGTATCAATTGTTTCGTGAATTGATGCCTATTTGTTATTGATTAAGACTTCTGAGTTGATATTGCGAATTGGACTTGTATTTCTAATTGATGAGAATGTAAAAGTGTTTATATTATTCTATTTGTTGAACTTTGATTCATGTTACGTGGAATTGTCCATTGAAGCACTTTATGTAAAATGTTGAGCTAAATGAATACTTTGAAACATTTATTGGAATTGTGGAACTAAGTGCTTGCGAAATGTGGACTTAAATGATGAATAGTCCTAAGTTATGATGACAAGAAGTTATTGAATGATTTAAGCTATGATATGATGTGATTACTATGTAATGTGTTGATGATGATACAAGTATTGAAAGAACTATGAAAGTGATTGATGATTATTGAATAAATGATTCACGTGGATATCTTGCATATTCTTATACTTGTGAAAGTAATTATTATGTTATGATGACATATATTGCTTGATGTTCCACTAATGATGAAAAATCGAAGGGAAATGGTTTCAATTAAAAAAAGAAAAGAAAGGAAAAAAATGAAAAGTCGAAGGGAAATGATTCTGGCTAGAAAAAAAATAAAAGGTTGAAGGAAAATGGTTCCAGCTAGATATAAAAGTAAATATCGAAGGAAAATGGTTCTAGCAAATACATGGTCCATATGTGGTCCCCAAAGGTTTAAGTCTGATTATATCAGTGAATGTGTATCGTAGGATGTACATACATCATGATTACTTGATATTTGCATTGTATTGCTTGCATTTCATGGAATCTCATTCCATCTCATATCATTCCTTACTTGAAAGTTGATAAATATACTAAGTGTGATGTATTGAATGACTTGAACATTACACATTGTCAAGATTGAACTATTACGGCATGGTGATATGTGTTGAATGACTTGAGCCTTGTATATTGTGAAGGTTGGACTATTGAGTCACTATGGTAGCAGATTGTAATTGTTTATATTATCCATATTGTGTATACTAACCTTTCTAACATGTAGGTTTTGTAGTTTGGAGGTATGTCATTGGGATGGAAAGGGTGATTAGTTCTTTATTCTCTACTTGTGATTAGGTCCTTTTATTGGGTACCTTGGTATTCACCCTTGTTTTTCTACACATTTGTGTAGGTTGTGAGCCTGGATCCTGCTAGCGCTCTTCTTCCTCTTTTGGACTGAGCTATTGATAGTAGAGAGGTAGTTGCTTGTTGCTCTAGCATACTCTTAAGACTGTCAAATATCTTTTACTAGTTTTATTCCATTTAAGAGACAAAAACTATTGAGACTTGTATCATTTCTTTCTTATTCTGATGTATTAGAGGCTTGTACCATGTGACAATCAGTTCTAAGATGGTTTTAGTTTGGATTTATGCCCCTTATGCTTTATATCCTTGGTTTCCTAATGTTTTCTCATTTTAGCTTCCACACTATCTCATATTATGCTTTTGTGACCTATTTAGGCTAACTTGTCTCGATGGGGTAAAGACTAGTGTCATCATATCCAATTTAGGGTCATGACATTATGTTAACAGTATTTCCTCTCAATTCTCACTAGTTGAGTTGCACTGTCAAAAGTGTTTTAAAGACTTATATTCTGTTTTTTATCTATTATATGATTCTTATGTTATCAAACGACTTTTTTCAGGGTCCTTTGGGATGCTATTCGTGTGTACCACCTAGGGCCTAGCTTAGGTCATGAAATTTGGCTCCTAATCTGAGAGAAAATATGAAGAATATAACATTCAATATTTACAGAATATGCAAAAGTATCATTTTTTAACATTTAGTATCTTATGTATCTCTAGAAATGACGTGGAATTCCATGTGTAAAATGTGTTTACCACACACACACATCAAAGAAGAAATGGTTCTAAAATATTGTGTTTCATTGAGTTTGAAGGTTTAGTTGGCAAAGTCTTGAGTACATGGATTCAACTTATAAATGGGGTCAAGTACAAGGGTCTTCTAGGTTATTCGGCCTTTTAAGAACTAAAGTGAAAAAAATTGTAATTGAACCCCAAACTAGTGGAATTTGTATTATATGTTATTAAGGGATTGTTTGAAAAGATCCTAATAATTGGGTTTGGTATAATTATGTTGTCTGGCCTGTTTGGTTGGCGAGATATACTTTGTTTGGATGGTTGTTATGTATTCTTTCATAATGTATGTACTGTATCATTCTGTATTGTTCCACTAACTACAATGTTTGGATAGATTGTATTGTTCTTTGTCGTTACATAATGTCATACATCCATAATTTAAATGATAAACCTATAAGAAATTGAAGGTATGCCATGAAAAGATATCGTAAATGATAAAGTAGTATTATCAAATAAATAAATAAAGTAAAAATATGAAGAAGATATGAAAGTAATGATGTAACCACACCAAATCAATTGTTACATAAAATAGGTCTTTTCATCGTTATCTAACAATGCAATTAAACGATACGATACAATGGAATTTAAGTAATGATCAAAACAAACATTGTACTTAAACTAACAATACAATACAACGAGTAACACCCATCCAAACAAGGGGTTACTTGGTTAGCTAGTAATCAAGTGTAATAGACAGGGAATAATTATACTATCCAATTAACAGGGGGAAGCTGTGAATTGTTGCTAATTATATGGTGTAATTACAAGCTGATTACTTTTTAATTTCTTTATTTTATTTCTACTTTTATTTGTTTCTTTATTTCTATTATTTTAAATTATTTTCTTTTTACTATTTTAATATTTTTAAAAATATATTTTATTTTATAATATTTATTTTCATTTTATGCTCATTCTCATCCTATACTTCATGTAATTTCATACAATTTTTCATATTGTCTTATTTATTTAATTTATGTTTATTTTTATATTAGCATGATTTTATAAATATATTTGATTTATGTTTATTTTTATATTAGCATGATTTTATAAATATACTAATTTTCAAATTAAAGTTGAGTTCATTGTAGAATAAAGTTATAAGCATAAGTTTTTTCTTTTAAATCATTTTTATATACATTATATATTGAAATCTAATACAAGAGTGTTATGTTAAATTTTTTATTTTGAATTTAGAAATTATTATTTTCACATTACAAGCTATTTATTTTTTACTTAGATTTGATAGATTATCTTTTGTCAAATATTCTAATACTTTTACTATGACATTCTATTTATAATACTTAACATTTTTGTCAAACATGCATTTCATGATGTTTGGACAAATCTACTAATTTTAGTTTTTATTTTAATTAATTAAAATATACTAATTTAAAAATATAAATTGATTTTTTTCATAATATTAATTAAGAACATATGTTTACTAATTAATATATTTTTCAAAAGACAATATATATCTTAAATATATAATTTAATATTATTTGTTAATACCCTAATTTTTCTAATATTAGTTTTTAATTTTAGATAGTTAACTTTTATTTTTACAATTTAATATAATCTCAAAATTACACTTAACTTTTATTTTTACAATTTAATATAATCTCAAAATTACACTTATACAACCAAACATCACCAAAAAAGGTCATAATAATTATTAGATTACATAATTATTAGACTGATAATTACTTACACCAATTTCAATTATAAGGTGACTTTCCAAACTGATCCTAAATACTCCCTTTATCCATCTTTACTTGTCTCCTGATTATTTGTCACAAATATTAAAAAATAGTAAATGATAAAGATAATTTTATCACATCATTCTTTGAATATAACAAATACAATATTTTAAAAAATAAAATAAAAAAATAACTATAAATAATAATAAAAACAAATTAAAAAATAGTGTAAAATTATCTCTTTAAGTATTATTGACCATATAAAAATATTACATTGGACAAGCAAAGAAAGGGGTAGAAACTCACTAGAGACAAAAGGGGCACTATTGGACTTCGGTCTGTTTGTCTCTAATGCAAACCCATATATCTCACTGCTTCATAATCAGCTTTGCGTATGGACTCCAAATTTTAAAGGTAGCGTACTGCTTCACGCAACTGAATTTCTATTGGCTCCTTGAGAAGCCTACACTCCAACTGTCTGCTTTTGGATTGGTGAAATGTCAGTTATTGCTCTGTTCACGGCGGCTACGAAGCTCGCCGGAGTCCTAGTAACAATCACCGTTGCCACCAATGCTTTTTCCTTCTCCGTCTACCGGAAAAAAAACCTCAAGCGTTTCCGTTCTCCCATAAACGACTCCGCCGATGTTCTTGCTCACTTCAATGTCAATCCATCTGGTAACACAACTCTTTAACCTAATTGAAACTTTTTTTTTTTAAAAAAAAGTTAGCCTACTAATAGTTCCTGGATTCTAGCTAATACATACTCTGGTTGTTGCATTTTATTCTGAAGTGTGTGACTGAACATGGAGTTTACAGCAGGATAAAGTAAAATGGAAGTGATTTGGTTTGAAGAGTAGTTATGTGGGGATGATATTATAAATGTAACGGGCCCAAGCCTTTCAGAACAACCAAAGTAGAAAGAGTTGGTAGTTGATATAAATGACCCTCATCGCTCATCGGTAACTTTACATGGTGTTGAAGCAAGATTTCAGTTAAGCTTATCCTTGCTTAAAGTTTGGATAGATTGTGTGCTCTTATCCCTAAAAAGTATACGTGGATGCGCCTTACCTGTATATCCACCTTCTGAAAAATTCTATTTTTTTATAAGGAGAAATTCGTCTGTGGCCCGCCCTTTGGACCAACTACAACCCTCTAAACTCAGTGGATAATGGGCCCACCCCTCTACCCTTCTCCAGGCTTCGCTTTGCATGGTGTGGGGCTTGGACGTGTGACCTCAGCCACAAATCCTCCACCCTTTGCCACTTGAGCTAGGCCTTGGGTGCTTCTGGAAATTCTTCATTGCTAGAATAACTTGATTCTGCATTGAATCCCTATAAGCTGAGCAGGATATTATTTCTTCTGTTCTTTTCCTTTTCGTTTTCTTCTTTTGTAACTTGTAAATATGGTTTCCAACACTAATTTTTTGTGCTGCTAATAATATACTGTTATCTACTTTATTAGAAGAAGGGAATGAACTCACTTTGAATTGGTTTCACAATTTCCTAAGATTAAGTCAGTTTTTTGTGTGCTACAATGAACATAATGTTGGCCGGAAAACAGTAGCTAAGGAAAACACAAAAAATTAATCTTTTTGGATTGGCTTATTTTAAGTGGTTTTAAGCCAAAATGACTTTAAATCACTTTTATAGTGTTTGGCATAGAAAATTTGTTTTAAGCTAAAATACCTTTTAAGCACTTTTGTAGTGTTTGGATAAGATTTAAAAAAAAAGCTTTTATGCAGTTGTTTTTAAGCCTATGATTTTTGACTTATTAGCATAAGCTAAAAGCCTATCCAAACAGGCTCTATGTTATCATACATTTAATACTGTTAGTATCTCTCTTTCTGTTTTACGATTCTCTCAGTAGTTGTGTCTTCATATAGATGCATATGATTGTCCACAAGAATTTAACATAGTAATTGAATATCTGTATATGTGTGAATCTGTGGTTTGACCCGTTTGCGATACTCTCTAGAAGGGGAGAAAGGATTCTTTTTTGGATTGGCTACAGCACCTGCGCATGTGGAAGACAGGCTTGATGATGCTTGGCTCCAATTTGCCGAAAATACAGAATCACATGGATGCCAGCAGCTTCAATCAGCAGATGCTATTATGGGCTCTGCGTCAGGTGATGGTGGATCTCAGCAAGCTCCATTACCTCAAAGAGAAGCTACCAAGACCATAAAGAGGAAAAGGTCCCTTAAGATAGCCATTGAGGCACAAATAAGAGGATTTCAGAAATACATAGAAGTGGAAGAGCCAACTCCAACTGAGCAATGTCATCATAACGTTTCTGCTTGGCATAACGTCCCGCACCCGTAAGTTTTATGGATCTTCTTTGACATTTTGATTGAAGTTTTAGAAATTATGGTGCATAACATGCTGAATTATAACTAGACTAAACTCGTAAAGCGTTGCTCTCTGAACCTGTGAACTAAACATAACTTGCTATTAAATATCAACAACCACATTACACTTTATTTTCTTTGACTTGTTTAATGTTTTGGATTGTGTTAGGGAGGAAAGGCTAAGGTTTTGGTCTGATCCTGACACTGAATTGAAATTAGCTAAAGATACTGGCGTGCAGGTCTTTCGAATGGGGGTAGATTGGTCCAGAATCATGCCTAAAGAGCCACTCAGTGGACTAAAAGAAAGTGTAAGAAATTACAATGAAATTCATTTGTCTACTTTTATATTATTATCATATCCTGTATGTAATCTTATAAGAATCAGGTTACTTGAACAAATAAGAAACTAATGCGAAAGCAAAAATACCAAGATTAAAGACAAGAGATTAAAGTTAGGCAAAATTTGAGAAAAAAATCCTTACATTTCAAAATAAGTTGTAAGAACCCTAATTGATCTTAATATTCAAAAACTAGCGGATTAAAGCTAATTTATGATACTAATAGAGCCAATTCAAGAACTTCGATCAAAAAGTGATCTATATCCCTGTTTTGAAGAAAGTAGAGACAGTAATTAGTATAAGACTAATTCCTTTTTATAAATTACGAATAAAAACCAAAATATTAAGTTAAAGAATTAATCTTACCTCTAAAAAAATCATCCTTATAAGTTTGTAAGATCAATCCCAAATAACCACACTCAAAGGTGTAAAGAAGAGAAACTTTCAATTAATAATGTTTTTTAATGAAAATAACAAGATCCACCCCTATATATAGAGAAAAAAAATCTAACCCAAATAGTATGGTATTCAAATCCTACTTTTATAAAAAATACTAACTAGGAAACTTTAAACTAAAAAAACTTATAAACCAAGAAACTTTAGACTTGGAAATGTTTAAACTAGGAAAACATGTATAAATAATATCAAACTTCTTCCTAAACTTAACTAACAAAAATAATGGAAAAACTGCATAGCCTGCACCCAAAATTTTCATCTAATTCAGCATCTTTTTACCATCAATTTCCAGCCCCTTAGGTCGTGCAAATCAGCCCATGTGGGCTTGATTTTCAACTCTTTGGGCACCTCCTGAGTTCCATGTGGCCCCATTCTTCCTCCACTCAGATTTGAACTTAGACCAATAAATAGTCCATTCCTCGCTATAAATTTTGGACTCATTTTTGGGCTCTACTTTTCAGGATAAGCATCTTCTTAGGTTCATTGTTGGACCCTTGTTCCGTGATAAATATCTTTTTGATTTCTCATTACAACCTATCAACTTTAATGGAGGTATGCCACCATGGATGTTGTCATAACCTTTCTTACAAGTCATGGCAACACCTTGATTTCTACAACTATGTAAAACCTACTTCTATATCACTAACATCATCCTGTTTGTGAGATCTTCCAAGGGAAATGGATTCGAGTACATCACCTGTACTACACATCACTAGTTTTAGCTAATTTGTAATATTATGCCAGAGAAGTGAAATTCATAGCAATTGTCCCAAATTTCTTACCTACCTTTTCTTTTCAGTTTTTAATTAGCCTTACAAGGTGGTCCGAGTCGATTCACACGGGATCCATGTGCCCCATTATTCTTCGGCCTCGCAATCCAGTGATGTGGGAATAAAGGTTGCATACTTTGAGAATCAAAGAAAAAAGGGGTTGTGTCTAAATTCTGAGTAAATCTAAAAGAGAAATAAATAAAACCATATCTACGACATAGTGTAATATAACACCAAAATTTATGTGGATATACAAGTACCTCTTCAAGTTTCAACAAAACCTTCTCTCTTTTTTTTCGCTTCTTAGAAAACCTAGAGTGAGAATAGCCCTCATATGTTCCCCCACTTATGCTAACTTCTTGTTTGGATGGTTGTTACCAATATTGTTGTATCATTATATTAAATACAATGTTTGTTTTGGTTATATTTTTAAATTTGTCATATTATATTGTTGAACGTGTTGCTCGGTAACAATGAAAAGGCCCCATTATATGCCACGATCAATTATGTAGTTAAATAACTATGTTATTTCTCTTTAGACTATACTCATTATTTTGTAATCCTATTTTATCTCTTAGCCCTATTATTTTACTTTATTCCACTCTTTATTTATTGACGTCTCCACGTTAGATTTTTGGTTCCGTTATTGCAATCTTTTTCTTTCTCTTGTTTTTCATTGCCATCTATGTTTCCTTTATGCATATGGTTTACCGTTTGATTTTTTTATTAATTTCATTAAGAGTTGCATGAATATAATAACTTACAATATTTACTAGGCATAATTGGTGAAATTAGGAAATGAAGCAATCTTAAATTATTTCTTATATTTGTTGATAAATCTAATATCACAAGAATTAAGGGTATTTTGGTAAACTTATTGGTTACTGTACAATATTGTATAGTCAATTCTACTGTGCACCCTCATTTTCTAAACACCTAGGTATTTCCAAGAGTTCACCAGTTCATCTTTTGGAGGTTTTGTTGTTTGTGCTCCTTCATTTCTCCCTACAACTCTATCTCCAATGGCTCCTCCTTTTAATTCTTCCCTCTTTAGATATAATCATCACTTGTGCTCTTGATCCAGCCCAACGATTCATGCCAAACACTCGATTCCTTAGTGGTTGCTGAGTTGTCTCCACAAAGTCCTCCTTGGTGTTGCGAAAGGCGCTTGCCTTAGCGCCTTTGGCGAGAGGCAAAGCCTTCACGCCTATAATTGGCGAGGTGTGGCCATCTCACAAAGGTGAGAAATGGCAAGCAGTGACATGGTTAGGCGAGGCAATAGAGGCATCACCTTCTCTTATTTTTTTTTTTAAATTGACATGATTTAATAATCAAAAGGCAATGTTATGGTTTATTTTGACAAAGCTACAAACTGCAACTCTCTTGTCCAAAGTTTAGACTTCGAATGCGACCCAACTTCTCTTCAGCTTCAGGTACGTTTTCTCTTTTCTTCTCTCTTCATGTCTCCTTTTCTTTCTCCTCTGCTTTGCGTTCCTCCTCCTCCTTAAGTCGCTGTGCAGTTGTGCAAGATGGTAGCAACAACTGTATATAGTAATTATTTTGTCCATAAACAACAATTTCAATTGTGTCCGATAATAGCAAAAAGTAAGACCTTGAATGGAATATGGTATGCAAGGACCAACAAAAGATTCACTTATGTGTATTTTGAAACATACTCATAATGGTGCTATTACTCGACACAAGCAATATTTGATAGGTGGAAAACAAAAATCTAAAACATTGTCTAATAGGGGGGGGGGGTATGTTGAAAATAAAGCTGAGTAATTTGAAAAATCAGACGACATACCAACCTGTGGTTATTGTCATTGATGATGATGATGAGGACGATGATATGGATGAACACGATACCTTTTTCAAAAACTCAAAAGATGTCTTCTAGTGGAAGTGGATCATCCACTAGACGGAATGTGACGAAAGGTCCTCTCAATTTTGTATTTAATAGAAATCACGACAAAGAACAAGATTTGATGAAACCAAGAAGTTTCCAAGGGAACACGTCGTAAGTGCTTTTGTATTATGGATGTACGATGATAGACTACTTTTTAGTACAAGCATGTGATAAATTTGTTTAGGTTGTAGGATAACATGGCTCAAGAATGAAACCTCCTACCTTTCATGAAGTTAGAATTACTCTCCTAAAAAAAGGTGAAAAAAGTAGACAAGATTATTGATGAACATAAAGTGCAATGGAAAAAGTTTGAATGTTCCATACCGATGGACAAATGGACGGCACAAAATGGTAATGATCATCAATATTTTGGTAAATTCTCCGATATATAGTGTTTCTTGGTTCTATTGATGCCAACAATGAATTTACTTATTCTACCAAAATGTACAACTTGTTCGAGAAAACTATTGAGAGAATCGGATCAGAAAATGTTATACAAGTTGTCACTGATAACACTAGTAAGAATGTTAAAGTGATGATGGTTGTGTACCCACACATTTAATGGACTCCATGTGTTGCCCATTGAATCAATTTGATGTTTCATGACATATTCAAGATTAACCTACATGCTTCGGGTAATATAACTCTCTTATCCTTTAACTTCCTTTTTAGTTAATACTTAATATTTATTAGCTAATAAGTTTTATAATATCAGGTTTACACTTTTTAGGAAGGCCATCAAGATCCATTCTAACATTAGTCAAAGGCCATTGTTGAATTTGATGAAGAAACTCACAAATGAAAGAAAAATTTGGTGAAATCGGCTAAGACAAGATTTACAACAATCTTCTTAACTTTGCAAGTTGTGTACATAGAAAAGAAAACTCGAGAGTTCTAGTCCTCTCAACTGGATGGACTTCAAGTAGATTTGCAGAGGATATTTTAGGAAAGAAGTTGCCAACCATCTTATGTTTGCATACCTTTTGGAATGATGTTGTCCGGGCACTTAAAGTTATTTAATGAAAGTTCGCGGGTCATTTGACGAAAGTTCTTTGTTTGGTGGATAGGGAAAAGAACCCACCAATGAGCTATATCATGAAGCAATGGATAGAGCCAAGGGAACTATTAAATGGTATTTTGGTGGAGTTTAGAGACAATATGAGAATGTTTGAAATTATTGATGCAAGGTGGAGTGACCAAATCCATCGGCCATTACATGCATTAGACCATTTTTTGAACTCAAGGTTGTTTTATACTACTCAGGAAAATGATACTTTTGATTCAAAAGTGTGGAATGACTATCATAGATGTGTTGAGAAGATGATTCCTAGCATAACAACACAAGATATGCTAGTCACTAAGCTTCCTAAGTACAAGAACGTAGATGGGATGTTTGGTTGTGGTCAGGCTCTTAGATCCAAAGATTCAAGGTCACCGAGTAAGTGAGTTGGTTCAGTTCTTTATAGATTTACTTAAGTTGTTTACTTATTTATATTTATTAACCTTTAATTTTATTTTTCTATAGTTGAATGATGGTTGTTATTTGATAGTCAACATCCAACCTTGCAAATGTTTGCAATTAAAGTATTAAGTCTAACTTGCAAAATCGGAATGAACATGAAAAAAAATGTTTTATATCCTAATTTCTATTTACATTATTATTAGTATCTATTATTTAATCTCTACAACAACAACAACATACCCGGTTGAATCCCACAAGTGGGGTCTGGGGAGGGTAGAAATGTACGCAGACCTTCCCACTACCTCGTAAGAAGTAGAGAGGCTGTTTCCCGTGAACCCTCGACTCAACAACCCATAAGTAGAATAACTAGATATTGCGAAGGGAACAAAAAGGGGAAATAAAACTTAAAAAGATCGAAAAAAGGGCAACTATCTTCGAAAAGCACATGTTAATATGTAAATACGATAAATCACACACAATCGATAAACATCAATCCCTCCCATCCTTGCTACCTCACTAAACCTCTAGATCACCCATCCACCTAACCCTACCAACCAATCATCCTACTACTCTAATTCGCGACCTCCACTCCTTCCTATCTAAGGTCATGTCCTCGGTCAGATCCAGATCCGCCATATCGTGTCTAATCACCTCCCCCCAATACTTCTTCGGTCTACCTCTACCTCTTCGTGTATCTCCCAAAACCAGCCTCTCGCACCTCCTAACCGGCGCATCGGTACTTTGTCTCTGCACGTGTCCAAACCATCGCAGTCTCGCTTCCCTCATCTTATCAACCACCGGTGCCACCTCCAGCTCCTCCCGAATGATCTCATTCTTAATCTTATCCCTCCTTGTGTGACCACACATCCATCTCAACATCCTCATCTCTGCGACATGCATCTTCTGAACATGTGCATTCTTTATTATTTAATCTCTAATTTCTAAAAATCATAATATTTAACACTACTTTTGATGATTTGAATATGAAGTGAAGAATTCACTATCTAAGCAACTTTTTACTTTTGATGATTTGAATTTATTAAGTGAAGAATATTTACTATCAGAGCAACTTTTTTTTTTTGTGTTGATCATCGTTAATCAGTTTTAAGAACTTACACTTTTTTTTTTTAAAAAAATATAAGTAAAGCATGTTATTTAATAATAATTTTAAAGATCTATGAATCAAAATTTGAGTTTCGTCGTATTTTATTTAAATTAATGAAACAATCTTTATGGCCTTACCATACACATGTATTATATTTATTTATAGTATTAGTTGTCATTTAATTCTAAATCACATTAATTTGTTAACTTGACTCCATAAAATTAGATTAAACATATAAATTTTTTTTGGAGGTATCTATAAGTTTTTTAATAGAGTCCTAAATATTAAGATTTTCTATTTAAATTAAATACAGAATATTTGAGAAGCAACATTTTAATTTTAAATATTAGAAGTTCTTATATTTTATAACAAAGTAAAAAATTTAATTAAATAGCAATAATTTGAAGTTTATGAAATATTTTTTTATTTTTCTTTTATAAATTATCTACCATTGTTAGAATAACATAGGTTCAAACTAATAATAATATACAACAACAACAACATACCCAGTGGAATCTCACAAGTGGGGTCTGGGGAGGGTAGAATATACGCAGACCTTACCACTACCTCATAGAAGTAGAGAGGTTGTTTCCTGGGAACCCTCGTCTCAATAACCCATAAGCAGAATACTAGATATGATGAAACAGAAAAGAAAGAAATGCATAGGAAGAACGACTACTAATGAAAAACACATGATAGTATGTAAATACAATAAATTTAGCATACATGACACAGATAAAGACACCACAAGATATACTGACTTGACAAAACCTACTGCTCTACAATATCCCGTGGCTAGACATCAACCTAACCTTGCTAACCTATTAACCTTCTACTCTAATTCGCGATCTCCACTCCTTTCTATCTAAGGTCATGTCCTCGGTGAGATCAAGTGTCGCCATATCTTGTCTAATCACCTCTCCCTAGTGCTTCTCCGGTCTACCTCTACTTCTCCCAGTGACTCCTAAATCCAACCTCTCGCACATCCTTACAGGAGCATTGGTACCTCTTTTCTGCACATGTCCAAACCATCACAGTCTCGCTTCCTTATCTTGTCCGCCACCGGGGCCACCTTTAGCTTCTCCCGAATAGTCTCATTCCTAATCTTATCCCTCCTTGTGTGCCCACACATCCATCTCAACATCCTCATCTTTGTGACGTGCATCTTCTGAAAATGTGCATTTTTTATTGGCCAACACTCCACCCCATACAACAAGATGGTCTAACCACCATTCTGTAAAACTTACCTTTGAGTTTAGGTGGTACCTTCCTGTCACACAATATTCCAAAGACAAGCCTCCATTTAGACCATGCTGCCCAATACGATGTGTGACATCATCGTCGATATCGCCACTACTCTGGATGGTGGACCCTAGGTACTTAAAGTTTTCCCTCTTGGGGATAGGTTGAGTGACTAGCCTCACATCAATGTCTACTTCATCCCTTGCGACACTGAATTTGCACTCCAAGTATTTTGTTTTGGTCCTGCTCAGTTTGAATCCTTTAGACTCCAGGACGTGTCTCCACGCCTCCAACCTATCATTAACTTTAGTCCGAGTCTCATCAATCAATACTATGTCATCTGCAAATAGCATACACCATAGAACCTCCTCCTGGATAGATCGCGTCAACTCATCCATCACTAGGGCAAACAGGGAAGGGCTCAACACAGATCCTTGATGGAGTCCCATCTCAACAGGAAAATATTCCGAGTCTCCTCCCACCGTTCTCACCCGAGTTTTGGCTTCGTCATACATGCCCTTAATCGCCCTGATATATGTCATTGGGACACCTTTCACCTCCAGGCACCTCCATAAGACATCCCTTGGCACTTTGTCAAAGGCCTTCTCGAGATCAATGAACACCATATGAAGGTCCTTCTTTCTTTCCCTATATTTCTCCACTAATCTTCGAACAAGGTGAATTGCTTCAGTAGTCGACCGCCCCGACATGAATCCAAACTGATTCTCCGAAATAGACACTACCTTTCTCACCCTCATCTCCACCACTCTCTCCCAGTCCTTTATAGTGTGACTTAACAACTTGATACCCCTGTAATTGTTACAGTTCAGAATATCCCCTTTGTTCTTGTACAATGGAACCATTGTACTCCTCCATTCATCAGGCATTTTGGCAGTCTTCATAATATCATTGAATGGTCTAGTCAACCACTGAGTGTAGGGAGGAGGATGAAAAACAAAGGCTTAAGGAGATTTATAAGACGGCTAAGTCAGAAGCAAAGATGGCGGTGACGAGTGCTAAGACAGCAGCGTTTGAGCGCCTATATGAGGAGTTAAGTGATAAAGGCGCGGACAAGCGAATGTATAGGCTTGCTAAAGCGAGAGAAAGGAAAGCTCGCGACTTGGATCAAGTGAAGTGCATCAAGGATGAGGAGGGGGAAGTGTTAGTGGATGTGACTTCTATTAAACAAAGGTGGCAAGCTTACTTTTATAAACTTTTAAATGAAAAAGGAGAGAGTGATATTGAGCTGGGCGAGTTAGCATATTCCGAAAGTCATCGAGACTTTGGTTATTGCAGGCGGTTCAGAGTTGAGGAGGTTAGAAGGGCTATTAGTAGGATGAAGAGAGGGAGGGCGCTCGGACCGGATGAGATTCCGATAGATTTTTGGAAGAGCATGGTCAAGGATGGCATAGAGTGGCTGACTAGACTGTTCAATACTATCATGAAGACGGCTAAGATGCCGGAGGAATGGAGGAGGAGTACAATGGTCCCACTGTACAAGAACAAAGGTGATATTCAAAGTTGTAATAATTACAGGGGTATCAAGTTGTTGAGTCATACTATGAAGGCATGGGAGAGAGTGGTGGAGATGAGGGTGAGAAAAGTAGTTTCTATCTTAGAAAACCAGTTTGGATTCATGCCAGGACGGTCGACTACTGAAGCGATCCACCTTGTTCGGAGATTAGTGGAGAAATACAGGGAAAGTAAGAAGGACCTTCATATGGTGTTCATTGATCTTGAGAAGGCCTATGACAAAGTCCCGAGGGATGTCCTATGGAGGTGTTTGGAGATGAAAGGCGTCCCAATGGCATATATTAGAGTGATAAAGGACATGTATGACGGGGCCATAACTCGGGTAAGAACGGTGGGAGGGGATTCTGAATATTTTCCTGTTCAGATGGGACTTCACCAAGGATCTGTGCTAAGCCCTTTTTTATTTTCCTTGGTGTTGGATGAGCTGACGCGATCTATCCAGGAGGGAGTCCCATGGTGTATGTTGTTTGCAGATGACATAGTACTGATTGATGAGACGCGGACCAAAGTTAATGATAGGTTGGAGGTTTGGAGACACGCTTTGGAGACTAAAGGATTTAAACTGAGCAGGACCAAAACAGAATACTTGGAGTGCAAATTCAGTGTAGCGAGGGAGGAAGCAGACATTGATGTGAGACTTGCAGCTCACCTTATCCCCAAGAAGGAAAGCTTCAAGTATCTGGGGTCTATCATCCAGAGTAGTGGGGATATCGACGATGATGTCACACATCGTATTGGGGCGGCTTGGACAAAATGGAGGTTGGCCTCTGGAGTATTGTGTGATAAGAAGATACCATCTAAACTCAAAGGTAAGTTCTACAGAATGGTGGTTAGACCTGCTTTGTTGTATGGGGTGGAGTGTTGGCCAATAAAGAATGTACATGTTCAGAAAATGCAGGTCGCAGAAATGAGGATGTTACGATGGATGTGTGGTCACACCAGGAGCGACAAGATTAGGAACGAGGTCATTCGGGAGAAGCTAGAGGTGGCCCCTGTAGCTGACAAGATGAGGGAAGCGAGGCTGCGATGGTTTGGACATGTACAGAGAAGGAGTACTGATGCCCCTGTTAGAAGGTGTGAGAGATTAGATTTGGGAGCTATACGTAGGGGTAGAGGTAGACCAAAAAAGTATTGGGGGGAGGTGATTAGAAACGATATGGTGAAACTTGATCTCACCAAGGACATGACCTTAGATAGGAAGGAGTGGAGGTCGAGAATTAGAGTAGCAGGCTAATAGGGAGGATAGGAAGGAGTGGTAATTGTCTGTCTTTTATATGTTATTTATCTGCCTTTATATGTTTACTATCTTGTATCTAGGTATTATGATGTGCTCTTCTCTTTTTGCCTGTGTATCGTATCTAGCGTGTTCTGCTGATGGGTTTTTGTGACGAGGGTTTCCAGGAAACAGCCTCTCTACCTATGTGGTAGTGGTAAGGTCTGCGTACATCTTACCCTCCCCAGACCCCACTTGTGGGATTTCACTGGGTATGTTGTTGTTGTTGTTGTTGGTCTAGTCAACCACTCTATGCCATACTTGACCATGTTCTTTCAAAAATCTATCGAAATCTCATCGGGTCCAACTGCCCTCCCTCTCTTCATCCTACTGATAGCCCTATAGCCCTCCTAACTTCCTCATCTCTGAACCGCCTACAATAACCGAAATCATGATGACTTTCGGAGTGTGTCAACTCACCAAGCTCGATGATTCTATCGCCTTTTTCATTTAAGAGTTTATGAAAATGAGTTTGCCACCTTATTTTAATGGAAGTGTCATCCACCAACACCACACCCTCCTCATCCTTGATGCACTTCACTTGGTCCAGGTCACGAGCTCTCCTTTCTCTCACTTTAGCGAGCCTATACAATCTCTTGTCCCCGCTTTTATCACTTAGCTCCTCATACAAGCGTTCAAAGGCTGCTGTCTTAGCACTCGTCACCGCTATCTTTGCTTCTGACTTAACCGTCTTATATGTCTCCTTAAGCATTCGTTTTTCATCTTCATCCCTACACTCCAGCCACTTCGTGTAAGCAACCTTCTTATTTTTCACTTTGGCCTGACCTTCTTCATTCCACCACCAGTCGCCCTGACGTCCACAAAAGGCCCCTCTCGAAACCCTTAGTACCTGGCCTTCTTCAATCCACCACCAGTCGCCCTGACTTCCACAAAAGGCCCCTCTCGAAGCCCCTAGTACCTCGGCAACTACCTTTCTAATGCAACCAGCAGTAGTGTCCCACATGTTGTTCGCATTTTCGCCGCTACTCCACGTCTTTATATCTCTCAACTTATCTTCCATCTCTCGGGAAAGGGCAGGAGTAAGGCATCCCCATCTAATCCTCGGTTGGACATAAATAACCTTCTTCTTCTTTTCTCACTTGATCTCTAAATCCATCACTAGAAATCTATGTTGAGTGGAATTATTTGCACGCGGAGTAACCTTGCAATTCTTACATAGACCTCTATCGTCCTTCCGTAGAAGCAGGTAATCTATCTGAGTCTTAGCTACCGTACTATAGAATGTAATCAAGTGGTTTTTCCTCTTCGGGAAACATGAGTTAGCAATAACTAATTCGAAGGCTTTGGCAAAATCCAAGAAACGGCCCCCCTCCATTCTCTCCCCAAAACCAAAGCCTCCATGAACATCCTCAAACCCGCTACTGGTTGCCCCGATATGGCCATTAAAGTCGCCCCCTATGAAGATTTTTTCTGTCTAACAACCTCATCCAGATATTCCTAAAAGAGCCTTTTGACTTCCTCATCTAGGCCTACTTGGGGCGCATAAACACTAACAACGTTCACCACATGCCTACCAACCACGAGTTTGATAAGCATCATCCTATCATTAACCCTCTTAACCTTGACCACATAATTCCTAAGGTCCTCCGCTACTAGGATACCTACACCATTTTTATCCCTAGACCCACCCGAATACCACAACTTAAACCCATCCACGTCTCGAGCTTTAGTACCTACCCATCTGGTCTCCTGAACACACGCTATATGGATATGCCTCCTCTTAAGACATTTCACTAGCTCTATGGATTTTCCTGTTAATGATCCTATATTCCACGATGCTATCCTTAACTTACAAAAGCCCGTGACCCTCGCTCCACCCCTGCCCCTTACCCCCGACCCCACCCCCAACCGGCGACATGACCCTAGTCTATCATTAGATCCTGACGCCACTAAATTTAAGGAGTAATAAACTATGCAACCCAACACACTACACAGGGAAATACGATACACTACTTACTAAACACAATACGAAAAACAAATAAAGATACCCACTATACTAAGTAGGAATATAAAGGCCACACACAAAGCAACTCAAATACTATAAAACAATAGAATAAAGTATACTTATATGTAGAACAATCAAATTAAACAAAGAGAAACCTAAAAGACTCCCTAAACAACAAATAGACAATAGTAAGCAACAGTTGAGCCGAAAATCAGCAAGAAAGTCTAGAACAATGAGCCGAAAATCAGAACCTTAGTTCCAAAACAGGAGAGAACAGAGAAGCTAATCAGAAACACGAAATTACAGACAGGAAATGATGCCAAAACAGTAGATAACACAGGAAGAAAGAGATGAGAAAATGGAGGATATCACCTGAGTAATCTGACTAGAAAATTAACTGTACTCGTCGCCGGAGATGACGTCGCCAAAATCTTACACTTGCTGGCTGCAGGTTTGAGATGTTGCCGGAATCTTGCAATCTTGGTGTACGGTGTAGATCTGAGATTTTCAAGGCGGAGAAGTCGCCGGCGTTGTGGAATTCTCAATACTGATTTCGCCGGGATGATGGCGTCGGAAGCAGCAGACCGGCGCTCTTCGTATGGTGCTCCTTGTGGCGCAGAAAACAAAAAAAAAGAAAACTAGATCTCCCTCGAATATGAACAAAGACAGACCGAAAAGGAACCTCGCCGGAAAAATTGAATCGCGACTTCCAACCTGAAGAGTCTTTAGGATAGTAAAAAAAACCCTCTTGTGTAGCAGGGAAAAACAGGAAGAATTGAGGTTGAGAATCTATTGACGGAAGAGTACACTGCCGTCGCTAATGAATGTTGTCGAAAAGGACGAATCCGGCAAATTCAAGAATTATGGAAGGAAGAATTACAGGTTTTGGGTGGAAGAGCAACTAATAATAATATAATTACTATAATTACTTTTATAATATTGACTCCTAAAATATATGAAATAAATTGTAATAAAATAAGAAATTTTATTTTAAGCCATTAAAAATTAAAAACTCCTACAATATATGATACAACAACAACAACATACCCAGTGAAATCCCACAAGTGGGGTCTGGGGAGGGTAAGATGTACGTAGACCTTACCACTACCACATATAGGTAGAGAGGCTGTTTCCTAAGAACCCTCGTCACAACAACCCATCAGCAAAATAAGCTAGATATGATAAACAGATAATAAAGATAAGAACACATGATAATACGTAGATACAAGATAGCTAACACATAAAGGCAGATAAATAACATATAAAGGCAGAAAATTAACCACTCTTTCCTATCTACCCTATTAGCCTGCTACTCTAATTCTCGACCTCCACTCTTTCCTATCTAAGGTCATGTCCTCGGTGAGATCGAGTTTCGCCATATCATGTCTAATCACCTCCCCCCAATACTTCTTTGGTCTACCTCTACCCCTCCGTGTAACTCCCAGATCTAACCTCTCACACCTCCTAACAGGGGCATCGGTACTCCTTCTCTGCACATGTCCGAACCATCGCAGTCTCGCTTCCCTCATCTTGTCAGCTACAGGGGCCACCTCTAGCTTCTCCTGAATGACCTCATTCCTAATCTTATCACTCCTGGTGTGACCACACATCCATCTCAACATCCTCATTTCATCGACCTGCATCTTCTGAACATGTACATTTTTTATCGGCCAACACTCCACCCCATACAACAAAGATGGTCTAACCACCATTCTGTAGAATTTACCTTTGAGTTTAGTAGGTATCTTCTTATCACACAATACTCCAGAGGCCAACCTCCATTTTGTCCAAGCCGCCCCAATACGATGTGTGACATCATCGTCGATATCCCCACTACTTTGGATGATGGACCCCAGATACTTAAAGCTTTCCTTCTTGGGGATAAGGTGAGCCGCAAGTCTCACATCAATGTCTGCTTCATCCCTCGCAACACTGAATTTGCACTCCAAGTATTCTGTTTTGGTCCTGCTTAGTTTGAATCCTTTGGTCTCCAGAGCGTGTCTCCAAACCTCCAACCTATCATTAACTTTGGTCCGGGTCTCATCAATCAGTACTATGTCATCTGCAAACAGCATACACCATGGGACTTCCTCCTGGATAGATCGCGTCAGCTCATCCATCACCAAGGCAAATAAAAAAGGGCAAATATATGATATGAGAAATATATAATAAAAGAATATATGATAAGAGGTGTAACTAAAAAATTAAGAATTCCTATAATATATGAAAAAATCATAATGAAATAAATATCTTATTTAATAAATTTAAAAAAAAACTCAGCCTTGAAGAGAAGCCAACATACGATTCAAAAAAGATAAAAAAGATTGATTAGTATTTAGTACAAAAGGATAAGAATAGAAAAATGACTATTTATATACTTGATGATATAGGTTAGTAATATTACATATTTTTTTGAAATTGTATTAAGATGATAAAGATAAAGATAAGGCCCTGTTGCAACTTGATAAGTGGGATAAGTCCCACCACATCGTGATGAAATTGAGATATTCCCTAAATGGCTATCTATTCACGATTAGCTCATGTCATGTCAATCCGCACAACATTGTGGTGAGATGGTCCTGATTAAGTCAAATATTGAGTGCCATGCTATACACCTGGTGTAATGTATGGAGGTCAGCATTTAGGAGATCATATTCATGTAAAGTTCCCCACTTTTTAAAAAAAAAATTTATAAATGCTTGTTTTAATGAAGTGTTCCTCTCGCATTCTCCATGTTCATATCCAACCATGTGGCATCCATACTACTCCCAAAGACCAAAAGAAGAATGCTAATGTATAATGATCTCAAAATGCAAGTGTATAACAACCCAAAATATGTAAGCATAGCAATCCAAGAATGTTATAATTATATGATTCACAAGATGTTTTCCATGCTTCTCTTATATGAGATTCATTATGTATCATATGTTATTCTATCTTCCTTATCATAGGAGTACCTTTTTCATATGTACTCACGTCCCTTTTGCGGAGGGTGCTATGATACGTCCACGGCTAAGTTGCTTAGGCTCTTCACTTTTGGTGTTGCATCCCTGTCGGCACGACATGGTAGTGGGTGCGAGATCTCTTTCCAATTCGGCTAACTGATTTTGGGCACTTTGACCAAAATCAATGACAAAATTTCGAATATATTCAATAATTTTTGTTATCAAAATAAAAGCTAAGGTGAAATTTAGGAAGATGAAATACCTTGTATATAGAAACTTTTATGACACTATTTTTCCTTTTTATCTCCTTTCAAGATTCCTCCTCTTAATTAATATTTTCTCTGCAAGTTGTCCACATAATATCTCATGAACTAGGTTTTGTAACTCTTCTTTAATTATTTGTATTATTTTTAGTTGAATCTCGCTCCCATATTCATACTTGGATTCATATCCTTGAATCTTAAAATTTAGATCACGAAGAATCCAACCTATAGATCTGCACCCATTTGAAAACATCCTCACCCGAGTCCGAGCAACTTAGGTTCATGGTGATTGGTCGCTTTGATAGGCATTCCTTTCATACTTTCAGTTATAGTTGGTGAGCCCCATTACCATTTCGGGCTTTATCATGTTTCATGTATGTATATAGATATTTTAGGTATGTCAGGATCTTGTCCCGGCACTTCCAGTTCATGTCATGTAGAAGAGGCTTCATAGACTAGGACGTTTAGGTTATGCTCATGTATTTTAAGTTAAGTATCCATACTGCCCTAGAGGCCCACTGATTTAGTTTTTGTACTTATGACTTACATATGTATAAATGAAGCATTTTCTCATGTTAGTTGAGGTCCAAAGTATTATGTCATATCAATTGCATTTATGCCTTGTATATATGTTCAGGTAGAGTTGGTTTGCTAGATCAATGGTATCAAAGTTAAAGGGACTGAGTGCTGGTATACCTTACCCAAGTTTGGGGCATGAGATCCATATTGCATCAAATTCATGTGTTTCATGAAAGGATCAAACACATTGTCTCAAAGTTCCTGAAGTCAATTGTTTATCTCACATATATATTCATTACGTCCTTTGCCAGTCGTAAAACAAGTTATATAGGTAGTAAATGTGGTACATATAATTTTTGTGCAGCAGCTTGAGGGGGGAGTGGTAGAATCTTATGAATATTAGTAGGATCTTGTAAGTATAGCATAAGATCAGTCGACTTGATTTACTTCCATCTTGAGGGGGAGCATCAGAATTCTATGAATATTACTAGGATCTTGTAAATATAGCATAGGATCAATTGACTTGATGATTTACTACCTGCAACTATGTAATTTTCCTTTCTTAGGACATGTAAATTTCACTATAACAACAACAATAATAAAACAGAACATGCAGATACACTATTTATATTTTGAACTCCAATAGCTTGAGGGAACAATCAAACAATTTTACTCTCAACCTTCTCTTCCCTGTTTCAATTCTCGCAAAATTAACATTTTGAATATTCTTCAAATACTCCAATAATATTTACTTGATGTATTCTATAGGTCAATTTTGCAGCATTGGAGCGATATAAATGGATCATTCATAGAGTCCGATCCTATGGGATGAAGGTAATGTTGACATTGTTTCATCACTCTCTACCACCGTGGGCAGGAGAGTATGGGGGATGGAAACTTGAAAGGACAGTTCACTACTTCATGGAATTTACCAGGTTTGGCTGCTGTAAATTTTGGATCTCCATGGTCAAGCTTATATTTATCAGATAATTATCCAGGAGCATAGCTTAAACTATAGATACTTGTTACTTGTCCTTTACTCCTATTCCCTTGGTCTGTTCAATCAACTCTATAAAAATATATATATCGTTTTTAGCAATTTTGAACAATCATATGTAAAGCACTTTGCCAAACAGCACTATGCATGTCATGCTTTATCACTGTAATGTGCTTGCATGTGCTACTTTCCCGTGAAAAAGTGGTTGTTTTTCGTACAGGCTTGTTGTTGATTCTGTTGCAGATATAGTGGACTATTGGGTTACTTTTAATGAGCCTCATGTCTTTTGTATGCTCACGTACTGTGCTGGTGCCTGGCCTGGTGGTAATCCTGATATGCTGGAGGTTGCTACTTCTGCTTTACCTATAGGTGTCTTCAATCAGACCATGAACTGGATAGCAATTGCACATTCAAAGGCATATGATTATATTCATGAAAAGAGGTTTCCAGCAACTCCCTGTGCTTCTCTCTCATTCCATGGTTAATGTGATTTTCATTTCTCCATCGTGTTCGAAGGCATATTGGAGATTACAAGTTTGTTATTTGATTAATTTTCTTCCTACTGCTCTCTGGTTTGTTGCTACTATTATGAATTTTCTCTTCCGGAGAGGAATTATTGTGAAATTTGACTGAAAAAAAAGGAAGAGGAGCAATTTGTAAGACTGGAAAGAGGTGACTGAGACGTGCCCTACACTACTATATTAAAAAGCTCGATATATCATTTATTAGCTATCCCTCATGCCCTGGATAGGAGAGCCTAGGAGGAAGCTAAGTCAATATGATATGGGGGTGAGTGTGGAGGAGGAATCCATAATGTCATGGTGAAGGATATGCACGCGAGTATTTTATTACCAATATGAATATTCCGGCCATCTGGTGTACAGCATTGACATGGTTACACTGTCCAAATGGCAGTGTAGGACAGACTCTTTACTGTTTATTTGCCAATATGAATACAGCACAGTCTAACTATCACCGTGGCCAATTATTTCAATAAAAGAAATAGGGCCAGCTAAAAGGTCATCAATAATAAGTAAAAACCTGGCGTCCAAGGGTGTGGCCTAGTAATCAATATAAAGTGGGTTGAGAATCATGAGGTCTCAGGTTCAAATCCCAAAAGAGGTGGAAAACATTATAGGTAATTTCTTATTCTTTTCATCTAAGTTGCTCGGACTCTCCAAAAATGTTCTCGTACCCATGTTGGATCCTTAAAATTGTACTACTTTTGAAGGATCTGAGATATATCCGATGACATTTTGAAGAGTCCAAGCAAGATAGCTTCTCATTTTTCCAAGTCTTGGTGGACAGAGTTGTCCAGTACCTGTTGTGGTAGGAGGTAGCAAGTACCCAATGGGTTGAACCATGGTGTGCACAGGCTGACCCGGACACCATGATTAGAATAAAAAAGAAAAGTAAAATGACTATTCAACCAATCATAGATACTTAATGAAAAATATAGTTTAGCAAAAGTTATTCCATTTATTGCAATGACAGTTTCTTCAAGCATTTATTCACAACAATCAAAATGAAAAGAAAAAAAGCAAATATCGGCTGAGCCTTCAAAATGTACTAAAAACCGAAAAGTGAATATGACCTACAAGAGCATTTGGCAGGAGTCTTGAGTTTGAGAAATGAAATATTGTACTCCTCGAGTTCTGGTGGAACATCAGTTTAGATATTAGGGATGCCTTTAGATAATGTATTTTTGTGACAGAGTAGTCTGCTACTAAGTCCTCAATTTGAAGGAATGTGACATTTTTGTGACAAATATGGGAAGGTTCTTTCTGGTATTTCTTGCAAATGTGATCCTAAATGTTTCAGCAAGGGGAGAGACAACGTTGCATATTCTATCTTGAAAGCAATATTATCCTACTTCAAATAATAGCTTGTTGAAACCATGCTAGTCCATACCATCCAAAAGTAAACCAGGGAAATTTGATTTATTTTTAATTTTATTTTTTTTTGAATTCATAGAGTTGCAGTGGCATGCTTTCTAAAGCTGCAGTATCGCTTCTTCATTTACATCTTGATTTTTTGTGAGGAAACTGAAACTGAGTCCTCTTTCAGCATAATTGGACTTAAGTTAGCAGCACCCTTGTGCATGTGATCATTTGAAACATTTTAATCTTAAGACGAATTTCATTCTATTTTGATTTGCTTTTGACCTTCATCAGTCTTGATTTATTTTGATTGTTCTGAACTTATGTTACTCAGCAAACCAGTGAATGCCATTGTTGGAGTAGCTCACCATGTCTCATTTACGCGTCCATATGGACTGTTTGACGTCGCTGCTGTTTCAGTCGCCAATTCTATGACCCTTTTTCCTTTTCTGGATAGTATTTCTGATAAAATGGATTATGTTGGGATCAATTACTATGGACAGGTATTGGAGTGTCTGGAAAAAGTTCAAATAGAAGAACTATTGTTTTGCTTTTCTATTGCCTCATCTTTTGACATTAAACTCTGCACTTCTTTGACTTGAGCAGGAAGTCATTTGTGGTGCAGGATTGAAACTAGTGGAGACAGATGAGTACAGTGAATCTGGGCGTGGTGTCTATCCTGATGGCTTGTTCCGTGTGTTGCTCCAATTTAATGAAAGATACAAACATCTTAATCTCCCCTTTATAATAACTGAAAATGGTGTTTCTGATGGAACGGATTTGATTAGACAGCCATATTTGTTGGAACATCTACTTGCAACCTATGCAGCAATGACAATGGTTTTCCTCTAGGGACTTTCATCTTCTAAACATATCTAAAAATTTCACTAGCTTTATTTGGTGGGTAATGCGCACTTGCTTCTTCTTTATCATATCCAGGGTGTTCGCATACTTGGTTACTTGTTTTGGACGATCTCTGATAACTGGGAGTGGGCAGATGGGTATGGTCCCAAGTTTGGACTTGTAGCAGTTGATCGTGCCAATGATCTAGCTCGGATTCCTCGTCCTTCATACAATTTCTTTTCAAAGGCATCCTTCTGTCCGATATCTCTTCTTATTCTTCTTGATAATTTTGCTGACTTCTTGATTTTCAGGTTGTAGAATCTGGAAAAATAATGCGGGAAGACAGGGAACAGGTGTGGCATGAGCTCCAAACTGCTGCTAAGGAGGGGAAAAAGAGGCCATTCTATCGATCAGTGAATAAATATGGCCTAATGTATGCAGGTAATACAGGATTATCAAGCCTAACTTTGGCCGGAAACAGGTTTCAGATAATTCAAGATTTTAATCAAAACTTTGATACGTATCCCCTTTGGATAGATGGATAAAGGCGATAGTTGGGCCAGATTTAGATCTATGGTTGAAATACTGCAATTTTGAATCTAAAAGAAGTTATGCCGTGATGGAGTGTTCCATAAGCCAATTTGGTGCCACTGCTCTATAGTTATCGATTTGCCTGCTGGGATAGCTATAAATAACTCTCATATGATGTTGTCCTCTTGGTGGAGAGCATTCTACTAGACAAATCACTTTACTCATGATTTAATCTCATCATTGACCTTTCTCTAGCCTTTTTGCTGTGGTTGGTGAATGAGGTTTGCTTAGGGAAATGGCACTCTAATTGCCTGAATACCTGAGCAGAATACCACAGGCACTGCACCTGCATGAGGGAACAAATTCGTTCTTTCTGACATCAATGATAAGTAATGTAAAAACTGTCTAGACATGATTCCCGCCTGCCCTTTTTTAACAGTATTTTTAATTGCCAATTATTGCTGATTATCTGTTGTTTTCTCAGGAGGCCTTGATGAGCCCATATGGAGACCTTATGTTAAAAGAGATTGGCGTTTTGGGCACTATGAGATGGAAGGTTTACAGGATCCTTTGAGCCGTTTCGCACGTTATCTTCTGCATCCCTTCTCGCTTAAAAAGAAGGCAGAGACTCGGAGAGAGAGTGATAAACTGATTCTTGAGCCTAGCATCGCAAACATCTAGATACAACTGCATCAGATTGTTTAATGAATTCTACTTGAGAATCCTAAACTGGATAGCATTGTAAGGTATGCCTGGCAGCAACCATCATGCCTATACAATGTTTAGGAGATAAAAAGATCATGCAGAATACTTTTATTTTTGTAGAAAAATTTAGTACTCCCTCTGTCTTATCTTTTATCACTTTTCTTTTTAGTCAGTCCCAAAGAAAATGACATTTCTATACTTAGTAACAGTTTAACTTTAAAATGTCCATTTCACCCTTAATTAAATGATTTCTAGTCACACAAATATCTATGCCTTATTTTAGACCACAAGTTTCAAAAGTCTTTCGTTCGTTCTTAACTCTGTGTCAAGTCAAACTAACTCATATAAATTGGGACAGAAGGAGTATTATATATAAATAGTTTTTTATTTTTACCTTTCTCCAGGAAACAGTCTCTTTACTTCTATGAGGTAGTGGTAAGATTTGCGTACATTCTACTCTCCCCAGACCCCACTTGTGGGATTGCACTGGGTATGTTGTTGTTGTTGTTGTTTATTTTTACCTTTCGGTGTGGTCCGGTGGTTTGGGCTTGTAGACTTTCATGTTGGAGGTCTCAAGTTAGAAATCTCATGCTAGAGAAAGCAAGGGGTTTGCCTTTGGGTCGAGCTCATCCCATCGGGCTTGCCGAGTGCAGGTTCCCTCTCCTGTGTGGTTTGCAAGTTTCGCATAGGAGCAGGGGCTTTACCCTATGTGCACCCAAAGGGTGGCAACTGTGGGTTTCCCTTGTCATTTGAAAAAAACAAAATAGTTTCTTATTTTAAAGCCTATCTGTAGTTCTTTATCTAGGTTTTAAAAAGCCTACGAGCATCAGGCTCTTATTTATTTATTTATTTATTTATTTATTTATTTATTCATTGAGAACTATAAGCACATGTTTGGGAGGAAACATGGATGAGATGGAATATGTATCTGGCTTGATATCAATAAATTTAAGAGGTAGTTTGTAGTCAAGAGTTTAAGGTAGCCAGTCTTGCATAGCTAGTCGTTGGGTTTTGATTGTGAAATATTTCTATATCAAAAGTTGTGGTGTTGTGATGGCGTCTAACCTTGTTATAATTATATGCAATTTCGGCATTCCATTACTGAACTTTTGGAGGTTCGATGGAGCAATTTGAAGTTTCATTCCTAGAACTAATTAAATATTATTTCATTTTCTGCTGGTTCTGTTTCTGTACCTTTTCCTCATTATTTAGGGTTTTTTCTTTTGGCAATCAAGTACTTTTTAAGTTGCTGATGAAATTGTGTTGTCAGTTGTAGGAAACCAAGCGATTACACAGTTGAATAGATCAATCTCTAGGTGAGCTGTTTGACTGGGAAAGTGAGATATGACAACTGCGATTTGTATTTGGTTTGGAGGAGCATTGGGAATTGCATTGATCAGGGCGACGTTTGCCTTGAGAATACTGTAAATGAACAGTTATTGTTGTATAATAAATTTTCTCGAAGTGTTACCAAGGATCTGCATTAATCAAGGCAATGCTTGCCTTGAGAATACTGTAAATGAACAGTTATTGTTGTATAATAAACTCTCTTGAAGTGTTACAAGGATCTGCTAGCTAGCTCCAGCATTTAGTAGATACCTGGTGCAACTGTATAATTGAATAACTACTGTTATATTTCGTACTACCGTTATGGTGTGAAATGTAAAGGTAAGAATGTAGTAGTGCTCAAATATTATCCATGATTCTCAATGTTTCACTAGACATTTTTTTTGTAGAGGATTTCTTTTGGGCATCTAGTTTAGGAAAATTATATCACTAGTCAAGAATCCCTACTTATTTATTAAAAATAATTACCTTTTAGAAAAATTATTAACTACAGCTATACAACAATAACAACATATGTAGTAAAATTTCACAAGTGGGGTCCGGAGAGGGTAAGAATGTATGCAGAATTTACCACTCTCATAGAGGTATAGGGGTTTTCGGGAAACCCTCGGAAAAGAAAAACAAGAAAGAGCGACTACTAGTGAAAAACAAATGATAGTATAAGACGGATAATGATAATACAGGATATAAAGACACGACCAATCAGACTACCCTCCTGTATCCCAAAACTTGACATCAACTCTACTACCCTACTAGCCAATTAGCCTGCTATTCTAATTCGCGACCTTCACTCCGATCTATCGAAGGTCCTGTCCTCAGTGAGATCAAGTTTCACCATATCATGTCTAATCGCCTCCCCCAATATTTCTTCGGTCTACCTCTACTCCTCCGAGTAACCCCTAAATCCAACCTCTCGCACCTCCTAATCGAAGCATCAGTGCTTCTTCTCTGCACATGTCCAAACCATCGTAGTCTCGCTTCCCTCATCTTGTCAGCCTCAGGGGCCACCTCTAACTTCCCTCGAATGGTCTCATTCCTAATCTTATCCCTCTTAATATGTCCACACATCCATCTCAATATCCTCATCTCTACCACCTACATCTTCTGAACATGTGAGTTTTTGATTGGCCAACACTCCACCCCATACAACAAAGATGCTCTAACCACCATTCTGTAAAGCTTACCTTTAAGTTTAAGTAGTATCTTCTTATCACACAATACTTCATAGGCAAGCTTCTATTTCGTCTGTGTTGTCCCAATACGATGTGTGACATCATCGTCGATATCGCCACTACTCTGGATGATGGACTTAAGATGTTTAAAGTTTTCTCTCTTGGGAATAGACTGAGTGGCAAGCCTCACATCCATGTATGCCTTTATCCCTCACAACACTGAATTTGCACTCCAAGTATTCTATTTTTAGTCCTAAGTTTGAAACATTTGGATTCCAAAGCATATCTCCAAACCTCCAATCTATTATTAACTTTAGCCTGAGTCTTATCAATCAGTACTATTTCATCTGCAAATAGCGTACACCATGGAACCTCCTCCTAAATAGACCGTGTCAACTCATCCACCACCCAAGGCAAAAAGAAAAGGGCTCAACACAGATCCTTGATGAAGTCTCATCTCAACAGAAAAATACTTTGAGTCTCCTCCCATCATTCTTACCCGAGTTTTGGATCCGTCATACATGTTCTTTATCACCCTAATATACACCATTGGAACACCTTTCACCTCTACACACCTTCATAGGACATCCCTCAGAACTTTGTCATAGGCCTTCTCGAGATCAATGAACACCATATGAAGGTCCTTCTTGCTTTCCCTATATTTCTCCACTAATCTCCGAACATGATGAATTGCTTCAATAATCGATCAATCCAGCATGAATCCGAACTGGTTCTCCAAAATAGACACTCCTTTTCTCACCCTTATCTCCACCACTCTCTCCTATACCTTCATAGTGTGGCTTAATAACTTGATGCACCTGTAATTGTTATAGTTTTGAATATCATCCTTGTTCTTGTACAATGGGACCATTGTACTCCTCCTCCATTCATCGGGCATCCTGGTAGTTCTTATGATAGCATTGAACAGTCTAGTAAACCACTCTCTACTATCCTTGACTATGCTCTTTTAAAAATCCATCGAAATCTCATACGGTACGATCACCCTCCCTCTCTTCATCCTGCTAATAACACGTGTAACCCCCTCAATTTTGAAATGCTTGCAATAACCAAAATCTCGATGACACTCACTTAGCTCAATATCTCTATCCCCTTAGTTTAATGGGAGTCTCATCCACCAACAATTCACCCTCTTCATCCTTGATGCACTTCACTTGGTCCAAGTCACGAGCATTCCTTTTTCTCTCTTTTGCGAGTGTATACAATCTCTTGTCTCCGCCTTTATAACTTAACTCCTCATACAGACACTCAATGCTAGTGTCTTAGCTTTCGTCACCGCCATCTTAGCTTCTGTCTTTACCATCTTATAGATATCCTTAAGTCTTCGCTTTTCATTCTCATCCATGCACTCCAACCATTTCGTATAAGAAATCTTCTTATGTTTCACTTTGCCTTTTATTTCGCCATTCCACCACCTATCACCCTGACGTCTTCCAAAGGTCCTTCTCAACACCCAGAGTACCTCGGCAACTACTTTTCTAATGCAGCCGGCAGTAGTGTCCCACATATTGTTCACATCTCTGCCACTACTCCAGGCCTCTAAATTACTCAACTTTCCTTCCATCTCTCGAGAAAGTGCGGGAGTCAAGCCTCCCCATCTAATCCTTGGTTGGGCATAGATAACCTTCTTCTTCTTTTTTTCTCTTAATCTCTAAATCCATCACTAGAAGCCTATGTTGGGTGGAAGTATTTTCACTCGGAATAACCTTGCAATTCTTACAAAGGCTTTTATAGCCTTCTGAAGAGATAAGTAGTCAATTTGAGTAATTACTGCTATATTATAATTAAATGTCAAATTAAGAGCATCCTAATATAATTCCTTATTTCTCTCAATTTATTTATAATGTTTTTGTTCAAAAAAATAAAATAATATCCTTTTTCTTTCCACTTTTCACTTAATTCTTGCTTCTCTCTCTCCATTTTCATCCTCCCTCTTCTCTTTCTTCCATCTCCTTTTTTTTCTTCTTAAAAAATAAGTGATTTTATTCCTAATAGATTTCTATTAATTCTGGTCACAAATCTTTATTATATATTATGTTTGTTTTAGTTGATTCGGTATATTTTCTGACTGTATATACATATTTATGCCTTTTCAAATGAAAATGTATGTCAATATTCTTAAAAGAATTCCATTGTATATATGTGTTTAGTCGTATGTAAATATATGTCAATGTGAATATGTATTTCTTCCTATTTTGTATTCTGCATTAGTTGGTGTTTATCAATGAAGTTATTTAATGTATCCTTTTCCAGTGAAGTTGCATTAATTATTATTTTTTTTTGGTAATTTTTTTAAGGATCTATATTAATTTTACTTGTTCATTACTGTGATCGTTAGATATATATTCTATTAAGTTTAATATGTATCTGTATATTAACAAATAGGGAATCAACATGGATCTTCTAGGTGGATTCCCACACTCCAGCTCAGATCTGGTTCCCTTACTCTTCTTTTTTGTTGAATTAGGAAAGTCTTTTCGAGAGATGTAATAGATTAGAATCTGCATTACTGTGTAGTTCATCATTCTCATGCCCACCGTATTGTAAATATATCTGTTGCATGTCATTGTAGGTTGCTTTTTATCCATTTTCGGGATGAACTGCGATTTTCCTTGCTTTAACTGTAATGGTTGGAACCTGTTACTTGTCCATATTAAGAATTCTCCTAGCCATGGATGGTAATTTTGTGACTCTAGTGAACTGTGTAGCCTGTGAATGATTAGTAGCCATATTAGCTATATAATCCGCTAGTTAACTACCTTCTCTGAAATGTACTTGATGTGAATTTAATGACTAGTAATGTATTCCTTTATATCCTCAACCAACTCCATAATCTCCCAGGGCACTTTCCAGCACCCTCTAATCATATAAGCTAAACTTGATGAGTCAGTCTCCATAATTATCTTTCTATAACCCCACTAATGACAACATTCTAAAGCCTTTATAATTGTTGTTGCCTCAACAACTATGTTGGTATTCACTCCAATCCCTTAGCTTATGCATATGCTAGATAACCATCTCCATCCTTTATGCAAAAACCATATGCACTCAAGCCTAGATTACCTTTTGAGATCCCATCTGTATTGCAATTTAGCCACTCCTCTGTAGGTGGAGACCAATAAACAATCTAATAGTACAATGTTGGTCTACAACACTGTATGAGGTCCACAAATTGATACCACTTGAAAGGAACTTTCTTAATCTCTGGAAAGGTTATTTTAACCAACCTATGTACAATCATTAAGCAATTGCCATACATTTAGTCAAAAGTTGCCTTTTGCCATGCTTAATAGTATTTCTTCTATTCCAAAGCTCCCAATTATTGTCCCAGGAACTGCATCGATAAGGCTTTTCCATTTTGATTTGATATCAAACTCCTACCACTTAGTCATTATACTGAGTAATTGCCTTCCTTCAATGGGTATACCTGCACAACTAGCATACTGCTTCCATAGTTTTGATGTTATGGGAGATTTTAGTAAAAGATGATTCATGGTCTCCCCATTTCCACTCTCACAGTAATAACATTTTGAAACCAGGTGCATATTCAACATTTACACATTATCATCTATGTGAATGCACCTCCTCATCACCATCCATATAAAAAATAAAATCTTGGAAGGCAGTCCTCTTACCCATATGAATCTAGCCCAGATAACCTCCTCTTTTCTCTGCGTCATTAACTGGAAGGCTGACTTTACTAATTCTCCAGAAGAACCTCCTAACCAGTAGGCATCCTTATTTAAACCCCTTATCATAGGCTTGAAACTAGTGCATATGAATGCAGCCATTACCTCAGATAAATTTTCTCTCAATTTATCAACATTCCACCTTCCCTCCTTAACAAACTCTTTCACTTCTATTTCCTCTCTTGTAGCCTTTTCTCTGTCCACAAAAAATAAGGCACATGTTTAGTTTAATTATCAAACCAAAAGATGGGGTTGGCTGCCCTAACATGCACCCAATTTGATGTTCCACTTCTTCCCTGACTAATAACATTTTCCTCCATACTTAAGAAGCTCTATAATTCCACACAATGGTGGGATGCAACTTCTTACAGTATTTCACCCCCATAAATCTACTCCAGAGAGAAGAAGTGGCATTTTGAAAATCCACCATAATTTTGCTAACAAAGGACTGTTGACATCAAAGAGAGATCTAAACCCGAAACTCCCTTCTTCTTTAGGGTAGAAAAGCTTCTCCCATCTAACTCAACGTCTGCCCCTTACACCTCCTGCTTTACCCAAAAAAAACTTTGAAAAGATCTGATGGATTCTATTGATACAACCCTTAGGTGGATTCATGGTTGACAATAGGTAAATAGGGAGGGACTGCAACACATGATTAATCATGATCATTTTGCCACCAAATGATAAGAATCTGTTTTGGCAAGATACGACTTTCCTGGCTACCTTTCTAACAATCTCCTCAAAATAACAGTTCTTTCATCTCCCATAAAAAATTGGGCATCCTAGATATATAAATGTGAAAGATCCTTGCCTAATACCCATCAATCTTCTGAGTCTAATAACTACAATCAAAGGAGTATTATCATGCAGATAAAAACAACTCTTTGTTTTATTAATTAACTGACCTGAAGTTTATTCATATCTTCTCAAACCATCATCATTTTCTTTACTGACTTTCGGTAACCTGAGCAAAATAGGATTGTGTCATCAACATACGCTAGATGGTTTATGTTAGACACCATTTAGGCATACCATATCCCCTATACTCCTTATTTAGGAATAATGCATTTAGCCCTCTTAATAACACTTCAGTCACAATTATGAACAATATGGGAGACAAAGGATCTCCCTGCTTCAAACCTCTTGTGGAAGTAAAGAACCCACATGGATGACCACTAATAAGTACTAAATAGTAGTTATTGGAAATCAACCTACAGATCATATCAATGACTCTTTCACTAAACCCAAACTATCTCATTACCTTTGTCAGGAAAATCCACGACACCATATTATAAGCTTTATCCATATCAAGCTTAACCACCACATTGGAGTTTTTATCCTCAAATTCATAGCCTTCACAATTTCTTGGACTAAAAGAACATTCTATGAGATACTCCTTCCTTTTACAAAAGTCAACTAATTTTGAGAGATAATCTTCGGTAGCACCCCAACGAGCCTAGAATGAAAAACCCTCAAAATCACTTTATTAATAAAACAACTAAGGCTTATAGGGCGCATATCAGTAAAGCTGTTGACATTAAGTTTCTATGGCAGACACACTAAATTCGTATGAGTGATGAACCTCAACAGCTACTACCCACAAACCACAGAACAATGTCTTCACCAGATATGTTACACCTTCCCCTATAATATCCCAAGATTCTTGAAAGAATAGTCCTGAAAATCCATCCGGTCCATAGTTAGTGCATAACTTGCACTCATTTGTTACTCTTATTTTAATGATTTTGTGTTGTTAATCTTATAATTTGAGGCTAATTATGCTTTGAACGGTGTATGTTACAGGTGCATTTGGGTTATCTTTGGCTTCACTAAGAAGAAGTGAAGATTGGAGCTTAAATGGAGCCAATAGGAGCTGAAATACATAAAATAGTACCTGGCAGCAGATTCACTCCGTGATAGTGGATCTTTGACATGTAGAGAAGTGTGAACGCGCTAGACCAAGGCGCAATGACAGAGCATAAAGAGACATAGCCTCTGCGATCGCGAAATGCTGGAGCACGATCACCGAATGTTACAGAGGCCAGCGTTGGGACAACTCTGGAATTTCACCATTTTCAGTCCCAAAATCACATATACATGCACTCCTAACCTCATTATTCATGCATTTATACCAGATTCATACAGAAAAAAACATTCATATATTCTTCAAGAAGAAATACACACCTTAATGTAGATTTTAATTTAGGGTGAGGATTTAGAGCAAATTTTCTATATATTCTTGAGTGGATTGAAGAGTGTGATCTTTACTTGTACTTATCTTTCACTCACTCTTTCTTTCATTGTTCTTGAATGCTAAATTTTTAGATTAATTAAAGCTTGGATGCTAATTTATATATGAGTCTTGATTATTACTCTTGCTTTTATGTTAGTTGATGATTATTTGCAAAATCAAGAGGGTTTCTCCCAAATCATTCTAATTGCTTTAATTGATTTATGGGTTCATGTTTATCTTCTTAAATAAATTAGATTTGAGGCAGCTACTTAAATCTAGCTTAGATCTTCAATTATTGCTCTAGCGGGTGTAGTTGAGGGGGAAGATTGCATAATAGCCATGGGTTTATGAGTTGAAAGGCTCAAAAAGGGCTCAACATCTAAGGTCTTAGGAGTTTTTCTTTGAGGTGCTCAAGATAGACATGTCTTTGAGTGGCTCACGTAAGGTGTCATAGTTAACTTTTGCGAAATATCACTTCCCTAGCCAAGGTGATTACAAGAAACCTAGCCTACCCATATGGTCAATGTGATGCTAAGTGTGATGGGTCGATCTTGATTAATCTTTACCCAATTGTTCTTAAGAGTAGTTGTTAGTTTAGTTTCCCCCTAATTTCATTAGAATTCTTGCTTCGTACTTACCTATCGAGTCAAACTAGTAGCCATAGGTCCTTGTTCTACTCATTTTCCAACACATTGTTCCCTGTGGGATTTGACCCCAACCTCTAAAGTTTGGTAATATGCTAATGAAGACCGCCCTTGCTTTCTTTGAGTACCCGAGTTGAGCGACATAAAAACATGGCGCCATTATCGGGGAATGATAGGCGTATTGAGTTGATTTAGGACTTTTAGTATACTCTTAGTGAGCACTTATTTTTGTTTTCTTTATTTTTCTTTTTGTTGTGTGACTAATTGTGATGAACACTTACTTGAGGAATGTAAGCCCTTTTTTTATCTCCTTCAGAGTATTGCATTTTATCGTGGATAAAATGGTGTTGAGGAAGTAAATGGAGACAAGCGTGTTGTGAGTCAATATTGGCTCACCAACTTGAGTCTTAGACTTGCCAAAGAAGTGGCCAAAGGCACCAATTGCTCAACACGAGGGATGATCTTAAGAGCTTGCTTGTTTCTAGAGGTTATGAGTTGGACTGGTTTAAATGAAAAGTTGATGTTTTGGAGGTCGACTTGAAACTAAGCAATGAAGTGAGTGAGGCCCCCAGCTCAAAAGTGTCCAAGTATGTATTGGAGCCCGAAAAAGAAGGAGTGAAGCTTGTTGTGGAAGAGATATGGGGCCTATATATTTCATCTAGCCTAATAATCATCTAAGAGGTCAAAACTGAGGAAATAATGCTAAAGTTTCAAGAGCAAGCCATGGAAATATTAAATGAAAACTTTGGTTTATTTGAAATTGGGAGTGTTTCTTACTTGGAGGCCACAAAGTTTGAAGCTCAATTAGAAGAGGACCTCTTGACACTCCCATGTCTACCTAAGAAATCTAAAAGGAAAGTTGATAACAAGTTGGGTAGAAATTCCTCAAAGTGGAGAGACCAGTGTAAAATGTTGATGGTCTGTCATCACCCTCCCCATGAGATCAAATGGTGAATCATCTTGAAATTGGGGAAGAGATTCATTGCTTCAAAATAGAAATACAAATGGGTAGTCAATCAATTTTTGTTCATATGTTAATAAATTCTTGAATTTTGAATTCTTAAATAGCTTCTTAATTTTCATTTTTGATTTTTGGCTAACCTTCACAATTTTTAAGTCTTTGATAGTGACATTGCACATGTTTTGAAGTGCTAAGATGATTGGAGTTGAAGAAATGGGTGGAAACACCGACAAAAATGGCAAATGGATAAAAAGGGGCCATTTTGACCGCACTTTGTGGCCCAAGATCTCCCATTGCACAAGGGCGGACCACCTAATTGGGCATAGGGATGCCCAAAGTTGTAGAGAATCAGCCCAGTTCTAGCACCCTACAAAGCTCTGTGAAGGCGATCTAGTCGCGTCAAAACAGAGTGTGTGGAGTCTACGATATGGCGCGATTGTGCTTACCTTCAGCGAAGGTGGTATGCTGCACAACTGTCCAGAATGAAAAGACAAGGCATTGGTGACTTTGTCTGAGACATTCAGAAAAAAGAGATGACATGCATGGAATAAAATCAAGTGTGAGGTAAACAATTCCTTTATAACTTTCAATCTTACATGTCTTCAAGGAACAACTCAACTTTTCCTTTCTTCATCCTGTTTCATTACTCATTCAAAGGTATGACCACCTCACTACAACTCCTTTCTTATTGATAATTGTTTGTTTGTGCAACTAGGAAACTCCATGACATAGGTACAGTCTCTTTTCTAAATCTTTTATGCCATGGTTATGAAGTTTAACATCTTGATGATCTTATCTATTCTTGCTTTCTAAGGTCCAGCTTTCTATTGATGTGTGCCCCACCTTTAGGTATTTTAGAAGTAGATTTCTGAGCCTAAATGCTGAAAAATAAAGTGGATTTTAATGCTAACATGTTATTTGTTGTTTTGGGTAGTGATTGAATGTTGTTAGGGGTGGATTTAAGGGTGATGTTTGTCAAAACAAAGCTGAGAACATATGTTTATCATGTGTTTGACAAAATGTCTCTACAAAATTTGAAATGTGATGTCAGCGACTGTTGTCTCCGTGAATGTGGGCACTGCACCACGATCGCATTGTTCTGCAAAACTTTTAGCCTTCCAGTAACACGGATAACTTGCTGCAAACACGAAGGCTTAGAATGCCTTGAACTCCGTGACTGCGCTGAATGTCCGTAAGCACAGAGTGCTATATGTCACTGAACAAAAGTAGCAACACTCATTGCTTGATCCAAACTATATTCAGTTGATTCTCTTTCCCTAATACATGACTCCTAAGATAAATAATATACTCTTTTCATGTGGTTTTAATTGTAGGTTTAACTGGATATGTCTTAACAACACACACTACATTGAGCTTAAATTCTGTTAGAGGTGAGGGAAGATGACTAAAGCTCCAAAATTTTATGTATTGTGTAAAGGAGCTAATTAGGTTCAATTGCACCACAACATCCAAACTCTATGTTAATGCCTTGGAAACCAACTGTGGAGAGGAGATTTGGGTTAGAGTGCCAAGTGATCATCTCAGGGAGTCCCTCATCTCTTCTTTTACTTTGTGGTAGCACTGTGAGTTCACTGTACAGTTGTACTTGGGGTTGCTTCTATGATTTGATGAAATTTAGTTGCTTATTTTAACCATGGCACGCCTTTCATAGGCTTGTATATATTGTGTTTGGATTTAGCTATATTAGTAGATTTGGTAGCTTCTTATTTTTCTTTTTAATGGTGTATATAATTGATGGTTCCCAATGATAGATTAAATAATGACATTCTTAAGGGCAAATTATTGATTGGGTGTGTGAGTGTGTGTGTAAAATATAGTCTTTGGTGAAGTCTGAGTAGCCATTGACTCTTGTTGGAGCTATACATTGGGATTGTGACTTGTTTGGTGCTAGCATATTTAGTTAAGTGTTGTTGATTGTGAAAAAGGCATACCCCTCAAAACTTTTGAAGGTTATATGGTTTTAGAATGATTTTGAGACAACACTTTACCTCTTTTGGTGACTCTTACTTTCTAGATTGATATATTTGAAAAATGAGTCCCTTGTACCTTACTTGAGAGAGATATTGATCCCTTCTCATTTAATTTGCATGTCATGTGTATTGTGAGATTTTGTTTTGTTCTTTGTGTGTACTTGTGCCACCTAGAACTTGCATTATTAGTCTTGAAATGATGGTCTTGATAGACTTTGGTTGGAAAGATGATCTTAGGCATTATTTAGTCTGAATTGAGTCCATTTAGCCTAAATAGACACCAAATGCATTGATCTTATCCCTAATGTCACTTTCGAGCCTAATCCTTTTTATTAGTAACCTTAGCTACAAGCGTTAAACCTTTTTGAAAAGATATCCTTCTTTTGAGCCCTTATCCCTCCTTGAGTTTTGTATGTTAATGAAAATTGAGGCTTTAGCCTAAGTTGGGGTAATGTAGGAAAAAAAGGAAGGGTGTCAACCACTTGGAGGCTTGTTAAGAGAAAAGAAAGAAAAATGAAGGAGGAATGAAAATAAAAGAAAATGAGTGCTTTCAAAATAAAAATAAAAATGAAGAAAAAGTGCTTGAGTGAAAAGAATCCTCCAAAATGTTGAAAAATGGTTGTAAATGGGGCACCTAAATGAAAAAGAAGGGTTAAATGTGCATTAGAGTGTGATGTGAAAAAGAGAAAGTGTAAACGTTGAAAAGGAATGAACATTGTATGTGGAACTTAAAAAGAGTTAGTCACTATTGTCCAAATTGTATCCAACCCTACCCCTTGACCTACATTACAAGACTAAAAAGCCCTTTGATATTTCTAACCAAATTAAATTAAGTCAATGTTAATTGAAAATAAAGGCAAGCCTATGGTATGGTGTTTGTGTACAGAAGAACAGTGTGAGTGTTTGAGCCCTTGTCCCTTGTTCAATGTAAATACTTGTGACTGTTTTAGGGACTTTCTTTCTTTTTGATGAGGACATGCAAATTGACATGGATGCTTTTCTAAGTTTGAGTCAAGTGGACTTTTTAGTTGACTAGGAGTTTAAGTCACTCCATAAAAATTTGTGTTGTCACTTGGTCATCCCTAGAAAATGTGTTTTGAATGAATAAGATGTTTTTGAAATGTGAGGGAGTTACTTGATAGGCATCCACATACTTATGCTAATTGTTTGTACCAACTATTGTCATGATCATGATTTGATTGCTGTAAAAGTGAATTGAGATTGTGTGCTTAAATTTCTAGTCTCTTGAGTTTAGTTTTATTTTGCTTGAGGACAAGCAAAGTCTTAAGTTGAGGGTGTTGATGAGTGAATAACTTGCACTCATTTCTTACCCTTTTCTTATGATTTGTATTGTTAATCTTATAATTTGAGCCTAGTTATGCCTTGAAAGATGTATATTACAAGTACATATGGGTTAAATTTGGCTTTGCTAAAAAGTGAAGATTGGAGCTAAAATGGATCTAATAGGAGCTAAAATGCACAAAGTGGTAACTGACTGCGAATACACTCCGCGACCGCGGCCTTCAGGCCCGTCATCGCGGAGCTGTGACATGCAGATAATCGCGAACACACTAGACCCAAGTGCGAAGGTAGAGCATAAAGAGACACAATCTCCGCGATCGCGGAATGGTACAGAGGCCAGCGTCGGGGCAGCTTCGGAATTTCACCATTTTCAGTCTCAAAATCACATATACATACACTCCTAACCACCCTCATTCTTCACACATTGATACCAAATTCATATAGAGAAGAACGTTCATACATTCTTGAAGAAGAAATACACACCTTAGTGTAGATTTTAGTTTAGGGTGAGGATTTAGAGAAAGTTTTCTACAAATTCTTGAGTGAATTGAAGAATGTGGGCTTCACTTGTACTTATTTTTCACTCATTCTTTCTTTCCTTTTTTTGAATGCTAAAATTTGTAGATTTATTGAAGCTTGGATGCTAATTTATATATGGGTCTTGACTATTATTCTTGCTTTTATGCTTAGTTGATGATTTACTTGTAAAATCAAGAGGGTTTCTCTTAAGTTCTAATTGCTTGAATTGATTTACGGGTTCATGCTCATCTTCTTGAATAAATTAGATTTGAGATAGCAACTTAAATCTAGCTTAGATCTTCAATTATTGCTCTAACGGGTGTAGTTGAGGGGAAAGATTGCATGATAGTCAGAGTTTATGAGTTGAGAGCCTCAAAAGGAACTCAACGGCTAAGGTCTTGGGAGTTTTGCTTTGAGGTGCTCAAACCAGACGTGTCTTTGAGTGGCTCATGTATGGTATCGTAGTTGGCTCTTGCAAAATATCACTTTCCTAGCTAGGGTGATTATAAGAAACCTAGCCTAACCATAGAGTTAATTTGATGCTAAGTGTGATAGGTTGATTGAGTTTTGACTGATTCTCATATCCTTGCTCATTTTCTTGATTAATCCTTACTCAATTGTTCTTAGAAGTAGTTGTTAGATTAGTTTTCCTCAATTTAGTTAGAATTCTTTCTTAGTACGTACCTATCGAGTAAAAAATCTAGTATCCATAGGTCCTTGCTCTACTCATTCGCCGACACATTGTTCCTTGTGGGATTCAACCCCGACTCTAAAGTTGGGTAATATGTTGATAATGACCACCCCTGCTTCCTTTGAGTAGCTGGGTTGAGCGAATTAGTCCATATGCACTATCCCCGTTTAAGTCAAATACCACCCTTTTAACTTCATCATTGGATGGAAGGCCTGTTATAACTTCATTTTCTGCATCATCAATCAATTTAGGAATGTAACCCAGCATGAAAAAGTCTTGATTGAAAACCCAACTTCCTAAAATTGGTCCCTATATAATTCCACTACAGCTTCTCCAATCATGTTTGAATCAGTTAGCATTACCCTATATAATTCCACCGCAGCCTCTCCAATCATCTTCGAATGAGTAAGCATTACACCTTTTTACCCATCATTTGATGCACCTGAAGCTTAATTTTCTTCCTTCTACCATACATATAGGAGTGAAAAAATCTTGAATTATTATCACCCTGCAGTGGGATTCCACTGGGTTTCCTGTTTCAGTTTCATTATCACCCGCACAAACCACTTCATCCCAGCTTTCTGCTTCCAAAATTCCTCCTCAATTCTAAGGAACTTTTTCAATTCTGCTTCAACTCTGCTAAGTTCAAATCTATTCTCTTTCGATGAGTGAATTCCAAATTGAGTTTCTTTGACCCAAATGACATCGTCATACGTGGCTATCTTCTTAAAGATGTTGCCAAATACTTCTTTGCTCCAAGTTGCCAATGCCCTCTTCCTTAATTTGTGATGAAACTCAAAGAACAACTGCCCTTAAATTCCACCTTCCAATTTTGCTTCACCACCTCCTTAAAACTATGATGTTTGACTCAAAAATTGAGGAATTATGTTTGACCGTTGCCTGTATTCAACACGTAAAGGTGCACGATCGGATCCTGATGAAAAAGGTGGGTAACTTCTGAATTGGGAAATACTTCCAGAAATGCAGAATCAACAAGAATTCTATCCAGTTTCTTCATAATGCATGCATTATTAATTCTCCATTTCACCAAGTGTAATTGCTTCCTAAACCTCACTTCCGTAAGGGAATAACTACTGACGAAATGCGCGAAATCAACAACTTCATTTTGAGAGAATTCTAATCCACCTAAATTATCATCTTCATGAAGAATTACATTGAAATCCCCCTCCAACCAATGAATGTCATTAGAAACCAACTCTTTTAACTCCTCCCAAAGTTCTAGCCTCTCGACGCTACTACATCTTGCATATATGGAAGAGATGATATATGTTTGATTTTTACTGACAAAACTTCATTGAAATGTGTTGGTATGAATCCATAATTACTAACCCCTCCCACTTCTCTTTCCAACAAAAAATTCAATCTTCCCTAAGATATTCACAAGTACATTTTCAAAACCCAAAATCCTTATGTATTGATCAAACTCAATAGAATCCTGAAAAGGTTCCATAACAGCCATGAATGAGTAATTATGTCTTCTATTGAAGTCAATTAAGTGCCCAAATGAATTTTGCATATTAATAGACCTAATGCTCCAGAATAGAGCTTTTTCAATCATTGAAAACTAGAAGACGAATGATGTTTCCCAAGTTACACCTTCTTTTTTAGGATAAAGCGGTCATTGTCAAGAAATAGAACCTAACCAAGGTTAAGATCGAACCCAAGGGAATACATAGGCTCAAGAGAATTCAATTTTTGTTATTTGAGTGATTAACTGACTTACTTCCCCCAAAAAAGGGGAGGGGGTTGCAATAATTAATGAAAAACAAACCTAACTAACACAAGAGTGAAATCTGTATGGGGAGAAACTAGGGTAATGTGTTTCTTATGATTTCCTAATTTAGTATCACCAGATAACCTAATTATTTTCTAGTGTGTAGCATGCAAGACGGTGAGTTAAGTTCAACAAACCCTTCGGTCCAGGCGAGAGGCGAATTTCACTATGTGACTTGGCCCATCTCCATAGTATGCATTACTAACCCTTACCTATTAGTCCCAGTACAACCTCTCCTTGGCCCAGTTCAGTTGATTAGATGAGAACACATCAATCTAATTGTGTTAATTAATCTTTTTTCCTTTTCATTACTACGTTGGTCCAGTCAATAACACTAGGTAGGTTCTAATGTTGGCCACCACTAGAAAACATTCCAAACGAAGAGAGTTAATTAATACATGCACTTTCCAAGAATTATGAATTATCCGGTTTTACCTTGTTAGTTCTTCATAGTTGCCACAACCCTAGTTATGGATTTAGCTACTCATGATATGTGTAGATGCAAGACTTATGAATTGGAATAACATAATAGAGCACTTACACAATTGAATTAAGAACAACCCAATCCAACTTCAAAGAGAATCACAAGATTTAAGATGAAATCAAAGTACAAATGCTCTCAAAACTCTCCAATGTTATCTTACTATTTTTCTTCTCTAATTCTCAAGTTCTTTTTGAACTATGCGTAAAATTCTTAAAAATAACCTAAAAACCTATTTATAATATTTGAAATACAAGTCCAAAATATCATAAGATAATTGGGTCGGCACGCCTCATGAATAGGTTTACGGACCATATTGCATTGCATGGCCTGTAATCAGGATCTCGTACAGTGCTGCTGGAAAATGGGACTTCAAGTCTACGAAACCCCCTCGACGACCCATAAAATGGTTTACAACCCGTAGGGGGTTTTCGTTTGATAAATCTTCAGAAAGTCCCAATCTCTGATCCTCAGGGCACAAACCATGTTCTACGACTCATAAATCAATCCATGAACCGTCCACATATTCGTAGAATCAACTTCAGAAAATCAGTTCCTCACTGGAATTGTCCATGAAACCCACTTCACGACCCGTAGAGTGACCTACGATCCGTAAAGGGTCTCGTACTATATCAAAAATCAGCATTTTTTGTATTTCTTCCCCAAATCTAGGCCAACCCTGGAATCCTGCAAATATAACACAAAAACACATAAAATCAACTAACATCGCATTGAGAACACATAATATTCCAAGTTTCAAAAGTTCTGTATTTTGACAGCACATCAACACCCTCAACTTAAAATTGTTGTTTGTCCTCAAGCGACAGACTCAATCTACATAAGTAATACAGTAACGCACAGACCTCAAACCAGTAGCATACGTCACATCAATCTTAAACTTAGATACCCACACCACTTTTTCAAAACAAACTCAGATAGCCATCAATCAAACCAGTACAAACTAGTGCATGTGACAACACAACTATGACAAGTAAGGTACTATAAAAAATTCACAATCACTAAATAAGTGTAATGCTAAATATCCTATATGGTACAAATACTACCTAAACATCCTAAACGTAGCAGTTAAACATAAAGTAAATATCCACAGGAAAAATGAACACAAGAAAGAAAGCTCTAGGATAAAATTAATTGTGGTAGTTATGGATCCAAACTACTCAGACTTCACTAAGGCCTAAAAATACCCACACCCCATCGTAAAAGAGGTGTATTGTCGCCAATGCACACAATCAAAGAAAAATAAAATATAAGGGGTCAAAAATATACTCTGGGCACCGAAGCACCAGTGTGTGGCTGAGTCTGACCACCCTCAACTTTTGTGGTAGTCTCTTCAGTAGTATCACTCTGTCCGGAGGGGCTAGCACCCCTCAAACTCTCATGCTCTCGAGCTTGTCATCTCTACTCCTCATGTCTCGACTCCCTCAAGACATGCTTGAGCTCCTCCTGCTTTGCAAGACCCACACATGTGCATATAACATCTGGATCATCATCTTTTATGTGGGGTACTCTTCCCATAGGAAGACTGGATTGACTCATCAGGAGCAAAAAGATCCACCAATGGCACTAGGGGCGTGGTCTCTGGTAGGGTCACTAGTGCTGCCAGTGCTACTATCATATCAGCCTCGAGTCGCTGGATCTCTGTCTGAAGGGTCGTCAAGTTTGATGATCGGGATATGCTCAGGCTCTGCTATATCCTTACCTCGAAGGTGTCAATGCGAGCATTCACAGTGGAGAGACAGTCCTGAATAGTAGCAACCATGAATGCCTGCACACGCCCATCTGAGTTCGTAATCGTCTGGCGGACTTATGGCCTAATTTGATGAACAAGCTGAGTCACAATTTTACGAGTCATAAACTGAGTCGTAGAGAATTCCAGTATTTGAAATTATTCCAGGCAAAGCTCTACGGGACCTCTCTATGAGCCGTAAAGTGTTTTACAACTCATAGAAGGTCTCGTCTGATGGGTACTCATAAAGTTTAAGTTTATGAAATCTTGTACGAGGGGCAGTTAGGACTCACAGAATGTTTCATGGGCCGTACAAGCCACTTGTAAATAGGAAACTTAGTCACCTGTGTTTCCAAGTCCATCACAATGGACCCCCATACGAATATTTACACATTTATTCTCATAGCATCAAAGCAAAACGCACACAACCACATGAGTTCCTCATAACAACAAATACCTCAACATACTATTCAATGTGTACACCCCATAAAAAATAATTAGACATGTTTTCGCAACCCTTCCGACCACGTATGAGTGATTTCATAGTAAAATTATGCACCTATGTCATCACCCACCAAATTACACATACAATCAATTCATCGCACATGGTGGGTGATTCAATAGGTGCCACACATATTATTCGCATCATAATATCAAGTCAACGACACCTACTTCCGGACTTAGACACATATTCAAAAATGGGAAACCATAATTCAATTATCAACATGTCAATTTCACACATGGGTTAGTGTCTACACTACCATTCCCAATATAATTTCTAATTTAATCATATAAACACTGGAAAATTAAAGGCATTTGATTTATCAAAAACTTTCCAAGTTTTGTGACTAAACTGTATAAGATGAAGGAAGTGAAGAGGCACTAAAACCCTAGGTCGCCAAAAAATGAAGGTACGATAACCGTCGGTGGTCGAAACTTTTCGGGGGTGGGGTTGGCCAGGTGATTTTGTAATTTAGGTTTGAAATGGGGTCAAAATAATTTGACCCCATTATTTATACCTTGACTGGGTCAACTTAAATCTGATGGGCCTAAACTCTACGAAATCCCAGTTACTAGTCGTAGAGTTATGGCTTGTGAAATGTGGTTTCGTAGAACATCAAAGTCCTAGTTTTTTGGACTAGGTTTCATGAACCAGTCTATGAGTCGTAGTGTGAAATATGACTTGTAATATTGGTCATAAAGACCCCAACACTTAGAAAATTTCAGAAAACTTACCTGGGGTCCATGAGCCCCATTCACAACCTGTAGTTTTATCTACAGATCATAAAATTGGCTCGTGGACTGGAGTGCATAACGTTTTGCTCACTGGAAATCTCTAGGAGATGGTGTATGGGTCGTAGATTGGTTTACGACTCGTAGAACCAATTGTAGAGGCAATTCCTTATGCCTTTCTCAGCCAATAGTGGATGACTTAGCTATGTACCTGCATATTCTTCATAGAACATACTGTTACCCTATATGCAATCAGCTCAATTACCAAAATTACAACCATAATATTAGAAAATAAACTACCTACGAGTCCAAAAACTTAAAATAAAGCTACAACTACACTATTGCATTAAAGAACTTGGGTCGCCTCCCAAGTAGCGCCCAATTTATTATCGCAGCACGGCTTGGATAAGTTAGTTACTCAAACTTCACCATTTGCCTAGACTTTATTCTTCAAATCATTTGGCTGTTTAGACTAACAGATTTAAAGACAACTACTTTGTCATTCAATCTGAACCTGAGTTGACCGGCTTCCATATCTACTAGTGCTCGCCCAGTGGCTAGGAACGGTCTTTCCAAGATGATTGGGACACAGAAGTTGACTTCACAATCTAAGATCACAAAATCTGTGGGGACTATGAACTTCTCAACATTGACCAACACATCATAAAGTATCCCTATAGGCTTCCTCACCGTGCGATCAGCCATCAACAACCACATGCTTGTCAGGGTAGGGTCTCCCAATCCTATCTTTTTGAAGATCGCAAGGGGCATCAGATTAATGCTGGCACCTAAATCACTAAGTGCCCTTGCGAACTCCACATCTCCAATGGTATAGGGTATGGTGAAAGCACCAGGGTCTTCTCGCTTCTAAACCAAGGACCTCGTAGCAATAGCACTGCAATGCTAAAGCTCTTAGGAGAGCTCCTTACTCACAGTGCGCTTCTTAGTAACCAGGTCCTTCATGTACTTCGCATACCCAGGCAACTTCTCCAATGCCTCAATGAAAGGGATGTTAATGGAGAGTTGTTTCCGCATGGAGATAAAGTGCTTGAACTTGCCTTCCTCCTCCCTCTTTTTGATTCTTTGAGAGAAAGGAGGAGGAGTCCCTAGGAATAGGCTTCAACTTTTGTGGAGAATTAGTAGCTTCACTCACCCCATCCCTTCCACGATCATCTCCTTTGTCTGCATCTTTTGCCACAACTGTCTCCTCTCAAACTTCATCCTCATCAACTGGCATGGGAGGATTAATGGTGCTCTTGCCACCACGAGTAGTAATTGCCATGCATTGCCCTTCATTCTTAGGATTCTGAACTATGTTACTCAATAGTGTACCCCTCTAACGTTGATTGAGTTGAGTTGATACTTGACCAAACTGTTGCTCAAGCTTTTTTATAGCCACAAAATTAAACTCAATTTTCTGATTAATAGTGTAGATTTCTGATTTCATCCCCCTTAGAGTCTCATCCTATGTCTCAACTTTCATCAAAAGGAGATCAAGCATCTCCTCAATTCTTGAAATACTTGCACTTGCATCGCGGTTATGTGGTGGCACATAGGGACCATTTTTGTAGCCATCTTTGTGACCCCAATCTGTATCTCTCTCTGGGCCCCTATTCCGATAATAATTTCCTCCGTGGTTGTCCCTAAAAGCTCGATGTCCATTGAAGTTCTGACCTTGGTTTCCTTGACCTTAGCGCTAATAGTCCTGATTGGACCCTTGGGTGTTGGTCTGGAAACCCCCCGTCTGATCAGCAATAAAACAGGTGTCCTCCTCATAATAAGGCTCAAAATACATAGGTGCGCGTGGAGGTTGATGAATCACTGCATTGACTTGCTCCTAGTTCTACTTCATCGTCACCTCCATACCTGTGCGAATTCGAGCAAGCTCTTACATAATTTCTTTGTTTATCTTTGCTTGCTCTGAACTGACACTAACAGTGCACGAACTTTTTATAGATGCTCTGTCTCTTTGCCTAGATGTACGATTAGTATTGAGCACTCTCTCCATCCTTTTTGCTATCCTTGCGAATGACTAATCTAAGAACATGCCCCCCATGATAGTGTCAACACAAATCTAACTGTTCTCATCAAGGGCATGGTAGAAGATCTCCACCAAGGCATCATAAACTATCTTGTGGTCTGGGACACTCCTCAAGCACTTAGTGAACTCCTGTCGTATGGTACTGATTGAATCACCAGGAAGTTTCTCAAAGTTGTTGATCTGATCTTTCAACTTGAGCTTTTTCGACCTAGGGAAGTACCTCTCCATAAAGTCTTTCTGCAATTCAACCCAACTGGTGATCAAACTCTGTAGAAGCTCAGATAGCTATAGTGTTGCATTGCTAGTAAGAGACAATGGGAAGACATGAAGTCCCACAACATCCATAGACAGATTCTATGTTTCCATCATACTTTTGCAGACAAATGCAACATTGTGTAGATGGCTATGAGGAACCTCCGATGGTAACCATACAAACAACCCACGTTTATGCAGCATCTAAAGCAACCCACTCGAGACTACAAACTTTGTGCCAATCGATAGTAGTGGTAACACAATAGCTCCAATCACCTCCATAGCCATAAGATTCATCCTGTATTGATTCCATTGATAAGCATTGGCATTAAAATCCTGTGGCTGTGGAGTAATGTCCTCAAGAGGAGGTGGGTTTTCATGATCAACATTGTCATTCTTGTTCCTGTTCAGAGGTGCATTAGCCACATTGTTGGCATTATCTTGGGCCATTCTCCTCAACATTCTATGGATCTCTGGGTATAACGTAGTCAAGGGTCTACCTCAACTTCACATGTTGGGCGTACACTACACTTACACCCTGCGAAGAAATAAAAACAACAAAAATGTAAAATATGGAAAATAAGGATTAATACCCAAATCACTATGAATTAACTAAGTCCAGTTTTATTCCCTGGCAACGGTGCCAAAATTTTAATATCGCCCAATTTACACCTCCTTTTGAGGATAAAACGGTCATTGTCAAGAAATAGAACCTAACCAAGGTTAGGGTCGAACCCAAGGGAATACATAGGCTCAAGAGATTCAATTACTATAATTTGAGTGATTAACTGACTTACTTCCCCAAAAGGGATAGGGGATTTGCAATAATCAATGAAAAACAAACCTAACTAACACAAGAGTGAAGTCAGTATGGAGAGAAACTAGGGTATTGTGTTTCCCATGATTCCCTAACTCAGTATCACTTAATAACCTAATTTGTTTCTAGTGAGTAGCATGTAGGACGACAATTAAGTTCACAAAACCCTTTGGTCCAGGCAAGAGGCGAATTTCACTACATGACTTGGCCCATCTCCGTAGTGTCCTTTACTAACCATTACCTATTAGTCCTAGCACAACCGTCCCTTGGTTAAGTTTGGTTGATTAGACGAGAACACATCAATTGAATTCTTTTAATTTATCTCTTTTTTTATTCATTACTACCTTGGTCCAGTCAGTAACACTAGGCGGGTTCTGATGTTGGCCACCACTAGAAAACATTCAAAACGAAGAGAGTTAATTAATACATGCATGCACACTTTCCAAGAATTATGAATTATCTTGTTTTACCTTGTTAGTGCTTCATGGTTTTCACAACCCTAGTTGTGGATTTAGCTACTTATGATATGTGTAGATGCAAGACTTATGAATTAGAATAACATAATAGAGCACTTGCATAATTAAATTAACAACCCAATCCAACTTCAAAGAAAATCACAAGATTAAAGATGAAATCAAAGTAGAAGTGTTCTTAAAACTCTCCAATGTTATCTCACTATTTTCCTCTCTAATTCTCAAGTTTTTTGTGTACTATGCATACAATTCTGAAAAGTAACCAAAAAACTATTTATATGATTTTAAATACAAGTCCTAAACACCATAGGATAACTGGGTCACCGCACCTCACAAACAGGTTTACGAGTTGCATTGCATTCCACGGCCCGTAATCAGGGGTCTCATGTAGTGCTGTTGAAAAACTGGACTTCAAGTCTACGACACCCCCTCTACGGCCCATAAAGCGGTTTACGACCCGTAAGGGGCTTTCATATGATGAATTTTCAGAAAGTCCCAATCTTTGATCCTCAGGGGACGAACCATGTTCTACGACTCGTAAATCAATCCACGACCCGTCTACATGTTCGTAGAATCAACTTCAGAAAATCAGCCCCTCGCTGGAATTGTCCATAAAACCCACTTCACAACCCGTAGAGTTACCTACGGCCCGTAAAGGGTCTCGTACTGTATCAAAAATCGACAACTTCTATATTTCTTCTGAAAATTAAGGTCAACCCTAGAATCCTACAAATATAACACAAAAACATATCAAACCAACTAACATCGTATTGAGAACATACAAAATTCCAAGTTTTAAGCATCAAAAGTGTTGTATTTTGATAGCACATCAACGAACCCCCCCCCCCCCCTTATTGCTCCTTGTACGTACCTGTAGCGGAAAGGTTGGCCTACCCTTTTTTGCTTTAAAATTATTTGTGTGTCACGGTGATAAATCTCCATATTTACTAATAAGTTGAATATTATACTCCAGCGAATCCTCCCCAGGCCCCAATGATCCTTGATTAACATCATGGTCCTCCTCTGAATCCACCTCAAGGATGGTATTATATAGAATGACCACCTTATTGCTCATATTTGTCCCCACCTCGTTTCCTTCCTTTGTAGTACAATCTACTTCCTGGCGGCCTTGCATAGAGATTTCTCCATTAACATGACTCCTAGGAAAGACCTTTGTGTTAACCACATTACCTTCATTTGGCAACTTCTCATTAAGACATGTTGTTGCAACTTCGTTCACCCCTAAATCCTTGGTTCCACTATGCTGGCCTTAATCCTCATCCCCTTTTTTCTGACCAGTAAAAACTTTATTCACCCACTCTTTGGTGGATTCACCAGTAGCCTCCTGTTCGTTCTCCTGATTTTTGAGCTCATCTTTCTTGTCCAGTACACCAAATTGATTATCCATGGTCACCTTCCACACTCCATCATCCTTTTTTATTTTATTTTTTATATGTATTCATATTTTAAAATGTATTCAATTTTTCTTTTTAGATGTAGCTAAGGAGTCATATTATTAAACAAATATTTTTAATCAAATTCACATATTATTTTTATACCAAATCATTTTAATACCATCATACTATATACTTTTTTAAGATTAATTCATTATTACAAATTCAAATATGTGCGAGTTAAGTTGTATTTTTAAGGGTAATTATTCCAAGTATATTTGAAATCATTAATCCATTGTTCTTTAGCATTGCATACAAACATTAAAATTTGTACCCACTTAATAGTACATTATTTGTATTAAAAATTATTTACCATACAAATTTTACGAAAAAATAAATACAACATGAAACAATAGTAAAAAAACGTTAACTATAGGATTCTACTCCACTAAATTACAAACTAAAATCATATTTAATGTTCAAATAACATGTCACGTCCCGGGAGGGTATCTTGGCGTGGCTGGCACTCAGAAACTATCGCTAGTCCCAAAGCAAACCACTCGGCCTCATCACATTTTTCCAATCATGTTCTAGTACCGAAAACCATCAGTGAATAAAAATATTCAATGAAAAGAAATGACAATCGATAATAAAAGGGCCAAAGGCCAAACAAGCTATCTATCAACTTAATAAGACTAGTGTGAAAGATGCTAGTCAATAATAATATTCAAACATCACATCAACAGTCTAGTCTATGAACCCTCTAAAACATCTGAATAATGGTGCCAATAACAAACCCATTAATACCTCTAAATTGAATAAGATAAGTCTAAATCAAGCTAGAATGAAAACATAATGTCCTCTGTGAGTAGAGTGGGCTCACCAATCAACTAAAAACAAATAGGTGCTCGACGGGGTGCCAGTTGATTACCACTAGTACTTGTTTCTGCATCATGGAAAGATCAGGCCCAAATGGACGTCAATACGTGGAATGTATGAGTATGTAAAATGGCAGAAAGAAGCATGTACATGAAGAATAACATCAGCTCAAATAGCTCAACTCAAGAAATAGAAAACTCAATCATCATGTCAAAAGTCTAAAGTAAGAATTTAGTTTAGACAATGACTACTCATCTATCATCTATGCCCCATCTACTCAGAGTACTATCAAGGCCTATTTGGGAGTTTCTCTAACTGACAACCATCACCTATGAGCCATTGATGATACAACGAAGCGATATCATTACCACATCCATCTAATACCTTGCCAGGGATATAGGACATCTCATTAGTGGATCCAAAATCAGTAATATCAAGTCCTCATTTCGGGACAAAAACATCTGGTTATATAGTTCAATTCTCTCCTACGCCGGCTACGTAGTTATTGAGTTCGAGTTGGACTTACTCTTACTCAATTCGGTGCTCAATACTCCTACCAAGACTCAATATGCTCATAAACTATCAACCTTATGGTTAACTAATTCATCTAGTCTTATTTGACATTTATCGACTTAACTGATCATATCAACAATCAACCCATTTGGTCAAATCATTTTTAGGTTCAGTTCTTGACTCATAAGGACACAATCATGCATCATTCTAACTCATAGCATTTAGGAGAAAAAATTTAGAATTAAAGCATTTAGGGATTCTAAAGACTCTTTAGGCTCAAATTATGCTCATGCATGTTCATGTAAATAAAATATGTGAAAATAATACGAAATCATGCTAGGGTTCATATAGTATGACAAAATTATTTAATTCATAAAAATAGTAATTCATGCAAGATTATGTAGAAATACATTAAAATTTAGGAAACACCTTCAAGAACTATTCATGGGAGACTCAGTTTTACTCACAACTCTATCAATCCGGGTTGTGGGGCACATGGAAGAATAAAATTCCTGTTTTGGTTAGCCTTACATACCTGAAAGTTTTGAACCTGGAAAGAGATTGGAGTAATTCTCAAGTTTGTTTTTAGACCCTAGCCCTTTTCTCACTTGAAACCTTGCTTCTATGTTTTGAGAGAGTGTTTTAGAGTAAAATAGTGGAACCGACATGTTTAGGGCTTTATTTATGCGTAGAAACATCAATCCTACTCTTTGAAAGGGTGGGAAAAGACCAAAATAACCTTTCTTAAAAAGCTGTCAAAAGTCTTCTATGGGCCCATCTACAGCCCGTAGAACGTTCCTTGGCCTGTAGGACCCTTTCATAAACTTTTGGCTCGATTTTGAGATCTCTAGTCCACTTTCACGAGCCCATTCTACGGCCCATAGAAGGTTCTACAGCCCGTAGATGGGTCCATAAAGTCTGGGACCAAAAATTGAAGTTCCAGGACTTTTTTCCACGAGTTAGTAGACGGGGATACTTCAATTTATGACTTGTAAAGAGGTTTCATAATTCAACTCTCCTTTGGTAGTCTTCAGTAAAATGACCATAGCTTTTGATTCCGAACTCTAAATGAGGTAAAACCAGTCACGTTGGAAAGCTAATTTTAAAGGACTTTCATTTGGTAGGTCATGGGATACTTAATTCTTTGTGTGCTAAGAGTTATGATCATTTAAAGTGGTACCTTGGTTAATCTAACACTAGAAACTCAATTTGTAGGAAGATTTTGAACTCGACTAAGTACTTCTAAGTACTAGAGGTCTCTCATGACCCTAATACACTTCTCACCTATAAAAAAAAGCTTGAAACATAGGTTTATATGAGGATAGAGTTATGAGGTATCAAAATATCTCACCCATGGGATTATTTGTCTTCGAATGATGAGAAACTAGGAGACCTACCATGAAGGAACTCAGATACTCGAATACTCATACTCTAGAAATCATGTGGCCGAAGTTACACCTCCATTTTAGAGGATAAAGCGGTCATTGTCAAGAAATAGAACCTAACAAAGGTTAGGGTCGAACCCACAGGGAATATGTAGACTCAAGAGAATTCAATGATTACAATTTGAATAGTTAACCAGCTTAATTCCCCAAAATGAGGGGGGGGGGGGGGAGGGACGGGGGGGTTGCAATAATCAATAGAAAAAAACTAAACTAACCAACATAAGAGAGAAGTAAATATGGAGAGAAACTAGGGTATTGTGTTCCCCATGATTTCCTAACTCAGTTGCACCGGATAACCTAATTCTTTTCTTGTGTATAACATGTAGGATGGTAAGTTATGTTCACCAAGCCCTTTGGTCAAAGTTGAGAGGTGAATTTCACTATGCGACTTGGCTCATCTCCATAGTGTGCATTACTAACCGTTACCTCTCTGTCCCAAAACAACCTCCCCTTGGCTTAGTTTGGTTGATTAGACGAGAATATATCAATTGAATCCTGTTAATTAATCTCTTTTCCTATTCATTACTACCTTGGCCTCGTCAGTAACAGTAAATGCATTCTAGTGTTGGCCACCATTAGGAAACATGAGAAACGAAGAGAGTTAATTAATACATGCATACACACCTTCCAAGAATCATTAATTATTTGGTTTTACGTTGTTAGTTCTTCAAGGTACCCACAGCCCTAGTTGTGGAGTTAGCTACTCATGCTATGTGTAGATGCAAGAATTATAGATCGAGAAAACATAATTGAACACTTACACAATAGAATTAAGAAGAAGCAAATCCAACTTCAACAAGAATCATAAGCTCAAAGATAAAGTTCAAACACAAGTGTTCTCAAAAACTCTCTAAGATGATCTTACAATTTTCTCTCTCTAATTACTAAGTTCTCTGAGTAGTGGATGAAAACTTATGAAAAATAACCTAAAAACCTATTTATAATAATTAAAAAACATGTCCTAAACAGAATAGAAGAATTGGTCAGCATGCCATATGAAAGGGGTTTACGAGTCGTATTACATTCCACGGCCCGTAGTTGGGGTCTCGTACTCGCTACTAGAAATTTGGACTTCAACTCTACAACACCCCTCTACGACTTGTAAAGTGATTTACGACCCATAAAGGGGGTTTCGTCTAATGAAAATCTTGAAAGTCCCAATCTCTGATCCTTAGGGTATGAACCCTCTTCTACGACTCCTAAACCTTCTACGGCTCGTCTACAAATTCATAGAATTAACTTTAGAAAATAACCCCTCTCTAGAATTGTTCATGAAACCACCTGGCCCGTAAAGGGTCTCGTAAAACAGCAAAAACCAGCAACTTCTGCAATTTTCCCCAAAATTAAAGCCAACTTGTAATCCTACTAATATAAACACAAAAACACATAAAACCAACTAACATCCCATTGAGAACACACAAATGTCAAGTTTTAAGCATCAAAAGTGTTGTATTTTGGCAGCACATCAACACCCTCAACTTAAAATTACTGCTTGCCCTCAAGCAATGAACTCAATCTATATGGATAATATAGTAACACACATACCTTAACCCAATGGCATACATCACATAAATCTCAAACTCAGACAGCGACACCAACTTTTCAAAACAGGATCAGAAAGCTATCTAGAAAACCAATACACACTATGCATGTGACAACATAACTATGACAAGCGAGGTAGTATCAACAACCCACAATCACTGAACAAGTCTACTGCTAACAATGTAATGCAAGAGCCCTCATAGAAAGAAGTCTCATATTTGACACTCAATGATATTTTCATGTATAACCTTGGGACTATACAAAATTACTCATTCTCACAAAAGATATTCATGCATTATGCCTAATACCATAGGCTTACCCCTATACTCATGATTCAAACCTTCAACTAACTGGACTAGGATCACTTTAGGACTTTCTAGGCTTGTAACATAGGCTCAGGGGGCTTTGGTATGATATTGTGGAATGTAGTGAGTAAAGACCCTCCTTGACACTGCATTTTTCTACACTTTTGCCCTACCAACTTTGTTATTTTCACCGTATTCTCCCTTTCTCATATTCCAAACTTTTCTTAGTGCCTTTTTTCATTTTTTAGCTTTTTCATGTGTTTTTACACTTCATTTTGTTTTTTAGCTTACAACTAAGGCATCACTTATTTTTTTCCTTGCACCCACTACATGTTTTTCCTTTTTTCTCTGTATCACTAACTCACCCCCTTATTTTTATGTTTCACCCTAACCAGCGACCCTCAACTTAAGCTTTTGGCCTGTGTTGAGGTGCACATTATCCATCTTCCGAACTAGGGCCACTTATGGTAGCCACCCTCAGCTAAGGCTTTTTGCCTTAGTCAAGGTGCACAATGTTCAAGGAATGACCAAGGCCAATTTCAGGATTTTATGACTAACAAGGTCAATCAGGTGTTTTCAAACAATAGGTACCTGTTAGGCTCAAACATTAGGAACAAGGGATACATCATAGTTTTGGTTGGTCATTTTAGGCTAAGTGGACTAATAAGAAGAAAGGCCTAAGATCCTTTCCTAATCCAATCAATCTACAATCTAACTTAGGGTAACATGGCAAGTTCTAAATTAGAGCAAAACACATGAATCTAGTAAACTAAGCTCACACTCACATGGCACTGCACACATTATCAAAAAAAGACTCTCAAATCATGCCTCTTATCTCAATTTACGCTCACTTATCAGAACAAACATTGTCACACACGTAAACATGCATGGTTGCTATCTAACTACTAATCAAAATTTTTGGTGAGTCTCATTTCTCAAGAAAAACGTTAAAATGTCCTATATGCCACAATTATTGGTGGTGCTATAGGCTACAAATACTATCTAAACATCCTAAACATGCTGATTCAACAGAAAGTAGATATCCACAGGGAAAAAGAACACAGGCAAGAAAACCCCGGAATAAAAAATTGGGGTAGTTATGGACCCAAGATACTTAGACTTCACTGAGGCCCATAACTACCCATGCCCTATCGAAAAAGATGTGCATTGTCCCCAATGCACAAAATTAAAGAAAAATAAAACATATAAGGGTCAAAAAACATACTGGGTGCCTAAGTGCCAGTGTGTTGCTGAGTTTGGCCACCCTCCTCCTGTAGGGTAGTCTCCTCAACAGTAGTGCTTGGTCTGGAGGGGCCAGTATCCCTAATCTGCTCTAACTCTCGAGCTTGACATATCTCCTCTTCTTGTATCGATCTCCTCAAGACAAGCTCGAGCTCCTCTACTTCTGTCATCCCCGCCTGAAATAATAATGCATCAGGATAATCATCTGGATTGGGTCACTTCTCGTGGGAAGGCTGAACGGGCTCATCAGGAGCAAATAGATCCACCATCGGCACTAGAGATCTGGTCATTGGTAGTGCAACTGGTGTTGCTATCATGTTAGCTCAGAGTTGCTGGATCTTCGTCTGCAGAGCTAACAAATCGAAAGGTTGGGCCTCGATCAATCTCCATTGTTCCCTCTCTTCAAAGGCATCAATGTAACCATCCATGGTAGAGTTATGGTTCTGGATAGTAGCGACCATGAATACCTGCATCTGACCCTCCGAGTATGAAATGGCTTGGCGGACCCATGGCCTAATCTAATAAACTAGCTGAGCCAACTGTGACTTAACATATGATCACCTTTGTGCCAAGGTCTTTATAGATGCGGCGGACACGTATACCATGCCCGCGAAAGTAGCAAGCCCCCTCTCCTTATCTGTCTTGGGATGCGGGAGCCTCTCCTCAATTCCAGCAGTAGTGGTGGTGGTGGCCTGTGAACCCTCATGCGGTGGCGTTGGAGCGAACATCTCAAGCATAGGTGGAGGTTGTGCTCGCTGGAGTTCCATCAGGTTTTCTTCAGCCTTGATCAGGCTGGGATCCAATATATGTTGGGCCTCAATTAGCTAGTCCAGCTAGTGTAAACTCTTTACCCTCAACTCCAGACGGAGCCTGTATATCAAGAAAGGGAAAGGGATGGATGTGGACCTCTTCAGTGCGGCCTCATGAATCTGCTCGGCGATGAGGTAGGCCTAATCAATATCATATCAAGCTAAGATGCTGGTAACCAAAACCACATGCTCAAGCGTTAGTGTATTATCAGCAAGTGTATGCCAGATGCATCAACGAACAACCGCCCACCAGAACTTGGCAGGGAAACTAAGAAAAGCCTTAACAATAGGCTCCAAGTCAGTGGTGACCCATGCAGGTTCTAGACACTGCTCCGCAATATATCCAGCTACCCATCTCATCAAGGTGGATCGTTGCTCTGGATCTTTCATCACAATAGGTTTCTTGTTTGCCCTACCCTGTGGTCAAACTCTATGGTGGATCTGAGGGCAGGGAAATTCGATCCAAAAAGCATTTGGTAGATGGTGGTCTCTGATATATCCACCTGCTGGCCTCTCACTCTCATCTCGGTCAGTCTGGGGTGAGCGAGGGGTTTCTTTCCCTTGGGAAGAGTTTTGTATACTATGGCTGCATATGACGCATAAAACTCCCTCGCCATGGTCCCAAGTGCCTGTGTGAGCCACTGAAGACTATAACGAATCATCATGTCCTGGAGACCGAGGACACTGGTGAGTCTGTCTAAGATGACTCGAGGCTCCTCATAGATGGAGCGGGCTGACTTGCCCCGCTCTATCTATGCTGGCCCTCTATGTAGATGTCATGCATACCCTCGGCACACCGCCAACTAGTAAGGGTGTCAAGTGGAGATGGTGATGATCGGAGTACGACGGAGGACTTTGTCTCTTCCGTCCTCAAAGTCTCCCTCAGAGATGGACTCTTCTATGGATAGAGTCATTTATGGTAGACCGCTCTTGTCGTTGCCTTCCTCCTTAGACTGGGGAGTGTGAATAATAAGAGTCTGAGTCTGCCCAGCTCTGGCAGTGACTCTGGTCTATGGTCGATCCACATCTGGGTCTAGGCTGACATCCAATACCTCTAGTGAGCCACTCAGTTTAGTGGCCTACTCTTCATCCAAAGGCTCATCTCTAAGCCTCCTCTTCATGGCTCTAATCTCATAACATTTGGATTTTAGGACCACAGCACCTGAAAAATAAACATATACGCACCATGGATACCCCCACAAATAAAAAATTAGGATACAAAAGTCATCTGAATTAAGTTGCAGAAGGGTTCTATGAAAGCACCTTTACGGGCTACAGTCGATACTACGAGTCATAAACAGCTTTTCGTAAAGTACTGGTTTAAACAATTTTTGGTTACTGGAGTAGTCTATGAGACCAGGTACGACTCGTAAAAGGGTTTACGAGTCATAGACTGAGTCGTAGAAAATACCATTAAGTGAATCTATTCCAGGCAGGAATCTACTAGACCTATTTATAGCCATAAAGTGATTTACGACTCGTAGAAGGTCTCATCTGGTGAAGACTCAGAAACTTTAAGTTTCTAGAGTTGTACACGAAGGGCAATTACGACTCGTGGAATGATCCATGGGCCATAAAAGCCACCTGTAAATAAGAGAACTCAGTCACCTGAGTTTCTAAGCCATCACAACGGATCCCAAATGACTTTTTTTTCGACAAACATTTTACCAGCATCGAAGCAAAAACACACCCACCCATATGATTTCCCTACCATAACCAATACCTCCTACATGTTGTTCAACACATATACCCTATTGATAGTGATTTAGCATGATTACTCTATAATTCCGACCACCTATGCTAAATTTTTCAACAAGATTATGCACCTATGTCATCACCCACCAATTCACACACAAAATCAATTAATGAACTTTTGGTGGCAGAATCAATAGGCACAAAAAACTACTCAACACATGAAATCAACGCAATGATACCCGATTCGGGTCAACTGAAAAGTTAATGGGCCTGAACTCTACAAAACTCCGATTATGGGCCATAGAGTGTTTTATAGCCCGTAAACCATGCCGTCGTAGAACATCCAAACCCTAGTTTTCAGGACTGGGTTTCACGAACCAATCTATGAGTCGTAAAGTGATTTATGACTCGTAGAGTTGCTCGTAGAGACCTGAACACTTAGAAAAACTTTAGGGGACTCACCTAGGGTCTACGAGCCCCATTTATGACCCGTAGTCTGTTCTACGGATCGTAAAGTTAGCTCGTGGACTGGAATGCATAATGTTTCTGCTCATTGGATATCTCTACGAGATGGGATATGGGTCGTAAAGTGTTTTGTGGCCCGTAGACCCAGTCGTAGAGACACTTCCTAATGCTCTTCTCAGCCAAAAATGGTTGACTTATTCCTGTACCTGCATATTCTTCATAGAACATACTGTTACCCTATATACAACCAACCCAATGTCCACAATTACACTCAAAATACAAGAAAACAAACTACCTATGAATCTAAAAAATGAAAATAAACCTATAACTATACTATTACATTAAAAACCTTGGGTTGCCTCCCAAATAGCACCTTATTTATCGTCGCGGCACGACTTGGACAAATTGGTTATTCAGACTTCACCAATTGGCCAGACCTCACCAATTGCCCAGACTTCACTCTTCAAATCATCTGGACGCTTCATGAATTGATAGATATTGAAGACGACTTCTTCATCATTCAATCTAAACATGAGTTGATTGGCTTCCATATCTATAGTGCTCACCCAATGGCTAGGAACGGTCTTCCGAAGATGAGTCGGACGTCAAAATTAACTTCGCAATCTAGGATCACAAAGTCTGTGAGGAATATGAAGTTTTCAACTTTTACCAGCACATAATATAATATCCCCATAGGCTCTTTCACTGTGTGATCCACCATCAACAACTGCATGCTCATTAGGGTAGGGGCTCCAAATTCAAGCTTCTTGTAGACCGCAAGGGGCACCATATTAATACTGGTACCTAGATCACATAGTGCCCTTGCGAACTCTATATCTCCAACGGTGCAGGGTATGGTGAAAGCACCAGATTTTTCTCATTTCTGAACCAAGGACCTCGTAGCAATAGCAGTGGAATGTTAAGCTCTTGGGAGAGCTCCCGACTCACAGTACACTTTTTAGTGACTAAGTCCTTCATATACTTAGCATACCCTGGTATCTTCTCTGATGCCTCAATGAGAGGGATGTTGATGGAGAGTTGTTTCAGCATGGAGAGAAAGTTCTTGAATTTTCCTTCCTCCTCCCTCTTTTTGATTATTTGAGGGAAGGGAGGAGGAGGTCTACGAATGGGTTCAACTTCTGTGGTGCATCAACAGCTTCACTCACCCCATCCTTGCTATGATCATCTCCTTCATCTGCATCCTTGGCTGCAACCGTCTCCTCTTCAACATCTTCCTCATCAACCGGCATAGGGGGATCAATGGTGCTCTTGCCACCTCGAGTAGTAACCGCCATAAATTGCCCTTTATTTATAAGATTCTGAATTGTGTTTCTAGGCAGTGTACTCCTCTGACCCTGATTTAGTTAAGTCAACACTTGACAAACCTGTTGTTCCAGCTGTTTAATAGCCATAGAGTCAGACTCTATTTTCTGATTTATGCTAGAAATCTCTGATTTCATACCCCTTAAAGTCTCATCTTGTATCTCAGTTTTCTTCAATAGGCGATCAAACATCTGCTTAATTCTGGAACTGCTTGCACCTACATTGTAGTTGTGTGGTGGCACAAAAGGACCATTTCTGAAGCCTTCTCTATGTCCCTAATCTATATCTCTCTCTAGACCCTTGTTCTTGTCATAGTAACCTTCGCGGTTGTCCCTGTAAGCTCTATCTCTATTAAAGTTCCAACCTTTGTTTCCTTGACCTTAGCGCCAATAACCCTGATTGGACCCTTAGGCATTGGTCCAGAAACCCCCTGTCTGATTTGTAACAAAGCATGCGACCTCATCATGATATGGATCATCATACATGGGTGCACATGGAGGTTGATGAACCACTGCATTCACTCGCTCATGGTTTTGCTTCATCATCACCTTCATACCTATGTGAATCTGGGCAAGCTGTTGCATGATTTCTTCATTGATTCTGGCTTGCTCCGGACCAACACTGATAACGCATGAACTTTTTGTAGACGTTTTGTCTCTCTACCCCCATCCATGATTAGTCTTGGCCACTCGTACCATTAGCTTTGTGATCCTTTCTAATGGATGATCTTGGAACATGCTCCCCATGATAGTGTCAGCACAAGCTTGACTATTCTCATCAAGGACATGGTAGAATATCTCCACCCAGGCATCATCAATTGATTTGTGTTCGGGGATGCTCCTTAGACATTTGGTGAACTGCTCCCAAGTAGTACTGATTGAATCACCAGGAAGTTGCTTGATGTTATTGATCTGGTCCTTTAACTTGAGCTTCTTCGATCTAGGGAAGTACCTTTCCAAAAAGGCCTTCTACAAGTCTGTCCAAATGGTGATCAAACTCTGTGGAAGCTCAGATAGCCATAATGTTGCATTGCCTGTAAGAGACAATGGGAAAACATGACGTCTCACAGCATCCATAAAAAGATTTTGTGTTCCCATCATACTCTTGTAGGCGAATGCCACATTATGTAGATGGCTATGACGATCCTTCGATGGTAAGCCCACGATTACCATGGTTTTGCCACATCTGAAGTAACACACTAGAAACTGTGAACTTTGTGTCTACCGGTAGTGGTGGCAACATAATAGCTCTAGTCACCTCCATAACTATAGGATTCAGCCTGTATTGATCCCATTGGTAAGGTTTGGCATTGAAATCCTGAGGCTGAGGATTAATGTCCTCCAGAGGAGGTGGGTTCTCATTCTCAGCATCTTTATTGTTATTCTAGTTTACAGCTGCATTGGCCAAGTTATTGGCGTTATCTTGGGCCATTCTCCTCAACGTTTGGTGTATCTCTGGGTCAAATGGAGTTAGGGGATTGCCTTGACTCCGGGTGTTGGGAATACACTACACTTACACCTTTAAAAAGAGTAAAAACAACAAACAAAAGTAAAATAAGAGAACTTAGGATTAACAATCGAATTACTAATAAATTAACTAACTCTAGTTGTATTCCCCGAAAATGGTGCCAAAATCATGATGTTGCCCAAGTGACACCTCCTTTTTAAAGGATAAAGCAGTCATTGTCAAGAAATAAAACCTAACAAAGGTTAGGGTCGAACCCATATGGAATACATAGCCTCAAGAGAATTCAATGACTGCAATTTTAATAGTTAACCAGCTTAATTCCCCGAAAGGGAGAGGGAGGTTTGCAATAATCAATAGGAAAATAAAACTAAACTAACCAACACAAGAAAGAAGTCAATATGGAGAGAAACTAGGGTATTGTGTTCCCCATGATTCCCCAACTTAGTATCACCGGATAACCTAATTCATTCCTAGTGTATAATATGCAGGACGGTAAGTTATTTTCACCAAGCCCTTTAGTCAAAGTTGAGAGGTAAATTTCACTATGTGACTTGGCCCATCTCCATAGTGTGCATTACTAACCCTTACCAATTAGTCCAAATACAACCTCCCCTTGGCCCAATTTGGTTAATTAGACGAGAACACATCAATCAAATCCTGTTAATCAATCTCTTTTCCTATTCATTACTACCTTAGTCCAGTTAGTAACACTAGGAGGGTTCTAAAGTTTGCCACCACTAGAAAACATGCAAAATGAAAAGAGTTAATTAATAAATGCATATACACCTTCAAAGAATCTTGAATTATCCTATTTTACTTTGTTAGTTCTTCATGGTTCCCACAACCTTAGTTGTGGATTTAGCTACTCATGCTATGTGTAGATGCAAGAATTATGGATTGAGAACATAATTGAACACTTACACAATAGAATTAAGAACAAGCGAATCCAAATTCAATAAGAATCACAAGCTTAAAGATAAAGTTCAAACACAAGTATTCTCAAAGACTCTCCAAGATGATCTTACAATTTTCTCTCTCAAATTAGTGAATTCTCTGAGTAGTGGATGAAAATTTATGAAAAATAACCTAAAAAACCTATTTATAATAATTAAAATACATGTCTTAAACAGAATAGGAGAACTGGTCGGCACACCATATGAAAGGGGTTTACGGGCCATGATGCATTCTACGGCCCGTAGTCGGGGTCTTGTACTCTGCTGCGGGAAATTCAAACTTCAACTCTATGACACCCCTCTACGACTCGTAAAGAGATTTATGACCCGTAAAGGGGGTTTCGTTTGATGAAACTCCTGAAAGTCCTAATATCTAATCCTCGGGGCATGAACCTTCTTCTACGACTCGTCTACATGTTCGTGGAATTAACTTCAGAAAATAGCCCCCCACCAGAATAGTTCACGAAACCACCCTATGGCCCAAAGAATGATCTATGGCTCGTAAAGGGTCTTGTATAACAGCCACAACCATTAACTTCTGTAATTTCCCCAAAATCAAGGCCAACCTATAATCCTTCAAATATATACACAAAAACACATAAAACCAACTAACATCGCATTGAGAACACACAAAATTTCAAGTTTTAAGCATCAAAAGTATTGTATTTTTGGAGAACATCATCAACCTCAACTCAGATTCAGAATTGAAAGACTACTTCTAACATTATCATCAGGCATGAATACAATTAAAGATATGCATACCCAAATACTCATAGACTCAAGAAGAACATCAACTCAGAGATAAGAACTCAACTCAACAATGGAAAAGTAACTCGGAGAATAGAAATAAAGTATTACCATTAATTTCATCATTAGAAGGAACAAATAAGTGAGGGTATCTAGCCTTTACATCCTCTTCAGCTTCCCATGTAGCCTCTTCAACGGATTGACTCCTCCACAACACTTTTGCAGATACAACCTCTTTGGTTCTCAACTTGTGAAACTAACGATCAAGGATTTGGACTAGGACCTCTTCATAATTCAAACTATCCTTCACTCTAATTCTTTCAACAGGCATAACCAAGGATGGATCTCCGAAACACTTCTTAAGCATAGAAATGTGAAAGACTAAACGGATGGCTGACAGCTCTAGTGGTAGCTCCAACTCATAAGCTACATTTCCCACTCTCTTCACAATTTGGTAGGGACCAAAGTATCAAGGACTCAACTTTCCCTTCTTCTCGAGTCTCATTACACCCTTCATGGGTGACACTTTCAAGTATACCCAATCATTCACTTCGAACTCTAGGTCCCTTATCCTGATATCAATGTAGGACTTCTAGAAACTTTGGGAAGTTCTCAATCTCTCTTGGATAATCTTTACCTTCTCCATAGCCTGATGTACCAAGTCTAGCCCAATCAACCCTGCTTCACCTACCTTGAACAATCCAATCAGAGATCCAAATCTCCTCCCATAGAGGGCCTTATAAGGAGCCATTTGAATGCTCGAATGAACATTGTTGTTGTAGGCAAACTCAATCAGAGGTAAGTGGTCATCCCAATTATCTTTGAATTCAATGATGTAAGCCCTCAACATATCCTCCAAAGTTTGTATTGTCTGCTCGGCTTGACCATCAGTCTAAGGGTGGAAAGCAGTACTAAGATTCACCTTTAAACCCAAGCCTTTCTGAAAGGACTTCCAAAATTGGGCGGAGAACTGAGCCCCTTTATCTGATATGATGGACAAAGGAGCTCCATGCAATCTGAATATCTCCCTTATGTATAACTGGGCATAATCCTCTGTAGTGTCTTTTGTTTTTACCGCTAAGAAGTGTGCAGATTTTGTCATCCAATCAACTATTACCCAAATTGAATCATGCTGTTTGCGGGACCTCGATAAGCCTATGAGTGAAGTCCATGTTAATCATCTCTCATTTCCACTCTGGAATCTTAAAATTCTAAGCTACTCCATATGGTCTTTGGTGCTCAACTTTAACTCCACATGTTCATTCCACTCTACCAGTAGACTTCTTTCAAGTCATGGTACATCTTGGCAGACCCTGGGTCTACGGAATATCTAGATTTATAGGCTTTTGCCATGATCCTTTCTCGAACATCATCAACATCTGGAACACACAATCTACTTTGGTGTCTCAATACTTCATCTTCTCCTTTGACGAATGCCATCACTTTGTGCTTATGTAAATCTTCCTTTAATTGGAGTAAGATGGGATCTCGATCTTGCTTCCCCTTTACCTCCACTACAAGGGATAATGTAGATCCATTATGCACAAGTATTCCACCTTCACTAGATTCATCTAGTTGAACTTCCAATCGAGCTAGTCTGTGTACCTCTTTGGCCAACTCTTTTTTCTCTTCCTCCACATGGGCGGGCTACCCATGGATAACCTGCTAAGAGCATCAACAACCACATTAGCTTTACCTGGATGGTAGAGCATACTCATGTCATAGTCTTTGAGCAACTCAAGTCATCTCCTGCCTCAAGTTACGCTTTTTTTGGATGAAAACATATTGCAAGCTCTTGTGGTCTATGAATACATCCATATATGCTCCATACACGTAGTGGTGCCAAATCTTGAGTCCAAACACCACCGCAGCCAATTCTAACTCATGAGTTGGATAGTTCCTCTCATGGTTCTTGAGTTGTCTGAAAGTATAGGCTATGACTTTACCTCTCTGCATCATAACACATCTCAATCCCACTCTAGAAGCATCACAAAATCCTATGCCCCTTCGGGTAGAGTCAACACTGATGTAGTTGTTAATCTGGTTTTCAACTCTTAAAAAACTCTTCCCACACTTGTTAAACCACTGAAACTTAGCTTTCTTTTGAGTCAGCTCAGTCACTGGTGAGGATAAAGAAGAAAATCCCTCAACAAAATCTACAGTAGTAACCAGCCAAACTCAGGAAACTCCTTATGTTAGTTGGAGAGGTGGGTCTAGGCCAGTTCTTAACTGCCTCAATCTTATGCATATCCACTCGAATACCATCACCCGAGAAAAATTGCCCAAAAATGACACCAATTTAAGCCAAAACTCACATTTTAAAATTTTGGCATACAACTTATCTCTAAGGGTTTGAAGAACAATTGGAGGTGATCGACATGCTCTTCCTCATTGCTAGAGTACACCAAAATATCATCGATGAACACAATAATTAACATATCAAGGTACTATCTGAATACTTTGTTCATCAAGTCCGTGAAAGCGGCATGAGCATTGGTCAATCCAAAGGACAATACCAGAAATTCAAAGTAACCATTAGGTTAGAAAAGTCTTCAGGGGATGTCATATTCTCCCACTTTCAACTGGTGATAGCCTAATTTGAGGTCTATCTTAGAGAAAACAGTGTCACCTTGAAGTTGGTCAACAAGTCATCGATCCTCGGAAGGGGATATTTCTTCTTAACAATCACCTTATTCAACTAGTGATAATCTATACACATCCTGAAGGAACCATCTTTCTTTAGTACGAAAAGGACCGGAGCAGCCCATGGTGAGATACCCAGCCTAATAAATCCCTTATCCAAGAGTTATTTCAACTCTGTGAGGACCATTCCATATGTCAGAATAGAGATAGATTAGGTATCAGGGAAAACATCGATACCAAAGTCAGTCTCCCTATCAGGAGGGTTCCAGGAAAATCATTAGGAAAGACGTCAGGAAACTCATAGACAACTGAAACTGACTCCAAAGGTGGAGACTCTACATCATCAGCCTTAACTCCCACGAGGTGATTGATACATCCTTTAGAAATTAATTTTTCTGGCCCTAAGGTAGGAAATAAACTTACCTTTGGGAACTGCAGAACTAGTCTCCCACTCTATAACAGGCTCATTCGGGAATTGGAATTTGACCATCCGGGTTCTATAATTGACAGAGGCAAAACAGGCGTGAAGCCAATCCATGCCAAGAATCACATCGAAGTCAATCACCTCTAACTCAACTAAGTCTTCCAAAGTATCTTTATGATAGATAGACATTGTGCAAGCTCTATATATTCGTTCAGCTAGAATAGACTCACCAATAGGAGAAGAAACACTAAAGGGCTCAAGAAGTCATTCAAGAAGTATCTCAAACTTGCTAGCCACATATAGAGTTACAAATATAAAGTGGCACCTGGGTGAAGTAAGACATACACATCATATGAAAAGACTCGAAGCATACCCGTGACAACATCTGGTGCAACTTCCTAATCCTGTTGATTTCCCATTGCATACAGACGGTTTGTACCGTTGCCCGTAGTAGTTGCGGCACCTCTCTTTATTACACCCTCAACTTAAAATTGTTGCTTGTCCTCAAGCGACGAATTCAATCTATATAGATGATACAATCACAGACATACCTCTACTCAATGGCATACATCACATACATCTCAAACTCAAATACCCACACCAATTCTTCAAAATGGGATTAGATAGCTATTTAGCAAACCAATGCAAACTGGTGCATGTGACAACACAACTAAGACAAGCAAGAGATTATCAATAGTCCACACTCACTGAACAAGTCAAATGCTAACCATGCAATGCAAGTTCCCTCACAGAAAGAAGTCGAATATCTGACACTCAATGACATTTCATATTTTACCTTGGGACTATGCAACAACACTCATTCTCACAAAAGATATTCATGCTTGATGATTAATACCATAGGATTATCCCTATACTCATGACTTAGACCTTCAACTAATTAGACTAGGATTACTTTAGGACTTTTTTAGCTTGTAACGTAGGCTCGAGGGGCTTTGCTATGGTATTTTAAAAAAATAGTGACTAACGTCCCTCCTTGAAACTGCGTTTTCTACACTTTTGCCCCACCAACTTTGTTATTTTCATCGTATTCTCCCTTTTTCCTCTTTCAAAATTTTCTGGGTGATTTCTTATCATTTTTCAGCTTTTTGCCTTATTTTCATATTTCAATTTGCTTTTTAACTCTCAATTAAGGTATCTTTCATTTTTCTTGCAGCCAGTACATGATTTTTCAACTTTTCCTTTGTATTCCTAACTTATCTCCCTTATTTTTTGTGTTTTACCCTTACACTAGCCACCCTTAATTTAGGCTTTTGGCCTGTGTTGAGGTGCACACTATCCATCCTTAGAACCAGGGCCACTTTTGGTAGCCACCCTCAACTTAGGTTTTTTGTCTCAGTCAAGGTACACAATGTTCAAGGAAGAACCAGGCCAAATTCAGGATTTTTCACTAGATAAGGCTGGGTTAATCAGGTGTTTTGAAAGAATAAGTACATGTTAAGCCCAAGCATAAGGAATGAGGAATATATCATTGATTTGGTTGGTTAATTTTTAAGATAAAGTGGACTATTTAAGAACAATGGCCCAAGATTCTTTCTTAATCCAACTAATCTACAATCTAACTTAGAGTACCTGGCAAGTTCTAAATTAGCACAAAACACATAAATTTATCAAATAAAGCTCACACTAAAATGGCACTACCTACGTTATTAATGAAAGACTCTCAGATTATGCTTCTCATCTCAATTTACCCTTACTTATCAGAACATATATTGTCAATCACCTAAACATGTATGGTTACTATCTAACTACTAATCAACATTTTTTTGTGGGTACCATTTTTTCAAACAAAACACAAAAACATGTTATATGCCACAAGTATTAGTACTATATGTTACACATATTATCTAAACATACTAAACATGCCGGTTCAATAGAAATTAAATATCCACAGGGAAAAAGAACACAGGCAAGAAAACCCCAGGATCAAAAATTGGGGTAGTTATGGACCCAAGCTACTCAGACTTCACTGAGGCTCATAACTACTCACACTCCATCGAAAAAGATGTGCATTGTCCCAAATGCACAAAATCAAAATAAAATAGATCATAAGGGGTCAAAAAATATACCTGGGTGCCTAAGCGCCAGTGTTCCTTGGGTTGCCTCCCAAGTTTTAAATTTGGGTACTCAGACATCCTCTAAATCATCAAAAATAAAATTGACACAAAACAAAAAATAAAAGGACTATATAAAAAAAAAGAAGTTACACTACCAGGTGGAGACCTTCCACTTCTTCTTCCACCTTGAACTTACGAATTGTACCCCTAATTTCTTTTTCAATTTTCTATTATGCTCAAAGGATGGTGGTATAAAAATAAGGGAAACAAACAATAGAGAATGCATGTTGTACTTCTTGGACTTTAAATGAGGAATATAATTTTTTTATTTGTGCCCAATAATTCAAGAATATAACTATATATTTCCTCATCCTACATTCATCTATATGCTCAGATGATTTGATTAATACCTCATCATCTAAACATAATGTAGAAAAATGATTGGAATGAGTTCCAATGTGCTAATTTATGAATTATATTATTATTCACATCCTCATGTTTACACACACTAGAGTTTTTAAAGATAATATTATCTACTTTTTACATAACTCTCGTGTAATTTTCTCAATAGTGATAACATCAATAATAGTATGATCAAGAAGTTGACCCTCCAATTTTAGCTCTTCAAGTTGGCCTATAAGCATTTTATCTTCTTCGCACAATTCATAACTAGCTTGTTGAGCATCAAACATATCAACTTTCATGCTCAACTCACCACTTAAAATGTGGACATCCAAGCTGAATTAATGAACATCTGACAAAAGCACATAGTTGTCTAGGTCGAGATCAAATATTTTCAATAAGTACACATTGCGATTCAAAAAATAATGTACAACCTCTCTCATCCCAATACTAAAATCATCCAATATTTCTTCAACAGAGTGTTTCATATTTAATAAGAAAAAAAATAGAAAAAGAACACAAACAAAAACAAAACATAAAATGTGGAAAATAAGGATTAACACTCGAATTGCTAATGAATTTACTAAGTTTAGCTGTATTCCCCGGCAACGATGCCAAAATCTTGATGTCACCTAATTTACACCTCCTTTTTAGAGGATAAAGCGGTCGCTGTCAAGAAATAGAACCTAACCAAGGTTAGGGTCGAGCCCACAGAAAATATGTAGACTCAAGGAAAATTCACCAACAAACAATCCGAGTAGTTAATCAACTCAATTTCCTAAAAGGGGTTTTTTCAAAAATCAATGAAAAAATAAACTAACTAATTATCACGAGAGAAAGATCAATAAATGAGAGAAACTAGGGTATTGTGTTCCCCATGATTCCCCAACTCAATATCACCGAATAAGCTAATTCTTATCAGTGTATAGCATGCAGAACGGTAATTTAAGTTCACCAAGCCCTTTGGTCAAAGGTGAGAGACGAATTTCACTGTGCGACTTGGCCCATCTCCATAGTGTGCATTACTAACCATTACCTATAAGTCCCAGTACAACCTCCCCTTGGCCCAATTTGGTTGATTAGATGAGAAAACATCAATTGAATCCTGTTAATTAATATCTTTTCCTATTCATTACTACCTTGGTCGAGTCAATAACACTAGGCGGGTTCTAATGTTGGCCACCATCAGAAAACGTGCAAAACAAAGAGAGTTAATTAATACATGCATATACACTTTTCAAGAATCGTGAATTATCTGGTTTTACTTTGTTAGTTCATCATGGTTCTCACAACCCTAGTTATGGATTTAGCTACTCATGCTTTGTGTAGATGAAGATATTATGAATTTAGAAGACATAATTAAGTACTTACACAACTGAATTAAGAACAAGCAAATCCAATGTCAATGAAAATCACAAGCTAGAAGATTGAATTATACCACAAGTGTTTCAAAGACTCTCTCACAATTTCCTCTCTTAGAATATTGTGTTGTCTAATTAAACTACTCTAAACTCACGTGAACTGTTCGCTCCCCTCTAAAAAAGAACCCTAAAAGATCTATTTATAATAATTAAAAACAAGTCCTAAATAAATTAAGAAAAGTGGTCGGCAAACTCCACGAAAGCACTTTACGACCTGTATTGTCTTCAACGACTCGTAGTTGGGGTCTTATAATCAACTGTTGAAATTTTGGACTTCTCTTCTATGACAGTCCTTCACAACTTGTAAAGTAGTTTATGACCCATAAAATGGGTTTTGTCTGATAACTTTCCTGCAAGTCCACTTCTCTAATCCTCAGGGCACGAAACATCTTCTACGACTCGTACAATGGTCCATGACTCATATGCATTTTCATAGAGTTAACTTTTGAAACTTAGCCCCTCACTGGAATTCCTCGTGAAACACCTTTTCAACTCGTAGAATGCTCTACGACCTGTAGAAGGTCTCGTACAACAACAAAAACAACAACTTCTGCAATTTTTCCCCAAATCATGGCCAACTTATATTCCTGCAAATCTAAACACAAAATCACATAAAAATAACTAAAGTCACATTAAGAACACACAAAATCCTAAGTTTTAAGCATCAAAAGTGTTGTATTTTGGCATCACATCATGGTGTTGCTAAAGATTGAGCTTTATTACCTCCATCACCCTACCTCCTTATTGGGCACTCATTTTGGAAATGACCAGTCTGTCCGCACCTGTAGCCAGCATTGGTGCCCTCACGATACTCACCTAGATGGAGTTGACCACGCTTAACACATGGTAGTTTCCCCCTTGAATCTTGGATCACATTAGCTTGAGATTGAGAACCCTAAGCTCTGAAATTCTGATAGCCTCGAGACTTCTGATCATACTTGTTACTCGGAGCTGGTGCACTTGCTAAGGATGGTGCACAATTTGAAGACCTATTCTGAAAATATGACATGTCCTCCTTACTCTTTTTATGCTAGCTAGGCTCATACCCTGCTGATTTAACCTTCTTGCTCAAGTGCTCCTCTCTATCCCTCTTTTTGTTCTTCTCAAGTTGTTGTGCATAGACCATCAGCCTAGAGATGTCCATGTCCGAAATCAGCAATGTCACCTTGCACTTCTTTTTCATATGCTTGCCCAAGATGAATATGAACTTCCTTATCTTAGACCTCACACCGGGGACCATCTCTAGAACATACCTGGATAGATGCACGAATTTGAGCCTATATTTTTTGACAGTCATCCCTTCTTGCTTCAAGTTAACAAACTCATCAACCTTTGCTTCCCTCAACTCTCGTGGAAAGAAGTGATCAAGAAAGGCATCCACAAAGTCATCCCAAATAGCAGGCTCAGCATCCTCACCCCGGCTTTCTTCCCATTGATTGTACCAGATATTTGCCACATCCTTGAGTTGATAGAAAGCAAGTTCAACTCCCTCTGTCTCATCGCATGCATAGCTTTCAACACTTTCAACATCTCATCAATAAAGTTCTAAGGGTCTTCCTCAACCTTTGCTCAGAAAATCTCTCAGTTTGGTGGCAGTTGTTGGCTCTTGAGAATTAGAACTGGGTGTTTGTGAACTTTGGTTCCAACTCTGAGCAACTACCAGTTAGGTGAGCATAGTGATAGCTCCTCTGAAATACTCTGTGGTAGGAGCAAATGAGGTAGTGGGTGGCTGAGGAGTCCTAGCGGCTCTAGTAGGTCGACCTCTACCCCTTGCCTCCATCTAAGGAGGCACCTTTGAAGTGGGATTCACAGCATTGCTGGCTGAAGTATTTCTTCGGGTCACGGTATGCTTGGGAGGCATAACCTGCAAGTGTGTAACACACGAGTTAGAAAAAAAATTTGTAGAGGTTTTAGCTCTATCACGCGAACTCGGAATTCAAGAAAGTAAAACAATTCCTAATGTCCTATAGCCTCTTGCTTATGAAGTATGGTGCACAACACACCCATAAACAAGACTCTACAAGACACGACTCATACACTCCTTAGGACTCTTGAACTCTATGCTTTGATACGAAGTTTGTCACGCCCCAGAAGGGTACCCTTGGTGTGGCCGACACTCAGACACTATCACTAGTCCCCAAGCGAACCACTCAGCCTCATCACATTTGATCAATCACATTCTAGTAATGCAAGACAACAATGAAACACAATGACAATCAATAATAAAAGGGCCAAAGGCAAAACAAGCTATCCATCAACTTAGTAAGACTAGTGAAAGAAACTAGTCAATAATAACATCCAATAATCATATCATGAAAGGCCCCGGATCCTTGACATCACTTTAAGGTCCCTGAAACTGCCCAGAAATTTTGTCAGGCATCACCTCACGGAAGGGCCTACACGGCCCGTGTGAAGGCACACGGACCGTATGGCCTCCCGTGAAGTGGCACTGGGGAAAGTGGAGGGTAGACGGGCCACCACACGGTCCGGGTGACAGTGGATGGTCCGTGTGGCCTCCCGTCTAGTAAACTGCTAAGGGCTACCTCCACATGGACCAAGTCACGGTCTGTGTGACACTGGACGATCCGTGTGACACTGGACGATCCGTGTGGCCCCTCCGTCTGAACCCTTGGTGTAGGGGTGACCTTTATACGGATGGGGTCACGGTCCATGTGACCCCAGACGGTCCGATTACTTGTCCGTCTCTTGACACTTGGTCCAGAAAATATTTCCTCCGAAAATTCTAAGTATAGGACCACGGCACAGTAGACGGTCCGTGTGACACCTCACGGATCGTATACTGGACCGTATGCCTCAAACGGATCAATTCCTGGTCCGTTTCATTAATGGCATTTTTGAAATATTGGCTCATTCCAATGAAAATTTTGTCTTTTCCTACCCATCCTAAGCTTCCTATATAAAAAGGACTTCATTATTTCAGCCCATTTTCCTCCCATTAAACTCCTCGTTCTAGAAATTGTTCTCTCAAGACTCCCACCTTCTCACTAGGATTCTTCAAGCTAAGAGGTGTGAGTCCATTTCCTCTTCAAGTGTTGTCTTCAATCAGGTATGTAGGGTTTGATTCTTGGTTCCTTTCAACCAAGAAGACCGAAGTTCTTCTCAAACTATTTTATACACTTATCTACTTAAAATGTGAGATTTTACTACTTTATCTTGATATCTTGAACAATGCATGTGCTATTTGATCTTCCGAAATGTGAGTTATGTTAAGAATTATTATGATGAACTACTTGGATTATGTAATTTGATCATGCATGTCCCTTTTAAAGATGTTTTATGCATGGTGATAAGACTACTTTTCCCACTAATTTTTATTATGGATTTTCTAGTTCTTACCTTATATTGCTATGTTTGAATATGCTCTATATTACCCATGCCATCCCTACATATTTGCATTCGCATCACTTTCATGAATTTGGTGCATGGAAATCTTGGTAATATGGAATTGTGATATGATTTTGGTAAGATATAGGATATGACAAGAAGGTGATCACCGGTGTGTCCATAATTATGGCTCTTGGAGCAACTCGGGTGTTTACACCATCTTATATCTTGGCTCTTAGAGTATCTTGGGTGCTTGCACCATCTTGTACTTGTAGATGAGCTATTCCTTGCATTGGCATCTTGAATATGATCTTGTAAGTTGGCATTGAGCCTAAATGTGTATTTTGAATGTTTTGAAACTTGCACTGGACTCTCTTGAAAGCATATGTATATATATAAGTATTCTTGTGGGATGTGTAAGACTTAGCATCGATGGATTAGGGGTCCTCCCCTTTCCTCGAACTATGTGCCAACATAGGGACGGATACTATTCGTCTACTTGTTTATGATACATCATTTCTCGATATGATTCTTGCAAATCCTTCCGAAATGGGGGACCCGTAAGGAAGGTGAGCATCCACAGAATTGGGGGTCCCATAAGGTGTGATGTAGATTACACTTGGCAAGTAATCTTCTCCCTACCGGTGGGAGGTACCAATCGGTCCAATTCATGTAATAGCTCGCATGGATTTGGTTTGTTGGTTATAGTCCATCCCCGTTATATATAAATAGGAACAATATCGCATTGCACGCATCACACATCCCATTGCATCTTGTATATTAAATCCTGTTGCCTATATATTCTTGTATATTATGTGCCCTTGCCATTTAAAATGGTTATGCAAGTTCGGTAAATCACGTGCATTGTATACCCGCATACGTAGTACATTCAAACGTACTAATGCATACTATATGCCTGCATGATTTTTACCGCGCAGGGATTGAGCAGTTTGAGCATTATCCGCAGGACAACTAGTCCCTGTTGCAGCTATTTTGTGGTGAACCCCGTCTTCTGAAGGCAAGCTTTATTCCTTGTGTTCTCTATGTATATATATATATATATTTTGCCGAGGGTGAGCCCGGAACTTGTCCTGGCCCCCGTCCCTTCCTTAGAGGCATGTGCTGGGTGTTTTGTAAAAATATTGTCATTTTGACCCATTTATAAAATATGCTCTCTCTTTCTTTGGCTTTAGAATTTTCCATTTTAATAAACTTGTCTTTAAGTTCTGAAATTTTGAGGCTTGTTTGGGGGCTTTCGGGTCCCCATTCGCCGTGTCACATTTAGGCCCCGACCACGGGTCTGACAAAAGGTGGTATCAGAGCCTTAAGTTTTCAATGGTCCTCGAAGCCCCATGTACCGCGTTGAGTAGAGTCCTACTCATGGGTATGAAGTGCCCCATACGAAGATGTCTTAGGAAAATTCCTCCCTTCTTTGTGTGTTGTATCGTGTTATGGTTAGTTTATGAATCTCTCTACTTATTGGTATCGTTAATCCTTTTTTCAGTAAATGCCTCGGGGAAGACCTCCACTACCTAGGCCGGCTCCGGCTACCAAAGATCAGGCTCCTAACGAGCCTATGGAGGAGCCTATTTCCAATGGTAAATTTTGTACTTCTTTTGCCATGCTTGCACAGGTGGTGACTGCTCAGGCAAGGCAAGCCAATTTGCCACAGGATCCCACACCCGCTTCCATTGTAAGGGATTTCACCCGGATGAATCCTCTGGAGTTCTACGGGTCAAAGGTTGATGAAGATGCTCAGGAGTTTATTGATGAACTATCAGAATAACTGAACATTATGGGCGTCTCTTCTGAGGAAAAGGCTGGGTTGGCTACTTACCAGTTGAAGGATGTAGCTCTGGTATGGTATACGCAGTGGGCTATGGACCAGGTTTGTGATGGTGGTGTTAAATGGGGAGAGTTCAAATCTACCTTCCTTGACCACTTTTTCCCACTTGAGCTGAGGGAGGCCAAAATGATCGAGTTTATTAACCTCAAGTAGGGGAGTATGAGTGTGAGGGATTATGCCCTCAAATTTACCAAGCTTTCCAAATATGCTCTGTCCCTAGTTACCGATCCCCGTGCAAGGATGCACAAATTTGTTTCATATATTTCTGAGTTGCTGGTGAAAGCATGTCGGACTGCTATGCTGATTGGGGACATGGATATTGCCAGACTCATGGTGTATGCTGAGCAGATTGAGGGGGAGAAACTCAAGGAGAAGAGGGCACACGATCCCAAGCGGGCCCGCTTTGATGGCAGGTTCTCTAGTTCTCGGAATGTTGGTTTTGGTCATTTCCAGCAGGTCCAAAGTTCGGAAGCTCGGGTGGCTAATGCTCGGGCACCCCCTCCCGAGGTACCGACGGGTGGCGGACCCGGACATATCTTGTGTGACAAGTGTGGGAAGTCCCACACAGGTGCCTGCTGAAGGAATTTGGGGCTTTGCTTTGGATGTGGAAGTAAAGACCATAAGGTTGCTGATTGCCCGAGGAATGCGCACGGAGGCCGAGGTCAAGTAGCCTAAGGCGGGCAAGGTCAGCAGAGAGGTCCTCCAGGTGTTGCCCTGGGAAACAACAGGTTCTATACACTTCATACTCGCCAGGATGTTGAGGAGGCTCCAAATGTTGTGACGGGTATGTTAAAAGTTTTTGATTTTGATGCTTACGTTTTGCTTGACCCAGGTGCAAACTTGTCTTTTATGACTTCGCTATTGGCAGTTAAGTTCGGTTTGAAACCCCATATCTTAAGAGAACCTTTCTCGGTATACACCCCCGTGGGTGAATCTATTGTTGCTCAAAGAGTTTATTATGGGTGTCCTATTGTTGTGTTGCATAAAATCTTTCCATGTGATCTTGTGGAACTTGAAATGTTTGATTTTGATGTGATCCTTGGAATGGATTGGCTGCATGCATCTTATGCTTCCATAGACTGTAGAACCAGGAAAGTCCAGTTCCAACCACCCGGTGAGCCAGTTCTTAAATGGAAGGGTAGTGATTCCTCTGTTAAAGGTAGGTTTATTTCCTACCTCAAGGCGTAGAAAATGATTTCTAAGGGGTGCATCTACCATATGGTAAGGGTCTGAGATGCAGATTTGAGGTGCCTACTCTCGAGTCAGTCCCCATGGTGAATGAATTTTCGGATGTTTTTCCCAAGGACTTACCGGGCATTCCTCTGGATAGAGAGATAGATTTCGGCATAGATCTTCTTCTAGATACTCAGCCTATTTTTATCCTTCCGTACCGGATGGCCCCCACGGAGTTGAAAGAGTTAAAGGAACAGTTGAAGGACCTATTAGAGAAAGGTTTCATTCGGCCTAGTACATCACCGTGGGGTGCTCCTGTGTTATTTGTAAGAAAGAAGGACGGGTCTCTCCGTATGTGTATTGACTACAGGCAGCTGAATAAAGTGACAGTTAAGAACAAGTACCCGTTGCCGAGGATTGATGATTTGTTTGACCAGCTACAAGGTGCCACTCACTTCTCAAAAATTGATCTCTGTTCCAGATACCATCAGTTGAAGGTTAGAGAGTGTGATATCCCCAAAACAGCTTTTCGAACAAGGTACGGGCATTTTGAATTTGTGGTGATGTCATTTGGTCTAACTAATACTCCGGGCCGTATTTATGGATTTGATGAACAGAGTGTTTAAGCCTTTCCTAGACAGCTTTGTGGTGGTATTTATTGACGATATCCTCGTTTACTCCCGAAGTGAACAAGAGCACGGGAATCATTTGAGGATGGCCCTCCAAACTCTGAGGGAAAAGAAATTGTATGCCAAATTTAGCAAGTGCGAATTCTGGTTGGGAAAAGTGGCTTTCCTCGAGCATTTGGTGTCCAGGGATCGTATCAAGGTAGATCCGAGAAAGACAAAGGCTGTGAAAAATTGGCCTAGGACGTTGACTCCTTCAGATATCCGCAGTTTTCTTGGGTTGCCCGGGTACTACAGAAGGTTTGTAGAAGGTTTCTCATCTATTGCATCTCCGTTGACCAAGTTGACCCAAAAGCAGGCTAAGTTTATATGGTCGGATGAATGTGAGAGGAGTTTCCAAACTTTGAAGGATCGGCTTACATCTGCTCCCGTCTTGACCTTGCCAAGTGGTTCGGAAGGGTTCGTGGTGTATTGCGATGCCTCACGGGTCGGTTTGGGTTGTGTGCTTATGCAGAATGGTAAGGTGATAGCGTACACATCAAGGCAGTTGAAGGTGCATGAATGAAACTATCCCACTCACGACCTTGAATTGGCAGCGGTGGTGTTTGCCTTGAAAATTTGTAGGCATTATTTGTACGGGGTCCATGTTGATGTATTCACCAACGACAAAAGTTTGCAATATCTTTTCACACAGAGGGATCTTAATCTGAGGCAAAGGAGGTGGTTGGAGTTTTTAAAGGATCATGACATGAGTGTGTTGTACCATCCAGGCAAGACCAATGTCGTAGCCGACGCTCTTAGCAGGTTGTCCATGGGGAGTGTGGCGCATATTGAAAAAGAGAAAAAGGAGCTAGCAATGGATGTTCACCGGTTGGCTAGGTTGGGTGTCAGGTTGACTGGTTCTAGCATGGGTGGTATTTGGGTTCAGAATGGGTCAGAGTCTTCTGTGGTGAATGAAGTGAAAGGTAAACAAGATCTAGATCCGTCGTTATGTGAGTTGAAGAAGTTAGTTGCTGCGAAGGAGATTGAGGCTTTCTCCCAAGGGGGAGATGGTGTACTTCGGTACCAAGACCGGCTTTGTGTTCCTGACGTGGATGACCTTAGGAAGGTGATTATGAGTGAGGCTCATAACTCTCGTTACTCTATTCACCCGGGGTCTACCAAGATGTACCGGGATCTGAGAGAGGTATATTGGTGGCATGGTATGAAGAGGGATATTGCCATTTTCGTGTTTGAATGCCCGAGTTGTCAGCTAGGTAAAGGTTGAACGCCAGAGGCCCGGTGGCTTGGCCCAGGATATTGAAATTCCCACATAGAAGTGGGAGGATGTGAATATGGACTTTGTGGTTGGATTGCCTCGGACCTGAAGGCAATTTGACTCTATTTGGGTTGTTGTGGATCTGATGACAAAATCGGCTCACTTTCTACCGGTCAGGACTACCTACAGTCCCGAGGATTATGCGAGGTTGTATATCCAAGAGTTGGTGAGGTTGCATGGTGTACCTAGATCTATCATATCAGATCGTGGTACTTAATTCACTTCCCACTTTTGAAAATCTTTTAGGAAGGGCCTTGGGACCAAAATTAAGTTGAGTTCCGCTTTCCATCCTCAAACCAATGGCCAAGCGGAGCGAACTATTCAAACTTTGGAGGACATGTTGAGAGCATGTGTGTTGGAGTTTAAAGGGGATTGGGATGATCATCTTCCACTCATCGAGTTTGCTTATAATAATAGCTTCCATGCTAGTATTGGCATGGCGCCATTTGAAGCCTTGTATGGGAGAAGGTGTAGATCCCCGGTGGGGTGATTTGAAGTGGGGGAGATGGCTTTGGTTGGCCCAGATTTGGTGATGGATGCTATGGAGAAGGTAAAGGTGATTTGGGAGAGATTGAAAGCAGCCCAAAGTCGCCAAAAGTCCTATGCAGATGGTAGGAGAAGGGACCTGAGTTTCATGTCAGGGATTGGGTTTATGTGGAAGTCTCTCCCCTGAAGGGTGTTATGCGTTTTGGCAAGAAGGGCAAGTTGAGCCCCCAGTATATTGTCCCTTATAAAATTGTTGAGCGGATTGGAGATGTGGCTTATAAGTTGGAGTTACCTCCGGATTTAGGTTCCATCCATCCGGTCTTTCATGTGTCTATGTTGAGAAAGTTTGTTGGCGATCCTAGCTCCATTGTGCCTTTAGTGGGAATTGAGGTTGAGGAAAATTTGACTTATGAGGAGGTACCAGTGGCAATTTTGGATAGACAAGTAAAACGGCTTCGCAACAAGGATGTAGCTTCGGTAAAGGTACTTTGGAGAAATCAACTAGTGGAGAGTGCTACTTGGGAGGCGGAGCTGGACATGATGAAACAATACCCCCATCTCTTTCAATTTACTCAAGCCTAAGGTACTAGAAATACCCCTTATCGATTGTGTCATTTTCTTGCCCTCTTGAGTCTCATGGCATGACGTGCATATGTATACACTAAAGGATTTTCCTTTCTTGGCAAATGAGTTGAATACAATTTTGACATGAATTGGTTTTGAACTATAATTTGATTTGTGACAAAAGCTTATATGTACAAACCTTGTAAGTTGAGTTGAGTTGTGCATTGTGTCTTGCGTCAGATGTATCTTGTCTTGACTTTAACTTTTCCAGCCTTGCTCTTGCACATTCGAGGACGAATGTTCCCAAGGGGGAGATGATGAAAGGCCCCGGATCCTTGACGTCACTTTAAGGTCCCCAAAACTGCCCAGATATTTTGCCAGGCAACACCTCACGGAAGGGCCTACATGGCCCGTGTTAAGGCACACGAACCGTGTGGCCTCCCGTGAAGTGGCACCTGGGAAAGTGGAGGGTAGACGGGCCACCACACGGTCCGTGTGACATTGGACGGTCCGTGTGGCCTCCCATCTGGTAAATTGCTAAGGGCCACCTCCACACGGACCAAGTCACGGTCCGTGTGACACTGGACGGTCCGTGTGGCCCCTCCGTCTGAACCCTTGGTGTGGGGGTGACCTTTATACGGACGGGGTCACGGTCCATGTGACCCCAGGCAGTCCGTTTACTTGTCTGTCTCTTGACACTTGGTCCAAAAAATTTTGCCTCCGAAAATTCTAAGTATGGGACCACGGCACAGTAGACGGTCCGTGTGACACCTCATGGACCGTATACTAGACCGTATGCCTCAGACGGATCAATTCCTGGTCAGTTTCATTAATGGCATTTTTGAAATATTGGCTCATTCCAAAGAAGATTTTGTCTTTCCCCACCCTTCCTAAGCTTCCTATATAAATAGGATTCACCATTTCAGCCCATTTTCCTCCCATTTCACTCCTCTCTCTAGAAATTATTCTCTCAAGACTCCCACCTTCTCACTAGGATTCTTCAAGCTAAGGGGTGCATTTGAGTCCATTTCCTCTTCAAGTGTTGTCTTCTATCAGGTATGTGGGGTTTGATCCTTGGTTCCTTTCAACCAAGAAGACCCAAGTTCTTCTCAAACTATTTTATACACTTATCTACTTAAAATGTGAGATTTTACTACTTTATCTTGATATCTTGAACAATGTATGTGCTATTTAATCTTCCGAAATGTGAGTTATGTTAAGAATTATTATGATGAACTACTTGGATTATGTAATTTGATCATGCATGTCCCTTTTAAAGATGTTTTATGCATGGGTGATAATACTACTTTTCCTACTAATTTTTATTATGGATTTTCTAGTTCTTACCTTATATTGCTATGTTTGAATATGCTCTACATTACCCATGCCATCCCTACATATTTGCATTTGCATCACATTCATGGAATTTGGTGCATGGAAATCTTGGTAATATGGAATTGTGATATGATTTTGGTAAGATATGGGATATGACAAGAAGGTGATCACCGGTGTGTCCATAATTATGGCTCTTGGAGCATCTCGGGTGTTTACACCATCTTGTATCTTGGATCTTGGAGCATCTTGGGTGCTTGCACCATCTTGTACTTGTAGATGAGCTATTCCTTGCATTGGCATCTTGGATATGATCTTGTAAGTTGGCATTGAACCTAAAGTGTCTTGAATGTTTTGAAATTTGCACTGGACTCTCTTGAAAGCATATGTATATATATAAGTATTCTTGTGGGATGTGTAAGACTTAGCACCGATGGATTAGGGGTCCTCCCCTTTTCCTCGAACTATGTGCCAGCATAGGGATGGATACTATTCGTCTACTTGTTATGATACATCATGTCTCAATATGATTCTTGCAAATCCTTCTGAAATGGGGGACCCGTAAGGAAGGTGAGCATCCACCGAAATGGGGGTCCCATAAGGTGTGATGTAGATTACCCTTGGCAAGTAATTTTTTCCCTACCGGTGGGAGGTCCCAATCGGTCCAGTTCATGTAATAGCTCGCATGGATTTGGTTTGTTGGTTATAGTCCATCCCCGTTACATATAAATAGGAACAATATCGCATTGCACGCATCACGCTTCCCATGGCATCTTGTATATTAAATCATGTTGCCTATTTGTTCTTGTATATTATGTGCCCTTGTCATCTAAAATGCTCATGCAGGTTCGGTAAATCACGTACATTGTATACTCGCATACGTAGTACATTCAAACGTACTAACGGTTACTCTATGCTTGCATGATTTTTACCGTGCATGGACCGAGTAGTTTGAGCATTATCCGCAGGACAACTAGTCCACCGTTGCAGCTATTTTGTGGTGAGCCCCGTCTTCCGAGGGAAATCTTTATTCCTTGTGTTCTCTATGTATATATATATATATATATATATATTTTGCTGAGGGTGAGCCCGAAACTTGTCTAGGTCCCCGTCCCTTCCTTAGAGGCATGTGCTGGGTGTTTTTTAAAAACTTTGTCATTTTGATCCATTTATAAAATATGCTCTCTCTTTCTTTGGCTTTAGAATTTCCCGTTTTCATAAACTTGTCTTTAAGTTCTGAAATTTTGAGGCTTGTTTGGGGGCTTCGGGGTCCTCATTCGCCGTGTCACATCTAGGCCCCGACCCTGGATCGTGACACATCAACAGTCTAGTCTAAGAATCCTTTAAAACACTGAATAATGGTGCCAATGACAGACCATGACTACCTCTAAATAGAATAAGATAAGTCTAATTCAAGCTAGAATGAAAACATAATGTCCTCTGAGAGTAGGAGGGGGCTCACCAATCAACTGGAAACAAATAGGTCCTCAGTGGGGCACCTGTTAATAACCACTAATACCTGTCTCTATATCATGAAAAGATGCAGGCCCAAATAGACGACAGTACGTGAAATGTATGAGTATGTAAAATGGCAAAAAGAAGTATGTATAGGAAAGAATAATATCAACTCAAATAGGTCAACTCAAGAAATAGGAAACTCAATCATTATGTCAAAAGTCTAAAGTAAGAATGTAGTTTAGACAATGACTACTCATCTATCATCTACATCCCGTCCACTCAGAATACTATCTAGGCCTATTTGGGAGTTTCTCTAACCAATAACCATCACCTATGAGCCGATAATGATACAAGGAAGTGATTTCGTTGCCACATCCATACTATACCTTGTCGGAGGTATAGGGCATCCCATCAATGGATCCAAAATTAGTAGCATCAAGTTCTTATTTTGGGACAATAGAAAACATTCGATTTTGCAGTTCAATCCTCTCCTACGTCGGCTACGTAGTTATTGAGTTCGACTTGGACTTACTCTTGCTCAATTCAGTGCTTAATACTCCTTCTAAAATTCAATATGCTCATAAAATGTCAACCTTATGGTTAACTCATTCATCTAGTCTCATTGGACATTGATCGACTCAACTCATCGCATTAACTATCAACCCTGGTTACATCATTTTTAGGTTTAGTTCTTGACTCATAAGGACTCAATCATGCATCATTCTTCTCATAGTATTTAGGAGAACAAATGTATAATTAAAGCATTTAGGGATTTCATAGACTCTTTAGGATCAAATTATGCTCATGCATACTCATGTAAGTAAAATATGTGAAAATAATAAGAAATCATGTGAGGGTTCATATAGTATGGCAAAATCATTTAATTCAAGCATTTAATTCATAAAAACAGTAATTCATGCAAGATTATGTAGAAATACGCTAGAATTTAAGAAAAACCTTTAAGATCCATTCATGGGAGACTCAGTTTTACTCATAACTCCCTCAATCCGGGTTATGGGGCACATGAAAGAACATAATCCATGTTTTGGTTAGCCTTGCATACTTCGAAGTTTTGAACCTTGAAAGAGATTGGAAGAATTCTCAAGTTTGTCTTCAAACCCTAGCCCTTTCTCTCTTGAAACCTTCTATCTTTTGAGAGAGTGTTTTAGCGTAAAATAGTTGAACTGATATGTTTTGGGCTTTATTTAGGTGTAAAAATGTCAATCCTACTCTCTAAAAGGGTGAGAAAAGACCAAAATAACCTTTCTTAAAAAGCTGTCAAAAGTCATCTACGAGCCCATCTTTGGTCTGTAAAACGTTCCACGGCCCGTAAGGACCCTTCTGTAAACTTTTGGCCCAATTTTAGGGTTTCTAGTTCACTTTCACGCGCCTATTCTATGGCCCGTAAAAAGATCTACGATCTGTAGATAGGTCCGTAAAGTCTGGGACCAAAAATTGAAGTTGAAAGACTTTTTCCCACGAGTTAGCAGACGGGTCGTACTTCAATTTACGGGTTGTAAAGAGGTTTTGTAATTCTACACTGCTTTGGCAGTCTTCAGTAAAGTGACCATAATTTTTAACTCCGAACCCCAAATGAGGTAAAACCAGTTGCTTTGGAAAGATAATTCAAAGGGCTTTAATTTGGTAGGTCATGGGACACCTAAATCTTTATGTGCTAATAGTTATGATCATTTGAAGTTGACCCTTGCATAATCCAACACTAGAAACTCAATTTATAGGAAGGTTTTGAACTCGACTAGATGTCTCTCGTGACGCAAATACACTTCCAACCTATAAGAATGAGACTTGAAACATAGGTATATGTGAGGATAGGTTTATGGGGTGTCACATAACATTAATACAATCAATTTGTATCCAAAATCATTAACCTTTTTTCTTTAGTATTGTATACAAAAATCAAAATTTGTATCCATTTCATATTACATCATTTATATTCAAAATTGCTTATCATACAAATTTTACAAAAAAATAAATACAACAACATGAAATAATAGTAAAAAAAAAAGTTAACTGTAGGTCATTCTAGTCCACCAAATTATAAACCATAATCATTTTGAATTCCAGATAACATTAATACAATCAATTTGTATCCAAAATCATTAACCCTTTATTCTTTAGCATTATATACAAAAAGCAAAATTTGTATTCACTTCATAGTACATAATTTGTATTCAAAATTACTCATCAATCATATTAAAAACCATAATCACTTTGAATTTCAAATATTAATAAAATCAATTTGTATTCGAAAAGAATTGTGTTTATCTTTTTTTGAAAAATTGTATCTCAAGCAACACCACATGAAGTTTCGAACTTTTTCTCTTTAAGAAAATTGTATCTAACATATTCTAATTTTTTTTCATTCAAATTTTATCCAAACCAGAATAATTGTATCTATCTCAAATTATATTATTGTTCTCAAATCAAAGCGGCGTATATACTTTATTAAAAAAACAACCTATCAATATATTTCAGAATAAAAATACATACCATAACCACTTTGTATTCCAAAAAATACATATATAACAATACTCGTCGGATCAAGATATCTTTTGAAAAAAAATTATACTTTCATCGAATTTTAATTTCACAACAAAAGTTTATTTATGCAATATCTATTTCAAATTTAAATCCCAATCTAACATGTTTGAATCAACACCTAACTCAATACTACGCACAGATCTGCAATTTTATGCCCCAATCTCCCTTTTTCAGTCTCAAATTAATATATTATTTAGCTCCTTTAATGATGAATTGAAGCTTGTTAATTGAATCTTTCAAAATGTCATGCCGAAATTTTCTTTTTGTATCGGGATGGAGGAGGAAGATGGTCCCTCTAGAGAAGATCATAGAGGAGGAAGATGGAGGGAGAGAGGGAGAACGGGAACTCAGAGAAGGATGGAGAGGGACAATAACTAAAATTAGCTCTACATATTCTATAATGGTGATTAAAATATTTTAGGAAATATGTACCATATACAAAATATTAAATTAACATGGATAAAGCAAGAAGGGCAAATTTGAGAATCAGGAAAAAGCAAAATTTAAAGTATGACTACGAAGATGTTAATAATAGCACGCATTGAATACAAACTGTGAAATGATTGTAAGACAAACGAAATCAAATGTAACAACGAGCATCATCTTTTTAAATAACTTTGAACAATAGTGACATAAAAGGTTTAACGTGAAATTTTTAGCATCATTAATAAGAAATACCTTATCTATACAGTGGTATTAGTTAGGTAATCTGGCTCAGTTTGTAGGAAAGGGTAAATCATATAAATGATGTTTAAAGATTGGATGAGAATTTTCTTTTTGCAAAGAGTTTTGGAGCAATCAATTAATACTTGTACTATTCAAGTTGATTTGGAGAAATATTCAGAGGATTCTGTTTCCATGACATTCGTAAATTTTACAACTTGTTTGGATGATGGTTTTTGATGGTATGATATAGTGTGGTTAGTGAAAGAACCGCGTTTGTTTTGATTGTTTCTTTAGTTTCATGGTATGGTATGGTTTGGTTTCATTGTTTTGTAACCATGAAAACCCTCACTTTTTAAAACCACCAAATTGGTGGTAACTCATAGTTCACTTATTTTTATTTCCATTTATACCCTTATTTAATTTTTAATAATCCTAATTTACCCTTTTATTCTTTATTAAACTTTACCCTAATATCTACGGCACAATCCTACACTGATTTGACTCATCTCAATTTTGAAGCTTCTTCCCCATCTCCTGTGTTCTCCTACATTTCCAGCAACAACAATTTGAGGTTCGTGAAATTCTTTCTTTTTCATTTGCTTTGACATGATTAGCTATTGATGAGATTGAGGAGGGATTTTTTTGTTTTAAAGGGATGCAGGTTGTCGACCTTCTGATTTAGTCAAAACCCTTCTTCATTGAAGAAATTTACTTTTGAAAAAATAGTTCCTCACAAAAAACTTTTGTCAAACATAAAATGAAAAAAAAGAAGTTAAAAACAAGATTTTAACTTTACCAAAGCAGATACAAACCCAGATACAGAAGAATCATTTGTCCTTTTAACTTTACCAAAGCAGAGACAAAAAACTTTTGTCCTTTTTGCTGGCAAAATCTGGCGTCGACAAATTACATTCATACTTTATGGTTTTCTTTATACTAGAGAATATGGAAGTTGTTATAGTTTTTCTGGTCAGACCTTCTGATTTAGTATTTATACTAAGCATGCTTACAACTTAGATTTGGTTTTATAGCGATGCTATACGCACTATCTCTGGCTTATGACTCTGGAAGCAGGGAAAATAAATAGTTTTTTTTTTAATTTTAATGATTCTGATCGGGCTAGACCTTCAGATGTTGTTGTTCAAGCAACATGAATACAATTTGTGATGACATATTTGCTATATTTGTCTCATAACTCTAGAAAGCAAGCATAAAGTTATCCCTCAATTATATGCATTTGACTGGATATCTTACCTACTACACGTTGCTAGTTGCTGCCCAAGCAATAGAAAAAAGCATCTCTTAATTGAGGAGTCAATTTCATCAACATTTATCTTTTAGATTTTCTCGATAATTAAGTGCCCTTATTCAAATTTATTATTGTATATGCCTAATTTAATTAGTTGATGCATTTTTCATAATTATATTATAGATGGCTGATCAGAATAATCAAGATAGTAATTACATATTGAAACAAGTGAGCTCTATAGCTTCATATGCAACTGTTATAGTAGTTATTTGGTTTTGGAATTATACATATGAAATTGAAATGGATCGACGCACGATCACACAGGACATAAAGCTTGAAAGAGAGAAAGTTAGAGATGAATTATTGAATCGCTTATTTTCCATTGAACTTTGTCATAATATAATAAGAATGAGTCCGTCGTCTTTTACTGGATTATATAAAATCTTAGTTAAAGAATAATGTAACAAATCGTGAGCTATCTTTCATATTTTGACGCTCTGGAGAGTTGGCCAGTCGTCATTTTCACATTGTCCAACGAGCTATCTTGAGGTTATATGAGAACTTTATTAAACAACCTGATGGCTCCCATGTACCTCCTGAAATTGCTAGTAGCCAACGTTTCTACCCATATTTTAAGGTAAGCTCATTTATTACACTATTTATATTTAAACAAAATTCAAGATTATATTGTTAAATAATGATTTTAATTTCAGGATTGTATTGGTGCGATTGATGGAACACACATACATGTTAAAGTTTCACAAAGTGAAGCACCGAGATATCGTGGGAGGAAAGATTATCCAACACAAAATGTATTAGCTGCATGTAAATTTGATTTAAAATTTACATATGTGTTAGCTGGGTGGGAAGGGACAACATCTAATTCAAGAATTATGAAAGAAGCACTAAATAGACAAGACCCACTGAAAATTCCAGAAGGTAGATATTATATATTTAGAGTTAGTTATATGTGATAAATTCTATAATTAAATTATTTTTATTTTTTAATGTTTTGAAAAATTCTACCTTGTAGATGTTGGACTCATGTTGAGAAGTGGACTTATTACACCTTATTGGGGAGAGAGATACCACTTGAAAGAGTATTCAAAAAATCCACCCCGAAATTCTCGTGAATTATTAATTTGCGACATGCTTCTGTGCGTAACGCTATCGAAAGAGCATTTGGAGTTCTTAAAAAGAGATTTCCTATAATTTCTAGTTCAACGGAATCATTATATGGCATTGAAACTCAAAAACTATATTTTGTATTTTGCACAACTACTTAAGAGGCGTAGATCCAAATGATGAGTTACTCGCTCAAGTTGATGCAGAGTTTATTAATGACAATACTGTGCATGAGGAACATTCAAATTCTAGGGAGAATAATGAGGAATATAGAAAAGGAGAGTTGATTCGAGATGGCATAGCAGCTGCCATGTGGATTAATTATCAACATTAGTTTTATAGTGGAAAAACTATTGTGATTATTTGTGTAGCATTTTTTTTACTTGATGTTATTTGATAATAATTTCATTTCATGATGTATATATTTTTATTATGAATATTATGTTTAGTGCATTTACTTTAAGTTATAGTAACTTTTATCAATATTTATGTGTAACAATATTTTTTCTTAATTTTGTAAATATTTGTCTTAAATAAGTAGTTGATATGGCAAAAGACGCAAAGGAATTTACCTAAAGTGATCTAAAGGCTCCAGATAACTCTATATGTGTTTGAACAAATGCAATGGATGACACTTTAATTGATGCATATTGTCAAGAAAATTCACTTGGGCACAGAGTTGACAGAACTTTCTCTACACATGCAATGGATAACATACTGAAGGAGCTAAAATCAAAATTTCCTGACAAAGCTATTAACAAGGAGAAAATTCACAATCGAATGAAAACAATTAAAAGGAACTTCGACAGATACTATGACATATTCCAGACGAGTGGACTGAGTGGATTTGCATCGGATCCCATCACAAACAAGTTTGTCGTTGAACCTGAAGTATGAAATCAATTAATTCAGGTAAATTTATGTTTATTAGTTTAGTTTTTTATTTTTATTGTAGGTTTCAGATATGTGTGTTCTTTTTCTTATTATAATATTCATTGTGTTTATATATATATATATATATATATATATATATATATATATATATATATATATATAGACTACGCCTGCAGCTGCAGATTTAAGGACCAAGCCATGCCGAAATTATGAAAAGCTGATGATGTTATATGGAAAGGACAGGGCAAATGGAAAGCATACTGAGACTGGCCCAGATATGTTAAAAAGGAGTGTTAATAAGAATCTAAAAAAATCAAATGTTCATCCATTGACTATTGATGAGGTAGAGTAAATGATTCATACGAATGTTGCCTCTTCGGAAAATATTGACGAATATGGACAGGGTGAGCAAAATGAAGCAACTGATGCACCTACACATAATGTCTATCCAGAAGCACCAACTCCTATCAAGAACAAAAAAATCTTAATATGATTATCTTGAAAGCATGGTTGACATGTTGAGAGGTGGGATGGACAAGTTGGCTAGTGCTATTAGTGGACTTTCATCCGTTCTACCTATTTCTGAGAGCGAGATATGGAATATGTTGGCAGAGATGAATTTGGAATCTTGTGTGAATACAAATCTTACATATTTCTTTGCTAAAATGCAAACGCATGTCGCACTCTAATAGGATGCCCGAAAGAGGCCCACAAAAATCTTTTATTAGAAATGATGGGAGAAGACAATTAAATTTAGAATAATTTTATTTAAATTTTAAGTGTTGCTTCTTCTATGATGAACACTTTGAATATTTTATTAATAGAAGTTATTTTGTTATGTGTTTCTAGTTAATGCAATATTATCCTTTTAATGAATTTGTATTGACTTAGCATCTTTATTTTTCTGTTCATCTTTATTCATTTGGTTTGTCTATTACCCTAATTTTGTTTGTGTTAAATTTTGTCTTCACAAAAACAATATCTTTAATCTTGTTTGATTCCCTTTTTCTTTATTTTTTTTTTTGGTCTGAATTGCTGGCTAACTGTCTTGTAAATATTCTATTTTTTCTAATAGACTTGGGCCTTTTGGCTGTTTTTTTTTTTAAATATAGCATGAAGGGTATTTTCGTAAATTTATACGTTACGATACAATACCATACAGTCAAATCAAAAAACAAATTATCATTAAACAATAAAAACCCATACAGTCTATCCCAACATTGTATGGTACGATACCATACCATACCATACAGTACTATACATTACGAAACCATGGCAAACCACCATCCAAACAAGCTGTTAGAGTGTCTTGGGTGAAAACAATCCAAAATTAGTTTGTTGCAGCCTTCATTGATTCGATTTAACTCCAAGAACGACGCAATGACATCTTCCTCCATGGAAGAAGGGAGCTCAACGATGCTGTTATGGAGTTTCTAGATGTCACCAAATCATTTTTTCATTTTTTATTTTCTGTCTTTTCTTTTGATTAAGATTATGTTTAGTTTTTCTATATTTGGGCTTGATCTTCTTGTGGACTGAACCAATTATTTTGATTATACTAAAAGGGCCATAGGACCCATCTTTAATTTTTCTAAAAAGTATTCTCTAAAAAAATGATTTAGGCGGACATCTGGATGGACTTATTTCATTACCTTTTGATTTTTAAGTATTTTTTAAAAAAGAATTTAAAAATGTTTGGGAAACATTAAAAAAAAAAATACTTTTAAGCACTTTTTAAAAGGTGAAAAGCACCAAAAGAAATAAAAAACTAAAAGATGGAGATTTTCAGCTTGTGACTTTTAATTTTTAAAGCCATCTAAAATAAGTTAATAAAAATATCTTCTTAATTTAAATTAATACGAAATTTAAGAAAATAAAATAACTTTTCATTATTATGGTACTATATTAGAATAATGTCAAATATATTAAAATACTATTTATTCTTGTGCCTTATATATATCATATGAAAAGGTGAAATTAAACTAGTGCCAAAATAAACAAAAAGGAATCACTCTTTTTAAAAATAAATAAATAAATTATTTTTTAAAAATAGATAGACTACTATTATCACTGCTTATTACTCTCTCCATATGAAATTAATTTAATTTTTGAGGCTACTTTTAATGTTAAAAATAATTAAATTGTTCAAAATTTAAGATAATTATTTGAAACTTTTTTATATTTGTCCTAAAATTTTATGCTTTTAAAAAATAATTATACTATATATTTATGAATTTATAAAGAATAATTATGAAAAATGTAATTTAAATTTTATATTTAAATATTTCTTAATGCGTTTGTATTAGGTGACAAATTAAATTAATAGGAGATGCAATCTCAGGAAGTAAATTGGAGTGGTTAATGAGAAGTTCAATTCCTACCCCAAAAAAGAAGAGATCATAAAGACTGTGTCAGAGCTCCACATTTTCCAATTTGAAGCCTTCTCCTGAAAAGGGTACAACCATAAAGCAACTTCTCCCTCTCCCTCTCCCTCTGCCTCCTGCAATTTCTACTCTCACAGTAAGTAGGAACTCTTCTTTCTCTCTTAGGGTTTTCCACATGCCAATGCATACAACCTCGCAATGCTTCAACAGTGGAGACGCCGTAGAAGTGCTAAAAACCAGCCCTTTTACCATCTGGCTCCCCTCCACCGTACTCCGATCAACCCCATGTAAGAAAACCAGAAATGGTCAAATTTACGTTGAGTTCCACACCCTTTCCGGCGACGAATCTTCTCCACGCCGGAGAGAGTACGTCAACGCCGGTGATGTTCGTCCTGCACCTCCACTGGAGCTTCACAGGTACTTCAGGGTTGGTGACAATGTGGAGGTTCTTTATAAAGAAAAAGGGTGGCGAAAAGGGAAAGTTGATGATATCTTGGAGAATTCTACGTATTTCGTTTCGCTTGATGGGGTAAAAGATGAAATTGTTAAAGTGGAACCATGGGGATTGCGGGTTTATCGAGTCTGGGATGATGGTTCCTGGCATCCTCCTCTCCACCTCCAACAAATGCGCGAGGTGCTCTTTTCTTTAGATTCTTAATACATACCTAAGTTTCAGTTTAAAAGATATATTACTTTACTCCACTTTTGCTTTAGAGTTGGTCAGATCAAAAAGCAGCAACCAAATTTTGGGCGACGGAGTATGATATAGACCTCATTGCATGTTGGTTTTAGGAGTTTATATGATAGACTGCTCATCTTCTTGCCCCCATATAACCCTACTTTCTCTCCCAAAGTTTATTTTTTAATAAAATGGGAGCTGTGGATTGTTTAAGCCAACAAGCTTGTATTTTCCAGATGAATGTGGGGTAGAAAATTTAATCTTTATCAGTTTACGAGTTCACTGGGTATGCTGCTGTTGTTGTTGTAGTTTACTTACATCCGTTGTTGTGCTGTTATTACTGTTTTATTCCTTGATTCTTGTCTTTCCCATGGATTGTGTTGTTGGTACTCGAGAAAGTAAAGCATGTGAAGAGATGTGTAGCTGACAATTCCATTGGTGTTTTTTGTTTTGAATTGGATTTGGACCGAAAACCTTGCATTCTGATAGTAATTTTGATTGATAGTTAGGTAATAATCTCTTGATTGAACTGAATTCTGATGGTTAGACAGAAAAGCCAGAGGAAAAAAAATATCAATTTGGCAAAAATAATGCAATTCCAATGGCTGTAGTAAATTAGAAGGCATGGCAGTTTTAACCTCTCTCATTCCTTGACTGTGGTGAAAGGTATATGAGATTAATCTTGAAAGAAAAATAAAGTGTGTTCAATGCTAAAGCTTCACGAATACTACCTAGTTAAAATTATTGTGATGCAGAAACTTATCAAAAACACAATTATTGCAATGCAGAACATACCAGAGGTAGAGCTGAAGTCAAGACGGCTCAAACTTAGGATAAAGTGTTGCCGATCTTCGAAGGAAATATTCAGTGAAGGGATGTATGTGGAGGTGAAACGTGATAAAAAAGGTTTCTATGGTTCATGGCATACTGCAGCTATTGTTGAATCTGTTGGCTATGACAAATTTTTGGTTGAATATCAGAAACTGAAAACCATGAATGGGTCTCAATTTCTGAAAGAAGAGGTTGATGCCTCATGCATCAGACCATGTCCACCTGAAATCCAATCATGTCAGCAGTTTGAACATCTTGACAGGGTAGATGCTTGGTTCAATGATGGATGGTGGGAAGGTCATATAACAGAAGTTCTTGATGGTTTGAAGTATGTAGTTTGTTTGATGACCGCTGAGGAAGAATTGGTGTTTGAGCATTCTATGCTGAGGCCTCGTCAAGAATGGTCAAAGGAGAAATGGGTTACTGCCAGAGAGGTATGTTCCTCTTCTCTCGTCCTCGTTCTTGTTGGCTTTCTTCCTTGAGGCTACATAACAATCTTCTGTTTCTTTTAAATCATCCTTCATTGTTGCCTCAATTTCTTAAAGTTTGATATGACAAGAAGTTCATCTGACATGACACTGAAATCAAAGGAGCTGAAAATCAATATAAAGTGTAGTGGAAGGACATTGGAGCCGAAGTTCAGCAAAGGGATGAGGGTAGAAGTGAGAAGTGACGAAGAAGGATACCAGGGTTCCTGGTACACTGCAGTTATTGTTGATTGCATTGGTCCGCATAAGTTCTTGGTGGAATACCTGACCCTAAGAACTGAAGACGAATCTGAGCCCCTTCAAGAAAAAGCAGATGCTTCTGACATTAGGCCCTGTCCCCCTGTAATTCAAAGAATTGACAGATTTAAAATGCTTGAAGAAGTTGACGCATGGTATAATGAGGGATGGTGGGTTGGTCTTATATGTAAAATCCTTGATGGCTTAAAGTACTTGGTTTATTTTTGGACAACAAATGAGGAACTGGTGTTTGACCATTTCACTTTGAGACCCCATCAAGAGTGGATAGATGGAAAATGGGTCATGGCCTTCATGGTATGATAACCTTATTTTTGATAATTGCTATTCATTTTATTCTTCAAAAGCTTCTTCTGTGTAAGGTTGAAATTATTTGTTTCCTCTTTCCTATGTGATTCACCTGGCATGCAGAAAAAATCTAAACACCAAGTGAAGCCCAAACTTAAAAACTTAAAGAGACGGAATGGTGGAGTAGCCAGACCTACAAATTTTTGTGTTGGAGCAAAGGTGGAGGTGAAGAGTGATGAAGAAGGTTACCAGGGTTCATGGTACCCTGCTACGATTGTGAGACCTCTAGGAAATGGGAAGTATCTGCTACGATACCAGACTCTAGAAACTGATGATGAATCTGACCTCCTGACTGAAGAAGCAGATGCTCTTTTTATAAGGCCTTGTCCTCCAGTAATCCAACAAGCTGACCAATTCAGGCCACTTGATGAAGTTGATGCTTGGTATAATGGTGGATGGTGGGCTGGTCAAGTGTGCAAAGTCCTCAAAGGTTCAAATTATACGGTCTACTTTCGAACAGCAAATGAGATCTTGGAGTTCCAGCATTCTGATCTGAGGCCCCATCAGAACTGGCTAGATGGAGAATGGATTGCTGCTAAAAGGGTATGATGTGATTCTAATTTCTTTATAAGTAGATAACTTATTTTGTGATATTATTAGCATAGAGCTGCTGATTGATGATCTTTCCCCAGGTTTTGGTCTAGTGGTAAGAGTGGGGATTGTTTTGGTTATACAAGAGAAAAAGAGCTAATGATTAATGGTTTCTGTTAAATTTGGACATAAATGGGAGCAAATTGATTTTTTGTTGAGCTGTGTCTAGAGAGTTAGCTGCTCCGCTTTCTGTTTTAATGCATCTAACAAAGTAAGAAATTGAAAAGAAAATTTTTGATGTTGCAATCTCTTCTATTTCATTCTTACACTGTTGGATATCTTGATCTAGAAGACTTGTCCAGAATGTGTTTCTTTTCAGGGTCGTATATCATGATCAAGGCAAAGCATGATGATATTTTACCAACTTGAACAAGCTCCTCGAAGATCGTGCACTTGGTCATTCGTCAGACTGCAGTGAAACATTGTCAAGTTGCCTGACTTGTACATATAAGTATATTAGGTTATCATTTGACATGTCCATGAATAGTATGATCCACGAACTTGGAAGAGCCAAACTCTCCTTTTGCAACTGTTATGACTTTATTCTAAAAATACCAGTCCCTTTTGGTCAAAATCAAATAGCGTACATATAAATCAATCAGCGCAAGGCTTATTGCAAAATCTTACATATCATTATGTTTCTGAAAAATGCATATTTTGGCCTGTAAGCTTGTCTTGGAAAAGTTTACACCTATATTCTGTGACTATTCCACCTGCTTATTCTTTTTTTTTTTTTGTGGGGGGTGGGGGGGTGGGGTTGGTACATGATGCTTGTTTACACATAATGAATATATATATATATATTTCTGCATTATTACTATAAATATATATTAAAACTACGTAAATCCTGCATGGATACGTATGCATATAAATTTAAATAATAATAATTGAACCGAAAAAAATATATACACGTGATTTGTATTTAGCCATGGTAAGAAATTATAATATTTTCCTATAAGTTCTACTATGTAATATATAAATAAATATTATCATGAATATATATGGTAAAAATCAGAAATATTTTAATCTTATTACCTATAAGTATCTAAGAATTAAATTTTATGATAAACTTTTTACTATCACATTTCTTTGAAATCAATTCAACTAACAATATATACAAACAAATATTTCATGTGGCAAATATTTATGAATCAGAATCGTGGCAATTTTGTGTATAAGAGTGAACACGTGTATAAATGGACTTTTACTCTTACATATGGTAAAAATACACATAATATTTTATCCTTGGATGCTTTTTCTTAATCTGCGTACACAGCTTCACAGATTTAATTAATATGAAATAAAAGGAAGCACCAAATTATTATACAATGAGACACTATATAATTATTTTAAATTATTGAGTGATGAATATATATGAAAGAATGTTTGTATAATTAGGTAATATTTTCTAAAATGATTATAGATTTTTCTTACTTGATTACGAAGATTAGCCACAATATTTTGTGAAAGGATGATTTAGTTAAAATTCTTCTTTGAGCGCAAAATTAATAAGATTCTGACATTTTAAATAAAATTTTGAAAGCTTAAATAAATATGTATATATTAATTATTTTTATTTTTTAACAAAAAATATTTTTTTAATGAATTTTTAACACTATCTCTAACTTTTGGAAGAATTTGTGGTGAAGTTGATTTCCAACTGGTGGAATCTCATATCAAAGATTATATTCTTCTATATTATCGCTTCAGATGTTGAAGTAATATTAAAAGATTACATTCTTTTTAATTTTAGACTATATTACCACATATATATGTGGTAAAAATCAAAGTAATTTCAAAATTAAATATTATTGTGTTTATACATGGCCAAAATCGAAATAAATAAAATATTATGTGTATATTTGACAGAAGGTAAACTTCTTATTATATGTAGATATCTAAGAATCAACTTAATGTACTTCAACTTGGATCATAATAATTCAATTTATACTTCAGAAATATGTCTACTAAAATTGACTATATTCGTGATATATCAAGTACAAAAATGCAATGGAATTTGAAGATTTGCATAGTGCAATTATGACGGACTTCAGAATATAAAAATCCCAATAACCTATTGTCGTTAGTGTCGCACCCCATTTTTTCTCGCGAAAAGACAGAAAACCTAGACTATGTCGTGGCAACGATTCTTTTGGGATTTAAAATATTGAAGAGTCGTCACCTAATGATTCGAGGTGCATTAGGGCACCATTCTAAAACTAAAAAAGCTAATCTAAGGATCAAGTCACCAGAGAACAGGTAGGGGTTCAAATTACCTCGAAGGGAAGGTGTTAAGCACCCTTTAAGGTCCGCAAATGCGGGTCCCGACCGTATCTCGTATTTATGTGGGGGTTGCAAATAAAGGTCTCCTATTTAAAAAATATCCTAAATAAATCTAAGTGATAAAATTTAAACAAACAAATTAACTAAACTAATTTACCCCAAACAGTTGAAAAATAAATAAAAGAAAGGAATTCAAACTAAGCAATTTATTCTTTTACTCGGATCAGTTACTCGGCTTTATTTTCAAAAGACAAAAATTAGATTTTTGTCATTTTAGCTTCACTTGGCTTATTTAAACCTAAGGACAAAACCAAGGTTTGTCCTATTAAGCACGAGTTTGAATCATCATTTTCGAAGGTCCTATTTACCCCTACCCCTCCTAAGTTGATTTATTTTTAACCTAAAAGTGTATTAAAAAAATGAAAAATTCTAACGAGTCCTAGAGTGCCTATTGTCCCTTCCTATGGTCCAAGAGGCATTGGCCTTCTAATTTTGGTGGTTTTAAACTTAAAGGGAATATAGGTTTCCTAGTTAGACTCGCGTCACAACAAAACAGATAGGATGAACATTTAACACATAAAGCCTCATATATGCCTCTAACAAAATAGCATGCTTGAAAACACACGTAAATAGTGCAAGGTTATGACATGCTAATTGTGTGCATCAACATTCAAGGGCATAAAAAATGCATAAGCTTTAAAATGTCTGACTATTCTTTTAAGCATGAAAATATTTATTAAATTTTAATAGACAATTAGAATAACATTTTAACTGTAAATCGAATAAATTCCAATGAGTATATACTCAAAATATTTAGACATGATACTTATTATAGCTTACTATGAATCACTTATTAAAAAAAAAAGAAGAAAGTATTCTAAATCATGTGATAGGCAAAAAGTAAAACTTATAACTTTGAGTCATAAAATAAGCTTTAAAACTTGTACATTTTCTTAAGCAAGATTACATGTTAAAAATGTTTAATTAATTTTTTTTATAAATTGAAATCCTATAAGTATTATGGCTATGTGAAAAAATATTTAAACTTTACCCACATGATCACAATGCGACTTTAAAGTGTACGAACAAATTTCTAAGGTAATTTAAATGTCTCAAAATGTTAGACAAGCATTATTATTATTCTATGTCAAAATATTATTAAATTCTAAAAATATAATTTTCAATTTTAAGACATGTTAAAAAATTAAGCAAATATCCTAATGAGACGGTGATTTCAAAACATAAAGGTGAGTGAACTATATGTGACAATAGGAAGATTAAATCGCTAGCACACTGACATTAGATCATTTTCAATTAGACATATAAATACCCACAAATCTAAAGTCATGAGAGAAAAATAATCGGACAATTAAATCGTATATGCAGGTTTTCTAATACGCTTACAAATAAATAGTGGTGAAATAAAACAAACAAGTAGCACGTTATTCCCCTCCCCCCATTCCCCAATTTTATTATTATAGAGTTTTTACAAATTATTACAAACCGAAATAAAATTTGAAGGAATAACTTAAAGAATACGACAATTAAATAAATAGATAAAAGACTCATGAATAACGAAGCCACCCGTAATTCCAACTCCCAAGTGAACTCTTCAGGTCTTTATGTTCGCAACAAATTCAGGAAGCACCTGCAACACTATAAAAAGCACTAGCAGTACCAATGGCAAATAATAATGATAAATTTTATTATTAAGTAAGCAAGCATTTCGAGAAAAAAAGAGATGAAACTAACCAATTAATCCAATAATTAATCAAAGCAAAATTTGACCTTCGAACTTGAGATAATGAAAGAGAATAATATTGCAATTTTTTTTTATTTTTTTTTGACAATGTTGGGAGGGGAAGAAGGTAAATAAATAAAAAAATTCTATTGTCTCAAGTGAGATGAATCCTCTCCCCACAAGAATGAACTAGTTTGTTTATATAGTGAATAAGGGATTTAATTGTAAAGGAAACAAAATCAATTAAAAGAACAAATCATGGGAGATCTTTTCTTTAACAAAAAAGGGAATCAATTACTCAAACAAAAGGAGTCAATTAAAGGTAGGAATAAATTTTTACCATAATGCGAATAAGTAAAAAAAAAAAAAAGATTTACTTAATATGGGTATCAATTATTTTACCTAATATAAAAAAAGAATAATTGCTCAAGGAAGATTATATCTAACCATTTTGAAATTATGTAAAAAAAAAAAAAGAAAAAAAAAAGAAAAAAAGCTAAACATATGAAATATTATAATTTCTGCATGATATAGATCCAATTATGGGAATAACAATCCAAATTTAAGGAATCTATGATTGAGCTAAATACATCATTTTATTCAAACTTACACAATCAATTATACATGCTAAAAAAATATTAAACGCATTGAAATTATTATTTTGAATAAAAAAATGATAAGAAATTATATTTAAAGTATGACACTAAAAATAGTATAATAAGTATATTACTAATACTAAGTGAGAAAAAAATATTGAAAGTAGCAATAATAATAATAAATAATATGGATAATAAAATTAAAAATATTACTACCACTATTACCCACTAGAATAATGATAAAAGTAAAATTTTTTTAGTATGATAATATAAAGAACACATTTGAAAGTTTTAAAATATTAAAAATGCGTAATTATTGGATAAAATTGAAGATAAACTCATTTATTTGAAAAGTTTTAAAAATACCTATTTAATCAAATGAAAACGTTATAGGTCGGTCAAAATTGGGTGTCAATAGCTGCCCCTTCTTAGCTCGGAATGAAGGATGAGTTGTCGAGCAAAGAAAGTTGACGGAGTAGCCGATTTTGTCCGATCGATGAAATATTATCGGAGGATTAGACAGAAGAAAAAAGGGATAGTGAAAATATTATGACCGAGACTTCGGTTCCAAGTCGCCTACATATCTCTGGTTATACGAGAATAAGACCATGTGTAGTTCTAGATTAGGAACGAATGAAATTCCTAAAAATAAAAATAACAGTTCGGATCTTGAAATTGTAACGATAGTAGCTTGAATTGGAAGGATTGAAGTATAGAAAATGATTCAGGTATCGACAGATAGAAGGTTTAATGTAATCGATAATGAAATAAAAGGCGTGTTTTGAAGCAAAAGACGGAATGTATCCACGAGTTCTGCAATCTGTAGCTAAAAGAAATGCTAGATAAAAGAGTTAGAGTGCATATTTAAATAATAGAACGATTCATAAACATGATGCAAGTTCTCACTTAGACCATGAAATTTGTCATAAGACGATAAGGATGATGTCTCAGACTGTGATGTCTTGGACCATGCTAATCGTAAATTATATCCTCAGGTCATGAAATGATGTCTGTAGGCCATGAAAAATGATGCCTTTGGATGATGACACCTTCGGATCATGATGAACATAAATTAAATCCCTAAGCCATGAAATGATGTCCTCAGGCCATGAGAATGATGCCTTCGGACCATGACGCCTTAGAGGTATAATATATTTATCCAAGCTAATGCAAAATTTTTGAAAGGACACAATACAATTTTAATAGACAAAAATGTAATTTCAGAAGGCGATGTAAAAGTTTTTTTTTATGCAATGCTATTTCAGTCGGCCATGCAAAATTATAAAGAAGGCAATGCGATTTCAGTAGGCTATATGTAAAACACGATTTCAGTAGGCTATGTAAAAATTTTCAAAGAAGGCAATGCAATTTCAGTAGGCCGAAAAATAAAATTTTAGTAGGTCACACAATTTTCGAAGCGTTCTTAGTAGGCCAAAGGTAAATTCCATTTCATGCGAGTCTTCATCCAATTTTAGTAGACCATGGCAGAATATCATTTTATGCGAATTGTAGCAGGCCAGTGCAAAATGCGATTTCAGTAGGCCAATGCAAAATGCAATAGTAGGCTAATGCAAAATGCAATTTTCAAGTAATGCAAAAATACAATTTTCAAGTAATATTAGTAGGCCAATGCAATATAAAATGCAATTTTCAGTAGGCCAATGTAATTTAAGTAGGCCAATGCAAAAATGCAGTTTTCAGTAGGCCAATGTAAAAATGCAATTTTCAGTAAGCGGATAAGAAAATGCAACTTCATGCAATTTTTTTATGCAATTTTTGGTAGACCAAATCATGCAAAAATCAATTTCATGCAATTTTGGTAGGCCGAGAAATAGGCCAATATAAAAGGGAATAAGATAGTTTAACCTTCGCCTAAAAAGTGACGATTGCTTGTATGACGCGAAGAAGCCCCTCCTAGCATGCGTACCTATCTTTTCTGCGTTCAAAGAAAATTGTTAGTTTGTAAAAGGGGAGGTTGATCTGTAGTTCTGCCTCGATCCGCACATCTTGTTGTTGATATTTAGCCTTTCATCTTGATGTCCTCTAACATCTTGTTGTTGATATTTAGCCTTTCATCTTGATGTCCTCTTAGTGGTCGGTCTTCAGTTCTGGATTCAAAATTTTAGAGAGCTACTATAAAATTTCTGCCCCAGTTGTAGAAAATGATCTAAAGGAATTTTTGAGATCCTCTAAAAAATTCTGCCCCAGTTTGTGCGAATTGCTCTAAAAGAATTTTTGAGACCCCCTCAAAAATTCTGCCCCAGTCCATGATTAAAAGGGAAATAAAGATTTTATTTAGATAACACCGAACTCCATAGGAGCATCTACATATCCCTGTCAAATGGGAATCAGGTCCGACGTAGTTCCAAATATAAAATAGAAAGTACTTGAGACGACACAGTTTTAGATAGAACTTCAACATGCTCATTGATGATTTGGTAGTGGATTGTTGGATGTACTTGGCGTAGGATCCTTTAAATGTATAACTTTAGCATCGATTATATCTTGAACCTTATCCTTCAAAGTGCGACATACATCAGTTGTGTGTCCCTTCATTCCTGAGTGATATGCACAAACTTTATTTGGATCATACCATTTGGATTGAATGTCTGGATTCAAAGCAGTAATAGAAGTGATACAACCAGCCTCTTTCAATCTCTCATAGAGTTGGGCTATGGGTTCAACCAGAGAAGTATAGCTTTTGGTGAGTTTTCTTTCAAAGTTGGGATGATTTCTATAATTCGGTCATTGAGGAGGTGGAGGTGGGGGTGTTTGAAAGTATCCTGGTTGGGTATGATAAACGGGGTATGTAGGTTGTCGATATGGAGTGGGAGGAGTTTGATAGGGGAAGTGGTGGATAAAAGGGAGGAGGTGCAGGGTATGGTGATCTAGGATAGTGGGGGAGTGGCGGAGTCCAGATTTGATGTCTTGTGGAAGCCTTGTGTGCCATCATTACTGAACCCACTTCTTTCTTCTTTCGATTTTCAGGCATACCTCCAGACTGCAAGGCTTTGTTAGTATCTTGTAAGGCCTCTAGGTTGATAATTGTGCTATTTTTTATACCCTCCTCAATTCTTTCACCCAACTTGATGATGTCAGCGAAGCTCTTTTCTGCCACAAGCATCATTCTATCATAATATTGAGGCTCTTGGACACGAACAAAATAATCCTTCATTTGAGATTCCTCCATGGGAGGTTTAGCTCTAGCAGTTTCGGACCTTCATCTTATAGCGTAATCTCGAAATGATTCACTTGGATTCTTCTTTAGGTTTTGAATATAGAACCAATCTATTGCATTTTCAATGTTGAACCAAAACCTATCCATGAAATCCGAAGCCAAATCCTCTCATCTTGTCTACTTTTGTAAGTCTTGTTCTATATACCATGTCAGAGCTTCCCCTGTGAGGCTTCTTATGAACAACTTCATTCTAATCTTCTCATTCTTTCCAACCCCTACTAATTTATCACAATACATGCGCAGATGGGCCTTAGGATCTCCTATAACATTGTACAATTCAAATTTTGGAGGTTTGTATCCTTCAGATAACTCAACATCTGGGTGCATACACAGATCTTCATAGCTCAAGCCAATAACCCCTTTACTTTCTTCTACATGTCGCATTCGATTGCTCAGACTATCCAATCTCTCAGTCAAAGATTTAATCAACATATCCTTTTGAGAGGATTCTGATTCATGATAGTTATGGATAAAATGGGAGGTCTCGACATATATAGGGTTATGGGTATGAGTTCCAGAGGCATGGACTTTTAAGATATTGGTGGTGGGCTTAGGAGGCATGGGCTTTTAAGATATTGGTGGTGGGCTTAGGAGGCATGGGCTTTTAAGATATTGATGGTGGGCTTAGGAGGCATATCTTAGATATGGGTAGGATTTTGTGGGTGTAATGTTTGTTCATAAGTGCTTAGTTGATATGGGTTTTGATGACTGCAATTTGAAAATTGAGTGCTTAAAGGTGCTATACAAGTGGGGTTGGACTGGATTTGGGAGGTTAGATGAATTGGTGGAATGTGATTTGAGAGGGTGGCTTGAGTCGTAGTAATTGGGTCATCCATATGTTCTCCAAAAGGGGTGCCGAGAGAAATGGACAGTCTTGCCAAGTTGCGCATGTTGGCCATTTCATCCTCCAGTTCTTGAATTTTCCTTTCTAACCTTAGAGTCAGATCATCAGATTGGAATCCCCTTTCAGAAGTCTCAACTCTTTCAACAACATTATTGTCAGTCATTTTGTCCTTTCTTTGACGACTCAAACTTGGGGGAGTAGGCGAAGGACCTATCGATCGTGTATGGTAGGCCAGAATGCGTACACAGATCACCCTTTACAAAAGGGAAGACATGAAAAAATAAAAAATAAAGGATAAGAAAAGAGGGAGAAAATGAAGTTAGTGATGTGATAAATAACACACACAAAATATATTAATCAAAAATAAATAAATAAATAAATAGATGCCCTAAAATGCAAGGAGCCTCGTTAAGCTAGAGGTAGGCCTAATACGACAAGCTGGTGATTCTTGATGATTAATCCAAGCCTTAAATTGTTAATTAGAGTTTTAGAGTTAGAGGTACATAATTAAAAGAACAGACTATTTTATTCATTGAATAAGCAAAAAAAAAAAAAAACAATGAAAAGCTAGAACATTTGATACTTTTAATTAAGAAGGACAAAATTAGGCCTAAGAAGGAGAGGAATAAAAGGTGAAATCTTCTAAGGATGATGGTCATCATGATCAGTCTCTTCAGCATCTCTTGTAATCCACAAAAAGTACTCTGGCGTGATGTGAGGCTCATACTCGAAAATGCCGGTGATGATAGATCTTCCTATCTTCTCATTATGTCACGAGCTTGTGGAACTCCTGGCCTAAAATCATATTCGGATACCCTCATGTCCTCTGTTGGTGGGACCTTTTGGATCTGCCCAAACTTTCGAAGAACTCGCAATGGAGCATATGGTTGGACACCAGTCAGGCCAACGAGCTTAAGATAACAAAGTTCCTCTCCTTTTATCATGGCATGATATATGTTTAATCAAGGGTACATCCATTGAACATGAAGAGCAGAAAGGTCCTTCAAAAAGATATACCATTTTTCAGTTCCTTCGGGAGCAACAAATTCAGTCATTCTTCTTGAGTGAGTGTGAATCTTATTTTGCATCCCACTTCGAATATTATTTTGATGAAAGTGCTCAACGACCCATAAATGGAGTTAAAGGTTGCATCCCTCAAAGAATCTTCTGCCTCTGACATACTTGGAGGATGCCCTCATTATTTCTGCCACGATCATAGGCACCAGAGTAACATTGCTTCGGTTTCTAGCTAATACCTAGACCACATAGCTCAAAGAGGTATCTATTTTCCTATCTCTTTTAGGAAAAACTAAGGTGCCCAATAATGCAATAGCGAAAGCATTTACACAATACCTTTCCTATGTTTCTGCCGAACAAGAGAATTCTTCGCTAAAATTCCTATACCCATCTTGATGGCCAAAGCGCGAATATAGAAAATCCAGAGAAATCCAATTGAAATTCAGGCTAGTTAACCCTGGGTTGTACTTCAGTCCTAAAGATCATAAAAACCTATTTGGTGTTTATTTGTGGGGTATAATCATGCTTCCCCCATAGTAGCTCAGATCAGTGAAGCCCTCAATTTCCTCGATAGTCGGAGTCAACTCGAAGTGTTAAAATTTGAAAACTTCCCCAATGGGATTCCAGAACTTCAGCAGAGCTTTGATAAGATATCGATCAGGGATGACATAATAAGGAAGGTCAATCACCCACCAGTTGGGCTATTTCTGTAGCACGATCTTGCCTAACATTCTCCCACCATCGTCGAAGGCTAGGGTTGACATCTACCACCATCTGGGTGTTGGGAAAGTTTGGGAAAGCCATTTTAAGTTTGCACACAAAAAAGACAAAAAAAACATGTTCTAAAACCCCATTTTGACAATATTTAGGCTTGGATTAATTATGACGATCACATAGACACATAATATTCAGTATTTCGTCTTGGAGGGTGATTGGACCCTCTAGACTTAACAAGGTGGCTACTATTATGTAGATTGACCCCATGGGGCCAAACTACCTAGGGTTTATGCATGCATGACTTAAATTTTGGGTGAATAGCTCTATCTTAGGTTTTTATAGAGTGGGTTAGACACGAACTTGGTGTTCCTATACGAGAAGCACGTGGTCTAACGGTAGTAAGACTATCCGCCATTCACCATGCATACGCTTACTCTCTAAAATTTGGGTTTGAAAAGAAAGCGGGAGAAGTGCAAAGGCACAACATCACCTTAAAAGGAAAAGAAGAGATGGTCTGAAGTGGGGGAATATATGAGCGGTATGCCAGTTATTTTAAAGCGGTAACAATTAGAAATAAGGCAATGTTAAACAGATAATTTAAAGCAGTAAATAAATAAAGAGGGAAAGAAGGGAGGGGAGTTAGAGGTTAAAGGGAAGAGGGTTAAAGGGGTAAGGGAGGGGAGTTAGAGGGAACAAGGGAAGGGAGTTAAAGGGATAAGAGAGAGGGGAGTTAGAGGGGATAAGGGAGGGGAATTAAAGGGATAATGGAAAGGGAAGTTAGAGAGGATGCGGGAGGGAAGTTAGAGGGATACGGGAAAGGAAGTTAGAGGGAGATAAAAGGGAAAAAGAAAAAGAAAACAAGTTAGTAAGGATAAATAGCAAATAAAGCAATATAAGGAAGTAGAAAAACCCACATAAAGAGACATGTAATGGTTAGAACCAAGTAGTCCCCAGTGAAGTCACCATTCTGTCGCGCCCCACTTTTTCTCACGAAAAGACTACCAAAATGACATCGTGGCAACGACTCTTTTGGAATTTAAAATATTGAAGAGTCGCCACCTAATGATTCGAGGTGCATTAAGACACTATCCTAAAACTAAAAAAGCTAATCTAAGGGTCAAGTCACCAGAGAACGGGTAAGGGTTCAAATTACCTCGAAGGGAAGGTGTTAAGCACCCTTCAAGGGCTGCGAATGCGGGTCCCGACCGTATCTCGTATTTATGTGGGGGTTGCAAATAAATGTCTCTTATTTAAAAAATATCCTTAATAAATCTAAGTTATAAAATTTAAACAAACAAATTAATTAAAATAATTTACCCCAAACAATTGAAAAATAAATAAAAGAGAGGAATTTAAACTAAACGATTTATTTTTTTACTCGGATCAGTTACTCGGCTTTATTTCCAAAAGGCAAAAATTAGATTTTTGTAATTTTAGCTTCACTTGGCTTATTTAAACCTAAGGACAAAACCAAGGTTTGTCCTATTAATAACGAGTTTGAATCATCATTTTCGAGGGTCCTATTTACCCCTGCCACTCCTAAGTTGATTTATTTTTAACCTAAAAGAGTACTAAAAAAATAAAAAATTCTAACGAGTCCTAGAGTGCCTATCGTCCCTTCCTATGGTCCAAGAGGCATTGACCTTCTAATTTTGGTGGTTTTAGACTTAAAGAGAATATAGGTTTTCTAGTTAGACTCGCGTCACAACAAAACAGATAGGACGGACATTTAGTACATAAAACCTCATATATGCCTCTAACAAAATAACATGCTTGAAAACACACGTAAATAGTGCAAGATTGTGGCATGCTAATTGTGTGCATTGATGAGTCATAGAAATACGACTCTTACGATGCTTTAAGCAAAGGATTTTTGCACGTTCTCAAGCAAATGTGTTGGCTTGATGTGTGTGTTGGTACTTTGCAGGAAAATGATGAAGCATGGACTGATGGAGAAATTGTGAGAAAAAGAATAAAAATTACGGCGAAGTGGTGACATACGGACCATCTCACGGGCCGTGTAACATCACATAGACCATGGGAATGTGCGTGAAGTGCCCAACAAAGAGAAGCTAGAAAATGGAGCCAAGTGATGGACCACGTAGGTCTTCATAGGCTGTGTCGTAGTACACAGACCGTGTGACCGACCGTGACCCCGCACTTAGGAGTGAAACTGGAACAAAGCCAAGGTAAGTCGCACGGTAGGAACACACAGACCGTCAAAGATGCCACGGACCGTACCATGTACCGTGAAGTTGACGTGAACTAGAAGGAGCATCGTCGAAAATAAGGGAAATTATGCAAGTGAAGACTCACATACCGTTAAACGGACCGTGAGACATAACACGGGCCGTGTCAGTGCCCGTGAGAAACCAGAAGGTGATGACAGATGGACTGTCACTCGGTCCGTCTGGAGTCACACAGACCGTTTAACGAACCGTACCCATGCCGAAGTCTATTTTTCCTATTTTTTAATTGGCTTAGTTTTTCCCTATATATATATATATATATATATATTTTATTTTATTTCGTTTGGAGAGTTGTTGACGGCTGGAGTCAGAGAACAAGAGAGAAAACAATAGTTTGACTTTACTTTACGTGGATTATGATCATTTCTTTGAAGATTGTAACACGGATTCATTGTTCTTTCAATCGTAAGTCAATTACTATGATTTCATTACATTGTTGTGGGCAAGTTATATTGAACATGCTAGGCTAAACCCACAACTAGGGTTATAGGAACCATGAAAATTTAATAAGATAACACAAACTGGGATAAATTCGAGGGATTGATCGTTGCATTTATTGTAGAATTCTTCGCTTTAACTTCTCTTTAATGAGTCGACGCATTAGGGAAAGCCTGTATTTTATTACATGCCCGAGAGGGATGTAGTGATTAGGAAAAGAGTTCTACAATAGAAATTCAGGGTTTTTAGCCTAGTCTAAGTACCTGAGACCGAAAGGTAAGGGTATTCTGAGATCGAAAACAAAGGTCGACTTTACATACACTCTGAGACCGAAAGGAGATGAGTGAAATATAGCTAGGAAGGACCGAAAGGTGAACTAGGTATTAGCTAATTTGTTTGATCTTGTATACGCAATCAAGAACGTGTTTACCAAGCCAGTTTAGTTATCTTATTAGATGTCATGGGGAACACAACCCTAGCTTCTCATTCCTTGTTTGAAACCCAGTATCAACGTCCTTAGTAGTTACTTTATAATAGGAATTCAAATTGAACAACGTAACCCTCCTATTTACTTTATCAATTTTATCTTGGGAATAGCATTTACATCTGAAAGCCGGTACTAATAGATTCATTCTTACGCGTTCCCTGTGGGATCGACCTCAACTCTGGTTGAGTTTTATATTTGACTAACGACCGCTTTACTCTTCCTTTTGGAGTGTAAATTTGGGCGTATCAAATTTTGGCACCATTGCCGGGGAATGCGGCGAAGAAATAGTCTATTAAGTGCTACTTTCAGTTTGTAAGTCTAGTCCTTAATTTTACTTTTATTTCTTGTTTTGTCTTTGTAAGGAACCAGCATTGCATGCCAAACACCCGAAGTAAGGGTGAAACACTTATTCCCTATGACCCCGAACTCACTAAGTCAGTTCACAGAATGAATGCTCAGGACCACGAAGCAGCAAGGCAGAGGGAGTTAGCAGTGAATCCTGCTGACAGACGGCACGATGGGTTGGGTGAGGATGATCTCGCCGGTAATGTGATACCATCAGCGGTACCACTTCGACAGGTTCCACTTGTACCACCACAGCAGCACCAACCCCCATTGAGACCTCAAGGACCTCAGTATCCCCCAGCAGTAAACGATGATGATGAAGGTGCTGGGACCACTGGGGCAATAGTGTTGCCACCTATGCCTGCTGGTGTTAAGTTCACCATCACTAGCACGATGCTGCAAATGCTGCAGTTAAAGGGGTTATTCAGCGGAGCCGCTATCGAGGATGCAAATCAGCATCCGATGAATTGCTTAGCGACATGTCAGTCGTCCGAGATTGCAGGAGTTAGTCAACAAGCACTGCGGTTGAGATTATTTCCATTGTCTCTGTCTGGTGAGGAGATAAGGTGGCTGAATAAGCTCCCCCATGATTCCATCCGTACGTGGGGAGAACTAAAGGAGGCCTTCTTAGAGAGTTTTTTCCCTGCTTCAAGGCAACTGAAGCTCAAAGATGAGATCAGATCTCACAAGAAAATGCCGAATGAAACACTGTACCAGTCTTGGGAGAGATTCCGACAGAAACTCAAGTAGTGCCCAAACCATCATCTCACAGATGAACACTTGAAGGCAGTCTTTTACAGGTCCTGCAACTTTGTTACCAAGCCAATCATAGATGCAGCTTGTGGAGGGTCATACATGTCCAGAACGTTCCCGGACATAGTGGTGATCTTAGATCAAGTGGTAAAGAACAACAGGGCATGGTACACCAGAGATGCAGAATGCTTTGGGATGATCTTTGAGATGAGCGCGGAGCAACATACAAAGAAGGAAGAGCGAGATCAAGACATGGCCCATATGTGGACACAGATAGACTTGTTGTCAAAGAGGTTCCTTGGTGGGGGCACTGAGAAAGTGAAAGCGATGGACACACTCCCTAGGTATGATGACCAAGGTGGCGACTATGATGAAGAAGCTCAATTTTTAGGCAGTTAGGGGGGTTACTGGGGTTTTAACTCCAGTAACGAAGGTCAGACTATGGTCGTGATAACTATCAAGGGAACTGGCAGAACAGAGATGGCTATAGAAATCGAGAATGCCAAAATGAGGGTGACGACAACTCCAGGCCAGAGGAGATGATGGCAAAGGTTCTTATCAAGGTCGAGGCCATATAGGCAGGGGTGCGAGACGTGAAAGGCGAAATGTCCAGTGTGAGGAAATTAGTAGACTCGCACTCCATCTTGATCAAGCAACTAGAGCAGTAACTGGGGAAACTTTCAGTTTTACCTGAATCAAAGGAAGGCTGGGTCACTTCCCAGTAATACTGTGTGGAACACGAAGAATGATGGCCACTGCATGGCGATCACCACGAGAAGTGGTAAGGTACTTTCTAACCCTGTTGTTTCCAATGATGCAGGTCAGGATAAAACAGTTATCAAGATGCCTAGCCCATAGGGGTGCCTTTAGATGATGTAGATAATGAGATTGATGCAACACCAGTAGAGCCAGAGGCTGCCAAACAAGCAATAGATGTGGATACTCCCACTACTCCTAGCCTGCCAGCCATCCCGAAGCCACTACTGCCATTCCCACAAAAAGTTGAAAAAGAAGGCTGAGGATGGCAAGTTTCAAAAGTTTCTGTCAATGTTAAAGGAGCTGTCCGTGAATATACCTTTGGTGGAAGCACTAGAGCAGATGCCAGGCTACGCGAAGCTCATGAAAGACTTAGTCACCAAGAAGAGGACAGCCACGATTGAGCCAGCTGACAATCTACACCATTGTAGCACCATTGCTACAAGGTCCTTGGTTGAGAAGAAGGGAGATCCAGGAGCCTTTACCATCCTGTGCACCATTGGAGCCTATGATTCTGCACGGGCCCTCTACAACCTGGGTGCCAGCATAAATTTAATGCCGCTAGCAGTGTATCAGCAGTTAGGCTTGGGAGTCCCCACACCTACTACTATGCGGCTATTAATGGCAGACAAATTAGTGAAGAGGCCCGTGGGGATTCTGTGCGACGTATTGGTTCGGGTTGGCAGATTCATCTTTCCTGCAGATTTTGTGATCCTTGATTGTAAGGTGGATTTCGAGGTGCCCATCATCCTCGGAAGACCATTTTTGGAAACTGGCAGGGCACTAGTGGATGTAGAGCATGGAGAACTCACCTTCCGATTAAACACCGAGGAGGTAAAATTCATTGTGTGCGCTGCCATGAAGAGGCCTAAGGATTTTTCTGTGATGTCTGTCATGGATGTTAATGACAACGGTTTCTTGGAAATTTCGCTGGAGGAAAAGATGACCGTAGACACACTGGCTGCAGTGCTGATGAACTTCCCAGGAGATGATGTCGATGGGTACAGAGACACCGTATATGCATTACAGGGCATGAGAACCAGACCATTTGTTCCCCAGAAGCTGGGCTTGAAAAACAGGCCAACACCACCAGCAAAACCATCTATCGAGGAGCCTCCTGCTATGGAGCTCAAGGAGTTGCCTCAGCACCTCAAGTATGCATTCTTGGGCGACAATAACACTCTTCCTGTAATTGTGGCCGCAGATCTTCAAGAGAACCAGGTGAAAGCACTGTTGTGGGTCCTCCAAAAGTTCAAGAGAGCTATTGGTTGGACCATTGCTGACATCATCAGAATTCCTCTAGGAATCTGCACTCACAAAATCAAGTTGGAGGACGACTGTGTGCCCAACATCGAACATCAGATAAGGCTGAATCCACCCATGCAAGAGGTGGTGAAAAAGGAGATCATCAAGTGGCTAGATGCTGGGGTGGTATACCCCATCTCGTATAGCAAATGGGTGAGACCATTGCAGTGTGTCCCAAAGAAGGGGGGCATGACAGTGGTGGCTAATGACAAGAATGAGCTTGTTCCCTTGAGACCTGTCACCGGATGGCGAGTGTGCATGGACTACAGGAAGCTGAACAGATGGACTTTGAAGGATCACTTCCCCATGCCCTTCATGGATCAGATGCTTGACAGGTTAGCAAGTCGAGAGTGGTATTTCTTCCTAGATGGGTATTCGGGTTACAACCAGATATCCATCGCCCCCGGAGGATCAGGAGAAGACTACCTTCACTTGCCCCTATGGGACATTTGCCTTCAGGTGGATGCCATTTGGGCTCTGCAATGCCCCAGCCACTTTCTAGTATGATGTCCATCTTTTCGGACATGGTCGAAGACACCCTCGAGGTATTTATGGATGATTTTTTTGTGGTGGGTGATTCCTTTGATGACTGTCTGTTGAATCTCAGCAGGGCACTTCAACGCTGTGAAGAGGCTCAGTTGGTGTTAAACTGGGAAAAATGCCATTTCATGGTCAAGGAGGGGATAGTCCTTGGACACAAGGTTTCTGATAAGGGCATTGAGGTGGATAAGGCGAAGATTGAGGTTATTGAGAAGTTGCCACCTCCCATTTCAGATAGGGGGTCCGGAGTTTTCTTGGGCATGCGGGCTTCTACTGTAGGTTTATCAAGGGCTTCTCCAAGACTGCACACCTATTGTTCAAGCTGTTGGAGAAAGATGTGAAGTTTCAGTTTAATGATGCGTGCCGGCATGCCTTCGAGACTTTGAAGCAGAAGTTGATTTCTGCGCCCGTAGTAGTTGCACCAGACTAGGGTTCCCCATTTGAGGTGATGTGTGACATGAGCAGAGTTGTGTGGGTGTTGTGCTGGGGCAGACGCACAACAAGATCTTTCATCCTATCTATTATGCCAGCAAGACCTTGAATGACGCTCAAAGGAATTACACTGTGACTGAGCAGGAGTTGCTGACTGTAGTGTTCGCGTTTGACAAGTTTCGGGCATATCTATTGGGCACAAAGGTGATTGTGCATACTGAACACGCAGCACTGAAGTATCTCATGTCCAAGAAGGATGCGAAGCCAAGGCTAATTCGATGGGTGCTCTTGCTGTAAGAGTTCAACTTCGAGGTGCAAGACCAAAAAGGCAAGGAGAACCAAGCGGCAGACCACTTGTCAAGGCTGGAAGATGCAGCCAGAGCCAAAGATTGGTTGAGCATCGATGATTCATTTCCCGATGAATAGGTATTGGCAGCTTCTGCTGACTTAGTCCCTTGGTTTGCTGATTTTGCTAACATTCTGGTGAGCAACATTATGCTTGAGGGCCTTAACCCCCACCAGAGAAATACGTTTTTTCATGATGTGCGCAGGTACTTTTGGGATGACCCATACTTGTTCAGAACATGCGTAGATGGGGTCATCAGACGGTGCATGCCGGAAGCAGAGATGTTGAGCATCTTGGAAGCCTGCCACTCTTTGGGCATCATGGTGGTGCCAGAACAGCAAAAAAGATACTGAAATGTGGATACTACTGGCCCACTATCTACAAAGATGCCCATGACATGGTGTGCGGGTGTGACCAGTGTCAGCGCCAAGGCAACATTTCGAGGCGGCAAGAGTTACTAATGACCCCTATCCTTGAAATTGAATTGTTCGACGTATAGGCATCGATTTTATGGGTCTGTTCATGAGCTCCTTTGGGATGAAGTACATGTTGGTGGCAGTAGACTACGTCTCCAAATGGGTGGAGGCAATAACAGTGCCAAACAATGAGAGCAAAAACGTGGTACAGTTTCTGCGGCGGAACATCTTCGCCAGGTTTGGGACACCCAGAACTATCATTAGTGATGGGGGCTCCCATTTCTGCAACAAATCCTTCCGGGCTGTCTTAGTTAAGTACGGGGTGCAACAACACAAGGTCGCCACACCTTACCATCCACAGACAAGTGGGCAGGTTAAAGTGTCCAATAGGGAAATCAAGGAGATCCTGACCAAGTCTGTCAATGCCATAAGAACGGACTGGGCTCGGAAGCTAGACGATGCACTATGGGCCTACAGGATGGCTTACAAGACGCCCATTGGTATGTCCCATTATCAGTTGGTATTTGGTAAGGCCTGTCATCTGCCAGTGGAATTGGAGCACAAGGCGTTCTGGGCTCTTAAGGCCCTGAACATGAAGTGGAATGAGGCAGCCAATACGAGGCTAGATCAGTTAAATGAACTGGATGAATTTAGCCTCCAGGCTTTTGAGAGTGCAGCACTGTATAAGGACAAAATGAAGTCCCATCATGAAAAGCTTATTGCACCAGGAGTTTCGATGTTGGTGACAAGGTTCTGCTGTACAACTCAAGATAGAGGTTTTTTCCAGGGAAGTTGAAATCGAGGTGGTCTGGCCCGTACAAGACCGCTCAGATATTCCCACATGGTGCAGTTGAGCTGGAAACGGACGAAGGGCACCGTTTCAAAGTCAATGGGAAGCGAGTGAAAAAGTATTTGGGTGCTGCAGATGAAACCTCAGTGATTGAGGTCTTACATCTTGACAAAGTCTGAGTAGTCAACACAACCACGTCCAGCCATGACGTTTAACCAAGCGCTTGATGGGAGGCAACCCATCAAATAAAAAAAATAAAAAAATAAAAAAATATATATTTTTGATGTCATGCATTACATTGTTTTGTATTTTTGGCCCAGGGAAGATGAGCACTGAGAAGAGAGACGTGAGCATACGTGCGGGTGAAGGGTGTGACACAAACGCGCAGCAACTGTTGCGTCCCTAGCACACGCAAGTGTACGTGGTCAACTCAAGTAATACAATGGCTCTTCTTATGAGATGGATGTGGAACCCAAAGGATTTTAAAGACTACTGGTTTCTCTTCAAGTTATTATGCTAATTTGATATCCCCAACAAATTTCTTTGATGAGATTTATAGAAAACAAATTGTACTGAACTCTAAGATAATATGGAATAGCGATTTATCAATTTAAGGTGATCCTGGGATTATAGCCACAACGACTTCGTGTTTCTCAATCCATATTCATGCACCTGGGTTTACATTTATTAGTTCACAGGGTTAAATTTACCTAACAGGGTTGCACGCCTCTGCAGGCCTACTTCTATTGATTGCCTACCTACATCGTTGAGCGGGGATAGACAGATCACAAGAAATGCATTAAATTTATCTTCCTGTATTATGAACTAAGCGAGGTGTAAAGGTAGTTGTCACGATTCTCCCTTACACGAACCAATCTAATAACCTAGTCGGACAAGCTCCTTGTTCCACTGTGTTCTAATTATTCCAACATCTTTTGAATCCAGAATAACTAACCCTTTTCCTCCCTAGTTGATCAGGCTAAGAAGTATTAATTAAAGTGGCACAAGAATAAATGATAAACCCATCATACATAAACCAAAGATTAAGAAATCACATTGTCTAGGGCTACAATCCCAGAATATGGGAGAACTAGCCTCTCATGATTTGTTCCCACATCACGAATAAGTTGATAAACATGAATATTCAAGAAAACAAAGATGAAAATCAAACAAAAGTAGACCTAGGTTGTCTTCTCTATGCCTCCATCTATTCTCTGCTAAAAACGAATTACCAAAAGATGAATAATGCAATAATTAATAGTCTCCTTTTCTCTAAAACCCATAACTCGTATTTCCACTTAAAAACATGCAGTCCGTGAGACGGACTAGTGTGTATTGACCCGGTCCGTTAAGTTGCTGACTGGACAGATTCGCTTCCTCTTGTACATTGGTCCGCGACGCGGACCCTACAGCGTACTGGCCTTTGTGCATTTTTCTTCTTCTTTCTAGTTCTGCTGGTCTGCTGCCAGGTCCGCGACGCGGACTATTGTCTCTGCTGCATCCTGCTTCTTTTCTTCCTTGCTTTCTGGGCCATTTTCATCCTTCCACTCTGCACATGACTTCGGACTTCTATAATTTGACCAATCTCTGTAAAATGCAATCACATGGAGTACTCGACCCCTAGATTAGACAAATAACGACAATCACATTAAAAACAACTGTTCTCTTTATGTTTACCCTCTGATTCAACTCCTTTTATGGGTTTATTTGGCTAATTAGGCGTATAAATACGCCTAAGATCACCACCCCACACTTAGAGTTTTCTCCGTCCTCGGGCAATTATGACACTCATGCATGAGACTCGCTAGGCAGTATATATCCCCCAAACAACTGATATGAATGGCTCGCGTGCATCAAAGAACCCAAAACCATACTAGATCCTGACAGTATCTCCTTTATCTAATCCTTGCCGCGTAACCATGAAATCATGTAGCACATTAGTCAATACTATCATCTGACTGCTAACCTTACTCCAGGTTGCGCCCTCACCAGAAGAATTACCCATTCATACTTCTCATAATGACAGATACAACAAACACACGGCTGTGGGTATTCAATCAACTCTCTCTCTCTCCCAAATAATGTCTTGTGTTGGGTCTAGTTCCTATAGGCTTGCCCTGAATGTACATCTCCACTAATTAAGAATGCTTGAATAGAATCCAATAGGACTTTTAATGGGTTGTAATGTAGGCCAGGGGACGGGTAGGACTATATAATAGTGACTTACACTTCCCTAAGCACTTTGCACTTTTAGACTTCCTCACCCATTATCTTCTTTTCTTTATTTTTCAACCCTCTATTCAATAATTATTTCACCAACAATCTCATCTCATCAAGAATGTTTCACTTTTTCTTTTTTTGAATTTTTTTTCATGACACATTCTTTCAAAGAGGATTTTTTCCCCATATAGCTATCATTGATCACCTTTTTACCACTTAAATATCCCTTTTCTTCAAATTCAACAATTATAATTAGTCTATGCTACAGTGCTCCAGGAAGCAGGGTGCAAAAACTAGGGATTCAACAAAATTGGATCAAGGCAAAAGTATGGCTATCAACAAAAAGCTATAGGCTCAAAACTGGCTAACTAGTGATATAATATCTGAAAAGGCTAAACTTTTACAGGACAAATCAAAGAAAGCCTATTATCATCTCCTAAACAAAGCAATCCTTTTTATTTCGCTTCAATAACACGCAGGGCAAGTTCTAGCAACTATTCCAACACAGACTTATACAATTTCGCTTACCACTCTTGGCACACTCCCTTCATAAAGTTAACTCAAGATTCAATGTTGCCTAATGCACAGGATTTCTTAGTTATTTCATTTTATTCTGAAGTATTAGAATCAAGTGCTACTTTCAGGTCCTCTAGTGGTTACGTCCATTAATTTACACGGCCATCCTATCCTGCTTGGTTATATCGCTGCACACACATCTCTACATTACATGTCACATCAAGTAAACACAATCATAACCAAAGAACAACTCATGTACATAACAATTCCATAGTAGTAAAAAGGACAAATATACATAAACTAGGCATAAGAAAGGAAAACAAGAAAAGAAAAGAGGTGTCTGCATTATACATGCCACTGAATATGTAAAAAAAATATAAAGCATAATCCTGGCCTTAGCCATCCACCACCCCAAACTTAGGATCAACACTGCCCTCACTGCTGAACATGGCAAACCTGCAGCGGGCCTGGCTACTCCTCATCATCCTGGTCCGGTAAGATCGGCTCTCCTCCCGTGGCAATCGAGACTCCATTCTCCACCTCGTCCTCCTCAGTGTCGGAGTCCACCTGAGCTTCTTCCAGGTCTGTTGGGACGTCATCATCCACTGACTCTACGAAGGTAGGCCCGATGCCCAGCACAACATTAGCATGGGCATTGAGGGGGTAGGTAGCGGCGACCTCATCGAGCTCCAACTGGGTAGAAGGGTGACCACCCACCCTATGCCTAAGCATCTCGAGCCCGAACATGCGGGCCATGATAAGCTCATCTCTATGGTTCCGCTCGGCGGTGGTGAGAATTGGCCCTGTAGCTTCCTCCGGCCCCTTAATATTTGTGACATTATACGGTGGGGCCTCAATTTGAGGCAATAGTTGAGCTCCTCTGTGGGGACACCTGCATGATTACAAAGTTCAGTTATAAGGCCCCCAAACGCATACCTGCGACCTCTGTGAATGCGTGCCTTCCTCATGGCAGACTTGAGGATAGCCCCAAAATTTAGCGCCATGCCCGTCATGAGGGCATACACAAGGCAGGTGCGGTCTCTAGTCATAGCCGTGAAGTGCTGGCCCGGGAAGAAGGAGTGCATGACAATCTTGACCCACACCCTAGCTTCCCTGTTCATGTGTGCGAAGGGGAAGCTTTGGTGGTACCCGCAGCCTGCATGCTGAATTTACCGAGCTGTTGATTGCACGCCGGCCAGTATGTGCCGGATAAGATGGTAGGGATGGCAGAGCTGCAACTCATTGAAATCACCGGCGGAGACATCCGCCGTTCCCAGGATATTATTGATGGCCAAGGGTCCAAAATTCACCTCCACCCCGCGCACTACGACCACCTGCGTCCGGGACTCCTTTTTCATGTTAGCATAAAACTCTCGGATGATGCTCAGATTGCAAGGCAGGGGGTCGTTGAACAGAAAAAGCAGATGGTAGTCCATGCAGCGTTGGTAGATGTTGGGGAAGTCATGGGCGAGGGATTCTGCATCAAGGGGGACGTTAGGGAAGTACTTGGTCTCGTTGTGAGCCCTGTACCATCTTTGCCCCTCTCGGTCCACGGCACGAAGGCCATAACAAGTTCTTTGCCTGTGGTGGTCAGGGGCTCGGGGCACCTCCGGGACGTCCCTGGCACGCCTGCGGCTGCCTGAGGCACCAGCTCCAATTGTTTGACCGGTCCTGCAAATTCTAGAAGCCATCTAGCCCTGCAACACAACCACTTAGTGTCTCAACAGTAATGCAAAGGGGGACCGTGGGCCGGGCTAGGGGGTGCCCACCCCACACTTAGATCACAGCGTACCGGGTGAAGCAGTTACTCAGACTTCTCTACTTCACCGGTGGCACATGGCACCACGGTTCACCCCACAGTGTATCACAAAGATGAAGCCCAACAGTCACTTTCTTCCCCATACAAACCATACAAGCACAATTCAAGAAAAGTAAGCATAAACTACCCACAACCAACAATTCTTAACAATTTAAGGTAGTTAAATTCGCAAGAACTCAATCCCAACAATGATAGCACGTTTTCCCCAAATTTTCGCAACTTAGGGTTTTCACCGTACAATGATTTTGCCAAAAATTCCCTTTTCCCCATGATTACCCCCAAGAATTACACATTTAACATGGATCTATGCCCACTACACCCGCATAAGAAATTTGGAGTCCTACCACTCACCATATGCATGTATATGTTCAAACAAGCACAAAGAAACCCTAACTACCCATAAAATTAACACGAAGATGAAGAACACTTACTTGAGAGGTAAGGAGGTGATATGGGAGGGGGAGTGCATCGCGTAGATCTTCAAATCTTTGAGAAGGGGGGGAAAATTGAGAGAGAAGGGAGAAAATCGCGTGAGGAAGAGGAAATAAATAAAAAAAATGGGTGGGGTATATAAAGGGGCGGGCCTGCACAGAAAACGAGGCCCAAAACTGAACGGGTCCGCGACGCGGACCTGTCGCGCACCACTCCTTGTCTAATTTTTAAACCTGGGCGAAAGTATTGCACGAGTGTGCGACGCCTTCACGACGCGGTACTGTCGCGGAGGCTCACTGTTTTGGGGCCAAAATTATTTTTTGATTTTTTAGCCACGGGCCCCGAAAAATTCCACACACCTTGGACTAGGCTTCAACATAGCAAAACATGTTAATTCAGTGAAAGAAATGAAAAAACACGCATGGAATTAGAGAAAATAGAAGATACGTTCTCTCCACCCAGAGCAGCACATAAGTGTGGGTGTGCGACCTCTCCGCGACGCGGTCCTGTCGCAGAGAGACACTGTTTCGGGGCCAAAATTATTTTGAATTTTTAGCTACGAGCCCCGAAAAATTCACCGAACACCTGAAAATACTTCAACACACATACCCATGTTAGTTCAGCAAAAAATAATGCACAACATACCTCCCGGGTCGACCGAAATCGACGACACAATTTGTATCCTGAAAACAGTGTGCAAGTACATGTTCGCGACCTCTCTGCGGCGCGCTCCTGTCGTGGAGAGACACTATTTTGGGGCCCAAAATGAATTCCGAAATCGAGCTACGGGCCTCGAAAAATTCAACTAGCACTTGAACATCCTGCTAAACACCATCCTAATGTAATCCAAACAAAAAAAATTCCAAAATTAAACGACGGATTATTTGGAATCGGTGATGGTCGTTTACACCCCGGGAGTAGCCTTCTGCGCGATACGTCCGCGACGCGCATGCATCGCGGACAACCATTTTGTGCTTTTCTATTTTTTTTTAAATTATAAAAACAGAAAAAAACTTACCGTACTACGGGTTGCCTCCCGTACAGCGCCTGAGTTATCGTCACGGCACGACGCAACACTCCTCATTCGTCATTGGCCAACTGAATGACCTCTTCTTCTCTGCTGGTGTCAGCACCATAGTAGTGCTTGACACGCTAGCCATTCACTAAAAAAGTTTGGTCCGAATCAGCACTCCTTAGCTACACAGCTCCGTGCGGTGTGACGTTCACAACGGTGTACGGTCCACTCCACTTGGACCTCAACTTCCCTGGAAACATTTTCAAACGAGAGTTAAAGAGAAGTACCTTTGACCTGGTTCAAAGGTTCGAGAAATTATGCGCCGGTCATGCCATCTCTTGGTCTTCTCCTTATGCAGTTTCACGTTTTCATACGCATGAAGCCGGAATTCATCCAACTCCACCAGCTGCTCCAACCTTTTCTTTCCTGCGAGCTCAGGATCCATATTTAGCTTCTTAATTGCGTAATAGGCTTGATGCTCGAGCTCCACTAGGAGGCGACATGCCTTCCCATATACCAGTCGATACGGGGATGTGCCTATCGGTGTCTTATATGCTGTCCGGTATGCCCACAAGGCTTCGTCAAGTTTAACTGCCCAATCCTTCTTGGTAGCATTCACGGTTTTCTGGAGTATCTGTTTCACTTCCCTGTTCGACACTTCTACTTGCCCACTCGTTTGCGGATGATACGTAGTGGCAACCTTATGACGCACCCCATACTTGGCGAGCAAATGCTTCACCATTTGGTTGATGAAATGAGTGCCACCATCACTAATGATGGCCCTTGGGGTCCCAAATCTGGTGAAAATTTGCTTCCTCAGGAATTTGCTCACTACCTTTGCATCATTCGTGGGTAAAGTTGTTGCTTCCACCCACTTGGAGACATAATCCACAGCCACTAAGATGTACTGATTCCCAAAGGATGGCGAGAATGGCCCTATGAAGTCCATCCCCCATACATCAAAGATCTCCACTTCCAAGATGTTGTTGAGGGGCATCTTGTGTCTCTTAGAAATGGTGCCTGTTTTCTGACATGCCTCACACGTCCTCACGAACTGCACCGCGTCCCTGAATAATGTGGGCCAGAAAAACCCAGACTGTAGCACCTTATGCGCTGTTCTCTCACCGCCGTGGTGGCCCCCGTAGAGTGAAGCATGACAACTTTCTAGAATCTTTCGCATCTCTGTCTCCGGCACACATCTTCTCACCATTCTGTCCGACCTTTGTTTAAATAAGTACGGCTCATCCCATATGAATGCTTTTGCATCATGTGCCAGCTGTTTTCTTTGCTGATATTTTGCTCCAGGTGGGAACACCCCACTCACCAGGTAGTTGACAATATCTGCATACCACGGTAACTCCTCCACCTCTAAGGCCATCAACTGCTCATTTGGGAACTCTTCTTTGATCTGCAGTTGTTCCCCTATGTGAGCATCACTTTCCAAACGGGACAGATGATCAGCAATCTGGTTTTCACTCCCTTTCCGGTCCTTTATTTCGATGTCAAATTCTTGCAATAGAAGGATCCAGCGAATCAGCCTAGGCTTAGCTTCCTTCTTATTGAACAAATACCGTACCGCTGCGTGGTCGGTAAACACTATCACCTTGGTGCCCACTAAGTATGCCCTGAATTTGTCAAAGGCATATACTAATGCCAGCATCTCCTTCTCAGTTTGTATCAAGTGTTTTACTGGCATAGTATATGGCGTGGAACACCTTTTCTCAGTGTTGGCCTAGTACTGCGCCCACAGCATTGTCACTGGCATCACACATCAGCTCAAATGGGAGTTCCCAATCTGGTGCTATCAATATTGGGGCCTCGACTAACTTCTTCTTTAGCGTTTCATAGGCCTGCAAACATGAAGCATCAAAATTGAAAGTTACCTCCTTCTCCAGAAGGGTTGATAACGGCTTGACAATTTTTGAGAAATCTTTTATGAACCGCCGATAGAAACCCGCATGACCCAAGAAGCTCCGGACTCCTTTTACTGACACTAGGGGAGACAACTTCTCTATAGCCTCTATCTTTGCCTTGTCCACCTCCAAACCACGCTTTGAGACTTTGTACCCAAGAACTATCCCTTCTTTTACCAGGAACTGACACTTCTCCCAATTAAGAACTAAATTTGTTTCCTCACATCGTGCCAATACTTTGTCTAGATTCTATAGGCATGTGTCAAAGGACTCCCCAAACACCGATAAGTCATCCATGAATACCTCCACTATGTCTTCCACCATGTCATGGAATATAGCCATCATACACCTTTGGAAAGTGGCAGGTGCATTGCACAATCCAAAAGGCATGCGTTTGAAGGCATACGTTCCATATGGATAGGTGAAGGTTGTCTTTTCTTGGTCCTCAGGGGCAATGGTGATCTGATTATACCCCGAGTATCCATCCAGGAAACAATAATACTCTTGCTCAGCCAACCTATCAAGCATTTGGTCAATAAACGGCACTGGAGAGTGGTCCTTTCGGGTGGCATCATTCAGTCTCCTATAATCCATGCAGATTCGCCACCCTGTCACCGTTCTGGTTGGAATCAACTCGTTCTTGTCATTAGTGACAACCGTCATCCCCCCTTTCTTAGGCACACATTGCACCGGGCTTACCCACTTGCTATCCGATATGGGGAAGATGATTCCTGCATCCAACCACTTGATCACTTCTTTATTCACCACCTCTTTCATAATGGGATTTAGCCTCCTCTGTGGTTGAGCCACTGGCTTGTGGCCCTCTTCCATGTAGATCCTATGCATGCATAAGGCTGGGCTGATACCTTGAATGTCTGGCATTTTCCATCCCATATCTTTCTTCCTTCGCCTTGACTCTGCCACCGCTGCTTCCACCTGGGCTGCAGTCAAAGACACAGACAAGATTACGGGTAACGTTTCATTTTCGCCAAGGAATACATACCTGAGGTGCGATGGCAGAGGCTTCAGTTCTAGTTTAGGTGCTTCTTCAATTGAAGGTTTGAGGGGCGGTCCTAGGACTCTGTTCAATGGCTCTGCTTCTTTTTTCAACGTGCTGACATTGTGGCCATTTAGTACCCTCTCTATTTCTTTTGCTTCTACATCGTCCACCAACCCTTGGTTCAGTAGAACTCGAACCAGTGGGTCTGTTATCTCTACCCTGCTCACTGCAGCTGCCGTGTCTAACACGGTGATAGCTGCCAGATCCTCATAAGCTGCGGGGAGCTTCATGGCTTTATACACATCGAACACTTCCACTTTGTCATGAGCTCTCATGGTAAGCTTCCCCGCTGCTACATATATCAATGTTCCACCTGTTGCCAAGAACGGGTGACCAAGAATAAACGGGGCCTCAGGATCAGGTTCAAAGTCTAGGATGATAAAGTCCACCAGGAAAATGAGTGATCCCACTTGGACTAGTACATCTTCAATTACCCCGTCAAGTCTCGCCATCGATCGATCCGCTAGTTGTAGTACGATGGTGGTCGGCTTTGGGCTTCCCAAGCCCCGCTTTGTGAACATGGAGCTAGGCATTAGGTTAATGCTTGCGCCTAGATCACATAGCCCTTTTGCATTCACACGACCACCTATCGTTACCTGCACTGTAAAACTCCCCGGATGCTTCATCTTTGTGGGCAATCTGGATCCATTTAAGATCCTGGAGCTACAAGTCTCTGTGAGTGCTACAGTCTCGTACTCAACTAATTTGCTTTTGTTTGCCACGATGTCCTTCACATATTTAGCATATTTTGGGATGCCCTGCAAAACATCAATTAGTGGTAAGTTAATGTGTACCTGCTTTAACAACCCGATGAACTTCTGAAAACAGCCGTCCTCCTTCTTCTTCTTGAACTTCTGTGGAAAAGGAGGAGGTGGTTTCAGGACTGGGGTACTCTCTGTCGGAGCTGGATTTTGTGTGTCAGCCTCCTCACTTGGGGTAGTGCCTGCTTCAGCTTCAACCCTCTTCTTAGGAACTGCTTCCATGAGTGGTCGTTCACTCCTTATACTGACTGCATTCACCTATTTTGGGTTGGGGTCAGTGTTACTTGGTAGACCCCCTTGGGGTCTGGAATTCATATTTCCTGCTAATTGCCCCAACTGCCTTTCCAAGTTCTGCAGATCCTACTTGTTTCTCTGAATTTCCTCCTCCTGTCTATTCTGGTTTGCCAGAATCTGCCTCAGTACTTCACTGTTACTCATACTATTTGGGTTGGCCTGTTTCGCAGGCTGCTGCGCTTGCTGATTATAGTATGTATTATTCCCCTGTGGTCTCTGCTGAAAGGCCCCCTGATTTGGTTGCTGACCTCCCCAGGAGAAGTTGGGATGATTCCTCCAATTGGGGTTGTAGGTATTACCATAGCCTTGATAACCACTTCTATTTGCATTCCCCACAGTGTTCATTGCTTCCGAATTTGACCTACAAGACTCAGCAGTATGATCTCCTCCCCCGTAAACATCACACCATCCAGGCTGTTGTTGTTGCACTGCATTCACTGGGGCTGGCTGCTGTCCCCCACTTGCCTGCAACTGTTGCTGCTGTCCTAATGCCAAGTTGTTGAACTGGGTAGTTATCATATTCTGCATGGCAGACATCTGTGCTTGTAAAGCAGTTATGGCATCAATTTCTAGCACACCAGCTTGCTTTTGGACAACAGGCCTACTAGATCCTCCATTTCATTCAGGATTTCCTTGTGCGATCCTATTCAGCAAGGCGTACAGCTCATCATACGTCTTTTGCAATGCTTGCCCGCCTGTAGCTGAATCAAGAAGGATCTTTGTGTTTGGTTCTAGACCTTCTATGAAGGTATGAACCAGCACTTCATTAGCTTGGCAATGATGAGGGAAATTGATGAGCAATGTTTTAAACCTGTCCCATGTTTGATATAAATTCTCCTCCGGCTTTTGCTTGAAGCTCAGGATTTCACTCCTGAGTTTTGCAGTCTTTCCCAATAAGAAGAATCGAGTCAGGAACTTACGAGCAAAATCATCCCATGAGGTGATAGAGTTTGGTGGCTCTATCTGCAACCATCTCCGTGCGGCTCCCAACAATGATAAAGGAAAAAGGGTCATCCTGACATAGTCTGTATTCACCCCTGCCGGAATGAAAGTGTCTGCGATCTCCAGGAAATTCTGAAGATGGACCTGAGGGTCCTTATGTGGTAGTCCGGTGAACTGTCCAGTGGAGTACAGCAATTGAACCATGTTTTGTTTCAGTTTCCACCGACCTCCAGGCTCTGGTTTCATAAAACAACTCGTAACATTGGTGGTCTGTGGGATTGCCACATCCCTCACTGGGCGCGGTGCTGCCGGTACAAGAGGATTTCCGTCAGCCATTGGTTCCCTGATCAGATTTGCGTTAGTGTTGTTGGTCTCACGATCCTCTTGTGCAATAAGTTCAAGTGGAGGAGTTTGAAATAGGACCCCTGCTCTCCTTTTTGGTTGCCGAAAGCACGAATCCTGGTCCGCCAATTTAATGCTCAACTGCCTGAAATAAAGGAACAGCTAAGATCAAATGCAGTGAGCACACAAACCACAATACTCAGAAAATAAACCAATTCACTTTAAATCCCCGGCAACGGCGCCAAAAACTTGTTGTGTCCCTAGCACACGCAAGTGTACATGGTCAACTCAAGTAATACAGTGGCTCTTCTTATGAGCCGGATGTCGAACCCAAATGATTTAAAGACTACTGGTTTCTCTTCAAGTTATTATGCTAATTTGATATCCCCAACAAATTTCTTTGATGAGATTTATAGAAAACAAATTGTACTGAACTCTAAGATAATATGGAATAGCGATTTATCAATTTAAAGGTGATCCTGGGATTATAGCCACAACAACTTCGTGTTTCTCAATCCGTATTCATGCACCTGGGTTTACATTTATTAGTTCACAGGGTTAAATTTACCTAACAGTGTTGCACGCCTCTACAGGCCTATTTCTATTGACTGCCTACCTACATCGTTGAGCGGGGATAGACAGATCACAAGAAATGCATTAAATTTATCTTCCTGTATTATGAACTAAGCGAGGTTTAAGGGTAGTTGTCACGATTCTCCCTTACACGAACCAATCTAATAACCTAGTCGGACAAGCTCCTTGTTCCACTGTGTTCTAATTATTCCAACATCTTTCGAATCCAGAATAACTAACCCTTTTCCTCCCTAGTTGATCAGGCTAAGAAGTTTAATTAAAGTGGCACAAGAATAAATGATAAACCCATCATACATAAACCAAAGATTAAGAAATCCCATTGTCTAGGGCTACAATCCCAGAATATAGGAGAACTAGCCTCTCATGATTTGTTCCCACATCACGAATAAGTTGATAAACATGAATAATCAAGAAAACAAAGATGAAACTCAAACCAAAGTAGACCTAGGTTGTCTTCTCTATGCCTCTGTCTATTCTCTTCTAAAAACAAATTACCAAAAGATGAATAATACAATAATTAATAGTCTCCTTTTCTCTAAAATCCGTAACTCGTATTTCCACTTAAAAACATGCAGTCCGCGATGCGGACTAGTGTGTATTGACCCGGTCCATTAAGTTGCTGACTGGACAGATTCGCTTCCTCTTGCACACTGGTCCGCGACGCAGACCTTGCAACGCACTGGGCCTTTGTGCATTTTTCTTCTTCTTTCCAGTTCTGCTGGTCTGCTGCCAGGTCCGCGACGCGGACTATTGTCTCTGTTGCATCTTGCTTATTTTCTTCCTTGCTTTCTGGGCCGTTTTTATGCTTCCACTCTATACATGACTTACGACTGCTATAATTTGACCAATCTCTGCAAAATGCAACCACATGGAGTACTCGACCCCTAGATTAGACAAATAGCGACAATCACATTAAAAACAACTATTCTCTTTATGTTTACCCTCTGATTTAACTCCTTTTATGGGTTTATTTGGCTAATTAGGCGTATAAATACGCCTAAGATCAGCAACCAAATTATCAAAGGGGAGTCACACGGAGCCCTAAACGACCCATTTACCACCAGACGGACCATTTAACGGTCCGTGTGGCGCGAGGCCCAGGTAAGTGTTCCCCAGATTCGAAGGCTAAGCACAGGGCAGGGTCTATGATCGTGTCATACGACACAGACCATTTACCCAACCGTCTAAGGGCCGCGATAGGTTATTGCCCAAGGAGAGTCACACGGTGACCTACACGTCCTGTGTGACCCCAGACGGACCGTTTACTGGTTCGTTTGGCGCTTGGCCAAGGTAAGTGCCCACGAGTTGATGCCTTCTCACACGGTAAAGTAAACGGGCCATGTACTACGACATGGACCATTTATCAAACCGTCTTGGGACACGTGTGGTTGAATATTTATACCCTCTTTCCCACTTTCACTTTTATATTCACTCTCTCTCTCTAACACCCTTCACGCCTGATTCTCCCTTTCACCACCACGAAAATTCTATATCTTCTTGCACGATTTGTGGAACGCTCTCACGATCCGTAGTATTTTCCTTGGGCAATTTTCTTGTTCTAGTTTCAATTCTCCCTTATCAAGTAAGTTGTTTGTTAATATTTTCCTCTTCCTTTTTCGTTTTAATCTTCTTTAGTTTTGAGTCTATGTGTGAATTTATGATTCCCCCTCGGTTCATTGAGTGCCATATGACACTTAGGTGAACGAATTCTTGAAGATTTGGTGTTGGGTTGACTTAAATCACCATTGTTGAACCTTTGATTCTTGTACATAGGGGTTTTGTGATCTTAGGGTTTCTAGAGTTAGATTAATGATGACTTTTATGCGGTAAGCAAGTAGAATGGTCGATCTAGTGTGTTATATGCCGAATTTCTTGTAGGTGTGTGGGTTTCTAAGACTTTGGGGCTGACTGGGGATGACGAGTAGTTTCACGGTTCATTACACGGACCGTATGATACTACACGAGCCGTGTAGTGGTCCATGTGAAATCACTTGTTGTCCCCGAGATAAGGCACCTCTCGCGGACCGTCCACACAGACCGTGTGACTCTACACGGGCCGTGTGGCCGTCCGTGTCAGTTCACTTGACACAGCCAATCCCTAAGGGCACTCACACGGGCCATATCATAGATCGTGTAATGGTACACGACCCGTGTGAGGCCCTCTGTTTCAGACTACTCCGCACCCAATGCTACACTGTATCGATCCTCATGAGTTCCTATGTGCATCCTAGTGCAAAACTCGCAGGTAAAAATAGGTCCCTGTCTAAGATCACGCCAGCCTAGGGATGAGCATGAGTCAAATCTCTGGGATTGTATCACTGAATCCTTGAGTCAGCAATAGGAGAGTGACTCAGGTGATGACTCCTCGGGAAGGTCTAATGTGTAGTTCACCGGCATTGTCTCCCCCCACTCCCTTCGTACTATAAAAGCTTGGGTAGTGGGCCACCATATAGCTCCCTAGTCTAAGGAGGGAGTTCCTGAGGTGGTAGTGGAGAGGGAAGAGGCGGCCCCGGAACAAGAGGAAGAGGAAGGCACCCCGGAAACCGCTGCGCACAATGCAGAGGATGAGGACGACATCCTGATCCTCCGAGACAGTGATGATGAAGCCACACATCAGGTGGTTGCTTGGGCATCTGACCCTGAAACTGCAAAGTGGCTTCTCGTGTTCCTGCGCAGATGATAGACAGTCCCCGGGGCTAAGGAAATATATGTGAACGGTATCACTAAAGGCTCCAGGGGTTACCAGGGGAGGCCAATCATCCCTGAGATGCGAGTCTTGACTGATAAACTGGATGCAATTCCAGAGATAAGAAATGCATTTGAGGCCTACCAGTTTGGGTAGATAGGAGCCCACCAGGCTACTACGGGCCTGACATGATTGCTGAATTCTACTCAAGCTATGCTGCCAGCCTACTAGCTTCCATCGAGGGTAACCAGTCCAAGAGAGTGAAAAAGTGACGGGACTATGTCACAATTCGTGAGACAGAGGTAGATATTTCAGCGGACACCATCAACAGGTTCATATTTGGGCTAGACTACCGTGCCCTACCGGATGGATTATTCATCGCCAAGTACGTGCACATTACTGATGAGGTCCAAATGTTTGACCCCACCTCACGGGCCACTCAACTAAAGTGGGTTGCGGAGCAGATCGCGGTACAAGGAGTTGAGGCAGCTTGGGTGTCCAACCCCAAAATTCCTATTACCAAGGCCTCACTCATGTTTGTCGCAAAGTTCTGCTGGTCAGAACCCGACTACGACCACCGCTAATGACAACACGCTCCAACCCTCTCATGCTTCATTGGTAGCGTGCTTGGTCGTGCGGTATGGTATCAATTGGGTCGGGTCATTTCCATGGAGATAAAGGACCGTCCCTATTAGACAGAGCAAGTATGTCCTTTCTATGCCTGATTCGGGCGCTTTGCAGGCAAACTCGTGTCCCTACCACCTATTTCCTGGATCGAAAGATGGCTCTGACGAGCGTGGTTAACATTGCTATGATCAAAGATATTGATAACCCGCTGTTCCACAGTAAAGCACGCCGGCTTGGACTGCCTGCACAGCTTCCTCGAGTACCTCCGCAGCAACCCTAGTCTTTTAAGGAGAACACCACCGCCCCACAGTCAACTATGACTTCTAAGCAGCCTAGGGGTAGTGGTACAGCTCCCTAGATACATCAAGGGTACGCTTATGTCCCATATGACTTTTTAGCCCGAGTGGTGACAGACCTGCAGCAAACACGGGCGATTATTGACCAAATGGTGGTACAGGTGCCTCAGGTGGTGCAGGCTCACGTCCAGCAAGCAGAGGATCGTCTCCGCGCAGACTTATTGGGCGAAATAAGCAGCCTGCAGGAACAGGTCAACACCTTGGAGGGATACTTCCATAGCATGTTTGGAAGTATGTCCGGCGATGAGATGGAAAATTTGGTGTAGACTGTGCAGGATATGAAGGCTAAAATTGCCAAGCTGATGGCCTAGTATAACAGCACGGTGCCGGCTCCGGCTCCACCTCCAGATTCTCTGATGTCATTGTGCACTGCATTAGTGGAGCTGAGTCTAGATGATGGATGAGGTGTTCCGCTCGTACCAGCTACTATCCAGGTGCAACCCACGGAAGCCCCCAAAGAAAAGGACAAACGGAAGCACCGCAGCCATCGCAACAGCCCTCTAGAGGATCCACAGCGTGAGAAAGCAAGGAGATTGAGAAAGGCCATGCGAGCCCAGCGCCGAGAAGCTGTAGCGCAGGAAGAGAGAGAGCGACTAGCGTATGAGGCATCTCAGATAGGAGCCTCCAGAAGCGCCGTCGTACAAGAAGCAAATGTTGTCGACACGGACCCACCTGGAGGATCCAACCACGATGGCCCGACTGACGCCTAGGGCGTCCCAGGTATGTTCTGCTCCTATTTTTTCCTTTAGTGTTACTTATAGTGTAATGAGGGCATTGCACAGTATTTTTGAAGGGGGTGGGGCATCGTGAACCCTGAGGAGTTTTTCTTGCCATGTTTCTTTTCTCTGAAGGTGTATTATCTAGTAGAACTGGCATGTTTAGGTCGTAATGTTTAATGTTCTTGTAAATACATGTGCTTAAATTTGTTTAGGGTAATCCTTGTTTTGAGTAGTAGCATTAACAATGTTGAAAAAGGCTTATATGTGCATATATCCCATCCTGACGTTTGTTATGCATCGGGGAAAGCATGTTATGCATGGTATGGTTGGCTCATTGACGAATAAAGTGTGACTAGGTTGATTTGCTCCAATTGGCGTAAGGATGTACCGTGTGTGCGTGAGCGTGTTTGTGAAAAATCCAGTGGCGCACCTGTATGCTAGAACTTGTCTAGTTAGTCCCACTAAACCAATTGAATGGTTGGATTAGGGTAGGATCTTAGGCCATTTTTCGAAGTTACTCAACCTGAAATCAACCAACCAAATGAAATTGCTCCCGTTGAACCAAAAGTTGAGTCGTAATAGACCTTTTCTTTCTAATCACCCAACTCACTGTTCTAACCTATCTGCAGATCTTTACTTTGGCCCTGGTCTCTCTAAGGACATTGTGGACCTCAATCTAGGCCAAAATCCTAAGTTGAGGGTGGCTTACATTGGCCCTAGTCCGTTAAAAAGGCATTGTGAACCTTAACTTAGGCCAAAAGCCTAAGTTGAGGGTGGCTATCGTAGGAAAAACAGGAAAGTAAGTACAAGAATGAGTCAAGTGACGAGAGGAGAAGGGAAGTTTGGGGGTGTGACCATAAAAAAAACAGTAGGTCACAAAACCCCTAACTGCATAGAAAGTTGGAAAGATAGGAGAAATAAAAACGTTTGGAGGCCAAAAAGTAGAGTTGAAGTCACAACAGTGTCTGGGAAGGGAAACGTAGTCACTTCGATCCTAAATTTACCTCACCCTATCCCGAGCCTACATTACAAGCCGTAAAAGTCCTAAAGTGATCCTAAAAAGGTCATTCAAGAGTACGGTGGGGAAAATAAGGCAAGCATATGGTCCATACTTGTGTGTCGGTGGAAAGCTTTGTTCTGAGTGCGAGTGTGTGCATTCCAGTCTCTTTAATTGCATTTGTACACTGTGTGTGAGACTTCTTTGTAGTGAGGTCACTAGCTTTGCACTAATTGGTCCCTTATACAACCGGTTCATCTTTGTCCTGGATCATATGGAAACTGACTATACATGTAGGCTGCCTACCTGAATCTGTGCAGGTTGGTGTGGGGTGTGAGCATATGTAGGGCATGGTTTTGAGCATACATCATAAAATGAAAGGGTTACCCATAAGATTAATGAGGCACTTGTATTTATAAGTTATTTGTGTGTGTTGTCATTGCTTGAGGACAAGCAAATGTTCTAAGTTGAGTGTGTTGATGAGTCGTAGAAATACGGCTCTTATGATGCTTTAAGCAAAGTATTTTTGCACGTTCTCAAACAAATGTGTTGGTTTGATGTGTGTGTTTTTTGGTACTTTGCAGGAAAATGACGAAGGCATGGACTGACGGAGAAACTGTGAGAAAAAGAATAAAAGTTATGGCGAAGTGGTGACATACGGACCATCTCACGGGTCGTGTAACATCACACGAACCGTGGGAAGGTGCGTGAAGTGCCCAACGAAGAGAAGCTGGAAAATGGAGCCAAGTGATGGACCACAGAGGTCTTCACTGGCCGTGTCGCAGTACATGGACCGTGTGACTGACCGTGACCCTGCACTTGGGAGTGAAACTGGAACGAAGCCAAGGCAAGTCACACGGGAGGAGCACACGGACTGTCAAAGATGCCACGGACTGTACCATGTACCGTGAAGTTGATGTGAACTAGAAGGAGCATCGTCGAAAATAAGAAAAATTGTGTAAGTGAAGACTCAGGGACCATTAAACGGACCGTGAGACACAACACGGGCCGTGTCAGTGCCCGTGAGAAAGCAGAAGGCGATGACAGATGGACCGTCACACAGTCCGTCTGGACTCACACGGACCGTGTAACGAACCGTACCCATGCCGAAGTCTATTTTTCCTATTTTTTGATTGGATTAGTTTTTCCTTGTATATATGTATTTTATTTTATTTCGTTTGGAGAGTTGTTGACGGCTGGACTCAGAGAACAAGAGAGAAAACAATAGTTTGACTTTATTTTACATGGATTGTGATCATCTCTTTGAAGATTGTAATACGGATTCATTGTTCTTTCAATCGTAAGTCAATTATTATGATTTCATTACATTGTTGTGGGCAAGTTATATTGAACATGCTAGGCTAAACCCACAACTAGGATTATGGGAACCATGACAGTTCAATAAGATAACACAAACTGGGATAAATTCGAGGGATTGATCGTTGCATTTATTGTAGAATTCTTCGCTTTAACTTCTCCCTAATGAGTCAACGCATTAGGGCAAGCTCGTATTTATTACATGCCCGAGAGGGATGTAGTGATTAAGAAAAGAGTTCTACAACAGATATTCGGGATTTTTAACCTAGTCTAAGTACCTGAGACTGAAAGGTGAGGGTATTCTGAGATCGAAAACAAAGTTCGAATTTACATACACTTTGAGACCGAAAGGAGATGAGTGAAATATAGCTCGGAAGGACCGAAAGGTGAACTAGGTATTAGCTAATTTGTTTGATCTTGTATGCGCAGTTAAGAACGAGTTTACCAAGCCAGTTTAGTTATCTTATTAGACGTCATGAGGAACACAACCCTAGCTTCTCATTCCTTGTTTGAAACCCAGTATCAACGTCCTTAGTAGTTACTTTACTATAGGAATTTAAATTGAACAACATAACCCCCTATTTACTTTATGCAATTTTATCTTGGGAATAACATTTACATCTGAAAGCCGATACTGATAGATTCATTCTTACGGCGTTCCCTGTGGGATCGACCTCAACTCTGGTTGAGTTCTATATTTGACCAATGACTGCTTTACTCTTCCTTTTGGACTAATAGAACTGGCATGTTTAGGTCGTAATGTTTTATGTTATTGTAAATACATGTGCTTAAATTTGTTTAGGGTAATCCTTGTTTTGAGTAGTAGCATTAACAATGTTGAAAAAGGCTTATATGTGCATATATCCCATCCTGACAAACTGTTATGCATCGGGGAAAGCATGTTATGCATGGTATGGTTGGCTCATTGACGAATGAAGTATGACTAGGTTGATTTTCCCCAATTAGCACAAGGGATGTGCCGTGTGTGCGTGCGCGTGTTTGTGAAAAATCCGCAGCGCACCTATATGCTAAAACTTGCCTAGTTAGTCCCACTAAACCAATTGAATGATTGGATTAGGATAGGATCTAAGGCCATTTTTTGTGAAGTCACTCAGCCTGAAATCAACCAACCAAATGAAATTGCTCCCGTTGAACCAAAAGTTGAGTCGTAATAGTGTCACGCCCCGGGAGGGTACCCTTGGCGTGGCCGGCACTTGGAGACTATTGCTAGCCCCCAAGCGAACCACCTAATCTCATCACATCATCCAATCATATACCTCTACTGATCAGCGGAAATTATATGCAAGTAATGGACACAATTTATCTAAAGTTCTCAATATAATAAAGGTAATATAACGAATGCTAGTAGAATGAACTAGCTCAAAAATCTCAACATCAATACTCGACACCTGTCTATGAAGCCCTATCACTAAATCATGTGGTGCCAATGACAGACCCATGGCTACCCAAAGCAAAATAAGAAGATAGTCTAATCCTAACTCTAAAGCATGATGAAATAAAATAATGGTTCATCCGGAGTAGGGGAGGCTCACCAAATCAACTTCAGATCTCTGATCTTCAACGGAGCGCCTGTTGATGATCTCTAATACCTGCCTCTACATCATAAAACGATGCAGTCCAGAGTGGACGTCAGTACTTGGAATGTACTGGTATGTAAAATAGCTGAATGAAACAGAAACCGGTAAAAAATATGGAAGGTAACATCAAGTCAAAATAAACATCATATACATATTAACCGCCAACTTGCCCATCTACGAAAGAGTACAGAGTGGACAAGTGACACATCATTATCTCAGACTCATCAAAAGTCTCAACTCATCACATGAATCATCTCAGAGGAGTTCACCCCCCCCCCCCCCCCCGCTCATCACATCTTATCTAGACTCAGAGTAAGGTACGAATCTTCCCGGGAGTTTCTCTTAACCGACAACACCCACTTATGAGCCAGTGAATGTACAACAATCACCCTGATGTTGCCACAGTGGTCCCAAACTTGCCAGGTAAGGAACACTGGATCCCATGTCAATATACCCGACATGGAATCAAACTGAACAGATCCTCTATTGCTTTCAGGGACTGTTAAACCTCGAGGGAAACCATATGTATGTATGTGATGGTTTAAGCCTCTCCTACGTTTGGCGACGTAGTTAATGAGTTCGAGTGGGACTCACTCCTACTCATTTCAGTGCTCGATACTCCTCCCGACTCAATGCTCATAAAATCAACATCAACCAGTCTCATAGGGATTCACTCCCCGTCAATGACTGCCAGTCTCATAGGGACCCACTCCCCGTCCACGACTGATATTTCACCGGGACCTTGGCCCCTTTTCATCAATTACCTCATAGGGACTTCCACCCTATCATCAACATCTCATAGGGATTTCAACCCTATCATCAACACCTCCTCAATGACTCAAGATTATACAACCGTCATTAGGAAACAAGTAAATAAACACACCGGTAGAGTTCATTTATAGAGACTCCTACAACAATCAAGATTTCATCAACTTATCATCACAGTCAACAATCCCAATGCAAGGCTCTAGACTCAAGTCTCAAGTTCATTGTGCATACTCTTCAAAATAGTCATGTAGGGTTATGCAAATTCCATGAAAGTATTCAATTTAAGAAGACAAATAGTATGATGATCATCAACATAGAAATCATGTAATTTCAAATATAATTTTCAAGAAAATCCATCAAAGAAATCATGCATGTAGACTCTTCAATCATCAATTCAACTATGACCTCTATGGGGCACATGAGAGAACAATCTCATGTTTTAGTTTAGCCTTACATACCTGTGATGCAACTGTTCAACCGGGTGATGTCGAGGATTCTCTTCTCGTATTTCTCACCCCAAGCCTTTCTCTCCTCTTCTTAAGCCCTAGCCTTGTTAGATTTTTGGAATAGGACTTAGAATAGGTTTTGTTAGGCTCTTTTCATGTAGAAACGAATTTACTAGCCGTGTATTAGTGTTTAGGAGGGGTTAGGGATTGACCAGAAAGCCCCTCGAAATAAATTAGAAATTTCCAGTTCGGAATTTACACGGTCCGCGACGCGGACCTATCGCACACTGTGTATTTTGGAAAAAGTATTTTTAAACGAGTTTTCTCCATCCCGTCGAAAATCTGGAAAAATATATAAGTGTCCCTCCGCGGCAGGTGCGCGTCGCGCCTCTGTCGCGGACAGTCACTGTTTTGTGACTTGGATAAAAAATTTATCTTTCGATCAGGTTGTCCTAAAATTCGATCTGGACCATTTTCCCACTCCATTTTTCATGCTGATCACGAATCCGGTCTCGGATTCGCCATACGAGCTCCGGAAGATGCGTTACGCGCATACCATCGCTCTAGGGGCACTTTGGTAATTTTACCGGGCGTCACAAATAGACCTTTTCTTTCTAATCACCCAACTCACTGTTCTAACCTATCTGCAGATCTTTACTTTGGCCCTGGTCTCTCTAAGGACACTGTGGACCTCAATCTAGGCCAAAAGCCTAAGTTGTGGGTGGCTTACATTGGCCCTGGTCCATTAAAAAGGCATTACATTCAAGGGCGTAAAAAATGCATAAGCTTTAAAATGTTTGACTATTCTTTTAAGCATGAAATTTTTTTATTAAAGTAATAGATAATTAAAAAATAACATTTTGACTGTAAATCGAATAAATTCCAATGAGTATATCCTCAAAATATTTAGACATGATACAGATTATAGCTTACTATGAATTACTTATTAAAAAAAGAAGAAGCAAGTATTCTAAATCAAGTGATAGGCAAAAAGTAAAACTTATAACTTTGAGTCATAAAGTAAGCTTTAAAACTTTTACATTTTCTTAAGCGAGATTACATGTTAAAATGTTTAATTTAAATTTTTTATAAATTGAAATCCTATAAGTATTATGGCTATGTCAAAAAAATTTAAACTTTACACACATGATCACAATGCGACTTTAAAGTGTACGAATAGATTTCTAAGGTAATTTAAATGTTTCAAAATGTTAGACAAGTCTTATTATTATTCTAAGACTTTCCCGCGGTTAGATAAAGAAAAGTGTTTATTGTTTCAAGCTCGGCTATATATATCAAAATATAATTAAATTCTAAAAGTATAATTTTTAATTTTAAGACATGTTAAAAAATTAAGCAAATATCCTAATGAGATGGTGATTTCAAAACATAAAGGTGAGTGAACTATATGTGACAATAGGAAGATTAAATCGCTAGCACACTAACATTAGATTATTTTCAATTAGACATATAAATACCCACAAATCTAAAGTCATGAGAGAAAAACAACCGGACAATTAAATCGTACATTATGCAAATAAATAATGGTGAAATAAAACAAACAAGTAACACGTTATTCCCCTCCCCCCATTCCCCAATTTTATTATTATAGAGTTTTTACAAATTATTACAAACCGAAATGAAATTTGAAGGAATAACTTAAAGAATACGACAATTAAATAAATAGATAAAAGACTCCTGAATAACGAAGCCACCCGAAATTCCCACTCCCAAGTGAACTCTTTAGGTCTTTATGTTCGCAAAAAATTCAGGAAACACCTGCAACACTATAAAAAATACTAGTAGTACCAATAGCAAATAACAATGATAAATTTTATTATTAAGTAAGCAAGCATTTCGAGAAAAAAGAGAGAGATGAAACTACCCAATTAATCCAATAGTTAATCAAAGCAAAACTTGACCTTTGAACTTGAGATAATGAAACAGAATAATATTGCAAATTTTTTTTATTTTTTTTTTACAGTGTTGGGAGGGGAAGAAGGTAAATAAAAAAAATTTCTATTGTTTCAAGTCAGATGAATCCTCTCCCCACAAGAATGAAGTAGTTTGTTTATATAGTGAATAAGGGATTTAATTATAAAGGAAACAAAATCAATTAAAAGAACAAATCATAGGAGATCTTTTCTTTAACCAAAATGGGAATCAATTACTCAAACAAAAGGAGTCAACTAAAGGTAGGAATAAATTTTTATTATAATACGAATAAGTAAGAATCCAAAAAAATAAAATAAAAAAAATGGATTTACGGATATAAATTATTTTACCTAATATGAAAAAAAAAACAATTGGTCAAGGAAGATTATATCTAACTATTTCGAAATTATGTAAAAAAAATAAAAATAAAAAAAAGCTAAATATACAAAATATTATAATTTCAGCATGATATAGATCCAATTAAGGGAATAATAAACTAAATTTAAGGAATCTATGACTGAGCTAAATACATCATTTTATTCAAATTTACACAATCAATTATACATGCTAAAACAATTAAACGCATTAAAATTATTATTTTAAATAAAAAAATAAAAAAAAAATTATATTTAAAGTATGACACTAAAAATAGTATAACGAGTATATTACTAATACTAAGTGAGAAACAAAATATTGAAAGTTGCAATAATAATATTAATAAATAATAAATTAAAATTATTACTACCACTATTACCCACTAGAATAATGATAAAAGTAAATTGTTTTAGTATGATAATATAAAGAACACATTTGGAAGTTTAAAAATATTAAAAATGCATAATTATTGGATAAAATTGAAAATAAACTCAGTTATTTTGAAAAGTTTTAAAAATACTTATTTAATCAAATGACAACGTTATAGGTCGGTCAAAATTGGATGTCAACAGTTAGAAATTCTCTTGCAGGATGAGAAGGTACATATACTCCATATATATTTTGCTATATTATTTCTACCGATAATTCTGCTATAATCTCAATTATAAATTGTTTGTTTTTAGGTATATCGTATTCAATCATCCGTTGGAAGGAACATTATCACCAAGTTCAAACCGAAACTTCAAGAGTTGGGATTATATTACATGAAAAAGTTTGTTGTTGGATCAAATAAATTTAAGTTCAAACCGGCGAATATAAACTGAAATTAATGTTTACTCATAGAACTATCGTACAAAAAAAAATGATCCATGCTTTGATATGATTATATTCAAATTTCAACCATTTGAACACTTAATAAATCAAGTTGATATTGACGAGAGTAAACTATTCGGTGTTGACATCCAATTTTTACCCTTCACAGTATAAAGTAATCATCGAGCTTTTAATTTTAACAATTTGAAATAATTAGCTTTCAAAAATGCAAAAATAAAAATAAAAATAAAAAAATTCAAGTGATTTTTAGGTTCAAATCTTTTAATTTTAATTATGTTTATATATTGCGTATTATATATATTCATTTCAAGAATTAATAGTTAAGTATTATATTTACGTTGATTTTTCAAAAATTTCTCAAATAGATTTTATCTTTAAACACTTTGCTTTAATCATTTTTAGGATAAATTGCCCTATAGATGGTTTAATTATTTCAAGTTGTTAATATTAAAAAGCTTTTTAATGAATTTATATTAATTCATCTCGTGGTCAAATTAATCAATTGATTCAAATTGATCACATTTTAATTAATCATATTTGTATTTAAATTGGCTAATTTTTAAATTTTTCCCTCAACCCGTTCTTTTAATTTTAACTTTAAATCAATTTTAATCCCAATCCAATATTATCCCCAACCCCAAGCTAATTGTCACGCCCCAAAAAGAGGGGAGGCGCGACTGGCACCCGATACCGTTATTGGCCGGGTAAGCCACTAAATATACTAGTTAACTATCCTTTGGACCAGAAGAAAATCGGGCAGCATAATGTTTAGAAAAACAAGAAACTAAGTCGGGACCATTTAGGTCATGACCTGGTCAACAACAGATTATGTACATTAAGAGAAGTAAGCCAAAATAATAAAGTACTGGCTAGCCGGCAAGGCTGCCACAACAGAGGTATAGACACACACTATATATACATGCCAATCTGATGATCGGAGACTGAAGGGTACAAAAGGACCAGCCCATAATAACATGTCCACAATAGCCTCTAAGAGAACTACTAATACTGTCGGGACAGGGCCCCGACTATACCCAGCTGTACAACAAAAAGCAAGTATCGTGTGAAAGCTCCAGGAAGAGGTGGAGCTTACCAACTCACAGCTGACAAGGGCTCCTAGTGAAGGGGTCAATCAGAGTCCTTACCTGAACCTGCACGCACGAAATAAAATGCAGCGTCCCCAGGCAAAGGGACGTCAGTACGAATAAACATGTACTGGTATGTAAGGCAGGAAGTAAAATCATGGATAACCATAGTAAAAAGGTTAATAGAAATACCACCTGTAACTAAAACTCAAGTAGCCTTAATGGCTAATAAGCCACCTCCTAATGATAAAAAAAATGCATGGTATGCTCGAGTATCGTATGTCGTGAATACATATATATAGATGCAAATGCATGACATACCCAACCAAATGCTAGCACTGGTGGTCCTTTCGGTAGCTAGCCGGCATCATATCTGCCAACCTGTGGCCATCTGTACCATATACATATATAGTTGGGCAAATAGGCCCCATACCTTCGATTATACCTCGAAGCCCATGCATAACGTGCAATGTATGATATGAATGTTGAATGCACATAGTAAGCCATAGCAAGAACTTAGAAAATCTTGGCTCTTTGGTACACTTATTCTCATAGCATCACAGTCATTGTCATTTAGCCAATCTTGGCTCATTGATACATTTATTCTCATAACATCATAATCGTTGTCACAACATATACATATGGCTCGTGGAATTATACATGTCCTTTTTAACAAGTTTTCCCTTGCATTCTACATTTATTTTAGTGACACTACACCAAGAAGAGAAACGCCTCTAACCTATGAATAGGTAGCCGGAAGACCGACAAAATGATATATAGAAATTGAATGTTCGGTTTAAATGAACGAATGAAATTTCAACCTAATACCACCGTGAAAATAACTCAGCTGTAATCCCAGTGCCTTTCACAGAAGGTCTTTCTAACAACAGAATAGTAAGATATCGCATTTGACATTTTGGGAAACTTCCCAGATTTTGTGCTAAAAGGAGGGACGGAGCTTAGCCTTAACATACCTCTCCAACGAACGTTCGATTGCCAAAAGTTCCTTCACCAAAGTTGTTCCTTACGTCCTAAGCTTCGCAACGACTATATATACGCAGCTTAAAGACACCTATACACAGTCAAAAATTCAGCATTAATGACCAGATTCGGCAAGGAGCATTTACGCGAGGAAATGTCCGTAAAACTTCGTAAAATTAACGGAAAAGAGCTCCACAATTATAACCTAAACACACCAGCTGCAAACCAACAATACCAGCAAGAACACCACTTTTTTAACAGCCCAAGAACAGCTCCAAACACAGCTAATATGAGGGAAAAATAATTCCAAAGCGTAAGGCACGCATTTCTAGGCACGGAGATGAATTTTAACGGTAAAAATGCGAAAAACTTACCTAAATCGCTTAGAGAACCCTTGGGAGCTTTCTCTTCTGTTGTAAACTTGTTTGGGACGAAAATGGCTCAATTTTGAGCCTTAAAGAGTCAAAATAGCCGACATTTAAGTCGGGTCAACCCGACCCGACACATGACCCGGTTTTTAGCTCGGGCAGTCTCGGTAAAATGGTCATAACTCTTTATTCTGGGGTCGGTTTGATGCGAGGTTTTGTGCGTTGCAAACTAGACTCATAGATCTTCAATTTGATAGGTCATGGACCTTCTAACTCCTTATAGTTTGGGAGATATGACCCAATAAATTTGACCCAAATTTAAGAAGGATTTCTTAAAGAAAGTTACGGTAACTTTGGCCAACCTTTATCTTGCAACTTTCTTGATTCCAAAACTTAATGTATGACCTTTGTGCTATTAAAATAACTTAAAAGAAATCCATAATTAGCAAATTATAAACTTTTAATTCCATCTGAAAAGTGAAACCTAATTTAGACCTTCCGAAAAGGGCGAGGTGCCACTTGGGTCATTTCTTTAATCCCGAATATGCATTTAGGGTATTCCTTTGGCTTAAAACTTTAGGTCCTTGAAATTTTACTTATTGACAACCTTATTATCCTTAGGTTCTATACAAATTCATGTATGTCTTATATGACACACCACCCTATGTATATATAGAAGACGAGGAGCACGGGGTTTCACACTAATTCCCGAACCCCGGCCCACTCATATTAACTCCCTCTCCCTCTCAGGCGTTCTTTCTCTCCCCCTCTTTTTCTCTCCCCGCTTCTTCTCCCCTTTTCTCTTTCTTCCTCAACGAAAACCAGAACCAAAAGAAGATCAGAAAACCAGTACCAACAGAGCCCAGGACGGCCACCAGTAGCCAATTCCAGTTCAAAATGACCAAATATACTCCCTCACGCGTATCTCCCTTCTCGCCCTTTTCTCCTTCACAGCCAAGAAAACCAAAACCAGAACAAAGAAAAACCAGACGATCAGAACTCCAGGCAAAATGACAACTGTACACATACTCCCCTCTATCTTTTCCCCTTATCCATTTCAAATTTTGAATTGAAATCCAAGGCGAATTGACCCGAATGCCCATTGGTTTTCCCTCTCTTTGTGCCCTAATTTTTCTCCTATTAATATCCTTCTTCATCACTATTTTAGGGGGGTTTCCAAATTTTCGAAAAAGATAGATAAAAGAAAATTTTGTTCCTCTTGACCAAGCTCTAAAGAACTCACTGGATTTTTGAGGAAAAACTCCTGAAACCAGAAACTCCTGATTTTTCAGGATCAAGAAATACACGAGCAAGGTTCATTTGGTGGTAAAAGTTCGTTCTTGGGCTCGTTCCATCCCAGTCGTTGCTCCAAAAAAAGTAAAGGCTTTCCCATTTTTTTTTTGTTTCATGTTTTCTTTTTTTTTTTGATTGGGCGGATGTTATGCATTTTTTTTACAGTGTTGTTGTAGCTCTATTTTTTTTGAATACCACTTTGTTGCATTTGAATCCTTATACGCGACTGTAATTATTTGTTGCTTGTTTATTTGAGGGTCTCGTTGGTGTACTCGTCAATTAAGTTTCAGTTGAAATCTTACTTCGCTCCGGATTAGTCAAGGTTGGCTATTATGGCTCATGTGATCTTAATATATTTTTCACTTTTTTAGTTTCAAGTTTGATGTTTAATTGCTTCATGTCATTGTCCAGTTTATATACCCCTCTCTTTCATCTTGGTATCAGTTTATCGTTCGCTCGAGGAGTATTGTGTCGGAGTTAGATGTTGAGTTGCTTTCATGAACTTGTTGTGGTCTTCTTTGTCATTGTTTTCTATCTGAAAATCTCTCCTGCACCCATCCCTGCATCCCTGCTTCAGTTTTATTGTTTTCAAGCACATCAGTGCCCTTGGCTGCTGTCTGTCAATTTGTTAGGTTGCATTTCTTCATGTGTCAAGGTCTCCTTTTGTTTACTTGCTGAGTTTGGATAAGAAATGTGCACTTTTGTCTGAAACTGTTTTCACTCTATTGTTACAGCACTCTACAGATTATGTTCAGTATGTATTCACCATTCTTTCTTCCATCCCTTTCAAATTGTTATGTTCTGATATTGAAAAAGCTGACTTAGTTTACTTTCAAATGTTTCAATCCTTTTTCTGAGTTGATGTTTCAACTAAACGTTTAATGTTTCAGAACTTTGTATCCAACTTTGTGTTTCTATGAAATTTATATTGCTAAGGATATGCATACCTTCATTTTAACCCATCTTCTCTCTTCGGCTCTAACTAAGTCAACCAAAATTTTATAGTTGGTTTATAAGGTCGCTGTTTAGTCTTGAGCTGTTGTGTTGTTTCTGTTAGTTCTCATTCCCTTTCGCTATTGCTAGCGTGCTCTTCCGGTTCCTAGAAAACAAGAAAGTCCTAGTTCAGGATTGTTACATGTTATTGTATGAAGTCTGAGATTGAGGGTCTTTCAATGTTCATGTTAATAAAGAATGGGTTTGTAAAGATGTTTGAAATTGAAATATTTTCTAGTTTACACAAGCATGTAAATTGTGTTGGATGCCTTTCTTTACTAGTTAACAGACATACGAGCTTGGTTAACCCCATTTGGCAGTGAGAATTCAATTTGGGGCTCCACTGATAAACCTGCACTCCTTCTCATTCTTAAAAGCTTTCGATGATAATTTTCTCCTTTTTTGTGTTTATGTTCAGTATGTCAGAATTGTCATATTATGTCACTTTGAATGTTATACTGCGAGTATTCACTTCCCTTTTCCCTTTTTATCCATTTTGGACTCTATTCTCACATTTCGGGTCAATATCAGGTCACTACTGGTCTGGGAAGTCACTTGACAGATTAAGTGTAATGACCCATTAGAGTATTTTTTTCTAAAAAAATAAAATTAATTAGCCCTCTTGTTTTCTTAAAATATCCTGCTCGTAAATTTTAAATGGGTATTTTGGACTATTCGACAAAGTATGGCTACTAAATTCACGGGGGAAAGTTAGACATTTAATTTAATTAATGGACTAAAGTGGCAATTTATTCCATACTACTTGTGTGATAATTATTAAAATAAATAGTAGTATATCTAATCAAGTCAAGAAATAAGAGAAGAGGAAAAAGGGTTTGGAAAGATGAAACCGCCGGACGTCGACGTCAAACAGAAGCTGTCAAATTTCTATCCGGTACAACCTCGCTGCCATATGGATTTGTGAATTGGGTATAAGCATACCTCTAATGGAAAGAGACAAAAAAAATATATAAAGAAAGCAAAGTTTTAATGTTTAACTTTTTCTCTTTTCAATGTATATTGCAACAGTAGTGATTCTTGGAATTAGGAGCAAGACTAGTAGGTTTGAGTATAGGCCATTCATTGGACCCTTTTTTTAGTAGATTTAAGTGAAATAATTTACACTTTGAGATATTATGCTCTGCAAATTGGACTTCTCATTTTGCCTCGGGTTTAGTTTTTGTTCTCTGGATGTAACATTTTATTATTTGATTTTTGGCAAATTAATAATAATAATAAGATAGTAGGTGTTAGATGTATCTTATTTTATAAATACCACTAAAATCATATTATTTGGAGAATTTAAGACTAAATTTTTAAACTTGAAAATAGAATTATTAAATTAGATGAGTTTTTAGGTCGGGGCTAGAAACATAGTAATATGGATGTTGTTGGACTCCTTGTGATGTGTATGTTCCATTCTTGATAGAGGATTTTCATTGTGGGAGTTGAATTCAAGATTTGGTCCATTCGGTAGAAGTGTTCGAGTGCGGTTTCGACATCGAGGTAAGTTTGGCTATCCTTCTTTGAGATTGGGATTGAGTTATTGAATATCCTTATGTTGTAATCTATGGGATGAGATCATATCGTGTGTTGGGTTGATAATTCTTATTGTGTTGCTTCGAGAGCATGTGAATCCTAAATTGAGAATAGTGCGAATATGACATGTTGAGAAAGGGAGAAAATTTGTGCTTATTGAGAGGAACGTTGTTTCCATAATTGTGTCTTGGTTGCATACATCCTCATACTACATGTCATGACATTTTGGGAAGTTATGAATGGTGATTTTTATCATGAGTCCTTGACCACGGGCACTTGGTTGGCAAGGTAGTTGATATATTGTAATTGAGATATATGGCCTGCGAGGTCCCCATGGGTCCCCTTAGTTTGGGAGCCTTAGCTCGACGGGGGTGTATACGACAGGCTGTGCGACGGTCTTGATACCACCTTGCATTGCATTGCACTGCACGACATTGCATACCATTTAATTTTACTACTTGTGGTTGTTTTGGGTTGGCGTATATGAGATTATATGTTTACTTTGCTTGCATGATCCTATATAAATTGGCGGCACTGATGCCGGACTGGTTTTTCTGTTGCAGGTGGAAGCGTTCCTAGATTATTTCATAGCTTATTCAATTTCAAATTCCCAGTCGATTAAACCTACTGGGTACATATTATGTGTACTCACCCCTACTCCTTTCTCCCTCGCAGATTCTCGTCAGGATTATCCACGTGGTAGTTGAATTGCTCGTGTGCTTGGTTCATACCTGATCTAGTGGTGAGACTCAGGGCTTCGAGCTTCCATTGGAATCTATCTTAGTTGCTTAGTCTTTATTTCTATTCGAAGACTTAAATGCATTTATTTCTTTAGTTAGTTATTGGATGCCCTTTATACTCGTGACACCAGGTTTTGGGATATTATTTTTACGCGGTGACTATTTGTTTATTGAATATTTCTCCTTCTAGGGTGCATTTATTGTTGGGATTGAAATTAAGTGATCTTTTAGTCATGATCCCATTTTGGGTCTGACAAGTTTGGTATCAGAGCTCTAGGTTCACCGGTCTCATGAGTTAAAGAGCAGGGTGTCTAGTAGAGTCTTGCGGATCGGTACGTTGACGTCCGTATCTATCTTCGAGAGGCTACCGGATGCTTGTTAGGAGAAAATCCTCTTTTCATTGATTCATTTCGTGCGATTTGTTCATATCCCAGTTTTGTACACTTCTAATCTATTCTTCCTGCACAGATGGCGAGAACTAGAGCTAGAAATACCGAAGATGAGTCGGTACCTGCTGTCCAAGCTCCCGCTAGAGGGCGAGGTAGAGCTCGGGGCAGAGCTACAGGTCGAGGTCGAGCTAGGGGAGCAGCACCAGTCCGAGGTCAGACTAGAGGGGCTTCACCTGAGCCTATTGCTGACCCAGTTTATGAGCACGAGGAGCAGACTGAGGACCCAGTTCAGCCTCCGGCATCCTTAGAGGGTACACCAGTATTACAGGAGCTATTGATTCGATTGTTGGCAAGGTTGGAGGATACCCCTGTGTCTAGTGATGTTCTAGGTACCTCAGTTCCTGCTATACCGGTTGGTCCTACACAGCCAGCTCAGGGACCTAATATGGGATTTCAGACCCCGAGTCCATTTTCAATGCCTTCTATTGCACCCCCGAGGTTTTCAGCTCCGCCAGTTTCTGCCAGTGCTGCTATGTCCTTGTCTGAGCAGAAGAGCTTTGAGAGATTTGTGAGATTGACTCCTCCCAAATTTGATGGTACCGCTGGGGATGGGGCATATGACTTCCTGACAGAGTGCCAGGATCGATTGCTTAATTTGGGTGTTCTAGAGGCCCACGGAGTAGCTTACACCTCTTATCAGTTCATAGGCATGGCCAGAGAGTGGTGGAGGTCGATTATGGCCCGGAGGCCAGTTGATGCTCCAGCGATGGATTGGGGGCAGTTTACTGAGATCTTTCTTGAGAAGTTTGTACCATACAGCCTTCGTGATAGACGTCGTGATGAGTTCGATAGATTGGAGCAGGGTTCCATGACTGTGACCGAGTACGAGGCACGATTCCATCAGTTATCCCGTTATGCCATGTCTAGTATTCCCACAGAGTTTGAGCGGATCCGCCGATTTGTGAAGGGGTTCACAAGTTATCTTCAGGAGGCCACAGCCTCTCTTGTGTTATCTGGTGGTTCCTTTCAGAGCATTGTTGATCATGCTAGAATGATAGAGGGCATCAGACAGGCCCGTCAGGGTGGTGGTAAGAGGTCCCGCTATCACGGTCAGTTTGGCAGTTATGCACCCAGAGACAGAGATTCTCAGAGGCAGCGCGCTCAGGGTTATCAAGGGAGACCAGTTCATGCTGCCATTCCTAGTGCAGGTAGTACAGGCTAGTCCGGACCTAGAGGTTGTTATGTGTGTGATGAGTTCGGTCACCATGCCAAGGATTGTCCTAAGCGTGCTCCTGCTTCTTTTCCATCGGGGACACAGACGGCCCGACCTACACCAGCTCCAGCAGCTAGAGGCGCTTCACAGAGATACGCCCAAATTACACTCCAAATAGAAGAGTAAAGCGGTCTTTGGTCAAATATAGAACTCAACCGGAGTTGAGGTCGATCCCACAGGGAACACGTAAGAATTGTTCTATCAGTACCGGCTTTCAGTTGTAAATACTATTCCCAAGATAAACGTGCATAAAGTAAATGGGGGGTTGCGTTATTTAATTTAAATGCTTGTGTAAAGTAATTAACAAAAACGTTGTTCCGATTTTTAGACAGATAAAGAGAGGCTAGGGTTGTGTTCCCCATGACTTCCAATTGCGACAACTAAACTGGTTTGGTCAACTCGCTCTTAATGATGCACGCAAAATCTAACAACTTAACTAATATCTAGGTCACCTTTCGGTCCTTCCTAGTTATATTTCACTCATCTCCTTTCGGTCTCAGAGTGTATGCAATTCTAACCGTAGTTTTTGATCTTAGAATACCTTCACCTTTCAGTATCAGGCACTTAGACTAGGTTCATGACCCCGAATCTCTGTTGTTAACTCTTTTCCCAATCACTACATCCCTCTCGGGCATGTAGCGAATACAGGCTTACCCTAACGCGTCGACTCATTAAGGAGAAGTTAAAACGAAGAATTTAACAATACATGCAATATTTATTTGAACGAATTACCCCAGTTTGCGTTATCTTATTGAGTCGTCATGGTTCCCACAACCCTAGTTGTGGGTTTAGCCTAGCATAGTATTGATAACTTGCCCACAACAATTAGAAGAAGACAAAAAGATTGACTTACAATTGAAGAACAAGAATCCGTGTTACAAGCTTCAAACAATGATCACAAACACGATTCTCACAAATTACAAAATCAAACTAATGTTTCCTTCTTTCTTGTTTCTGCCGAAAAAACGAAGTGTCTAATGAAATAAAATAATGTACTATTTATACTAAGTAAAACTAAGTCGATACAATTTAGGAAAAATAGACTCGGCACAGGACACGGTCCGTTACATGGACCATCTGAGGTGAGACGGTCCGTGCGAACGGACCGTCTGGACAACTTCTGCGTCCGCATGGCCCGTGACACGGCCTGTGTGGCGTGAGACGGGCCGTTTGCCCCTCCGTGTGGCTTCACTTGCACAAATTCTGATATTTTTGATGAAGGCCCTTTTGCGTTACGTCACTTACACGGTACACGACACGGCCCGTCTAGTGTCAGATGGTCCGTGTGATGGTCCGTGTGAATCTCCTTGCACGATTTCCTTAAATTTCAACGAGTTGTCTTTCGAGTCACGTCAGTTACACGGCCCGTGACACAGTCTATCTAGCGTTAGACGGGCCGTGTGAACTGTCCGTGTGACATGACTTGCGCGATTATTTGCACCAAGTGTGGTGCCACGGTCGGTCACACGGACCGTGTGGCGTGAGACGGCCCTCTATGTCTTAAGCATCATAAAATTCGTATTTTCATGAATCATCAACACCCTCAACTTAGAACCATTGCTTGTCCTCAAGCGATGACCAAAAACACGTACGACACACAAAGACAAGCGCTTCAACAAGAAGTAAATAGAGACCCCTTTATCATCAAATTCGTGTTCAAAAAGTACACTTGTGATGTGCTCACACCCCACTGGACTCTTATTAGATCAACCTAAGCACTATACTATATCCCGTTGGCCCTACTTAAGTCCGAGAATAAAGATGAGCCGGTTAGTATAGCCACCAAATAGTGCGGTGATAGTGCCCCTCACCACAAAGAAGTCTCACACACAATGTAACAATGTAGCACAGAGACTGGAATGTAGACACTCACACTCAGAAAGAATTTTCAACCGACACACAAGTATAGACCATATGCTTGCCTTTATTTTCACCACCTTGACTCTTGAATGACCTTTTTAGGATCACTTTAGGACTTTTAAGGCTTGTAACGTAGGCTCGGGCTTGGGGTGAGATATATTTAGGATCAAAGTGACTAGCTTTTCGTTCCAAGACCCTGCTTTGACTCAGCCACTACTTTCGGCCCCCCAAAATCTTTGTTTTCCCTATTTTACCACTTTGCTTTGCAGATGGGCGTGGTTACCTTCTTCGTTCATTTTTTTTTACACGCCCCAGATTTTTTATTTTTATTGATTTATTTATTTATTTATTCTTCTCATCACTCGACTCCTTTCCATCCATATTATTCTGCTTCCCTTACAATAGCCACCCTCAACTTAGGATTTTAGCCTGAGTTGAGGTTCACAATGTCTGTTCAAGGACCAGGGCCAATGTAAGCCATCCTCAACTTAGGCCTTTGGCCTGGGTTGAGGTTCACAATGTCCTTAAAGGGACCAGGGCCTGAGTGCGGTCTGCAGATAGATTGGAACCATGAATTGGGTAATAAGAAAGAAAAGGTCTGTTAAGGCTCAATTATTTGGTTCAAGGGGAGAAACTTCATTTGGTTAATTCGTTTTAGGCTTAGTGACTTCTCATCAACAATGGCCTAAGATCCTATCCTAATCCACTCATTCAATCGTTTCAGGGGGACCAACCAGGCAAGTTCTAGTTTACAAGTGTGTAAATTGAATTCAAGCAAGTCCACTCCCCCACATATGGCACATCCCCCACTATTCAGCACTACACAACACAGTCAAGCTCTCATTATTCAAGATGCCAACTAGACAATGTACAACGTGCTTTAAGAGGATCACAACATCAGTCAGTATGGGATGCATGCTTACACAAGTTTCGTGGATTTTCCTTTTTTTTATTGTTGGGGTTACTATAAACTCTTATGAACACTTGTCTTTACACATACAAAACAAACAAAATAAACCTAAACATGCCAGTTCTACTAGATACTACACCTTCAGAGAAAAGAAACATGGCAAGAAAAACTCGTCAGGGTAGGATGCCCCACCCCCAAAAAAATACAGTGCAATGTCCCCATTGCACCAGAATGCATATTAAAGCAAAAAGACGAGTGGGACATACCTGGGACGCCCTAGGCGTCAGGCGGGTCATCATGGCCCGAATCAACTGGTGGGTCCGGGCAGGCAACATCATCATCTGGCCCCACGACCCTTCCGGAAGCACCTGTTCGGGCAGCCTCATATGCTAGGTGTGCCTACTCCTCCTGGGCAGCAGCCTCTCGTCTCTGATCCCTCAACGCTTTGCGCAGCCTCCTCGCGTCCTCACGCTGCGGGTATTCCGGGGGGCTCGTCCGCTGGCTGCGGCGCTTACCTTTATCCTTATGACCGAAAGCCGTTGGAGCAGGTACTTGGGCTACAGGAGGTACGACGGGTACACCCCAGCCCTCGGTCAGGCTCGGCTCCACCGGGGCACTGAACAATGAGATCAACGAATCTGGCGGCGGAACCGGGGTTGGCGCTGAGGTGTTATACCGGGCGTACAGCTCTGTAATTTTCTCCCTCATATCCTGCATCGTCTGTACCAAATTCGCCCTCTCGTCATCAGACAAACATCCAAACATACGATGGAAGTAGCCCTCTAACGTGTTGACCTGCTCCTGTAGACTCTGTATTTGGCCCACTAGTTCTGCAGGGAGATGGTCCTCAGCCAGTTGCACATGAGCCTGCACCACTTGAGGCACCTTGACTACCATTTGGTCAACAAGTGCCCATGTCTGTCGCTGTTCGGTAACCATGCGGGCGAGAAGGTCATAAGGGACATAAGTATATCCCGGATGTGCCTGAGGTGCTGTGCCACTGCCCCCGGGCTGCTCAGAATCTGCACCGGTCTGGGGGGCAGCGGGCGGGCTCCTCAAATGACAAGGGCTGCTGCGGAGGAGCCCGAGGAAGCTGTGTAGGTATCCCAAGCCGGCGGGATCTGCTGTGATACAACGGGTTTTTGATATCCTTGATCATGGAGATATTTACCACACCCGTGGGAGCTATCTTCCTGTCCAAGAAGTGGGTGGTGGGGACACGGGCCTGCTTGCAAAGTGCCCGAATCAGACATGGAAAGACATACCTGCTCGTTCTGATAGGGCACGGTCCTTGATCTCCATGGCAATAACGCGACCCACATTAATACCCAGTCGAGCCACCAAACATGCTACCAACGAAGCATGAGAGAGTTAGAGCGTGTTGTCGTTCACCGTGGGTCGTAGTCGGGCCCGCACCACTGACCACCAGAACTTTGCGACAAATGTGAGGGAGGCCTTGGTAATAGGAATCTTGGGGTTAGTCACCCAAGGTGCCTCCGCTCCTTGGAGCGCAATCTGCTCCGCAATCCACTGCAACTCCTTGGCCCGGATAGACGGGTCTGACATGCGAACCTCATCAGTGATGTTCACATACCAGGAAATGAATAAATCATCCGGGGGGCACGGTAGTCTGGGCCAAATATAAACCTGTTGATCGTCTCTGCCGAGACGTCTACTTGAGTCTCCCGGATGGTGACATAGTCCCGGTGGGACAATTTGGCAGTAAGCCACTTCTTCGATCGTCTGGGCAGGTTGCCTTCTATGGAGGCAAGGAGACTGGCGGCGTAGCTAGAATAGAACTCTGCGATCATATCCGGGCCATAATATCCGGGAGGGCTGGCCATCCATCCAAACTGGTAAGCTGCAAAGGCATTTCGTATCTCCGGGATGGATTTGTCCACGAGGACGCGCATCTCCGGGATAATCGGCCTCCCCTGATAGCCCACGGTGCCTTTGGTGATGCCATTAACATAAATCTTCTTTGCCCCGGGGACTGACCACCTCCTGCGTAAGAAGACCAGAAGCCACTTGGCGGTTTCCAGGTCAGAAGTTCGGGCAACCGCCTGCTGAGTGGCCTCATCATCACTGTCGCGGAGGAGCAGAATGTCCTCCTCACCTCTAACATCGTGCTCTGCGGTGACTGGAGTGCCAGCCTCATCCTCCTGCTCTGGGGCTGCAGCTTCCCCCTCTACCCCCACCTCTGGAGCTTCCTCCTCAGACTCTGAAGCTATGTAGCATCTCACTGGACGGGAACGAGTAGTGCAAGGGGGTGGGAGGAGACATTTCCGGTGATCTGCATAGCTGACCAGCCGTCGGAGTCATTCCTGAGTCACTCCCCGGATTTTGACTGGAGGAGTCTGTGATCGAATCCCGGAGACGTGACTCATGCTCGTCTCTGCGTTGGCGAGGTCTTAGACGTGGGGCCATAGTAATCCTGCAAACATCACAAGAAATAAAAAAAATTAGTTATGCCAGGATGCTTAGGACGACACACTAACGGGTACTCAGACTTCCCCGGTGGAAATGTAGTGACAAAAACCCTTAAGAGTGGCGTCACCCGGTCTATCATAGGGAATTTCGCACTAAAAATGCATATGACAATCAATGAGAGTAAATACAGTGAAGTCTATAGAAAGTGAAGTGTCATGGCACGGTGGCCCCACATGGACCGTGTAAGGGTACACGGGCCGTGCAGAGGCCCGTGTGAGGGCCTGGAAGTGTGGCAGACAAGTGTTGTGGGACGGGCCAACACGGCTCGTGTAGGGTCAAACGGTCCGTGCGAACGGACATGCCTTGGCGTGATTTATGGGACGCGAGCTGGACGGCCCGCGACACGGCCCGTGTGATGCCACACGGACCGTGTAACGTGCCGTGACACGGTTATCGGCCCTAACCTTCCCCAATGTCATAAAATCGATGCTCACACACAAAACAATGCATCAAAAACTCCAGATCGGGCATGTAAACTACGTATACCACACTTCCTACAACACGAATCCTATTTTAACCACCCTAAAATCACAAATACCCTATGTTCAAGAGTTCAAGGAAGCAACAATGGTGGTTTAGAGTAACCCATTACCAAATCTTTTAAGAAATCATGAAATCGTGCCCTATAGAGTCATAGACTTCACAAGCAACAAGATTATGCATAAACCCATACAAGGACACAAAACTAAAAGAACAATTTCAAGCAACAAATTCAAGAACAACTAACTTAAAATAAAACTTACTTGAGAGAGAAAAGTGGACTTTGAACTCGAAAATTTTCCTAAGGAAAGTGTGACGGATCGTGAATGAAGTGCACAAATTGTGTGAGAAGAGATGAAGATTTGGTGGTGTGAGAAAGAGAGTAATGACGTGTGGGGTGAGTTAGAGAGAGAGAATGAATGTGAGGAAAATAAAATTTGGAAAGAGGGTATAAATACCCAAAAATCCGTGGCCCAAGACGCTCCGGAAAATGAGCCGTGCCACGTGGCATGTTCCATGTCGCATGCCGTGGGCGGCACCCGCGTGGTCCTGAGGCGCACGCCCAAACGGTCCGTTAGACGGACCGTTTCACGTGAGACGTCCCGTGTTGCGTGCCGTGTGTCGGCACGTGTGGCATTACCAAAGCGTGCTCTCAAACGGTTGGCCGCACGGTCCGTTCGAGCTCACACGGACCGTGTGAGTGGACCGTGTGAGTTGCCTTAGCGGAATCATTACGCTTACCTGGGGGCACGCTCCAACGGACCGGTACACGGTCCGTCTAGCGTCAGACGGGCCGTGTGAACAGTCCGTGTGATGCCCCTTCGTGGAATTTTGTCCTTTCTGTTTCCCGCACGCCTGATTCGACTTCCTTTCACCATGTGCATCCTTTCCTGAGACAAAACATAAACCAATATAAAGCATAAGTCAGTGCGTCTTTCTCTTTTTTTTCGATGGGTTGCCTCCCATTAAGCGCTTGGTTTAACGACACGGCTCGACGTGGTGTTCTCGACTACTCAGACTTCGTCAAGATGGAGAACCTCTATCACAGAGGTTTCCTCTGTAGCTCCCCAGTACTTTTTCACGCGCTGCCCATTAACCTTGAAGCGGTGCCCGTCATTTGTTTCTAGCTCAACTGCTCCATTAGCAAATACTTGTGCGATCTTGTATAGGCCAGACCACCTTGATTTCAACTTCCCTGGGAACAACCTCAATCTGGAGTTGTAGAGCAGCACTCTGTCACCAACTCAAAGCTCCACGGTGCAATCAACTTGTCATGATAAGCCTTCATCTTATCCTTGTACAGAGCAGCACTCTCGTAGGCCTGTAGACAAAATTCATCCAGCTCATTCAACTGGTCCATCCTCATGTTGGCTGCCTCCTGCCAATTCATATTCAGGGCCTTAAGAGCCCATAGTGCCTTGTGCTCCAACTCAATTGGTAGATGACAGGCCTTACCAAACACCAACTGCTATGGGGACATACCAATGGGTGTCTTGTAAGCTGTCCTATAGGCCCACAATGCATCATCTAATTTCCTTGCCCAGTCCGTTCTTGTGGCATTCACAGACTTGGTCAGGATCTCTTTGATTTCCCTGTTGGAGACCTCAACCTGCCCACTTGTCCGCGGATGATAGGGCGTGGCAACCTTGTGTTGGCGTACCCCATATTTAGCAAGTACAGCCCGAAAGGATTTGTTACAGAAGTGGGAGCCCCCATCACTAATGATAGTTCTGGGTGTCCCAAATCTGGCAAAAATGTTCCGCCTCAGGAACTGTACCACACTCTTGCTCTCATTGTTAGGTAACGTTGTTGCCTCCACCCATTTAGAGACATAGTCCACTGCCACCAGGATATACTTCATCGCAAAAAAGCTCATGAATGGGCCCATGAAGTCAATGCCCCATACATCAAACAGCTCAATCTCCAAAATGGGGGTCATAGGTAGCTCTTGACGCCTTGAAATGTTCCCTTGGCGCTGGCAATGGTCGCACCCCCTCACCAAGTCATAGGCATCTTTATAGATGGTGGGCCAGTAGTACCCTCACTGCAGGATCTTTTTGGCAGTTCTGGCACCACCATGATGTCCCCCACTAGAGAGGAGTGACAGGCTTCCAGGATGCTCAACATCTCTGCCTCTGGGACACACCTTCGGATGACCCCATCTGCGCATGTTCTGAATAAATATGGATCATCCCAAAAATACCTGCGCACATCATGAAAAAACTTTTTTCTCTGGTGAGGGTTAAAGCCTTCCGGCATAATATCGCTCACCAGGAAGTTAGCAAAATCAGCATACCAAGGGACTAAGTCCGCAGAAGCGGCTAATACCTGCTCATCGCGAAATGAATCATCGATGTTCAACCACTCATTGGCGCGGGCTGCGTCCTCTAACCTGGATAGATGGTCTGCCACTTGGTTCTCCGTGCCTTTACGATCCTGGACCTCGAAGTCGAACTCTTGTAGCAAGAGTACCCATCTGATTAAGCGAGGCTTAGCATCCTTCTTGGACATGAGGTACCGGAGTGCGGCGTGGTCAGTGTGTACGATCACTCTCGTGCCCAGGAGATATGCTCGAAACTTGTCTAAAGCATACACCGCAGTTAGCAACTCCTGCTCTGTGACAGTGTAATTCCTTTGAGCCTTGTTCAGTGTTTTGCTGGCGTAGTAGATAGGATGGAAGATTTTGTTGTGCTTCTGCCCCAACACCACACCCACGGCAACTCCACTTGCGTCACACATTACCTCAAACGGAGCGCCCCAATCTGGTGCAACCACGACAGGCGCCGAGATCAGCTTCTGCTTCAAGGTCTCAAAAGCTTGCCGGCATGCATCATCAAAGTGAAACTTGACATCCTTCTCCAACAGTTTGCACAATGGGTGTGCAATCTTGGAGAAGTCCTTGATGAATCTGCGATAGAATCCAGCATGCCCAAGGAAACTCCGGACCCCTTTTACCGAGATAGGAGGTGGCAATCTCTCAATGACCTCAATCTTTGCCTTGTCCACCTCAATCCCCTTATCTGACACCTTATGGCCAAGGACTATGCCCTCCTTAACCATGAAATGACACTTCTCCCAATTTAGGACCAACTGGGCCTCTTCACAGCATTGCAGTGCCTTGCTTAGATTCTGCAGACAATCATCAAAAGAATCACCCACTACTGGAAAATCATCCATAAATACCTCAAGGGTGTCTTCGACCATGTCTGAAAAGATGGACATCATGCAGCGCTGGAAAGTGGTTGGGGCATTGCAAAGTCCAAATGGCATCCTTCTGAAAGCAAATGTCCCACAGGGGCACGCGAAGGTGGTCTTCTCCTGATCTTCTGGGGCTATTGATATTTGTTTGTAGCCCGAGTATCCGTCGAGGAAGCAATACTATCCTCTCCCTGCTAGCCTGTCTAGCATCTGATCCATGAACGGCATAGGAAAGTGGTCCTTTAGAGTCCAGTTATTCAACTTCCGGTAGTCCATGCACACTCGCCATCCGGTGACAGGTCTCAGCGGGACAAGCTCGTTCTTATCATTGGCTACCACCATCATGTCCCCCTTTTTTGGGACGCACTATACTGGGCTCACCCACTTGCTGTCCGAGATTGGATACACCACCCTAGCATCCAGCCACTTAATGATCTCCTTTTTCACCACCTCCTGCATGGGTGGGTTAAGCCTTCTCTGATGGTCAATGCTGGGCACACAGTCATCCTCCAGTTTGATTTTATGAGTGCAGATGCCTGGAGAAATGCCAATTATGTCAGCAATGGTCCATCCAATAGCTCGCTTGAACTTTTGGAGGACCCCCAATAACGCCTCCACCAGGTGTTCCTGAAGATCTGCAGCCACAATCACAGGAAGAGTGTTGTTAGTACCTAAAAATGCATACCTGAGGTGTTGCGGCAACTCCTTGAGCTCCAGAACACGGGGTTCCTTGATAGAGGGTTTCGCCGGTGGTGTTGGCCTATTTTGCAAATCCAAGTCCAACTTCCTAGGCACGAATGGTCTGGTCCCCATGCCCTGCAGGGCATAGATGGCGTCGTTGTACCCCTCAACACCATCTTTTGGGAAGTTCATCAGAACTGCCGCCAGTGTGTCGACAGTGAACTTTTCCTCCAACGAGACCTCAGAAATGCTGTCGTCATCAATATCCATGACGGACATCACAGCTAACTCCTTAGGCCTTTTCATGGCAGCGCACACACTAAATTTCGCCTCTTCGGTGTTTAACCAGAATGTGAGCTCACCTTGCTCTACGTCCACCAGTACCCTGTCGGTTGCCAAAAACGGCCTTCCGAGGATGATTGGTACCTCGAAGTCCACTTTACAGTCGAAGATGACAAAATCGGCAGGGAAGATGAACCTGCCAACCCGAACTAGAACATCATACAGGATTCCCACGGGCCTCTTTACTGATCTATCTGCCATCAATAGCCGCATGGTCGTGGGTGTGGGGGCTCCCAAGCCCAACTGCTGGTATACTGCCAATGGCATCAAGTTAATGCTGGCACCAAGGTCACAAAGAACCCGTGCAAAGTCATATGCACCAATGGTGCACGGGATGGTGAAAGCCCCTGGATCTCCCTTCTTTTCTACCAAAGACCTCATAGCGATGGCGCTACAGTGGTGTAAATTATCAACTGGCTCAATCGTGGCTGTCCTCTTCTTAGTAACTAAGTCCTTCATGAACTTAGCATAGCCAGGCATTTGTTCAAGTGCTTCCACCAGAGGTATGTTCACAGACAGCTCCTTTAACATGGACAGGAACTTCTGGAATTTGCCATCCTCCGCCTTCTTTTTTAGCCTTTGGGGGAATGGCGGTTGCGGTTTCGGGATGGCTGGCAGATTTGGGTAATTGGAGGTGTCCGTCTCTACTACCTACTTGGGCGACTCTGGCTCTGCTGTCGCAGCCTCAGGTCCATCACTCCCAATGTCAACCTGACCCTCCATGGGGCTATGCATCTTGTTATCTGCTTTCACCTGACCTGCATCATTAGCAACAACTGGGTTAGAAAGTACCTTACCACTTCTCGTGGTGATCGCCATGCAGTGGCCATCGTTCTTCGAGTTTTGCACTGTATCACTCGGGAGTGACCCAGCTTTCCTCTGGTTAAATGCCGCTGAAAGCTGCCCCATCTACTGCTCTAACTGCTTGATTGAGGTGGAGTGCGAGTCTACCAGCTGCCTGACACTAGACATTTCGCTCTTTACATCCCGCACCCCTGCCTCAGTGTCCTCCACTTTGCTTAGGACTTTTGTCATCATGTCCTCTAGGTTAGAGTTGCCGCCACCTTCGTTTTGGCGGTCACGGTTTCTGTAGCCATCCCTATTCTGCCAGTTCTCTATGTAATTATCCCGATTGTAGTTCCAACCTTGGTTACCGGAGTTGAAACCCCGGTAACCCCCCTGACTACCAAGAAACTGAGCTTCCTCATCGTAGTCGCTGCCTTGATCATCATACTTGGGTAGTGCTTCCATTGCTTTGACTTTCTCAGTGCCCCCACCAAGGAACCTCTTCGATAGCAAATCTATTTGTGTCCGCATTTGGGCCATGTCCTGGTCCCATTCTTCCTCCTTCTTGCGCTGCTCCTCACTCGTCTCAAATACCATCCCTGAACAGTCTGCCTCTCTAGTATACCATGCCTAGTTGTTCTTTGCCACTTGATCTAAGATGACCACTATGTCCGGGAAAGTCCTGGACATATATGACCCTCCACAAGCTGCATCAATGATGGGCTTGGTAACGAAGTTGCAGGACCTGTAGAAGACTGCCTTCAAGTGTTCGTCAGTGAGATGATGGTTTGGGCACTGTTTGAGCTTTTTTCTGAATCTCTCCCAAGACTGATACAACGCTTCATTCGGCATTTGTTTATGAGATCCGATCTCATCTTTGAGCTTCAGTTTCCATGAAGCAGGGAAGCATCGCTCCAGAAAGGCCTCCTTCAGTTCTCCCCATGTGCGGATGGAATCATGGGGGAGCTCGTTCAGCCACCTTATTGCCTCCCCAGACAGAGACAGTGGAAATAGCCTCAACCTCAGTGCTTGCTGACTAACTCCTGGAATTTCGGACGACAGGTAGCTAAGAAATTCAGCAAGTGTTGATTTGCATCCTCTATGGAAGCTCCAGTGAACAACCCCTTCAACTGCAACATCTGCAGCATGGTGCTGGTGATCGTGAATTTGATCCCAGCAGGCAGAGGTGGTAGTACTATTGCCCCAGTAGTTCCAGCACCATCATCATCATCATGTGCTGCTGGTGGGTACTGAGGGCCTTGAGGTCTCACCGGGGGTTAGTGTTGCTGTGGTGGTACGAGTGGTACCTGGCGAAGTGGTGCCGCTGGTGGTACCATATTACTAGTGAGATCATACATACCCAACCCATCCTGACCTCTATCCGCAGGATTCACTGCCAACTCCCTCTGCCTTGCTGCTTCACGGTCCTGAGCGTTGATTCTGCGAATTGATTTAGTAAGCTTTGGATCGTAGGGAATAAGTGTTGCACCCTTGCTTCGGGTGCTTGGCATGCAATGCTGAACCCCTACGAGGATAAAAACAAGAAACAAAGTAAAATCAGGGACTAGACTTACAAGCTGAAAGTAGCAACTGATAGACTAGTTCTTTGCCGCGTTCCCCGGCAACGGCGCCAAAATTTGATACGCCCAAATTACACTCCAAATAGAAGGGTAAAGCGGTCGTTGGTCAAATATAGAACTCAACCGGAGTTGAGGTCGATCCCATAGGGAACACATAAGAATTGTTCTATCAGTACCGGCTTTCAGTTGTAAATACTATTCCCAAGATAAACGTGCATAAAGTAAATGGGGGGTTGCGTTATTTAATTTAAATGCTTGTGTAAAGTAATTAACAAAAACGTTATTCCGATTTTTATACAGATAAAGAGAGGCTAGGGTTGTGTTCCCCATGACTTCCAATTGCGACAACTAAACTAGTTTGGTCAACTCGCTCTTAATGATGCATGCAAAATCTAACAACTTAACTAATATCTAGGTCACCTTTCGTTCCTTCCTAGTTATATTTCACTCATCTCCTTTCGGTCTCAGAGTGTATGCAATTCTAACCATAGTTTTTTATCTCAGAATACCTTCACCTTTCAGTCTCAGGAACTTAGACTAGGTTCATGACCCCAAATCTCTGTTGTTAACTCTTTTCCCAATCACTACATCCCTCTCGGGCATGTAGCGAATACAGGCTTACCCTAACACGTCGACTCATTAAGGAGAAGTTAAAATGAAGAATTTAACAATACATGCAATATTTATTTGAACGAATTACCCCAGTTTGCGTTATCTTATTGAGTCGTCATGGTTCCCACAACCCTAGTTGTGGGTTTAGCCTAGCATAGTATTGATAACTTGCCCACAACAATTAGAAGAAGACATAAAGATTGACTTACAATTGAAGAACAAGAATTCGTGTTACAAGCTTCGAACAATGATCACAAACACGATTCTCACAAATTACAAAATTAAACTAATGTTTCCTTCTTTTTCTCTCTTGTTTCTACCGAAAAAACGAAGTGTCTAATGAAATAAAATAATGTACTATTTATACTAAGTAAAACTAAGTCGATACAATTTAGGAAAAATAGACTCGGCACGGGACACGGTCCATTACACGAACCGTCTGAGGTGAGACTGTCCGTGCGAACGGACCGTCTGGACAGCTTCTGCGTCGGCACGGCCCGTGACACGGCCCGTGTGGCGTGAGACGGGCCGTCTGCCCCTCCGTGTGGCTTCACTTGCACAAATTCTGATATTTTCGACGAAGGCCCTTTTGCGTTACGTCACTTACACAGTACACGACATGGTCCATCTGGTGTCAGACGGTCTGTGTGATGGTCCGTGTGAATCTCCTTGCACGATTTCCTTAAATTTCGACGAGTTGTCTTCCGAGTCACGTCAGTTACACGGCCCGTGACACGGTCCGTCTGGCGTCAGACGGGCCGTGTGAACTGTCCATGTGACACGACTTGCGCAATTATTTGCACCAAGTGTGGTGCCACGGTCGGTCACACGGACCGTGTAGCGTGAGACAGCCCGTGTGGGCCTTCCGTGGTCCAACACTTGGCCTTGTTATTCACTCGTTCCTTGTGCTTTCCTCAATTTCTCATGCCTTTGCTATTTTCCTACACAATATCAAAACATACCTATTAAACCAACAACAACGCTCAAGAACGCACAATAATTCTATGTCTTAAGCATCGTAAAAGTCTTATTTTCATGACTCATCACTTCACAGAGTGCGAGGGGCAGCACTAGAGGTTCTAGGGGTGGAGCTCGAGGTGGTGCTCGTGGTGGATCGCAGGTTAGTGGAGAGCGCCGAGTGTGTTATGCCATTCCAGGCCGTACAAAGGCAGAGACATCTGACGCTGTGATTACAGGTATTATTCCAGTTTGCCATCGTTCAGCTTCAGCATTATTTGACCCTGGGTCTACCTATTCATATGTATCCACTTATTTTGCTCATGATATTGATGGTGTGTGTGAGCCTCTTGATGTGCCTATTTTTGTTTCTACACCCGTGGGTGAATCTTTAGTGGTGGATCGGGTCTATCGGGGTTGTATTGTGGCGTTCTCAGGTAGGGAGACCCAGGCTGATTTGATCCTTCTAGACATGCTTGACTTTGATGTTATCTTGGGTATGGATTGGTTGTCCCCTTATCAAGCGATCCTTGACTGTTATGCTAAGATTGTGACTTTAGCGTGTCCGGGTTTACCCCAGTTGATGTGGGCAAGTGCTCTCAACTCTTACCCTAAGGGGGTTATTTCTTATGTTCGTGCTCGTCATATGATAGAGCATGGGTGTTTATCTTATTTGGCTCATGTACGTGATATTTCTAAGGAGTCATCTTCTTTAGAGACCATGAGGGTGGTGAGGGAGTTCATGGATGTGTTTCCTACAGATTTACCAGGTGTTCCTCCAGATCGTGACATTGACTTTGCCATTGATTTGGAGCCGGGCACTAAGCCCATATGTATTTCTCCTTATCGAATGGCTCCTGCAGAGCTAAAGGAATTGAAGGAGCAATTAGAAGATTTATTGAAGAAGGGGTTTATCCGGCGTAGTGTGTCGCCTTGGGGCGCACCAATGTTGTTCGTAAAGAAAAAGGATGGTACTATGAGAATGTGCATTGACTATCGTCAGTTGAACAAAGTGACCATCAAGAACAAGTATCCCTTGCCTCGTGTTGATGACTTATTTGATCAACTTCAGGGTGCCTCAGTGTTCTCAAAAATTGATTTGAGATCAGGGTATCATCAGTTGAAGGTTCGGGAGCCAGACATCCCTAAGACTACTTTCAGGACTAGATATGGGCACTATGAGTTTGTGGTTATGTCATTTGGGCTGACTAATGCCCCTGCCGCTTTTATGGAGCTGATGAACCGGGTGTTCAGACCTTACCTGGATTCCTTTGTGATTGTATTTATTGACGACATATTGGTGTATTCTAAGAGTGAGGCAGACCATGTTCGTCACTTGAGGGTCGTGCTCCAGAGATTGCGTGAGGAGAAACTGTATGCTAAATTCTCCAAATGCGAGTTTTGGCTTGAGTCTGTGACTTTCTTGGGTCATGTGGTGACTAAGGATGATATTATGGTTGATCCAGCCAAGGTTGCAGCAGTTCGTGATTGGGTGAGACCCACTTCAGTGACTGAGATTCGAAGTTTTATTGGGCTGGCAGGTTATTATCGTCGATTTGTGCAGGGATTCTCCTCTATCGCAGCTCCTTTGACTAAACTAACCCAGAAGGAAGTTGCATTTCTATGGACCGTTGAATGTGAGGCGAGCTTCAAGAGGCTCAAGGAGTTATTGACTTCAGCACCTATTTTAGCATTGCCCGAGGAAGGTGTAGCCTTTGTTTTTTATTGTGATACTTCGGGTGTCGGTTTAGGTGGAGTATTGATGCAGAAGGGAAGAGTTATAGTATATGCTTCGACAACTGAAGGTCCATGAGCGGAACTACCCTACTCATGATTTGGAGTTAGCCGCGGTGGTATTTGTTTTGAAGTTGTGGAGGCATTATCTCTATGGGGTGCATTGCGAGATCTTTACAGACCATCATAGCCTCAAGTATATTTTCTCTCAGCCTAATTTGAACATGAGGCAGCGCAGGTGGTTGGAGTTGCTGAAAGATTACGATATCTCTATTTTCTATCACCCTGGCAAGTCTAATGTGGTGGCGGATGCCTTGAGCTGGAATCTTTCTAGTATGGGTAGCTTGGCATATCTTAGAACGGAGGATAGGCCTTTAGCTTTGGAGGTCCAGTCTTTGGCTAGACAATTGGTTAGACTTGACATCTCCCCATCTCATAGTGTGTTGGCCTTCGTTGAGGCTAGATCGACATTAATGGATCAGATTCGTTATCATCAGTTTGATGATGATAAATTATGTGTGATTCGGGACAAAGTGTTGAGGGGCGAAGCTAAGTCAGTGTTTCTTGATTCTGAGGGGGTTTTGAGAATTAATGGGCGCATTTGTGTGCCTAAGGTAGGTGATTGGGTTCGCTTGATATTGGAGGAGGCTCATTGTGCTAAGTATTCCATTCACCCTGGGGTAGCAAAAATGTTTCATGATTTGAAGCAACATTATTGGTGGTATGGGATGAAGAGGGACATTGCGGAGTTTGTGTCTAAGTGTTTGAATTGTCAGCAGGTTAAGTATGAGCATCAAAAGCCAGGAGGTCCGATGCAGCGGATGCCCATTCCCGAGTGGAAGTGGGAGCGTATTACCATGGATTTTGTGACTGGATTACCCGTGACATTGGGCAAGTTTGACTCTATTTGGGTGATTGTAGACAGGTTGACCAAATCATCTCACTTTATTCTGGTAAGGATTAGCCACAGTGCGGAGCAACTAGCTAGGATATATATACGTGAGATTGTTAGATTGCATGGGGTGCCTATCTCTATTGTGTCAGATCGAGGTTCAGTGTTCACCTCCCAATTTTGGAAGGCATTACGGCATGGGTTGGGTACACGATTAGATATGCGTTCGGCATTTCATCCTCAGACAGACGGTCAGTCCGAGCGGACCATTCAAGTGTTGGAGGACATGCTTAGGGCATGCGTGATTGACTTTGGTGCTCGATGGGACCAACACTTGCCCTTAGCGGAGTTCGCTTATAATAACAGTTACCACTCCAGTATTCAGATGGCACCATTTGAGGCGTTGTATGGTCGTAGATATCGATCACCTATTGAGTGGTTCGACTCAGTCACCGTTGAGGCATTGGACACTGATTTGCTTAGAGATGCTAGGGAGCGGGTGCGCCTGATCCAGAGTCAACTATGGACAGCCCAGAGTCGGCAGAAGAGCTATGCTGATAGGAGAATTCGTCCCTTGGAGTTTATGGTTGGCGAGAATGTGTGGTTGAAGATATCACCCATGAAGGGTGTGATGAGGTTCGGAAAGAAGGGCAAGCTTAGCCCAAGGTTTATTGGCCCATTCGAGATTCTTAGGAGAGTAGGCGAGGTGGCTTATGAGTTGGCTTTGCCCCCTAGACGGTCAGCTGTTCATCCAGTATTCCATGTCTCTATGCTTCGAAAATACATACCAGACGAGTCTCACATTATTTCTTATGAAACCATAGAGTTGGGTCCGGATTTGACTTATGAGGAGGAGCCCGTAGCCATTCTAGATAGACAGGTTCGTAGGCTCAGGACTAAGGAGATCGCTTCAGTTAAGGTTCAGTGGCGACATCGGCCTATTGAAGAGGCTACGTGGGAGACAGAGTCAGATATGCGTGCTCGATACCCTCAGCTTTTGGAAGCTTCAGGTACTTTCTTCTACTTTATGTTCGAGGACGAACATGATTTTAGTGGTGGATGACGTAATGACCCATTAGAGTATTTTTTTAAAACAAATAAAATAAAATTAATTAGCCTTCTTGTTTTCTTAAAATATCCTGCTCGTAAATTTTAAATGGGTATTTTGGACTATTCGACAAAGTATAGCTACTAAATTCACGGGGGAAAGTTAGACATTTAATTTAATTAATGGACTAAAGTGGCAACTTATTCCATACTACTTGTCTGATAATTATTAAAATAAATAGTAGTATACCTAATCAAGTCAAGAAATAAGAGAAGAGGAAAAAGGGTTTGGAAAGATAAAATCGCCGGACGTCGACGTCAAACAGAAGCTGTCAAATTTCTATCAGGTACAACCTCGCTGCCATATGGATTTGTGAATTGGGTATAAGCATACCTCTAATGGAAAGAGACAAAAAAAAAATATATAAAGAAAGCAATGTTTTAATGTTTAACTTTTTCTCTTTTCAATGTATATTGCAACAATAGTGATTCTTGGAATTAGGAGCAAGACTAGTAGGTTTGAGTATAGGCCATTCATTGGACCCTTTTTTTAGTAGATTTAAGTGAAATAATTTACACTTTGAGATATTATGCTCTGCAAATTGGACTTCTCGTTTTGCCTCTGGTTTAGTTTTTGTTCTCTGGATATAACATTTTATTATTTGATTTTTGACAAATTAATAATAATAATAGGATAGTAGGTGTTAGATGTATCTTATTTTATAAATACCATTAGAATCATATTATTTGGAGAATTTAAGACTAAATTTTTAAACTTGAAATTAGAATTATTGAATTAGATGAGTTTTTAGGTCGGGGCTAGATACATAGTAATATGGATGTTGTTGGACTCCTTGTGATGTGTATGTTCCATTCTTGATAGAGGATTTTCATTGTGGGAGTTGAATTCAAGATTTGGTCCATTCGGTAGAAGTGTTCGAGTGTGGTTTCGACATCGAGGTAGGTTTGACTATCCTTCTTTGAGATTGGGATTGAGTTATTGAATATCCTTATGTTGTAATATATGGGATGAGATCATATCATGTGTTGGGTTGATAATTCTTATTGTGTTGCTTCGAGAGCATGTTAATCCTAAATTGAGAATAGTGCGAATATGACATGTTGAGAAAGGGAGAAAATTTGTGCTTGTTGAGAGGAATGTTGTTTCCATAATTGTGTCTTGCTTGCATACATCCTCATACTATATGTCATGACATTTTGGGAAGTTGTGAATGGTGATTTTTATTATGAGTCCTTGACCATGGGCACTTGGGTGGCAAGGTAGTTGATATATTGTGATTGAGGTATATGGCCTGCGAGGTCCCCATGGGTCCCCTTAATCTGGGAGCCTTAGCTCGACGGGGGTGTATATGACAGGCTGTGGACGATCTTGATACCACCTTGCATTGCATTGCACTGCACGACATTGCATACCATTTAATTTTACTACTTGTGGTTGTTTTGGTTGGCGTATATGAGATTATATGTTTACTTTGCTTGCGTGATCCTATATAAATTGGCGGTACCGATGCCGGACTGGTTTTTCTGTTGCAGGTGGAAGCGTTCCTAGATTATTTCATAGCTTATTCAATTTCAAATTCCCAGTCGGTTAAACCTACTGGGTACATATTATGTGTACTCACCCCTACTCCTTTCTCCCCCGCAGATTCTCGTCAGGATTATCCACGTGGTAGTTGAATTGTTCGTGTGCTTGGTTCATACCTGATCTAGTGGTGAGACTCAGGGCTTCGAGCTTCCATTGGATTCTATCTTAGTTGCTTAGTCTTTATTTCTATTCGAAGACTTAAATGCATTTATTTCTTTAGTTAGTTATTAGATGCTCTTTATACTCGTGACACCAGGTTTTGGGATATTATTTTTACGTGGTGACTATTTGTTTATTGAATATTTCTCCTTCTAGGGTGCATTTATTGTTGGGATTGAAATTAAGTGGTCTTTTAGTCATGACCCCATTTTGGGTCGTGACATTAAGGGAGCTAATTTACAGTTTTTTAATGGCCAAAAAGGAAGCCATATACACCTGTATACACGGATACACAGATATTGAATACAGAAGTGGATTGGATTACAAATCCAAATATTCATACAGGGATAAACGGGCTATAAGCCCAATCGCAGCAAGAGAGGGAATGGGCCTGGCAGAACCAATCTTTATAGAAATTAGGACAGGTGGAAATTGGGCCTGCCAAGCCCAATATTGTTTTGCCCTATGTTTATGCCTTTTAGTTGTGATATTTATTCGTTATTGTTCTAACTTTAACTCTAATATCAATTTAATATTTGTTTTATTTTTAATCTAATTAAATTTCCCCAAGAGTCAAACCATTTATGTTAATTTTATTTTAATGTCTTTGAATATTTTGGTGTTAAATTCTTTTTTTTTAAAATCTAGACTTTATGAAATTTCTCAAATGGTTCAAGTGTTTTCCCTCGAAATTATTCATGTTTCTTTTAATATTTAGCCACTTTCGTAGATTTTAAATTCTAATAATCTAGTCTTATTTGCTATTTGTTGGGATTAAAAAATGTGAGTAGATTTTAAATATTTTTTTCTTGATCATTTTTAAAATTTTTCACTTAGACTTTCTTCTAGTTATTAATTTAAATTAGTTATTTTTCAAAGTTAGTCAAAATTTCTTAATCGCCGGGTAACCACGTGTTAGCGGCTATTTCGAGTGCGTAAGACCTTCTTGAAGTGGAAATATGAACATGAATCTTTTTTTTTTGAATTTTAAAAGATTTTTTCTGTTGGAGTCTTTTAAAATATTTTACTAGTTTTTCTTGATTTTCCTTAAAAAATTAAGTGGCGACTCTAAATTTTTGAAGGTTCGGTTCTACTTAAATTGATTAATTAATAAATCGAATTTTTGAAATCTAAGTCATTTTTCGAAATAACATTCAGTAATTATTACTTTCATATTTCATTTAATTTGAATGTTTTACCAACTTTATCTCATACTACCTTTTCATCATTATGATAGATGTTATAGGAGAAATTGTTGCTTACAAACAAGGTGATAAATCCAGATGCTGAGTTATATTTATTATATTTATATGGACTAGTGCAAAAAATTATATATTTTTTAGAATAAAAAATATATTATTTATAAATTTGTGTTATGTTTAACTATGATAGCAAAGTAGATTTTTTTTTCTGTTCATGAATAATTTATTGTGAAAAAAATTTAAGAAAATATTTTCATTGTTTTTCAAATTCTTGAAAAATTCTTAAATTTTATGGCCATACATATTTTCCAACTTGGAACTAGAAAAAGGTCTAAATTTCATGGTCAAATATTCATAAATATTTAATAATCATTCTATAGTTTAAGTACAACATTATAGGTGAAAAAACTTTTTTTTAAAAAAAAATATAATAGATGATACACATATTATTGTCTATAAATTTTACTTTTATATAAATAAAGAACTCAATTTAACATTACATAACTTAAATTTAAACTCAACATTTTATATATTGAAATAAAAAGTAAGAAAAGTCATTTGCTTATTATGTGTAACACGCATAATAAAAAAATTTGACCACTGACAAACTAGGAAAAAATAATTAAAACATAGTAGAAAAAATATACGAAGAGGAGGGGGTGGGGGTACAAAACTAATGTTTTTAAAATATAATTAAATAAGTAGATGATACACATATTATTGTTCATAAATTCTAATTAAAGAGATGTGAACAATAAAATAGATTTATTTTATATTAATAAGAATAGAACTTGGTAATTATATTATGTTAAGTGATACGCTAATTAAAAGTCAATACTAGCAATTTAAAACATTATATATTATCTTTATTTATACATATTTGATTATGAGGGATTGAGAGAGGGTGGGGGGGGGGGAGTGGAGTGTAAGGAGAGACGAGATATATTTTATTGAGAAATAATATGATAGTTGAACATTTAAAAACATAATATCTTTCAACATATTCGATAAGATATCACAAGCAATAATATAAAATACTTATAAATAATAATTTACTATTATCCGCGCATCGCACGGGTACGTATACTAATTTTATTTAACAACCATCTAGTGTGTTTGGATAAATATGAGGGATAAAAACTTGTAACAGTTCTAGAATTTTTACCAAGATATATTCCACCACTACTCTTCACATTACTGCTATTCCCTCCGGTCTCTTTTAATCCTTACTATAAATAGATGATCCTTAATATATGTTATTTCACAAAATTGATGCATAAATGACATTGTTCTTCCTATTTTACCCTTAATAGTTAAAGAGAGTTGAAAAGAAATATTTGATCAACTAGAAGAACTAAAAAACAATTAATGTACATTAAATAAAGATAAAATAATAAAATCACTTTTTTCTTAAAACGAGTGCCATCACAAAAGGTGATATATATAAAAGAGACCAAAGGGAGTAAATGCTACCACCCATCATTATTAATTATTGTTGTCGTGGTCCACTAATATTAAACTATCACCACTCTCCTTAGTCACAATCTATCATCAATCATTGTTATCACAATTTATAAACATTGTAATTAATCACCATTATCATAACAATTACTAACACTATCAAGTCACAATGTGATAATTTACTAACGCTATCAAGTCACCATTCATCATCAATCACCACAATCAATCATTCTTACCACTATTTAGAATCATTGTCATCATTATCACAACAATCACTTATACTATCAACCATACACTACAAGCAACAACATTTATCGTCATCAGTATCTATTCCATCACCCATCAAAATTATTAATCACCACCCCCAAGTAGTGCTATACTTCAAATATAAGAGTACTTTTTATTTTAAAAAAGATGAATACTTTTGTCACGCCTTTCATTCAGTTCATGTACAGATATATATTCCAACCCACAATAAGTACAGGAATTATAGTACAATTAAATATCAGAGAATAGTATCCTCAAAAGAGTTAATTTTTGTTCCAATTCTATCATTTATGCTATTAATATTATCAGTGTCACTTCAAAGATAGATACTGCAATAACCCTTGAAAAATCGTGGTAGTTGATAAACTAATGTGTACTGTATAAAAAGCGTGAACAGTTAAACAGTTTTTGACAACTATATTAAAAGCGTGAACAACTAATTAAGAAGTAATAAATTAGTTGTTGAGTCTCTAAATGTCACACTCCAGGAGGGTACCCTTGGTGTGGTCGGGCACCCAGAGTCTATTGCTAGTCCCCTGAGCGAACCATTTGGCTTCATCGTCACCTCATATTCAATAGCGGAAGAAAATACTCAAAAAAAGACTGTAAAGTAAGTAAACTAAGTCTTTAATAAAATGGAAATTTCCAATAAACAAGAGTTGGAAAGAAAACAATACTCAACATCCTCTACTCAATGTCTATGAAGCTTCTACCTCTAATATCTAGATGGTACCATGACAGACCATGGTTACCCAACTCAAAAGAAAATAAAATAAATACTTAGTGAAAGTAAAAGGGCTCATCCGAAGGTAAGGAGGACTCACTGTCTCTGTAATCACGGATCTAAACTTCAACAATGCGTCTTTTGAAGTCCTCTAATACCTACCTCTACATCATAAAATGATGCAATTCAAAGGGGACGTCAGTACATAGAATATACTGGTACGTAAAATTGCTGGAAGGGAAAGGACATAATTAAATGAAGTAACTCGACTCAAAATGAACTCATCTCAACCCAGTAAAACATGCAAGTGCAAGAATAAAGTCATTCTTTGAAAATAACTCAAGAGTATGCACCTCACACCAAATCGTTCAAATTTTATAACAAAGTAATGCTCCTCAAAAGATACTCTAGTATGCAACTCAGTCAAATATGTCATGCAGATTAGGGAGTTCTCTAACCGACAGACATCCTACCACCCTCTTTGATGGTGAATAATAAACACGACGTCGTTGCTCGTCCGTCCATTACTTGCCAAGGTAAGGACGCCAACCTCTATATCATGAATCATGATCCATCAGCCCCGTCCATCGTTTTGGAACACGAGTTGTCAGAACGTGCTACACAACTATCCTACGTGGGCAATGTAGTTATGGGGTTTTGAGTCATTTATACTCAACCCAACTCAGTGCTTAATACTACTCCCCAAATATTTTTTTTAAAACTCATCTCAAACATGATCATCATCTTCCATCAATAAATATATTTTAAAAATTTATTTATGTCATCATCAAATATTTACTCAAAACGTCATTTAAATCAATGCTCAAATTCATAAAAATACATCAACCACCAAGTGTTTTCTTTTGAAAACATATGCTTCAAAATTCTTTACATATCTTCAAGACTCTTTCTTAAATTAACATTTATGCTCAAAACTCATTTTCATGCAGACTCAGTAAAATATGCTCAAAAATCATCCTTGCTTAATACACGAAACAACTATCAATCTCAATTTAAAATATGCATAAAAAATATTAAATGAAATCATCAATTAGGGTTCAGTTCATGTGAATGAAGACATGTATATGTATCCAATCAAATACTCAACTCAACATCATCATCAATATATTCTTATCTACTGAAATGATATATAACTCATGGATTCAATTCGGAAACTCAAGAAAAACTCAAATTTAACTCAACTCGAATCAAAGTATGTGAAGGCGCATGTGGACGAACTCAATCCAACGTTGTGTTACCCTTACATACCTGGGATGAAGGTAGATGATCAACTTGGCAGGAATTCGGCTTGAATTCCTTGAATCCTCGCTCTTCTCTTTTCTCTTGAGCCCTAAATCTTTTTGTTAAGGGTTTTGAAAGGACTTAGAATAGGGTTTAAAACCCCTTTTATACTTGAAATGACCTATTTTGATCATGAATTAAGTCCAGGAGGGGTTTGGAATGGTCTAGAATTCCCCTCACGAAATTTGAAAAAAGTCCATCTCGGGACATGGGGTTCGCGATGTGGATAGCTTTTTTTTGGTATTTTTCGCCAAAAATTTTCTGAACAAGGTTTCTAATCTCATATAAAATTCTTAGAATAAAATCAAATGTTGGTCTGTGACGATGGCACATCGCGACCCTGTCGCACACCTACATTAGTTCGCATTTTCGCGTCGAAAAATTATCTTTTGATTCAGATGCTCTAAAAATCAACGGAGATCACTTTTTCACTCAATGTTTTTATGCTGATTGCAAATTTGGCCTCGGATTGCCATCAGAATATGAGAAGACACGTTATATGCCCATCTCTCATCTAGGGGTATTTTGGTAATTTTGTCGGGTGTTACATTATCCCCTCCTTGGAATCATTCATCCTCGAATGATGAGTGGAGATGGACATCAAGGCATGAATAACCATTGAAAGCTCCCCTTAATACTCACTCAATCAATCAAACTCTCGACTCCTCATCGACCTTAACTGTCTCTATTGAGACTCAGGAATATACACATCAAGAACTTAATTACTCAAATCCTCCAACTCATGGGTGAACATCGACTCAAGAGTAGGAAACTTAACTCATTAGAGGACATCATCATTTGTAGCTTGTAACTCTTATCAAGGCCTAAGTCTCACTGCACACTGTTACTCCAAGTCACCATGTTCTACCTCGTAAATTAATCATATTTCTATAATCTATCCCGTAATGTTCTCATTTTATACCTTAGACGCCTTACTGATAGACACGAATGGAACATCAGAACTTAAGCAATTCGGATCATTCGAACACCTCATCAGTCAATTGTTCGGACTCAAGAAGGAAGCCATCAATTCTAATCGAGAATGGGACCATCAAGATGCATAAGACTCCATAGGTAATCTCTTAAACTTCTCACCTCATCTCAACTATGCTCCTCTTCACGACACTATACCTCATCAATTTAAAGCTTATAACTCCTATTCAAATATCTACCTAACCATATCCTCTTATACCGTTCAAACCTATTCCTAAGCCTTAAAGTGTTACTCCTAAGATGATCATATTTCTACAAAGCTAAACCTCAATTCAAGCTCCATACCTCCTCAGGGATTTTCATTTAGCAAATGCTACTCTCTCTCACAACTCTAATACATCTACCTAGAACACTCACTCAAAAGTCATTAATAGCCTTTTCTAATCACTCATATAATGACATCTACACCTTCAAGCCTATCATTCTAACCAGTTTAACTGTATCTGAGAATTATCAAGCCTACTCAACACTTCTACCTCCATCATTGAATGAGCTCTCACTCAAAGACACACCAACACACTTCTTGCCTAGAGACACTCTTACCTATCTATTGCACATCATAAGGTCTTATCTCTCTCTTTCTCCATATCTATACCCTTAATAAAAGAATGACATCATAATCATCGCATCGAAGAACATTCACCATGACTCATTAGTAATGACTCATCTACTATTATCAACATCAATATCAAGACTAGAAACAAGGATCATTAGAAAGGTTTAGAGCGAAAGGATCATAAGCACGATACATTCGAGGAATTCGATATGAGAGCATTCATAACATGATACCATCTCATTAGCATTTTAGGACCTATCATGAGTTTATGGAGTTAAACATGCTATGAAACTTAATTTGTACGACAAAAGGTTGGGAACTCTGAGATTCGCAAGATAAAAGTACAACTATGACTCCTCATCCTCAAAACTCAACATGAACATGTATCGACATCGAGTGCATGGGTCTAGGTCATGGGCACAGTTCTCATATGCAAGATAGGAATAAAGCATTACCTTAACTTAGATGTAAGGAGTATAACAGATAGGAAAACATCAATGTATCATCCAGGTCAACTCATCACCATCGAAAACTCAAGACCCACTTTAGTTTATTAACTCCTCTTTTCCCTTTAGCTCAAAGGTCCAATCCCTAAGTGTGCGAACCAATCCTCTTTACTAAGCTACAGGTATATCTCTTCATATGATTGGGGCATTGCTATCCACAAGAACATCTTACACTCTCCTGTTATACTATACTCAAAGATATAAAACCGCTATTAGAACTTTCCTCTGAGGTACTACTCTTAGCTTCCTCCTAGCCTTATAGGCATCTTTCTATGCTTACTACTCTTATTAGCATATATAATAGCTTTCTACAACTCTTATCATCTAACCTCTTTGTTTAGTCTGCTAACATTCAACTTCTAAGCTCCCATATAATGGACTACAAAACTCTTAGATTACATCATCGTCATTCATACATAATTCCCATCAACCTACTTACTAAGGGTGACAAAGCATACTTACAATCACTTATTCCACATCAACAACTCAAATACACTAGCTAGGTTCTCATAGAAAGTCATGCCTTAGAGCTTCACACAACTTTACTCTATCACGAATACACATCTTAAGCCTCTTCTTATATAGTGTTTCCTCCCCAATTTACTATCTCCATCTAAGAGGTACCTCTACTATATCCGTAGCATCATGCTCCTTGCCAGTCAACATCTTCATATTGAACACTCACTACAGCAAGAATCTTAGAGCAAGTCTCTAACGAAGAGTATAATATCATCATGCTATCTCCCTCTTCACATAACTCCCCAAAATTCAAGTTTAGGGATTAGTGCTAACATGCACATCACACACTTCCCTCATATCATACCAACCTATCACTACTAGGTAACTATTTAGGAACACAGGCCCACTAAACTCTCATAGCGAATACTCGATCAACACATCCCCTCTTAACAACTCAAGTACCATCTACCCATTCACCAAACCTCCTTATCTAGCTAAGCTCATAACTCTATGAATCTCATGGGGCTCTCACCTTAGAATCATAAGCCTAGTTTAGACCTATCACATTGAAAGCACTCTGTTTCCCTATTCAACATCTATGTTTCCCCCTTTACCATAAACCTCTTCCTAGTTTGAGCACACTCCAACTCATCCCAATAATAACTCTCTCTATACCTCATCATGAACATCAAATAGTACTTACTACTCTCTAGTGAAAACTTAGGGGGGATAAAATCATTACTACATTACTTACCTGAGGGACATATGACTCTATTTACAAGCCCCAGTCAACCACCATACTCACTATTTAGTCTCCTGTTCTTCTTTGTCGTCCTGTTAACTTAGGTAATAACTCTACTTATGGTTTACAAGACCTCAAATCACACACTTAGGTGGTAACATTAAACTTCGAGAGATATAAGTTTCTCTCTCTCATTGATAACATCAAAGGCAAGCTTCGGATAAGAGGGCCTGGGTTACATCTCGATTAGCTCAACTAAGTAAGCCATGATATTTTTATGGTGTGTTTGCACAAAACAATCTCTATAGGCCCTCTCAGCTAAAATAGTATCACCACTTTGAGTAGATGCACTGAAAGGTTAAGGAAGACACTTGGGAGTTCAATCGAATTACTAGCCACATAAGGGGACACAACTGATGGAATAGCACTAGGATCTACCAATACAAAACAATCAAGAGTAAGGACTTGATCCATACCTATCACAACATCCTGTAGTGTTTTTCTGATCTAGGTGAATACCACGACACACAACTCGTCTATGGCCTCGCTCGTGCTAGAAGTAGCATCTCTCTGATTTCCTCTAACTAGTGGTGTAGATATATTGGGTTGGGCTTGGTTGGCCCATTTTGGACAATCCCTCCAAAAGTGACCCTCTTGGCCACACTTATAGCATTCCTCAGTACCCTTTCGACAATTTCCTAAATGAAGTTTGCCACACTTTCCACATGGTGGCTTTTCTTTATGGCCTCGAGCCATACTTCCTTGGGATGGAGGATTCCGAACCCTAAAAGGTTGGTTTCTCCTCGGCCTCAGATTATATCTACTATTAAATGTGGGTGCACTCATTGGTGGTGGCGCATAATTCCAGGGTCTCTGTAAAAAGGAGGACCAATTTCTATTCCCCTGCTTATGCTTACTACGCTCATGTCTTATTGACTAAACCTTTTTGCTCCAAGGTTCTTCTATCTCATTCTCTTTGTCCTCTTCTACCCATCGAGCATATGTAACAAGCTGAGTAGTAGGCTCAAGCCCCTTAGTGCTGATGACATTCCTCAGATTCACGAAGCATTTGGAAGGCGTAGTATGCAAACATGTAACAGACGATTTAGAACAGAGATTTTCTAGAGCTTAACTCTGTAGCACGAATAAGACTAAGAAAGAAAGGTAACAATTCTTAATGTCCTATAGCCTCTCTATATGGATGTGGCGCGCTTCATACCAATAATAAAGACTGTACTATACATAGCTTCATAGACTCCCTAGGACACTTGAACTCTGTGCTCTGATACTAAGTTTGTCACTCTTCCGGAGGTTCCTTTGGCATGGTCGGTACTCAGAGACTATTGCTAGTCCCTGTTGGCCTCATCGTCATCTCATATTCAATAGCGTAAGAAAATACTAAAAGAAAAGACTATAAAATAAGTAAATCAAGTCTTTAATAAAAAGGGAATTTTCAATAAACAAGAGTTGGAAAGAAAACAATACTCAACATCCTCTACTCAATATCTATGAAGCTTCTACCTCTAACATCTAGATGGTACCATGACAGGCCATGGCTATCCAACTTGAAAGAAAATAAAATAAATACTTAGTAAAAGTAAAAGGGCTCCTCCGAAGGTAAGGAGCGCTCACCATCTCTATAATCATAGACCTAAACTTTAACGGTGCGTCTGCTGAGGTCCTCTAATACTGCCTCTGCATCATAAAACGATGCAATCCAAAGGGGACGTCAGTATGGACGTCACTACATAGAATATACTAGTATGTAAAATAGCTGGAAGGGAAAGGGCATAATTAAATGAAGTAACTCAACTCAAAATCCACTCATGTAAACCCAGTAAAACATGAAAGTATAAGAACAAAATCATGCTTTGAAAATATCTCAAGAGTATGCAACTCACACCAAATCGTTCACATTTTATAACAAAGTAATGCTCCTCAAAGATACTCTAGTATGCAACTCAGTCAAATATGTTATGCAGATTAGGGATTTTCTCTAACCGATAGATATCCCACCACCCTCTTTGATGGTGCACAATGAACACGACATCGTTTCTCTCCCATCCATTACTTGCTAAGGTAAGGACGTCAACTTCTACATCATGAATTATACTCCATCAGCCCCATCCATCTTTTTGGAACAGGAGTTTGCAGAACGTGCTGCACAACTATCTTACGCGGGCAACATAGTTCTGGGTTTGAGTCATTTGTACGCAACCCAACTCGATGCTCAATACTACTCCCCAAAACATTTTCTTTAAAACTCATATCAATCATCATCATCATCATCATCATCATCTTCCATCAATAAATATATTTTAAAAATTTATTTATATCATCATCAAATATTTACTCAAAATGTTATTTAAATCAATGTTAAATTTCATAAAAACTCATCAAACACCAAGTGTTTTCTTTTTAAAACATATGCTTCAAAACTCTTTACATATCATCAAGACTCTTTCTCAAGTCAACATTTATGCTCAAAACTCGTTTCATGCAGACTCAGTAAAATATACTGAAAAATCATCCTTGTTCAATAAAAAAACAACCATCAATCTCAATTTGAAAAATGCATAAAAATATTAAATGAAATTATCAATTAGGTTCAATTCACGTGAATGAAGACATGAACATGTATCCAATCAAATACTCAACTCAACATCATCATCAATATATTCTTATGTAATAGAATGATAAATAATTCAAGGATTCAATTCGGGAACTCAAGAAAACTCAAACTTAACTCAACTCGAATCAAATTATTTGAAGGGGCACGTGGGGGAACTCAATCTAACATTGTGTTAGCCTTACGTACCTGGGATGACGGTAGACGATCAACTTGGCATGAATCCATCTTGACTTCGTCGAATCCTCGCTCTTCTCTTTTCTCTTTAGCCCTAGGTCTTTTTGTTAAAGGTTTTGAAAGGACTTAGAATAGGGTGTAAAACTCTTTTTATACTTAAAATGACTTTTGATATATATTAAGTCCAGGAGGGGTTTGGAAAGGTTTAAAATGCCCCTTATGAAATTTGAAAAAAGTCTGTCTCGGGTAATGGTGTTCGCGACGCGGACAGGGTTTATTTTCGATTTTTCACCAAAAATTCTCTGAATGAGATTCCTAATCCCATAGAATTTTTTTTATAATAAAACCAAATGTTGGACCGCGACGATGGCACGTCGCAGCCCTATTGCACGCCTACGTTTGTTCGTGTTTTCGCGTTGAAACTTTATCTTTTGATCCGGATGCTCTAAAAAACAACTGAGAGCACTTTTTCACTCAATTTTTCATGCTGATTCCAAATTCGGCCTCAGATTTGCCATTGGAGTATGGAAAGACACGTTATGCACCCATCTCTCTTCTAGGGGTAATTTGATGATTTTGTCAGGTGTCACACTAAAGCTCTCTAATTGAGTGTTGTTCAAGGAGCAATTTCTTAAAACAATCCTTTGTTCTTCCTAATTTCTTGTTGATTCTTCTAGAGTTGTATCATTGGTATCATAGACAACATTTCTTTGATATGTGAGATGGTGATCATAACACTAGGTTACAAAAAAATGCACAGGGGGATTGACAATTTGAAAGGATCCATGGAAGAAATAGTTGGAACTATCGAATTGAGCAAAATTGTTGACATCAAAATTGTGAATGCCATTAATAAAATCAAGAAGGTAATGGAAACAATGACTATTGGTAATGAAAATCTAGGAAATGGAATAATAAAGGCATCAATTGAGGATAAAGGGCAAGTTTCAGGAGTTGTGAGGATGAATCTCGATACGCGACAGAGGCACATTGCGCCTCTGTATCGGACTTACACTTGGTTTTTTTCAATTTTTTTTGATGGGATTGAAAACGTCGTTCGGGAAATTTTTGGAGAAAAATACACTTGTAGTTGATCAGTCGGCAATGTAGACTAGGTTATTCCGAAGCTAAAAACATCTAAAATTTGTGAGGGGCATTCCGGACAATTTCTAACCCCTTATAAACTTTATATACAATCAAATTAGGTCGTTTTATGAATTTAAAAGGGTTATAAACCCTATTCTAAGTCCTTTAAAACCTTTAACAAAAAGATTAGGGCTTGAGGAAAGAGGAGAAGAGCTTGAGATTTGAGTAATTCAAGAGAAAATCTTTGAAGCGATTGTTAAGAGCTTCATCTCAAGTATTTAAGGCTAAAAGTATGAGATTATCCTCTCATGTGCCCCAATGGTCATAGAGGAGTTGAGTATTCATGAGTACCCATACATGTTCTTAAATTGATTTTCGAATATCTTCTTATAAATTATGTCTATTTTCATGTACTTATGTATGTTGATGATCATCATAAACTTATTTTCTTGAATTGGATATTTTCATGAGAAATTGCATAACCCTACATGTTAACGTTTGAAAGCATGCATGAATGAGTCTAGGGGTGGAGTGTAGAGCCTTGACGTGAGATTGTTGATGGTGATTGTGAATGATGATGAGTTGATAGAACTTGATAGCCTTGTGAGTCTCCATAAATAAACTCCATTGATTTGTCTATTCAATTGTTCCCTAACGATTATTCTAAGCCGTGAGCTATTGATTGATATGTTCTTGATGAGAGGGTTAAAGTCCCTAGAATTTGATTGATTTGATTGGATTGATTGTCTTATTAGCATTGAGTCATATAAGAAATATTGGTCGCTGAAAAAGTAAGAGTTAGTCCAACTCGAACTCGTCAAACTACGTAGCCAAATTGAGGAGAGGATTAGAACATCACATTACATTATGGGTTCCCTCCTGAGAGAGTCCCTGAAATAATTGAGGCTTGTTAATTGAAGTTTCCCTAGTGGATTCGAGTCGTTCTCTAACTGGAAAGTATAGAACGCTTGTAGCAACACTGGGGGGATGTTGTACAATCACTGGCGCATAAGTGATTGTTTTCGGATAAGAGAAACTCCTAGAAAGTTCCTACCTTGAGTACTCAGAGTGGAGATAAGATGAGATAAGTTCCTTTGAGATGAGTCTGGTTTGATTGATGAGGTCAATTGGTTGATGGGTCACTTGTCTACTCTTTATTCTTACATTAGATAGACATCCGAAATGTTGATTGTTTGCTATTTCTAAGTTGATATTGTTCCATATTATTCTACCTGTGTCTATTTTATTCAGCTATTTTACATACCGTACATTCCACATACTGACACCACACCGTGCTGCATCATTTCATGATGCTGATACAGGGATTAGAAATCGTCCATAGACACACCGTTGAGGATTCGAGACATTCAGCCGATTGGTGAGCCTCCCCTACTCTGGAGGATTCACTACCTTTATTTCATCTTGTTTTTGAGTTAGACTAGACTTGTCTTATATTTTGATTTCGGTAGCCATGGGTATGTGATTGGCACCACTTGATTAGTGATAGAGGCTTCATAGATGATAGTCGGACGTTGATGTTGAGATTGTGACCTAGTTCTTCCTACTAGCCTTTATTATTAATCTATTATTCTTTGATACATTAGATGAGATGAGCCCATTTACTATCATTTACTTCCGTTGATCTGTAGAGTTCTATGTTTGAATGGATGTGATGAGGCCAAGTGGTTCTCTTGGGGACTAGCAATAGTCTCTGGGTGCTAGCCACATCCCGAGTATCCTCTCGGGGCATGATAAACTTGGTATCAGAGCACGAGTTCAAGTGTCCTAGGGAGTCTATGAAGCCGCGTCTAGTATAGTCTTGTTTATGTGTGTTGTCGACCTCACTTCATAAGCAGGAGTCTATAGAACATTAGCAATTGTTGCACTTTTTCCTTATTCAAATTTTATGTGATAGAGTTAAACTCTAAGAAGGCTTTCTTCTGACTCGTGCGTTACATGTTTTCAAAATTATGTCCATGTTTCCAAGAAGAGCTAATGAGGTGAACGAGAGCCCAGCCAGATAGAATGTTAACCAACCCAAGCCCCAGGGTCAGGATGAACCCATAAGCCCAGCCGTCCCTGCCGTGCCACCACTACTGCCTGACATTACTAATGCTAAGCTTTGTTAGGCCCTCCAAACTTAGGCGCAGGCTGTGACAACACTGGTTGATAAACAGGGAGCATACAAGCGGGGTGTTCTAATTATATTTGGAGACCTTGAGTTCTTTAGGGTGAACCCACCTATGTTTAAGAGGTCGATGAGGAATAGGAACATAAGTCACTTTCAAGTAGAGCCTCATAACCTTAGAGCTTAGAAATCTAAGTCATAGGCTAGTGCGGTTCAAGGTTCTTGAGGCAAGCCACCTTGTCGCACATGTGGCAAACGTCTCCTGGTAGAATGCCGTAAGGGTAGTGATGGATGTTACAAGTATGGCCAAATAGGACACTTCTAGAGGAATTTTACTAAGTGGGCCAAAAGAGCTTAAGCTTCTACCCCAACACCCAATGTTTGAGAGGATTAGAAAAGTTCTCCAGATGTCACTCCAGATGTCATGACCGGTATGATTTGAGTCTTTACTTACGTTCGATGTTATCCATGAGGGAGAAACTCATGTCTCTAAAGGATTTAGTGTTACCACCTGAGAGTGAGATATGAGGTCTTATACCACCTTGAGTAGAGCTGTCATTCAAGAGCTACAATGATGATGATAAAAGGAAAGGATGAGATATTTAGAGTGATAGTCGATTAGGGATTGTAATTAGAGTTATATACCCATTATGTAAGTAATGAAGTGACGAGTCGATTACAATAAGTTTGATGAAAGAGTCATAAGTACCCTATGAGTATCATACTGAGGTAGTTAGTGTTGGAAGGCATTATGGCGTGCTCAAAGCTAGAAAGATTTCTATGTTGACGTATCTCGATATTTATATTGTGAGGGTGAGACGTGGATGCTGAATAGAGGTATGAAGTTCTTTCAATGTGATAGATCTACACTAGGCTTATAATTTTTAAAAAAGAGCCCTATGAGGTTTATATAGTTATGAGCTTAGCTAGGTAAGGGGGTATAGTGAGTGGAGGAATGGTACTTGAGTTGCGAAGAGGGGATGTGTTGAGTGAATACCTACTATGAGATTTTAGTAGGCTTATGCTCCGAAATTTGCCTAGTAATTGTAAGATTGGTATGATATTGAAGAGGTTTCTGATAGATGCACATGTTAAAACTAGACTCTAAGCTTGAATGTTGAGGAGTAGTGGTAAAGAGGAGACAACATCATGAGAGTGATAGTTTTAGTTAGAGATTCGCCCTAAGAGGTTCACCATAGTGTGTGTTTGAGATTAAGGTGTTGGCCTGCAAGGAGTGTGATATTATGAGTATGGTATAGGTGTCGTTAGATAGAAAGAGAGAACTGAGGACGAAACATGTGATAGGAGAGGTTAGATTCTTAGAGTTGTGGGATGTGGTTATCTATACCATTAGAGTAGCAAATATAGAGAAATTTCCCTAGCGACAGGAGGAAGCTAAGGGTGGTATCTTTGAAGGGAATCTTATTGGCTATTTTATATATGTGACTATAGTGTGATAGAAGAAGTTTAACACACCTATTCTCATGGATAGTGATTCCTCGACCGTGTGGAGGTATATGTGTATAGCCTAGTAGAGGAAATTGATTCAAAAAACTTGAGAGATGACCCTTGAACTAAGGGGGAGATGATGATGCAGTGGACCAAAGTAGATCTTGAGTTTTTGATGGTGATAGGTTGATTTGGATGAGGCATCAATTCTTTGTTGTCTCATATATTTCTTATACTTCAGTGCATATGATACTCTATTCCTATATAGTATATGACTGTCATGCCTAAAGCCTAGTCCCATGTACCACTTTTGATTGTCATTCATGTTGATTTGTAAGGGTGGAAACAATGAATCCATTCATTAATTTTGATCTTACCCCACGGATTTAGGAGTTTTCACTCCTGTGTTAAATGAGATGTGACTTGAGTTTTATACTATGGATAGTTCTGTGAACCTAGAATGAATCTCGATAAATGAGGGAGATTGTACTTTATTACGAACGTTCTCAAGTAAGATTTCTCAATTAATCATCCTAATGATCTTCGTTCCAAGTTCATTGAGTGACCCTGTTTTCCAGTCGCGATAGAAATGTTGATGAGAATAGAAGAGTGATGGCTGATGAGAGGGAGTGAGGGTTCTTCATTCTGATGTCATCTTATGCATGCCTCGACCTTTCGTACGTTATGCCATTGTTGATTGTAGGATGTAGAGTACCAAGTTTTAGACGTATAATCGTGCTTATTTGGTATGAGGAGGTAGTAGTTAGGGTTTCGCCAAAGGGGGAGATGACGAGTCCCTTTAGGCCCAAGTAGTGATGCTGATAGTAGTAGACGGAGAATAAGGGTAGATGAGGAGGAGTAAATGTATCCTTTAGATGACATTGGTGTTGTACTTGTATCGTGTAGGGATAGAGATAGGGAGGAGGGGGGAGAGATGAGACCTTATTACGGGCAATAGATAGGTAAGAGTAAATTAGAGTGTCTCTAGATAAGAATATGTTGGTGTATCTTTGAGTGAGATCTCATTGAATGGTGAAGGTATAAATGCTTAGTAGGTTTGAAATTTCTTAGATACAGTTGAAGTGGTTAGATTAATAGGATTGAATGCGTGGTTGTTATTATGCAAGTATTGATGATAGATTATTGCGGATTTCGTGAAAAGGGTTTCAAGTAAGGATAGTGGGGTAGTGATTAGGACTAGTGATCTTTTAAGGGAAGTCCCTGTGAGAGTATAGAGCTTTAGTATTGAGGGTTAGCCTTGTATGGATATGATCATCTTAACAATAGTACCATGAGGCTCAGATTTAGGCTTGAATGAAATAAGAAGATGTAGATAGGTAGGGAATTTAATAGGAACCATAAGTTTAAGTTTATGGAGTAGAGTGCCATAAAGGGGAGCACAATTAAGGTGGAGAGTTGAGCTTGAGAATGCCCACAGAGTCTCGTATACCACAATGGTCCACTTTCTCGATTAGAGTTGATGACTTCCTTCTTGAGTTCAAAAAACTGATTGACGAAGTGTTTAAATGATCGAATTGATTAAGTTTCAATGTTCTATTCGTGCCTGATAATGAGAATATTGAAGGCAATGTTCTCACCTTTGGATGTAATTGATGTTTCTATCCTTGAATTGATATGTCTATTCTTGAGTCTGAATAGAGTTGGTTGAGATTGATGAGGAGTCGAGAGTTGGATTGATGGACGTGAATATTGAGATGAGTCTTGAGTTTATTCGTGCCTTGACCACATTTACTCATCATTCGAGGATGAAAATTCCAAGGGGGAGATAATATATGTGATACCCGACAAAATTACCAACATACCCCTAGGAGAGGGTATATGCGAAACACATCTTCCAATACTCGTATGAAAAATTCGAGGCTGAATTTGTGATTTCAACACGAAAAATTAAGTGGAGAGATAGTCTCGGTCGATTTTTAGAACGACCCGATCAAAAGATAATTTTTTGATCTGAAGCGCAAGATAGTGTTGATGCGCGACAGGAGCACGTCGCTCCTGTGTCGCAAACCTGCACTTAATTTTTTTTGGAAAATATTCAACGGGATTGAGAAAAATCGTTCAGATACTTTTTTTAGAAAAGCACAGTACGTGACAAGTCCGTGTCGCGGACTGGGTTTCTCTGAACTGGAAAAAAATTATAAATTTTTCAAGGGGCATTCCATTCTATATTCAACACCTCCCAAACTCTATACACGATCTAATTAGGTTGTTTTGACATAAAAAAGGTCTAAAACCCCCATTCTAAGTCCTATTCCAATAATCTAACAAGGCTAGGGCTTGAGGAAAGAGGAGAAGAGCTTGAGGTTGAGCATTCGAGAAGAGATCCTTGATGTGATTGATTGATAACTTCATCCTAGGTATGTAAGGCTAAACTAAAAGCATGAGATTGTTCTTTCATGTGCCCCATAGATGGTCACAGATGAGTTGATGGTTCGAAGAGTCTACATATATGATCCTTGATGTTTTTTCTTAAAAACTTATTTAAATTCTCATGTTTTCCCTATGTTGATGATCATCATAAACTTGTTTTCTTGAATTGAACATTTCCATGAAGAATTGCATAACCCTGCATGACTATTTCTGAAAGCATGCATAATGAACTTAAGAACTAAGTCTTGAGCCTTGAGTTGAGATTGCCTATTGTAATTATGATTGTGACTAGAGAATAATGATGAATTAATAGAACTTGATAGTCCTCGAAGTCTCTATAAATGAGCTCCACCAATGTATCTATTCGATTATTACTCTAATGATTGTTCTAAATCTTGAGTCATTGATGTGAGGGCATAAGTTCCTATGAGATGATGATTGATGAGAGGGATAAAGTCCCTATGAGATGTTGATTGATGAAAGGGTTAAAACCCCCATGAGATTGATTGATGATAGGGTTAAACGTCCCTATGATTGGATTGGATTGATTTTCTTATGAGCATTGATTCATGAGAGGAGTACCGAGCATCGAAAGAGTAAGAGTTAGTCCGACTTGCACTCGTCAAACTACGTCGCCAAATGTAGTGAGGATTAGAGCCATCATACTACATTGTGGTTCCCTCTTGATTAGAAGTCCCTTAAAATTAATAGAGGACTTAGTTGATTGTTGTTTCCCTTAGTGGATTTGATTCGTTCCCTACCTAGCAAGTTTGGAATAATTGTGGCAACATCAACTTGACTGTTTTACATTTATTGACTCATAAGTGATTGTTGTTGGATAAGAGAAACTCCCATAAATTCCTACCTAGAGTACTCTGAGTCGAGATGAGATGAGTTCCATTGAGTTGAGTTGAGTTCTGTTGATTTGATTGATGAGGTTGATGGGTCACTTGTCTACTCTTGATTCTTGCATAGATAGACATTTGATGATTTGATTTGATTTGATGATTATTCTGAGTTGATGATTATTTCATATTATTCTACCAGTTTCTTTTTCATTCAGCTATCTTACATACCATACATTCCACGAACTGGCGCCACTCAGCGCTACATCATTTTATGATACAGATACAGGGATTAGGGATCGTCAATAGATGCATCGGTTAAGATCTAGGACGTTCAGCTAATTGGTGAGCCTCCCCTACTCCGAAGGGTTCACTGCCTTTATTTTTTCATGCTTTTGAGTTAGACTAAACTTGTCTTATAATTTAATTTTCGGTAGCCATAGGTCTATCATTGGGACCACTTGATTAGTGATAGAGGCTTCATAGATGATAGTCGAACATTGATGTGAAGATTGTGTGCTAGTTCTTTCTACTATCCTTCTATTATTATATATATTATTTGAGATATTAGATGAGATGATCCTATTTACTTACTTTTACTTCTGCTGATCTGTAGAGTTGTCGAATTGAATAGATGTGATGAGGCCAAGTGGTTCATTTGGGGACTAGCAATAGTCTCTATGTGCTGGCCACGTCTTGGGTACCTTCCCGGGGAGTGAAAAACTTGGTATCAGAGCACAGAGTTCAAGTGTCTTACGGAGTCTATAAAGCCCTGTCTAGTCGAGTCCTTATTATTGGTGTAAAGAGCTCCACATTCATAATTTGGAGGGTATAGGACATTTAGGAATTGTTTCACTTCTTTTATGTTCTAAATGATGCGATGGAGTTAGACTCTATGAAAGGTTCTTCTCTAATTCATGATGTACGCATTGCAGAGTTATGATCACGCCTCTCAGAAGGGCCGTCAAAGGTAGGGAATATCCCGCTAGGCAGAATGTTAACCCACTTGAGCCTCAAGGACATGAGGAGCCTGTGAAGCCAGCTATCCCTGTTGAACAGCCCCCGCAAGATAAGGTCTCCAATGCTGAGCTACGCCAGGCTATTCAAACTCTAGCCCAGGCTGTCACAGCACCTGCTTCAAGACAAGGAGAGGGTAGACAGGATTCCTATGACACCTCTAGAGTCCGGGAATATTTGAGGATGAATCCACCTAAGTTCACATGGTCTATATCTATTGAAGATCATGCGAACTATATGGAGGAGCTTCAAAAGGTGTTCAAAGTGATGCATGTGATTGAAGTGGACAGGGTTGAACTGGCTGCTTACCAACTCAAGGGTGTGGCAAAACTATGGTTCAACCAATGGAAGAAAGGTAGAGGAGATGATGCTCCATTGTTGACTTGGGCAATGTGCGAGGAAGTTAACACAACTATCTTATACTCTAGACATGGTTGCTCACATGAGGGGAAGAATGGGGATGTATGTCGATGAGTTGAATAGAGGACCCAAGAGAGATGGGAGGGGAGCAATACTTGTGAGTGATATGGATATTGGGAGATTGATGACATTCGTGCAATAAGCCGATGAGGAGAGACAACTAGATAAGGAAGACTTCAGACGTAAGAGAGCAAAGACATCCAGCCATGAGGTGGGAAGAAAAAGTAATGGTAACTGATTCCTAGCACCATCATCTTCTAGTGCACCTGTGCATAGAGGCAGAAATGAGCAGAGATCTCAGAATGTTGGAACCCATGGATCTCAGTCACAAGCTAATATGGCTCAAGGATCACTGGGTAAACCACCGTGTGGCAAGTGTGGCAAAATGCACTTGGGGAGATTTCGTGAAGGGAATGATGTATGCTATAAATATGGCCAAGAGGGTTACTATCAGAAGGACTGTCCAAAGTCGGCTGATCGGGCTTAATCTTCTACACTAGCCCCGCCAACTAGAGGAAACCAGAAGGGTGCTATGTCAAGCGCAAGCGAAGCTACAAACCATTTGTATGACATAGTAGTCGCCAAGATCACGAGAACTCCCCAGATGTTATGACAGGTATGATTCGAGTATTAACTTTTGATTATTACTTTTTGATAGATCTGGGTGCCACATTGTCATTTGCAACTCCTTATGTAGCTAGTAGATTTGATAGAACCCCTGAGAGTCTTCTTGAACCCTTTGATATCTCTACTTTAGTGGGTGAGTCTATTCGAGTTGAGAGAATCTATAGAGCTTATGTAGTGCCCATTCATCATAGGGATACTCTTGTTAATTTGGTTGAGTTGGAGATGATTGACTTTGATGTGGTCCTTGGCATGGATTGGCTTCATGCCTGTTATGCCTCTGTTGATTGTAGATCCTGGACCGTTAAGTTCTAATTTAGGAATGAACCGATTCTTGAGTAGAAGGGTGATTATGTTACATTTAGGGGAAAGTTTGTCTCATACCTTATGGAAAGAAAGATGATCTCAAAAGGTTGTATCTATCACCTCGTGCGAGTTAAATCTGATGATGTTGAGTCTCTTACTCTTGAGTCATTCCCAATTGTGAATGAGTTTCCTAAAGTGTATCCTGATGATCTCCCTGGAGTCCCTCCTGAACGGGAGATTGACTTCGGGATTGATGTTCTTCCCAGTACCTAGCCAATTTCAATTCCACCTTATAGGATGGCCCATGCTGAGTTGAAAGAGTTAAAAGAACAATTGAAAGATATGTTAGAAAAGGGCTATATAAGGCCGCGTGTTTCTCCTTGGGGTGCCCCAGCCTCATTCGTGCAAAAGAAAGATAGGTCCCTCAGAATGTGTATTGACTACATGCAACTGAAAAAGGTCACCATAAAGAATAAGTATCCTCTTCCAAGGATAGATGATCTGTTTGACCAACTGCAGGGTGCCTCTTGTTTCTCAAAGATAGACCTTAGATATGGCTATCATCAGTTGAAAGTGAGAGAATGTGATATTCCAAAGACAACCTTTAGGACCAGATATGGATATTTTGAGTTCTTGGTCATGTCCTTTGGGTTGACGAATGCACCTGCAACCTTTATGGACTTAATGAATAGAGTATTCAAATGATATCTTGATATGTTTGTGATTGTATTCATCGATTATATTTTGGCATATTTGAGAGATGAGGAGGAACATGCTAATCACCTCAGAGTTGTCCTCCAAACACTTAAGGACCATGAATTGTATACAAAATTCTCGATGTGTGAATTCTGGCTTAAGTCAGTGACTTTTCCAAGCCACGTGGTTTCTGGTGATGGTATTTGAGTAGATTCCCAAAAGATTGAAGCGGTTAAGAACTAGCCCAGACCGACCTCTCCGATTGACATAAGAAGTTTATTGGGGTTGGCAGGCTACTATCGCAAATTTATGGATGGATTTTCTTCTTTATCCACACCATTTACTAAATTGACTCAGAAAAAGGTCAAGTTTCAGTGGTTCGATGAATGTGAGAAGAGTTTCCAAGAGTTGAAGATGAGATTGACTACTGCATCAGTTCTAACCTTACCCGATGGGATAGAGGACTTTGTAATCTATTGTGATGCTTTGAGGATTGGGTTGGAATATGTGCAGATACAGAGGGGGAAAGTGATAGCCAATGCTTCTAGACAACTTTAGATTTATGAGAGGAACTATCCAACCCATGATCTTGAGTTGGAAGTGGTGGTGTTTGCACTTAAAATCTGGTACCACCACTTATATAGAGTGCATGTGGATGTGTTCACTGACCATAAGAGCTTGCAGTATGTCTTCAATCAGAAAGAGCTCAACCAACGACATAGGAGATGGTTGGAGTTGCTCAAGGATTATGACATGAGCATTCTCTACCACCCAAGTAAAGTTAATGTTGTTGTTGATGCTCTTAGCAGGTTGTCAATGGGTAGAACAACCCATGTTAAGGAAGGAAAGAAGGAGTTGGCCAAAGAAGCACATTGATTGGCTCGATTGGGAGTCCAACTTTAGGAGAATAATGAGGGAGGAGTAAATGTTCAGAGTAAGTCTGCTTCATCCTTAGTGGCTGAGGTGAAAAAAAGCAAGACCAAGATCCTATCATACTCCAATTTGAAGGAGGTTGTCCATAAACAGAAAGTAATGGTTTTCTCCAAAGAGGGAGATGGAGTGTTGAGATACCAGAGTAGATTGTGTGTTCCAGATATCGATGCTATTCGAGATAGAATCATGGTTGAAGGCTATAACACTAGATATTCCATTCATCTGGGCTCTAGCAAGATGTACCACGACTTGAGAGAAGTTTATTGGTGGAGTGGAATGAAGAGGGATATTTTTGAGTTCGTTTCAAAGTGACCGAATTGCCAACAAGTGAAAGTTGAGCATCAAAGGCCATAAGGTTTGGCTCAAAACGTTAAGATTCCTGAATAGAAGTGGGAGATGATTATATGGATTTTATTACTGGTCTACCGAGGTCTCGAAAGCAACATGATTCGATATGGGTGATTACAGACAGGATGACCAAATTGGCTCACTTTTTAGTAGTCAACACGACCAACACTGCGGAGGAGTATGCCAAGTTGTATATCCAGGAGGTTGTGAGGTTGCATGAAGTTCCCTTGTCCATAATCTCGGACAGAGGAGCTCAATTCACCTCCTAATTTTGGAGATTATTCCACAAAGGATTGGGTACTAAAGTCAACCTGAGTACAACCTTTCATCCACAGACAGATGGTCAGGCAGCGCGCACAATTCAGACATTAGAGGATATGTTGAGAGCCTGTGTTCTTGATTTCAAAGGAAATTGGGATGATCACCTACCATTGATTGAATTTACATATAGTAATAGTTATTATTCGAGCATTTAGGTGGCTCCCTATGAAGCCTTGTATGGAAGGAGATGTCCGATCCCCAATTGGGTGGTTTGAGATTGGAGAAGCAAAATTGATTGGGCCTGATTTTGTCCACCAATCGATGGAGAAGGATAAGGTCATCAGAGAGAGATTTAAGACTGCCCAAAGTCACCATAAATCTTATACACGCGAGGAGAAGAGACATAGAGTTTGAGATGAATGATTGGGTGTAGTTGAAGATGTCACCTATGAAGGGTGTCATGAGATTTGGGAAGAAGGGAAAGTTGAGTCCACGTTATGTGGGACTATATCAGATTGTGAAGAGGATTGAGAAGGTTGCTTATGAGTTAGAGTTGCCTTCTGAGTTAGATGGAATTCATCCGGTATTCCGTGTGTCGATGTTGAAGAAATGCTTGGGAGATCCTACCTTGGTTATCCCTGTTGATAGTATTAGAATAAAGGATAGCTTGTCCTACGAAGAGGTTCCGGTCCAAATCCTTGATCATCAGATTCGTAAGTTGAGAAACAAAGAGATAGCCTCAGTCAAAGTCATGTGGAGAAATCAATTCGTTGAGGAAGCTACATGAGAAGATGAGGAAGAGATGAAGGCAAAATATCCACACCTACTCATTCCAAATGATGAGAACGTCAAAGGTACATTTCTTACCCGACTAAATTGATTCATCTATTCTTGAGTTGATTGTCTATTACTGAGTCCGAATAGAATTAATTGACATTAATGAGAAGTCGATAGTTTGATTGGTTGACTTGAATGTTGAGATGAGTCTTGAGTCCATTCGTGGCTCCATATCCACCTTTACTCATCACTCGAGGACGAATTATCCCAAGCGGGAGACGATGTAATGCTCGACAAAATTACCAAACTACCCCTAGAGGGAGGGTATGTGCGTAACACATCTTCCAATGCTCGTATGGAAAATCCGAGGCCGAATTTGTGATCAACACAAAAAATTGAGTGGGAAGATGGTCTCAGTCGATTTTTAGAATGACCGATCAAAGATACTTTTTCGATCCAAAGCGCAAGACAGTGTTAGTGCACAAAAAGACCGTGTTGCGCCAGTGTCGCATACCTGCACTTAAATTTTTTTGAAAATTTTCGACGGAATTGAGAAAAATTGTTCAGAAACTTTTTCTGAAAAGGCACAATACGCGACCAGTCCGAACAAAATCCCAAATTTTATGAGGGGCATTTTGGTCTATTCCCAACACCTTCTAAACTCTATACACGATCTAATTAGATCATTTTGATGTAAAACAGGTCTAAAACCCCCATTCTAAGTCCAATTCCAATAATATAACAAGGCCAGGGCTTGAGGAAATAGGAGAAAAGCTTGAGGTTGAGCAATTCAAGAGAAAATCCTGGACGTGATTAATTGATAACTTCATACCAGGTATGTAAGGCTAAACTAAAAGCATGAGATTGTTCTCTCATGTGCCCCATAGATGGTCATAGATGAGTTGATGGTTCAAAAAGTCTACATATAGGATCCTTGATGGTTTTTCTTGCAAACTTATTTAAATTCTCATGTTTTCCTTATGTTGATGATCATCATAAACTTGATTTCTTGCATTGAACATTTTCATGAAGAATTGCATAACCCTATATGACAATTTTTGAAAGCATGCATAATGAACTTAAGAATTGAGTCTGGAGCCTTCAGTTGAGATTGTCGATTGTGATTGTGATTGTGATAAGAGAATGATGATGAGTTGATAGAATTTGATAGTCCTAGGAGTCCCTATAAATGAACTCCACCAATGTGTCTATTCGATTGTTCTCTAATGATTGTTCTAAATCTTGAGTCATTGATGAGATTGATTGATGAGAGGGCTAAAGTCCCTTTGAGATGATAATGGATGAGAGGACTAAAGTCCCTATAAGGTGATGATTGATGAGAGGGCTAAAGTCCCTATTAGATGTTGATTGATGAAAAGGTTAAAACTACTATGATATTGATTGATGATAGGGTTAAAAGTCCATATGATTGGATTGATTGTCTTATGAGCATTGATTCATAGGAGGAGTATCAAGCACTGAAAGAGTAAGAGTTAGTTTGACTTGTATTCGTCAAACTACATTGCCAAACGTAGGTAAGGATTAGAGCCATCATACTACATTGTGGTTCCCTCTTGATTAGACGTCCCTGAAGGTAATAGAGGACTTAATTGATTGTTGTTTCCCTTAGTGGATTTAATTTTTTCCCTACCTAGAATGTTTGGAACGGCTATGGCAACATCAGATTGACTGTTGTACATTCACTGGCTCAAAAGTGATTATAGTCGGATAAGAGAATCTCCCAGAAAGTTCCTACCTTAAGTATTCTAAGTTGAGATGAGATAAGATGTAATGAGATGAGTTCCATTGAGTTGAGTTGATTTGATTGATGAGGTTGATTGGTTGATGGATCACTTGTCTACTCTTGATTCTTGCATAGATAGATAATCTATATTAGACGATTTGATTTGATTTGATGATTGTTCGGAGTTGATGATTGTTTCATATTATTCTACTGGTTTCTATTTCATTCAGCTATAATACATATCGTACATTCCATGTACTGACAGACACTCGACGCTGCATATTTTATGATGCAGATACAGGGATTAGGGATCGTCATCTGGCGCATCATTGAAGATCCAGGACGTTCAATTGATTAGTGAGCCTCCCCTACTCTGAAGGGTTCACTACCTTTATTTTATCATACTTTTGAGTTAGACTAGACTAGTCTTATATTTTAATTTCGGTAGCCATGGGTCTGCCATTGGCACCACTTGATTAGTGATAGAGGCTTCATAGATGATAGTCGAACGTTGATGTGAAGATTGTGAGCTAATTCTTTCTACTAGCCTTCTATTATTATATATATTATTTGAGATATTAGATGAGATGAGCCCATTTTCTTGTTTTTACTTCCATTGATCTGTAGAGTTGTTGAATTGAATAGATGTGATAAGGCCAAGTGGTTCGCTTGGGAACTAGCAATAGTCTCTAGGTGTTGGCCACATCTTGGGTACCTCCCGGGGCATGACAATGTAACACTCGACAAAATTATCAAAAATACCCCTAGAAAAGAGTTGTGCGTATAATGCGTCTTCCCATGCTCAGATGGTAAATCCAACGCCGGATTTGCAATCGACATGAAGAACTGAGTGGGAAAATGGTCTCGACAGATTTTTAGAGCAAATATATTAAAAGATAATTTTTCGGTCCAAAACAAAAGACAGTGTCGATGCGCGACATAGGCGCGTCATGCCTCTGTAGAGAACTTACACTTTTTTCAATTTTTTCGACAAGATTGAAGAACTCATTCGGGAAATTTTTGGAGAAAAATACACTTGTATGCAAATAGTCCGCGACATGGACTGGGTTATTCCGAAGCTGAAAACTTCTAAAATTTGTGAGGGGCATTTCGGATAATTCCCAACCCCTCCTAACTCTCTACCCGATCAAATTAGGTCATTTTAAGTATAAAAGAGGTTATAAACCCTATTCTAAGTCCTTTAAAACCTTTAACAAAAAGACTAGGGCTTGAAGAAAGAGGAAATGAGCTTGAGATTTGAGGAATTCAAGTGGAAATCATTGAAGCAATTGTTGAGAGCTTCATTCCAGGCATGTAAGGCTAAACTAAAAGCATGAGATTGTCCTCTCATGTGCCCCGTAGATGGTCATAAAGAAGTTGAATGTTCATGAGTCCTCATACATGTTCTTAAATTGATTCTTGAATATCTTGTTATTAACTGTGTCTATTTTCATGTACTTTCATATGTTGATGATCATCATAAACTTATTTTCTTGAATTGGATATTTTCACGAGAAATTTCATAACCTTACATGTTAACTTTTGAAAGCATGCATGAATGAGTCTAGGGGTTGAGTATAGAGCCTTGACGTGAGATTGTTTATTGTGATTGTTAATGATGATGAGTTGATAGAGCTTGATAGCCCTGTGAGTCTCCATAAATGAACTCCACTGGTTTGTCTATTTGATTGTTCCCTAACGATTGGTCTAAGCCTTGAGCTATTGAATGAGATGTTCTTGATGAGAGGGTTAAAGTACCCATGATTTGATTGGTTTGATTAGATTGATTGTCTTATGAACATTGATGCATGGGAGAAGTATCAAGCACCGAAAGAGTAAGAGTTAGTCCAACTTGCACTTGTCAAACTACTTAGCCAAACGTAGGAGAGGATTAGAACCATCATATTACATTGTGGGTTCCCTCTTGAGAGAGTCCCTGAAACATTAGAGGACTTGTTGATTGCAGTTTCCCTAGTGAATTCGAGTCATTCTCTATCTGGAAAGTATAGAACAATTATGGCAACACCGGCAGGATATTGTACAATCACCTGCTCATAAGCGATTGTTGTCAGATAAGAGAAACTCCTAGAAAGTTCATACCATGAGTACTCTTAGTCAAGATGAGATGAGATGTGATGATATAAGTTCCTTTGAGATGAGTTGATTTATGAGGTTGATTGGTTCATGGGTCACTTGTCTACACTTTATACTTGCATTAGATAGACATCTGATATGTTGATTGTTTGCTATTTCTTAGTTTACGTTGTTCCATATTATTCTATTTGTTTCTGTTTCATTCAGCTATTTTATATACTGTACATTTCACATACTGATGCCACTCGGTGATACATTGTTTCATGATAAGATATAGGGATTAGAGATCATCAACAGGCGCACCGTTGAGGATCCGAGACATTCAGCTGATTGGTGAGCCTCCCTTAATGCGGAGGATTCACTACTTTTATTTCACCTTACCTTTGAGTTAGGCTATACTAGTCTTATATTTTTATTTTGATAGCCATGGTCTGTCATTGGCACCACTTGATTAATGATAGAGGCTTCATAGATGATAGTCGGACGTTGATGTTGAGATTGTGAGCTACTTCTTCCTACTATCCTTTATTATTAATCTATTATTATTTGAGACATTAGATGAGATGAGCCCATTTACTTCCGCTGATTAGTAGAGTTGTTGGATTGAATAGATGTGATAAGGCCAAGTGGTTCACTTGGGGACCGCCAATAGTCTCTGGGTGCTAGCCACGTCTTAGGTACCCTCTCGTGGCCTGACAAAGTTGATCGTCTATCTTCATCCCAGGTATATAAGGCTAACACAAGGTTTGATTGAGTTCATCCATGTGCCCCTTCACATACTTTGATTTCAAGTTGAGTTAAGTTTAAGTTTTCATGAGTTCCCAAATTGAGTCCTTGAGTTATTTAGCATTCTATTACATAAGAATATATTGATGATGATGTTGAGTTGAGTATTTTATTGGATACATGTTCATGTGTTCCTTCACATGAACTGAACCCTAATTGATGATTTCATTTAATAAATTTTATGCATTTTTCGAATTAAGATTGATGGTTGTTTCGTATATTGAGCATGGATATTTTTTGAGCATATTTTACTAAGTCTGCATGAAAATGAATTTTGAGCATAAATGTTGATTTGAGAAAGAGTCTTGATGATATGTAATGATTTTCGAAGCATATGTGTTCAATAGAAAGAACTTGGTGTTTTATGAGTTTTAATGAAATTAAGCATTGATTAAAATGATGTTTTGAGAAAATAATAATTGACGACGTAAATAAATTTTCACAATCTATTTATTGATGGAAGATGATGATGACGATGTTTGAGATGAGTTTTAAAGAGAATGTTTTGAGAGTAGTATTGAGCACCGAGTTGGGTTGAGTACAAGTGACTCAAAACCCCATAACTACGTTGCTCGCGTAGGATAGTTGTGCAGCAGCACGTTCTGGCAATTCCTGTCCCAAAAGATGGATGGGGCTGGTGGATCATGATTCATGATGTAAAGGTTGATGTCCTTGCCTTAGCAAGTGATGGATGGGCGAGCAACGACGTCGTGTTTGTTCTGCACCATAAAAAAGGGTGGTGGGATATCTGTCGGTTAGAGATACTTCCCAATCTGCATAACATATTTGACTGAGTTGCATAGTAGAGTATCTTTTGAGGAGCTTTACTTTGTTATAAAATTTGAACGATTTGGTGTGAGTTGCATATTCTTGAGTTATTTTCAAAGCATGACTTTATTCTTACACTTGCATGTTTTACTAGGTTGAGATGAGTTCATTTTCTGTTCAGTTACTTGATTTAATTATGTCCTTTCCCTTCCAGCTATTTTACATACCAGTATATTCCATGTACTAACATCGCCTTTGGACTACGTCATTTTATGATGCAGAGGCAGGTATTAGAGGACTTCAGTAGACGCACCGTTGAAGTTTAGATTCGTGATTACAGAGATGGTGAGCCCTCCTTACCTTTGGAGGAGCCCTTTTACTTTCACTAAGTATTTATTTTATTTTCTTTGAGTTGGGTAGCCATGACTTGTCATGGTACTATCTAGATGTTAAAGGTAGAGGCTTCATAGACATTGAGTTGGAGATGTTGAGTATTGTTTTTTTCTAACTCTTGTTTATTGGAAATTTCCTTTCTATTAAAGACTTGGTTTACTTACTTTACAATCATTTCTTTGAGTATTTTCTTCCGTTATTGAGTATGAGGTGACGATGAAGCCAAGTAGTTTGCTCAGGGACTAACAATAGTCTATGAGTGCCGGCTACGCCAAGGGTACCCTCCCAGGGCGTGACATCAACTAAGGCTAAAAACCTATGTTTAGGGTAGCTGTTGCAAGGAAATAACATCAAACGGTGAAGGAAGCATAGTGATGCAATAAAAAAAGAGGAAAATTTGAAGTTGGTATAAGAAAAATAAATAGATGCAAAAATGTGAGCTAAAAAGTAATAGAATTTAGAAAGATAAAAGGCAATAAGATGAAGAATTTGAATGAAGCATCTGAAAAATGTTTGAAATAGGAAAAGAGGATATATGAGTTGAAAAACGTCAATGTTGGTAGGGAAAAAGTGCAAAATACCGCAGAGTCAAGAAGGGCGATTAGTCACTTTGTTCCAAACATATCATACCAAAGCCCCCCGAGCCAATGTTATAAGTTAAGAAAGTCCTATAGTAATCCTAAGTCAGCTAGTCAAATGTCATGGTCATGAGTATTGGGGCAAGCCTAGGGTATTATGCGTAGCGTTTGAATATTTATTGTGAGCGCGAGTGTTTTTGTCAGTCCTAAGCATTGAATTTGAACATAGCATTCTGAGTTAAATATGAGACGCCTTTTTGTGAGGACACTTGAATTTCATTGTTGACTTTAGGTTATTTCTGTGATTGTTGTTTATCTGTGATTGCCTTGCTTGTCATAGTCAGACTGCCGTATACTCATCCGCATGAGTCTGTTTGATAACTGTCTTGCATATGCACTAATGAGTTTGGATGGGTATATATTATTTATTGAGATATGATGTATGCCATGAGGTTGAGGTCTGTATGCTGTTGTATTATTATACAGATTGAGTTCGTTGCTCGAGGACAAGCAACAATTTTAAGATAAGGGTGTTGATGTGCCGCCAAAATATGATACTTTTGATGCTTTAAACTTAAAATTTTGTGTGTTCTCAAAGTAAGTACGTTTGATGTCTTTTTATGTTGATTTTTTAGGATTGAAGGAATTGGGATGATTTCGAGCCAAGTTATGCAGATTGTAGATTTTGGATGACTTAATTCTATGGATCGCGATTCATTTCATGGATCATAGGTCGGTTTTGTAGGTTTGATCTAGTGAAGGGCAGATTTTAAGATATTGGAGATACGTGTTATCAGATGAGCCATAAACCATTTGATGGCATGTATACCTGTTCGTATGCTGAAGATCAAAAAATATGCTTAAGTGCTAAACTGTTACCAGACGAAGGCTTCTAAGGGTTGCAAGCCAGGTGACAGATCGTAAACCTATTCGTGCCTTAAGATTCGGTGTTTTGAAGATTTGCTGAAGAGTTAACTGATGAAACCCCTTACTGTTGTAAGTTAGGAGACAGTCCATAGGAGGAGTTCGATTGTGGAAGACAAATTTTGTGCATTGTAGTCTACAAAGACCAATCACGGGCCATGATTTCATCTACGACCCGTAACTATGTTCGATTGATTTCTCGATTCTAGTTTTCCTATTTCGTTTAGGATTTAGTTTCTACTTATTAATATATATAGGTTTTTAGGTTTCTTTTTAGACAAATAGAGCGGTCAAAACTCTAGAGCTAATTACTTGTGATTATCACTTTGTTCGTGGAGATCACTTTTGACTTTACATTCAAGCTATAACATCGTGATTTCTTGTAAAGATTTCAAATTTTTGTGTTCTTCAATTTATTATTGTAAGTGTTTAATTGTACTATTCTATAACATGATTCCTTCATCTAAAATGAATATGAGTAGTTAAATCCACAACTAGGATTGTGGGAACCATGAAGAACTAACAAAGTAAAAATTGGATAATTCATAATTCTTGGAAAGTGTGCATACATGTATTAATTATCTCTTCATATGAATGCTTTTTAATGGTGGCCAATGCTAGAACTCGTCTGATTCTTACTTACTGGATCGAGGGGGTAATGAATGAGATAAGAGATAATTGACAAGATTCAATGTAACTAGTCTTCTCTAATCAACCTGAATGGATCAAGGGATGATTGTACTGGGACAAGGTAAGGATTTGTAATGCAACACCGTGGGCATAGATCGAATCACATGGTGAAATTTGCCTAGCGCCTGGATCAAAGAGTTAGGTGAACATTTCTTATCAGTTCTGCTTGCTACACACTAGAAAAGGTTACGAATATCTGATTATACTGATTTAGGAATCTATAGGGAACACAATACCCTAGTTACTTCTCTTACTGATTTCGCAACATTTGATTTGACGGTTTGATTCTAGTTTAGACAATACCATACTTCTTTTATCGATTTCAGAATACAGTTCTGCATTGCATTTTGCCAACTCCCCCACCACCCCTTTTCAGGAAATAAGTCAATTAATTCATTTTAATTGCTTATAATTATTACAAGTCTAGAACTTATTCTTTATGGAATCGACCCTAATACTGTTAGGTTCTATATTTTGACAACGACCCCTTATACCTTGATTTGGAGGTGTAGTTTGGGCATGATATGTGGGTTAAGTGAGTGCCATCACACCCGGATTTCAGTTCGTGACACAAACTTTTATTTCTGAACCTCCACTGATACACATAATAATAGTATCAAAATATATTATGACTCTCAGTCATAAATTCATTGCTTAACAATCCATCTATAACTCACTACTTGATCATACAAAAGTTGATACCTGATTATATGAAATATAATAGGCAATCATGATGTTGTAAAACAGATGATGCCAACCACATCACAAATATAGCAACATGATATACATCACCATAGTACAAATTTAGTAACATATCAACTTTATTTTTTTTTTACAACAATTATTGCACAAGATATGCATGATCAATTACATTTATGTTAATGTTCTCACCATCACAAGTATACTCATGATCTTACATAAATACTCAAATTCATTCACCCTTTTTATTCATTATTATGTTGTTGACACCCAATTTTTACCCTCCACAGTACAAATTAATCATCGAGCTACTAATTTTAACGATTTGAATTAATTAATTTTCAAAGTGCAAGAAATATTTTTTCGAGTAACTTTAGATTTGAATCTTTGAATTTTCAATTTTATTAAAATACTTTACTTTACTCTTTCGTATTATATTATTTTAATATTGCATGTTGCTTCACTTTACTTTGTCATATTATATATTTTTATATGTGGTGTATTATGTAAATCTTTTAATTTTAGTTATATTTAACATGTTTTCTTAAATAGATTCTATCTTTAAATACTTTACTTTGTTCTTGAGTCGTTAATATTTAAAAGCTCCATAATTAATTTATATTAATTCATTTCGTGGTCGAATTAATCGTTTGATTTTCAAATTGGTTATATATGTAATTTAAATGGTTAGTTTTTAAATATTTTCCTCAAACCCTTTTTACTCTTTTAAATCCCTAAGCCCAATTCTTAAAAAAAAAATAACCCCAGCCCAACTTTAAAATCCTCAACCCGGTTCCCTTCCCAACCCATCCGGCCCAGTCCTTTCCCAACCCGATCGGCCCATTTCCCTTTTAAAAACCCTACCCGATTCCTTAATCCCTACCCGACCCGACCCGTTCCCTTTTATTCCCCATCCGCGCCCCCTTTCTCCTTTACTCTCTCCACCCCTCTTGTCTTCTTCTTCCCTTTCTAAACGGAAAAACCAGAGGCAACAGCCTCAATCCCAGCCATTTCAGTCCCAAAAATGGCATAATGCCAAACATAATTAATCCCTCTCACGCGTTCCCTTCCCCCCAAACCCGTATCTCTCTCGAAACCGAAAAGAAAACAAGAGAACAGCCCAAAACCAAAAAAGCATGGCAGCCAACAGTGGCCATTTTCGGCCAAAACGAGTCAAAGCTCGTACACCACGTATTCCTCCCTTCTTCCCCTTGTCCTTGCACGCCAGAGAAATCTCTCTTACGTGTCTCACATCTTAACCATCGATTCAAATCGATGGTTGAGATGTGAGACTTGTAAAAGTGGTTTCAATTTTTGAATTTCGATTTGAAGGTAAATCCCGATTTTGCCCTAGTTTTTGGCCCTATTCTGTTGCTCTGTTGGAGCTATATAAACAGTGCTTGCACACTGATTTTGGGGCTTCTTCGGGGGTCTGGCCGAATTCCTTTCTTTCTCTTGAGATTAGCTTGTAACTCTCATCTCAAAAAAAAAACTCTTAGAAAGGTTTGTAAAATCTAAAAGTGTTGAAATCGAATTTGTTTAGTCTCGACCCCCCAACAGCTTCATACATAGTTCGGATAGCAGTGAGGTGATATCGTTCGGGCTCGTAGTTCCCGTTCGCTGCCCCGGAAAAGGTAATACTCGTTACTCTTCATCTCGAGTTAATATACATGTTTGAATGCGAGTATTGAAACCATTTCGAAGTATGTTGTTAGTGTGACATTGTTGGTATACATATTTGTATATGTATATGTATATGTATATACGGAATATATGCGTATGTATGTATAAAACTTGAAGGGTGGTTGAGTATATGTGTTGGTTTTGGTGGCTGTTTGCTGTATATCTATGTATATGAAGATATATACGCGTATATATGTATAAAACTTGAAGAATGTCTGAGTATATATTAGTTTGGATGGCTGTATATTTCTGTATATCTATGTATATAAAGGTATATATCTGTATATGTATGTATAAAACTTGAAAATTTGTTTGGTTATACTGTGGTATAATCGTATCATAGTGTATATGCAGCTGTATACACGCACATATACATGAATATTTACATATACATATACATATATAAGCATGTATCTACATTTAAATGTTGTCCAGTTGTTTGTTGGGCTGCCATATCTATGAATATATATACATATAATGTGTATTTCTACATGTATGTATATAAATGTATATAAGTTGAAAGTTTGATAGTTTGTTTGGTTATATGGTGGTATCACAATGTCTATGTATTTATATATACGTATATACATATACACATAAATGCCTATACATGAATGTATTTATGAAACTTGAAGATTGTTGGTTATAGTGTCATTTTGCAGTAGGTATACATCTATATATATGTTATGTATTGCATTATCTATGTGTCTATGCATCTTTATACATCTATATATATATACATATACATTTATATTATATGTGTTTGTCCTAATTTGTACAATTTCTTTTCTCCTAGTCTTACGGTCTTTTGATTAGTATTTGATATCATTTTGTGTTTCCATGCAAGTTGTGAGTTGCATATCACTTGTGAAAATATAATATTTCTATCTATCCGGTTTGTCTCGCGTTCTAGTAGATCATTAATTATTTATTTTGGCTCAAGTCGACGTCAAGATTCGAGTGAACTTTATTTTGGGGAAATTTAGGAGTAAAATGTCTTTTAAAGCCTAAGTATGTTCTTGCTTGTGTATTTCTTTTTTTTTAAAAACCTTACTTGTATTCGTACATCCTTTCACATTTGTCTGGGTTTATCCATTTTTATTATTCACCCTTATCTTTATTTTCTTTGCATGTAACGTCAATCCGAGTCTATTTTGGACTCCTCTTTGTATTTCGTTGAGTTTCGGGACAATCTCGGCCTATGTCCAACTACTCGGAACTGCCGGATTTTATTTTTGAGGCGGCAACGTATCTATATACACTGGTATACACTTTCTGTATACAAAAAATGCTTACACAGGAATATGGGCCAAAAGCCCAAATGATCAGCAGCAGGCCCAATTTCAAAGGGAATGGGCAGGCCCACTTTTTAATGAAATAATCATGCAGGTTTGGAGATTGGGCCTGCCCAGGCCCAAATCATTTTAATATATTTTTACTTGCATTTTTATGACATTTGCCATATTCTTTTTGTTGTATTTATTTTGTTCTAACTCTAATTTCATTTTACGCGTTTTAACTTAATCAAATTCCCCGAGTTAGCCATCTACGTCGTTTTATGATTTTTTATTTTTTTTTTAATCTTGACTATAAAAATCACTTTAGGAAATTGGGCTTTAAAATTTTCTTTAAAATATTTCAAGTGTTTTTCCTTAAAATATTCTTTCTTTAAAAAACAAAAAAGTATTACATTTATCCTTTTAAACACTTAGAGTTTTGTAGATTTTAAGATTTCTAATTAATTGATTAAATTCATCAACCCCTTTTAATTAAAATTAAAATTAGTTAGATTTTAATATTATATCTTGTTGATTTTCTTTAACTAGTTCACTTAATTAATTTTAATTGATTAAAATATAAAATAGAAATTTTAAATATTCTATTTCCTACTCTTAAAATATGTTACTTAAAAGATTAATAATACAAAAATTATGTTATTTCAAAGTTAGTCCAAATATTTAACCGTCGGATAATCGCACGTTAGCGGATATTTTGGGTGCGTAAAACCTTCCCGAAATAGAAATATGAACCCGAACCTGTTTCTTTGGATTTTTAAAAGATTTCCTCTGTTAGGTCTTTTAAAATAATCGATTTTCTTAATTTCCTAAAAATTAAGTGGCGGCTCTAAAAAATTTGAAGATTCGGTTTACTTAAATCTAATTAAGTCTTTGATCGAATTTTTAAACCGAAAGTCATTTTCCGATGTAACAGAAATGGCGACTCCGCTGGGGAGTTTAATTAGGTTCTAACCACTAGATTAGATATTTTGACTAACTTTATTAATTGCTTGATTTGAATGATTGTTTGTTTGTATTTTATTTGTCCAAGTTTTAATTATTTGATTATTACGATTTAAGTTTTCAATTATTTAAATGTCATTCATGCATAGCATTTTTCGCCACCCGGCAACTTTTTTTATTTTCCATAAAATGACGGTTATGCGGGTCGCAGCCGTTTAGTCCAAATTTTTCCATCGGGGTACCCTGACGAATTGAGTCGATCTTGCGGGGTCGACGGTCGTTAATTTCCCCAGCCTGGGTTGTCCGCTCGGGTCACCTTTCCACAGTCAAAATAAATCCACTCTTAAATACCTAGGATAGAACGAAACCAAAAACCCTGTAGGTGCATTGGCCTAGGTCGACCTGATACCCCAGGGGTATGGGGCCCATTAGTAGCCCACCTTGAGTTCAAAGTGGCCTCCGGCCCGATTGAACGATCATTTTGTCTGTTTTTGAAGGATGTATACGTTTTTTTAAAATAAATCGTTGTTCATGGGCCTGGGGGGGTTGTTTTTACTTTTCTAAAATGCAGTTTCTTCTTGTAGATGACTACTCAATTTCCAGAATTTGACATGGTTACCAAGACTCCGGATCTTCTCCGTGTATGGTGGAATAATCTTAGTGAATACGCACAGGACCAAGTCACGACACACCTAGGGCATCTTTCATTAATGGAATTTCAGGCATACCCTGCATTTATTAAAGTTATTACACGATTCTGAGATGATAATAGGATGGTGTTCCGGTTTGGGGATGTCGAGTTGACACCTACGATCGAAGAGATTCGAGATTGCCTAGAGTCTAGGGGGTTATATGAAAAGAGGAAGAAATACCCCGACCACAATATTTTGGTGCCAAGCAGACCGACCAGTAAGAAAATGAGGGATATGCTTTTCCTAGTGCAAGCCGAGTGGTTAGATACCCCGAGGATCCCATTTTTAAGATTCTTTGAACATTGGGGGCATAAGAGTTATTTTGGAAACTTCCCTAACGAGTTTCATGATTACGGCACTTGGATTAGCACCCAAGCCCTAGCCTTTTCCATATGTCTCTTAGGAACCATGGTATTTCCCCACGACCAGACAAATACCATAGATTCCCGAGTTGTCATGGTTACCCGCACTATCTTCTACGGCCTTGGTAGGGACGGCCAAAAGAAGTATTGTGATTTGGCACCGGTCATCGTAGCCGATATCTACCGGTCTCTTGGGATGTGCAAGAATGGGTATGGATTTTTCCAAGGGTGTAATTTGTTGTTACAATGGTGGATGTCATTACACTTGGCCACGAAAATCGAGAAGTGGAAGCAAGATTTGAGACGGCATGATGGAAGAAATGCCTTGGCCCACCACGAACTTCTGTTGACTATTCAGAACTTCAAAATGAGAAGGTCAAAAGAAGGATGGGCACAGGTTCTCTATGATTTGAAGGAGGATAACATTTCGTGGATGTTCGACGACTTTATGTCTGAAAGGGTGGCGATACAAGGAAGGCGATTTCCCTTTTTGGTCCTTATGGGTATTCGGGGTATGAGATCGTATTTTCCGAACCGGGTAATGAGACAGTTTGGGAGGAAGCAAGTCGAGCCGAAGACCGGGGATACTAGTCAGTATATTGTCGACTACGAGGATTGAGAAAAGGTACCCTTCGTGGATGACATTCTCAAGGAATGGTCCACGTGTAGTTTCTTGAAAAAGGAAAGTATTGCCGAAGATAGGTATGATGCGGGCTACGAGGAAGGGTATAAAGAGTGGTTGAAGGCCGATTTAAGCGGAGACATCATTCCAGGGCCCCATCTTAATCCCCGAGTAGAAGATATAGAAGCGAGGGTCCAGGTCTAAAGGCGTCTTTTCCAACAACAGTGGGATGATAGGGAGCGGGAATTCCAACAAAGGGAACAAGAATTCCGGCAAAGGGAGCAACACTATCTACAAAGAGAGCAAGAATTCCAACAAAGGGAGTACGAGCTTTATAGAGTCATGGCCTCTCGGACACAAGAACTAGCCGACGCGAGAGCATGCTTGGTTCAGTTAGATCAGAATTTAGAAAGGCAGATTAGCACTCTTCAGCAAACACCAGTTTCCGGTCGGGCCCTACTAGCGGAACCTTTCTTGATGCTGCACCAACGCCAATTCCGAGGAGAAGTGGACAAAGCCAGAAGCTCAGCGGGACTTTCTTCTATTTAGTTTATCCCCTGCGTGGGAATTTTTGTACTTTTCACCTTTTGCCCCCTTTTTTCCCCGGAAATGTATCCCTTATTGATTAATGTTTGTAATATATTTTATCTATTTATGAAGTTTATTTCGGGGGAACAACGAGATATTTAAAATGATGTATACATCCTCCAAATCGATAGGCCAACCCTTGGCATAAAAGGGTCACATGCTCTCTAGGACGCGTAATAACTGTTTCTGTGATATTTATTATTTATTTGATCTATGTGATAATGTTGTTTATTCGGAAAATTCTAGCCCACTTCTTACCAAAATAAATATGTATATCAAATAAGCCGCCAAAACGAACCCCGATAACTGTCAGAAATACAACCAACTATTCTTCAAGTCTCAAATTTTCGACAAAGTCCAACCTCAAAATACCTCTGGAATCTCGCCTTTTCCAGCTCAGAAAAATCACACAGACAAAAAAGGAAAAACCCGGAATACTAAGACACACCATGTCCAAAATCATATAGACAAAGCCTTGCTCGTATACCATGTATCCTGGACCAGTGGGCTAGTCTTTTCCGATTAAAGCAACAACTGTTTGCTTGCTGACTTGTATGTGATACCTTGTATTGCTTATTAATCCGGGAACACTAATATCTTTGCCTTTGAGTAATTCTCGTACAGGTGACAAGAATTGGTCTGTGTTGATAAACTGGCCGATCACCCCTACTTCACCAGATCTAAAGCCCACAAAGATTCCTTCCCCAGTCAAAGCCGTTTAAACAGTGCAGGTATAATGGCAGAAAATCGTGATGATATGAGCTTGGCTGAGGTTCCAATTACGGATTCGGTCATTACTGAGCAGAATAAGTTGATCGCGCAGTTGATGCAGCAAATCGGGGAAATGAAAATGGAGATGAAAAAGACCCAGGACTTGGCTAATCTGGCCATCGCTACTAATCTTCCCGGTCATGATGATGGGAGACCTCCGTTCCACTTGCCTACTCCTCATTCGGCACACCAACCCATTCCTCTATCAACCAACCCACCTGTCACCCCTATCCAAACCGCTCCCGCTATCGATTTAACTGCCCCGAATGTCGTCCAGTCCAATTCATCACATCAAGCCCCCCCTCCACTGCAAAACTCAAATGCCAACAACGTCCAAGCCTTTAGCTCCTCTCTCGCCCTTAACAATGCCTACCCTCAAACAATTCATCCAGAGACCCACGCTCCAGAACCATACAACTTGCCCACGGTCCAAACTTCACTCCCCAAAGTTCCCTTCCATGTCCCGGTTCTTACGAAACCCCAGATTCCCCATACTACATATTCCGAAATAGACCACTATGAGGAGAAGGAAAGGGAATGGAGGGCTCAAGAGGAAATAGCCAAACAAGGGATAAAGGAAGAAGTAGCGAAGGCATTGAAGCAGTACCATATCACTCCAGACATCGCCGGTTTAAGCTACGAGGACTTGTGCATTCGCCCCGACCTGGACCTCCCGGAGGGATTTAAGATCCCGAAATTCGACACCTTTGCCGGAACCGAGAACCCATTAGCCCATCTAAGGGCTTACTATGACCAGCTTGTGGGTGTCGGGAGAAACGAAGCTTTGTTGATGAGACTTTTTAGCCGGAGCCTGAGTGGAGAGGCTTTAGATTGGTTCACATCGCAGGAAGTGAGCCAATGGGATGGATGGAACGCAATGGCTAAGGATTTCGTAGAAAGATTCGCTTACAACGTAGAGGTTGTTCCAGATCGGTACTCGCTGGAAAAGATAAGGCAAAGATCCACAGAGAGCTATCGCGTAGGAGGCGGCCAAGGTCCAACCTCCTATGTCAGAAAAAGAAATCGTTGAAGTATTTGTGCGCTCGCAAGAGCAAGAGCTCTATGAAAGAATGATACTGCTCATCGGAGCAAAATTTGCAGATATTGTCAGGATTGGTGAGACTATCGAGGATGGCCTCAAGACAGGAAAAGTGACCCGAGTGATGAGTTCGGCCGGGTCTTCAGGGTTAGTGAAAAAGAGAAGAGAAGATGTGTCAGCTATCTCCGGCTTTTCAGACAAGAGGAGAACACCCGCTTACAACCCTAGAAAAACCACGCCTCCTCAAAATCATCCCCAATTCACCCCGAGTCCACTCCCAATATACCACTCCCAATATACCACACCCAAACTTCATCCCCAAACTACCAAACTCCTTCCCCTCAATATCTCACTCCCCAATACCCGAGTGTCCATCCAAATTACCAACCCCAGCCTCCGAGTTGTGCCTACATCACACCGGTCCATCAGACTCCTCCTACTAGTTACCAAAATCCATCTCCAAGCTATCATACCCCCTCGTACCCAAGACCCCGAATTCCTACACCTCTTCGCCAAAACCCTCCGACCTACCATCAAGTACCTCCATCTCCACAAAACAGCTACAACCCTCCCCGTCCAAGCTTAGATAAGAAACCTGCCAGGGTGTTCACACCACTTGCTGAGAGCCGGACGAAGCTGTTTGAAAGGTTATCCATTGCAGGGTTGATCCAGCCTGTTCCTCCGAAAGTAGTGGATGTTAGTTCTCGCTTCTACAGGAGTGATCAAACTTGTGCATACCACTCCAACGGTGTCGGACATAACACTGAGGAGTGTATAAACTTGAAGCATAAGATCCAGGATCTAATTGATCGCGATATGGTCATTCTCCAGACTGTCACTCCTAATGTTAGCAACAACCCTTTGCCGAACCATGGAGAGAATAGTGCCCACATGATTGAAAAAGAGGAAGACTGGTGTGCACCCAAAATGATAGTCCCGGACAGCGCTTCTTGTTTGGAGAAAAGTGTGGCATCTTTGAGCATCACCGAAAAGCCGAAAGTTGTCCTTTTGACGCCTCTCGAGGTGGTCGCTGCAGTGCCAAAAAGAGTCTCCACTAACAAGGTCGTAATCAGAACTATCGGTACCGAGGGACCAGTCCAAGGTGCGAACAAAAGAGGTCAGGGCAAGAGGCAGATAAATGAAGCCGAGGCGGAAGAATTCTGGAGGAGAATGTGGCCGGAAGAGTACTCCATTGTGAAGCACTTGGAAAAAACACCTGCGCAGATCTCAATGTGGGCATTATTGATGAATTCGCAGCGTCATAGACAAGCGTTAATGGGAGCGTTGGAGGACACATATGTGCCGGTGGGAACCAACAGTGATGATTTGGCGGCTATGGTAAGCTGGGTTACCCAGGGACACCGCATCAGTTTTGGTGATAACGAGTTGCCATTTGAGGGGTCAATGCACAACAAGGCACTTCATGTTACTATTAAGTGTCGGGACATGATTGTGAACCGCGTGTTGATTGATGATGGGTCGGGTTTGAACATATGTCCGTTGTCTACTCTCAGACAGTTGAATTTTGATGTCGGGAAAATTTGTCAGAGTCAAGTCAATGTAAGAGCGTTTGACGGCAGTAGGAGAGACACCCTAGGATCGGTGAATCTACGGATTCAGGTGGGGCCCGCTGAGTTCGTGGTCGAGTTTCAAGTAATGGATATCACTACTAGTTACAACATGCTATTGGGAAGGCCTTGGATCCATATGGCAGGAGTTGTACCGTCTACCCTCCACTAGATGATGAAATTCATTTGGAATGAACGAGAAGTTGTTATTTATGGCGAGGGAAGCCATTCGAACGTGCATGCACCTATTGTTGACAACGTCACCAGAGGGTCCGATTTCTACACAGTTGAGATAGTGAACGCCACAGAAGATGGTAGGATGTCTGGACCTCCTATGCCTATTGTTTACAAGATGATGGCTACGGTTATGATAAGAAATGGGTTTGAGCCAAGTTATGGGCTAGGAAAGCATTTGCAGGGTATAGTTGAGCCCATTCCGTTGCCAACGAAGCAGTCAAGGTATGGTTTAGGGTATGCCGTCCAGGAAGAAGACGAGTGGGAGACGCCGAGGCAGAAGGGTGATTGGACACTAGCTCGACCTATACAGCATCTATATCAGTCATTTCCAGTACGAGAACACGTCAATGTCGATGGCCTTGGGGAAGGAATCTGGGTTTTGTTCGAGGAAGTTGATGCGATCGATGACAATGATGCAAAACTAGTGCCAGAGGAGATAACTACCCCGCTATTCATCTCCCATCCATCTTGGTAGATGGAAAACTATTTGTTTTTGAAGTGGTGACGGCTCGGCGGAGGCCCGAAACCCACCTTTGTTTTATTTCGTTTATTTTTATCCATGTTTAATCTCGTTTGAATTTCCCTTGTGATGTCGGAAAGGCGGAATGACCCTGGGTCATGGCCAAAGTTTTCATTTTTCTTTAAGTTGAATGAAAGCCTCCATTTTTATTTTTCATATTGCATTCGCTGGTTATTTCATCATTTCAATTGCTTTTATCAAATTATTTTTTATGAGTTCTAACTGTTTGTTTATGATCCCAGTATAAATAAATTTAAATTTGCCAACATCATGTCATGTCAAAAGCTGGACAAACAAAATGAAGTGGATGACAGTGAATTTGGTATCTGTGACGAAAGGACCTTGGTCCACGAACATCTTGCCGAGGAACTGAGACAATTTGAGAATCGGGATAAGCCTAATCTGGATGAGACAGAAGTGGTGAATTTGGGAGATGAAGAATGTGTCAAAGAGACCAGAATCAGTGTTCATTTGACGGATGCTCAGAAAAGAGAACTCACTATTTTGCTCGAAGAATACGTGGACATATTTGCATGGTCTTACGAAGATATGCCCGGTTTGAGTACAGATATCGTCTCTCATAAATTGCCAATCAATCCAGAGTTCGGTCCGGTGAAACAGAAAACGAGGAAGTTTAAGCCAGAGTTGAGTCTGAAGATCAAAGAAGAAGTTACTAAGCAGATACAATCTAAGGTGGTGGAGGTAACGCAATATCCCACTTGGTTAGCCAACATCGTTCCAGTACCTAAGAAGGATGGAAAGATCAGATCTGCATCGATTACAGAGATCTCAACAAAGCTAGCCCTAAGGATGATTTTCCATTGCCGAACATTCATATCCTCATTGACAATTGTGCCAAGCATGAAATACAGTCGTTCGTGGATTGCTTCGCCGGATATCATCAAATACTAATGGATAGAGAAGATGCAGAAAAGACAGCCTTCATCACGCCCTGGGGTGTGTATCATTATCGGGTGATGCCATTTGGTCTCAAGAATGCTGGGGCTACTTATATGAGAGCCATGACGACTCTCTTTCACGACATGATTCACAAAGAGATTGAGGTGTATGTGGATGATGTCATCATCAAGTCCCGCGAGAGTTCGGATCATTTGACTCATTTGAGGAAGTTCTTCGATCGTCTACGCCGGTATAATCTAAAATTGAATCCCGCTAAATGTGCTTTTGGGGTACCGGCCGGTAAATTGTTGGGATCCATTGTCAGTAGAAGAGGTATTGAGCAAGACCCTTCTAAAATCAAAGCAATTCAGGATTTGCCTCCTCTAAAGACAAAGAAAGAGGTCATGAGTTTCTTAGGAAGGTTGGATTACATCAGTCGATTCATAGCTCAATCTACGTTGATTTGTGATCCTATCTTTAAGTTGCTGAGGAAGGGCGCAATGACCAAATGGACAGAAGAATGTCAAAATGCTTTCGACACCATCAAGAGTTATCTGTCTAATCCACCTGTATTAGTCCCTCCACGAGAAGGAAGCCCGCTGTTGTTATACTTGTCTGTCTCTGACAATGCATTCGGATGTGTGTTAGGCCAACATGATGAGACCGGGAAGAAAGAGCGAGCAATTTACTATTTGAGTAAAAAGTTCACTCCGTATGAAGCCCGATATACTTATTTGGAGAAAACTTATTGTGCTTTGACTTGGGTTTCTCAAAAGTTGAGGCATTATCTGTCTTCGTACACTATGTACCTCATTTCAAAGATGGACCCGTTGAGGTACATTTTTCAGAAAGCAATGCCCACTAGGAAGTTAGCTAAATGGCAAATATTGTTGAGCGAGTTCGACATTGTATATGTAACTCAAAAAGCAATCAAAGGACAGGCTTTAGCTGATCATCTCGCAGAAAATTCGGTTGACGATGGTTATGAACCACTTAAGACCTACTTTCCAGATGAAGAGATCTCCTTTGCGGGAGAAGACATCTCCGAAGCATACCCTGGTTGGCGAATGTTTTTCGACGGAGCTGTGAATAGCCAAGGTAGCGGTATTGGAGCGGTTTTGATATCAAAATCAGGTCAGCACTATCCGGTGTCAGCAAAACTTCGGTTTCGTTGCACTAACAACATGGCTGAGTATGAAGCTTGCATTTTGGGCATAAAAGTGGCCATAGATATGGATGTCCAAGAGCTTCTGGTTATTGGGGATTCAGATCTATTGATTCATCAGGTCCAAGGAAAATGCGCGGTAAAAAATTCAAAGATCGTACCGTATGTGCAACTAGTGCAGAGGTTGTGTAAAAGATTTCGAAAGATCGAGTTCAAACACACGCCAAGGGTACAGAATGAGTTCGCCGATGCCCTTGCCACCATTTCCTCAATGATTCAACATCCGGACACAGTGCATATTAATCCCTTGGAGATAGAGTTGAAGAAGCAGCCTGCTCATTGTTCTCATGTCGAGATAGAACCAGAAGGAAAACCATGGTACTTTGACATAAAGAAGTATTTGGAGACCGGGACTTATCCCGAAAATGCCACTTCCAATCAGAAGAAAGCTATACGCCGAATGGCCAACAACTTTTTTCCAAGCGGGGAAATTCTTTATAGAAGGACCCCAGATCTGAGCCTCCTTAGATGCGTCGATACCGCAGAAGCTATGAAACTTTTCGAACAAGTGCATGCTAGAGTCTGTGGTACCCATATGAATGGTCTCACCTTGGCAAAGAAGATTCTCCGAGCCGGTTATTTCTAGATGACCATGGAACACGACTGTTGCAAATTTGTGCAGAGATGCCATAAGTGCCAGATACATGGTGATTTGATTTGTGTCCCTCCTCACGAACTCAAGGCCATGGGCTCTCCTTGGCCATTCGTAGCTTGGGGCATGGATATTATTGGCCCGATAGAGCTGGCAGCCTCTAATGGTCATAGATTTATTTTGGTCGCAATTGATTACTTTACTAAGTGGGTAGAGGCGTCTTCCTACAAGTCCGTGACAAAGAAAGTGGTAGCCGATTTTGTGCGTGACAACCTAATATGCCGATTTGGGGTACCAGATTCTATCATCACCGATAATGGGGCAAATCTCAACAGTAATTTGCTGAAAGAGGTATGTGAGCAATTCCGGATTACTCATAGAAATTCAACAGCATATCGTCCTCAAATGAATGGAGCTGTAGAAGCCGCCAATAAGAATATCAAGAAGATTTTGAGAAAAATGATTGACAAACATCGAGGATGGCATGAGATGTTACCCTATGCTCTATTGGGTTATCGCACAACTGTTAGAACATCAATTGGGGCAACTCCGTATTTGTTGGTATATGGAACAGAAGCAGTAATACCTGCTGAAGTTGAAATACCATCATTGAGAATCATTCAGGAAGCTGAGTTGAGTGATGCCGACTGGGTCCGTAATCGGATCGAACATTTGGCCTTGATCGACGAGAAGAGGATGACAGTCGTTTGTCACGGTCAATTATATCAACAAAGAATGCTTCGTGCTTTCAACAAAAGAGTAAGACCACGAACATTCAAGGTAGGGCAACTAGTTCTCAAGCGTATCTTTCCTAACCAAGATGAGTACAAAGGAAAATTCTCGCCTAATTGGCAAGGGCCATACATGGTTCGCAAAGTTCTGCCAGGGGGAGCATTAATCTTGTCAGAGATGGATGGTCAAGAGTGGCCGAAACCAATCAATTCAGACGCCGTCAAAAGATACTACGTTTGAAGATGTAGAATTTTCTGTTTCTTTCCCTGTAATCGTACTATTTTACTTGTATTCGTTTCCGTGTTTAGTTAGAAGATATCCATCCCTTTGTAATGAACTACGTTTGACCTGAATTCTCAAGAATGAGAAACGTAGGCGGCCTATGTCGGCCTCGGTCATCCCCTTATCCCTTTTTATTTTTTCCCTTTTGTATTTGAACTACGTTTGACCTGAATTCTCAAGAATGAGATACGTAGGCGGCCTATGTCGGCCTCGGTCATTTCCTTAGTAAAATTTGTATTTTTCCTTATCTCCCGAGAGGGGAACTACGTTTGACCTGATTCCTGCTTCAACGGGATACGTAGGCGCCACAACGGTTCGGTCATATTCCCATGAAGGAAACTGGGACAGAATTTTTGAAAGGAATTCAAAAATTCTAAACAAGAAGACCTGCCTCCGACAAGATAGAATTTAAAGCATCAGAATTTCAACTGGGACAGAATTTTTGAAAAGATCTCAAAAATTCTCTAGGTTTTCCTAACAAGTTAATGATTTGGCACGACATGTAACTGGGACAGAAATTTTTGAAGTCATCCTCAAAAAATTTCATCGAATGTCGTTAAAAATTTGAGGACAACCTTGGAAATTTCAATCCGATCAGAAATTCGAAGACGATTGTGATACGTCACAGGGGCCGTGTCAGAAACTGAATGTGTTCGTCTAAGATTTTCATGACATGACAATTTGGCAATGGCATTTTCTTCCAAAGAATTCTTTTCTAACTTTGTCGTTTTAAAGGTTTTTGTTTATCAAACATCTTGTCAAGTGTATATTTTATTTTTCTTTTTCTTTCTACCAAAAGGTGGGAGATCGGAGCGGTCCGATAAAGACAAGGCGGAGAACGGACAATCGAAAGATCAACACAGATCAATTTATTTTAAAACTAAGGAATTTTCTGTGGATGCAGGAAAATATTGCAGGTATTATTCATAAGGAAACTACCGGGACATCAACAACTCTATCACGCTCGAGTCACCAATGATTCATCGCGCTTTATTTTCCGGTTTGTCAAGAAGGTTATTTTATCTTATTTTTATTTATTTCAAACCGCCAAGAGGGCCGTTGTATATCCATCGCCAAGAAGGCCATTTTATTTTCAAGTCGCCAAGAAGGCCATTGCATATTCAATGCCAAGAAGGCTATTTTATTTTTAAGTCGCCGAGAAGGCCATCATATATACTCATCGCCGAGAGGGCCATAACATATTCATCGCCGAGAGGGCCATCACATATACTCATCGCCGAGAGGGCCATCACATATACTCATCGCCGAGAGGGCCATAACATATTCATCGCCGAGAGGGCCATCACATATACTCATCGCCGAGAGGGCCATCGCATATATTAATCGCCGAGAGGACCATTTTATTTTCAAGTCGCCAAGAGGGCCATTGCATATTCAATGCCAAGAAGGCCGTTTTATTTTCAAGTCGCCAAGAAGGCCATTGCATATTCAACGCCGAGAAGGCCATTTTATTTTCAAATCGCCGAGAAGGCCATAGCATATTCATCGCCGAGAGGGCCATAGCATATTCATCGCCGAGAGGGCCATAACGTATTCATCGCCGAGAGGGCCATCACATATTCATCGCCGAGAGGGCCATCGCATATTCATCGCCGAGAAGGCTATTTTATTTTCAAATCGCCGAGAAGGCCATAGCATATTCATCGCCGAGAGGGCCATAGCATATTCATCGCCGAGAGGGCCATAACGTATTCATCGCCGAGAGGGCCATCACATATTCATCGCCGAGAGGGCCATCGCATATTCATCGCCGAGAAGGCCATCACATGTGCATCACCATTGCATATATTCATCGCCGAGAAGGCCATCACATGCTCAATCACCGAGAAGGCTATTTATTTTCAAGTTATCGAGAAAGCTATTTTATTTTCACATTGCCGAGAGGTCCACTGCATTATTCATCGCCAAAAGGCCATTATCATACCACGCCGTATCAACTTATTATCTATTACATTGGAAGAAAGAACATATCGAACATGGTAAAAGATACCATCTTCGTAATTACGATTATTTACTAACAGTTTTGTGAGTTATATCGAGAGCATCCGAAAGGATGAATTCTCAAAACGAATCACAGGTGTGGACGTCATCAAATGGGACGCAGCACAACGTGGAACTTTGTCTTAGCAGCGAACTGGGACATAGTCCGGAGAGGAATGTCAAACTCTTCGGGCGCGAGCTGAGAAACGACTACCACAATCTAACCACACCCCTATCAGAAGGCATGTGGGTATTTTCCTTGAGTCCGTAGTCTTCAGTTTCGCATCCAGGTGATCTCAATTCTCACCAGATGCCGCGTTTCCAATTTGAGTGACAACGTACCAAGAATTTTGGAAATTATGTCCGTGTAAGTTCTTAATTATAGGTGTGAAGCGCGCCACATTTATGGTTAAGAGGTTGCAAGCCTCTTTTTCATAATTCGTCCTGTTTGTCACTCCTCCTGAACCAGAGGTTGTCTCGAATAAGAGATTCCCTTTTCAACCGATATAGTCGAACTACAAGCAGCCTGATTCCTTAGTCCAAGGATATGTAGGCGGACTCAATTTTGAAACTCGGCTGTATTCTAACATTTACTCGTAAAATCTTATCCCAAGCATTCCAATTTCTCCATAATTCGATATTGGATAGCTTTTGAATTTTTCAAAATCGTGCGTAAAATCAAGCGTTTTGAACTACAAGTGGCCTGAATTCTCATGTAATCTGAGATATGTAGGAAACCCGAAACAGGGGTCCGGCCACAATTTCCTATAGCCCGTGCCAAGACCCTTCCATGAGATGAATATGTGGTCGGATTAAAATTGGATTGGTCAAGTTTCTTTATCCACGATCGCTTTCATCAATCATGCCCAAAGAAAGGGACAACTGTTGACACCCAATTTTTACCCTCCACAGTACAAATTAATCATCGAGCTATTAATTTTAACGATTTGAATTAATTAATTTTCAAAGTGCAAGAAATATTTTTTCGAGTAACTTTAGATTTGAATCTTTGAATTTTCAATTTTATTAAAATACTTTACTTTATTCTTTCGTATTATATTATTTTAATATTGCATGTTGCTTCACTTTACTTTGTCATATTATATATTTTTATATGTGGTGTATTATGTAAATCTTTTAATTTTAGTTATATTTAACATGTTTTCTTAAATAGATTCTATCTTTAAATACTTTACTTTGTTCTTGAGTCGTTAATATTTAAAAGCTCCATAATTAATTTATATTAATTCATTTCGTGGTCGAATTAATCATTTGATTTTCAAATTGGTTATATATGTAATTTAAATGGTTAGTTTTTAAATATTTTCCTCAAACCCTTTTTACTCTTTTAAATCCCTAAGTCCAATTCTTAAAAAAAAAAAAATAACCCCAGCCCAACTTTAAAATCCTCAACCCGGTTCCCTTCCCAACCCATCTGGCCCAGTCCCTTCCCAACCCGATCGGCCCATTTCCCTTTTAAAAATCCCTACCCGATTCCTTAATCCCTACCCGACCCGACCCGTTCCCTTTTATTCCCCATCCGCGCCCCCTTTCTCCTTTACTCTCTCCACCCGCCCCTCTTGTCTTCTTCTTCCCTTTCTAAACGGAAAAACCAGAGGCGATAGCCTCAATCCCAGCCATTTCAGTCCCAAAAATGGCATAATACCAAACATAATTAATCCCTCTCACGCGTTCCCTTCCCCCCAAACCCGTATCTCTCCCGAAACCGAAAAGAAAATAAGAGAACAGCCCAAAACCAGAAAAGCATGGCAGCCAACAGTGGCCATTTTCGGCCAAAACGAGTCAAAGCTCGTACACCACGTATTCCTCCCTTCTTCCCCTTGTCCTTGCACGCCAGAGAAATCTCTCTTACGTGTCTCACATCTTAACCATCGATTCAAATCGATGGTTGAGATGTGAGACTTGTAAAAGTGGTTTCAATTTTTGAATTTCGATTTGAAGGTAAATCCCGATTTTGCCCTAGTTTTTGGCCCTATTCTGTTGCTCTGTTGGAGCTATATAAACAGTGCTTGCACACTGATTTTGGGGCTTCTTCGGGGGTCTGGCCGAATTCCTTTTTTTCTCTTGAGATTAGCTTGTAACTCTCATCTCAAAAAAAAAAAAAGAAAAACTCTTAGAAAGGTTTGTAAAATCTGAAAGTGTTGAAATCAAATTTGTTTAGTCTCGACCTCCCAACAGCTTCATACATAGTTCGGATAGCAGTGAGGTGATATCGTTCGGGCTCGTAGTTCCCGTTCGCTGCCCCGGAAAAGGTAATACTCGTTACTCTTCATCTCGAGTTAATATACATGTTTGAATGCGAGTATTGAAACCATTTCGAAGTATGTTGTTAGGGTGACATTGTTGGTATACATATTTGTATATGTATATGTATATACGGAATATATGCGTATGTATGTATAAAACTTGAATGGTGGTTGAGTATATGTGTTGGTTTTGGTGGCTGTTTGTTGTATATCTATGTATATGAAGATATATATACGTGTATATATGTATAAAACTTGAAGAATGGCTGAGTATATATTAGTTTGGATGGTTGTATATTTCTGTATATCTATGTATATAAAGGTATATATCCGTATATGTATGTATAAAACTTGAAAAGTTGTTTGGTTATACGGTGGTATAATCGTATCACAGTGTATATGCAGCTATATACACACACATATACATGAATATTTACATATACATATACATATATAAGCATGTATCTACATTTAAATGTTGTCCAGTTGTTTGTTGGGCTGCCATATCTATGAATATATATACATATAATGTGTATTTCTACATGTATGTATATAAGTTGAAAGTTTGTTAGTTTGTTTGGTTATATGGTGGTATCACAATGTCTGTGTATTTATATATACGTATATACATATACACATAAATGCCTATACATGAATGTATTTATGAAACTTGAAGATTGTTGGTTATAGTGTCATTTTGCAGTAGGTATACATCTATATATATGTTATGTATTGCATTATCTATGTGTCTATGCATCTTTATACATCTATATATATATACATATACATTTATATTATATGTGTTTGTCCTAATTTGTACAATTTCTTTTCTCCTAGTCTTACGGTCTTTTGATTAGTATTTGATATCATTTTGTGTTGCCATGCAAGTTGTGAGTTGCATATCACTTGTGAAAATATAATATTTCTATCTATCCGGTTTGTCTCGCGTTCTAGTAGATCATTAATTATTTATTTTGGCTCAAGTCGACGTCAAGATTCGAGTGAACTTTATTTTGGGGAAATTTAGGAGTAAAATGTCTTTTAAAGCCTAAGTATGTTCTTGCTTGTGTATTTCTTTTTTTTTAAAAACCTTACTTGTATTCGTACATCCTTTCACATTTGTCCGGGTTTATCCATTTTTATTATTCATCCTTATCTTTATTTTCTTTGCATGTAACGTCAATCCAAGTCTATTTTGGACTCCTCTTTTTATTTCGTTGAGTTTCGGGTCAATCTCGGCCTATATCCAGCTACTCGAAACTGCCGGAATTTATTTTTGAGGCGGCAACGTATCTATATACACTGGTATACACTTTCTGTATACAAAAAATGCTTACACAGGAATATGGGCCAAAAGCCCAGCAGCAGGCCCAATTTCAAAGGGAATAGGCAGGCCCACTTTTTAATGAAATAATCATGCAGGTTTGGAGATTGGGCCTGCCCAGGCCCAAATCGTTTTAATATATTTTTACTTGCATTTTTATGATATTTGCCATATTCTTTTTGTTGTATTTATTTTGTTCTAACTCTAATTTCATTTTACGCGTTTTAACTTAATCAAATTCCCCGAGTTAGCCATCTACGTCGTTTTATGATTTTTTTTTTTAAATCTTGACTATAAAAATCACCTTACGAAATTGGGCTTTAAAATTTTCTTTAAAATATTTCAAGTGTTTTTCCTTAAAATATTCTTTCTTTAAAAAAAATAAAAGTATTACATTTATCTTTTTAAACACTTAGAGTTTTGTAGATTTTAAGATTTCTAATTAATTGATTAAATTCATCAACCCCTTTTAATTAAAATAAAAATTAGTTAGATTTTAATATTATATCTTGTTGATTTTCTTTAACTAGTTCACTTAATTAATTCTAATTGATTAAAATATAAAATAGAAATTTTAAATATTCTATTTCCTACTCTTAAAATATGCTACTTAAAAGATTAATAATACAAAAATTACGTTATTTCAAAGTTAGTCCAAATATTTAACCGTCGGATAACCGCACGTTAGCGGATATTTCAGGTGCGTAAAACCTTCCCGAAATAGAAATATGAAACCGAACATGTTTCTTTGGATTTTTAAAAGATTTCCTCTGTTAGGTCTTTTAAAATAATCGGTTTTCTTAATTTCCTAAAAATTAAGTGGCGGCTCTAAAAAATTTGAAGATTCGGTTTACTTAAATCTAATTAAGTCTTTAATTGAATTTTTAAATCGGAAGTCATTTTCCGACGTAACATATGTCTTATTCAAGTATTTTACATGGAGCAATGAACACGAACACACACATATAGCCAGCCAAATACTGGACTTTCTTGATTATCACAAGTCTCATGATCTCAAAGTAATTCATCAATTTCTTTACATAAACCTACAAGGACTTTCAACCATCTCAACAAGAAGTACCAAGCTAAACAATTAAGGACTAAACTATTATTCCTTGTCATAGACTAATCACAATTCGCATGGTATATTCCTACCTTAATAGCAATAACCACACATTTGACCATCCAGACTCTATGTCAAAGGCCTAAAGATGATTTTACCCGTCAATCAACATTATACTATGCCATGGAAAAAAAACTTCTACTACTCAAGAAAAAAAAACTAGCCTCCTTGGGCACCAATATAGCAAAATTTCTGACTTTTGAGAGGCAAAACAATAGAGGCAGGCTTGAAATCCATTAGCTATAGCCTTATTTGCTCTAGGCCTCGTCTCTCACTTCTTCCAAGCTTAGAGCAACCTTTTGAGAGTTTTCAAGGTGACCCTTGTCTATTTAACATCCCCAAAAAAAGAGAATAAAAAAATCCACGTCTTTTAATTCTGTGTTGACGATGTTGCTATGGCGGATCCCATCCCACCATGCCAGTACTGTTGTGAAAGGGTTATTTCCACTTTGGCAGGATGATGCTAGTCCAAATCAACTTAGGTCATAAAATTTTTCTGCTTCTCCTAAATAACTATGGTCCAGATTGTTACCTATTAATTGGCTATGAACATATTTTTACTTAGTACAGAATTTATACACCGCTAACTCTCCTCTTTTATTGTAGTGCAGAATTTATCTTGATACAAGACCTACATCTCCTTCCCTTAGTTAATAGTTCATCTCGGGATTTCTTTTACATTAAAAATTTCTTGAAGATTCTTTTATTGATGGTTAATGTAAGATTTTAAAATATCTCAAAAGGCTTATACTTGTATATGTTGGACACTGTCTTATCTCCTCATTACCTAATATTTTGTTTTTCTATCTCTCTACATTAGTATTACTATGTACAGATGTTCTAATGGCGTAAACATTTGTTATTGATTTATTTAACTTAAACTTTGTCATTTACACATGATCAGGCAAAATGCCGTAAGTGATATATTAATTAATTACCAAATTAGTCTATGATCTTTGCTAATTATACCAAATTACATATCAATTTTGATTCAGTTTGATTAAATCATCAGCGTTCAACTCATATGATATATTATAAAAAGGTCACTATATATGTGCTACATTTTTTTATGGATTCCAATAATCAAACATGGTAGATAGTGACGAGATCAAAGATAAAGAATAATAAATACAAATGAAGAATTGTGTCACAACATCCTTGAAGGAAAATTAATTAGCTACTAAAACCATCCTCATTGAAATGTAAAATAGAACATCATAGTTTATTGATGAGTTTAACTTAATACACCAACACAATGTAAATTATTATGAAAACGGTATAGATATTCATTACAATCCTATCGATATTTATATGATTAAATGCATATGTAATACATTAGCGTGTGTTATTAATTAACTGGAGGGGTTAATCATTTTCTCATCATTCTTGAAGGCGGAGGTGGTGGCTTTTATTATTTTATCAACAACCATTTCCTTCATCGACTTCTTGTCTGTTTTTGAAAATACACTTCCATTCTTTGGCATGCCTTCTTTTCCCTTTCCACTATGTTGAGAATAAATATAACTAAGCAAATAAAAAAATGCATTCTTTATAACAACTTAAACTTTCAGATGAAATGATAACATAATACTTCAATAATCTCTTCTATTAGAACTTATGAATATGAGCAAGGGTAGTGTATTAATAGTTCATATGCTAACAATAAGTGAAAAAACAAAAACATAGTATTTAGGCATTTCATAAAGATAAGAAAAAGTAATAGTATATCTAAATACCACAGACCAAAAATGTACAAGTGCCCTTAAAAGGTTCATCTATCACACCTTTCCTATCACTACATGAATTATCAAAAATACAAAAGAAAGAAAAAAAAACTACTTCAAAACAAAATAAACTAGCATAATATTAAACTACTTCAATATTATGATTTGCAGTGACTGACACCCGATTTTGCTCTTTCACCGCCATTTTCTTTTATTCTCATCACCCACTTTATCCAAATCACACAAGCTTAGAGAAATATTCACACCAATTCCACCAATAATACAATTGGCAATTGAGTATGTCAAATGTATTAACAACATATAGTCACAAGTGCAAGCACGACATGCTTAATATTTTGCCAATTCAATATCCTTAACAACTTTCATCATCAACACCCCAACCATAACCAAACATGGACCGATGGCCCGTGGTGGCTCACTTGCAATCAAAGATGTGAATAACAAAAACAGTAAGAAATAAAACCCAACAATGATCGTCTTTAGTCCTGTCCATCCACCTTCTCTGATTCTTTCTGATTAGGGGTGTCAAATGAGCGGATTGATTGAAGATATTAAAACGGGTTGAAATAGAATTTAAATTAGGTCATAACACACCCAAATTTACTTTGGGCTCAATTGGGTTGGGTTCAAATGGGCTAAAATCTAGGTTGAGTCAATTTGACCCGCTTAATATTAACAATTTTAACATATTATTATTTACCTTTTATAACCACAACTTAAATTTCAACTTCAATATTTCATGTCTATGCACTTGCTTAAAAACCTTGTGCTTAGTACGTAGAATACATTCTAAAATTAATAAATTATGCATGTAAGTTCTAGTTGGATTTCTAAGTAATTAGCTCATGTAAGATTGAGAGAATGGGTGTGTTTGAAATAGAAGCGTTGTTAAGATAGCTCATTTGCTTAGAGTAAGCGGGTGTTCATTATAGATGGTGATTTCAATATTTATCTTAAATTTTTACTTCTTATAAAAATAATATTTTCTTCATTTAAAAAAGAATGATCTACTTCCACCTTTAGTATGTTTAAAAAAGAATGACCCTTTTTTATTTTTCGGCAACATTTGAGTTTCAACTTTCCATGTGACATGATTAAGGCCACAAGATTAAGGATATTTTTATATATTTGAGATAATTTTAATTTATGACCACAAGTTTGAAAAGTGTTCTTTGTTTCTTTAAATTCCGTAGCAAATCAAAGTAGATCATTCTTTTGAATAAAATAGCAATTTGAGTACTCTTTTTTTTAAAAGGGGGAGATATATGGAAAGGGGAAATGGGATGAAGATTACACCGCAGGATATCAATCTTTCATCAATAAGGTAAAAATACAGTTGCAATTCAAATGATGGAGCTGTTAAAATTCTCTAAAATTTGAGTACTCCACCTTAGCTCAAATTTAGAAACTAACAATGGAATAACAGTACTATTGAAAAGGAACACTAACAAATGAAAACAAAGACTCACGATACATATTACAACATTGTCCTTGAAGATTAATTAATAGAGGAAATATGACTTCAATTCAAAAAAAAAAATACTACACCATAGTTTATGAACGAGTTTAACTTACGTACATTAACGATATTGTAAGGAATGATAAACACTAGTAAATATTCTTTACAATACTGGCAATATATATATATGAGTTAAATTCACAAAATACATCAGAATCAAATAAATAGTTTATTCAATAATATAATCACAATCTTAAAAAGCAAGTTCAATATAATAACGGGACATAAGAATTGACATCAGAGGGGTTAACTTTTTTCTTATCATTCTTGAAAGTGGACACCACAACTTTACCTATCTTTTCATCCACCATTGCCTTCGCTGACTTCTTATTTTGTTTTTAGAACACACTTCCGTTCTTTAATGTGCCTTCTTTTCTATAATCATTTCCATTCTTCTCCATATCTCTTTTCTTCTTTTAGAACTTATGAATATATTTGAGGAATTAAGTTTAATCAATGTATTTACTTTGTGGCTTTTACGTATTTGCGATGATTTGAGGAGTAATTCGGGTGAGGTATTTATAGGAGTTTAGGCTTTGTTCACGGTATTCTTCTAAATGTTTTCATGTAACTTCTCGTTCAATTTCTAAGTTAGCTCATCTAAGATTTTTCGAACATTGCTGTTTATTTCCTGCACGAAATGTGTTTGTGTGTAATTTGTATTAATTATTTATATCTTAAGTCTTGTGTTATTAAAAAAAGTGTGAGTTGGTATTAGTACTTCACCAAACTATTATTTTTTATTTATCCTATTGTATGTGGCATCTTTTATTTTTTTGTCCGTCCTAAAAAATATGTTATCTTACAATAATTATAAATAATTTAACTTTAAAATTCTTCTTTTACACTTAGTGAAATGATTATTGGCCACACAAATATCAAATGATTGTGTTCGACCACAAGTTTTAAAAATTTTACTTTTTTAAACACAATATTATGTCATGTCAAAAAATGTCACGTCACATAAAATGAGGCGGAGAAAATAATACTTTTTTTCACCTCAAATTATGTGAAGAGGTTCAGAGTCAGCATGAGAATCAACATATTAATTAATTTTGATTATAAATTCAAGTATACACTCTTCAAATAATTTAAAATATAAATTTAAAAACTACCCAAAAATAGTATGATACAAGTCAACATATAACTAATAGTCCAGAAAGAAATTGAGAAAATTATATTATTGTATGTGTGTATTGGAGGAATGGGTGTTGTGGGTTTGTGTAGGTGCGTGGATTAATTAGGATGATTCCTATTTAATTTGCCTCATAAGATATGTAATAGTAGTTTCCATAAAGGAAAAATATTTCTACCATTCTTTCTTTCTTTCTAACTATAGAGAAGATCGAGTAGCAGGCAATTTGATATCGACATACATGTTTTCGCTACTTGTTTAAGTAAGCAACTGTACATTAGTGTGCCTTTTTCAACTTATTAATTTTATTATGTTATTTTGTTAATTATTTCTTCAATTGATATAGCTATAATTTACGATATTACCCCTACTGAATTTTTTTTTAAAAAGGAAGCTGTTGATTGACGCGCCTACTTCAACTGCTTGATTTTGCTACGTCATTTCTATTACTTATTTCTTCTGCTGTGTCAGCTATGAATTTACAATATTACCACAAATCGGTATCGGCAGACCTGTTTCAGCTACTTGCCCAAGCAGGCTATATATATATATATATATATATATATATATTTAAAGTTTAAAAGTTATAATCTATTAAAAATGATTTAAAAGTTTTATGAATCACAATAATTAAAAAAATTAAAATTTATTAACATCACATAAATTGAGACAAGGAAAGGAACTTATATTGTTTAAAAATTATATTAAAAATACTATAAAAAATAATAATTAACAATTTACAATATCTTAAAATTATATTAAATGGGGATTTTTCATAAATGACAAATTTAAAAAACATAAAGCCCTAAAATAGCCAATGTTTATGAAATTACCTTTTCTAACTATGGCTATAGCAAATCTAATGTATAATTCGAAATTTATGGTAACGTATAAAATGAAAATGCCAAAATTCTGTTAATTAATTAGGCAAATTTTTAGGTACTTTTTATAGAAAACGGTTCCATAAATAAAGGAAGTAAAATACCAAATTTAAATCCTTTTCCTAATTGAACTCTTCTTCTAAAAATAAGATGATTTTTCTACTCTAAAATAAAAAAAAAGATTTCCTTTCTATTTTGTCACCAAAAATAAAATATCAGACAAATTGCCAACGAAAAAATATGGGCACTGTGTATATAAATACAGAAGTGTATAAATAAACACAGAGCATACAATTTTCTGTGACATATCATATGTATGAGTTCCAGCAAAGTATATACAATCTCTAAATTTGGCCAGTAATATATACAACAAGTTATGCATTTTGGCTTATGTATATGGGCTTAAATTAGATATGTACAAAAAGTGTATAATCATACATATTTCTTATTTCTTGTAGTTAGGACATTTGTATACAACTAGTGTGTATAAGACCTATTAAATTTTATACAATTCTAGTAATTAAATAATTATAAAGAAATACAACAACAACAACAACATACCCAGTGCAATCCCACAAGTGGGGTCTGGGGAGGGTAAGATGTACGCAGACCTTACCACTACCACACAATTATAAAGAAATACACAGATCAATTTATACATGCATATTATTAAAGTGTATAAAATGTTCATGATCGTATACATGGGCATACTTGTAATAAATTTATAAACTTTTACACTTATGTTTTTTTAAAAAGTTACATGGATCAGGTTTGTATAAGTTCTCCTTCATAATAATTTTGATAATGTATAAAAGTGGGATAAATGATGCAGATTTGAAAAAAATATACAATTGGGGGAATATATACATTATATTGAAATGATGGATTTCATGAATGTATATACATTACCCTTATATTTTGAACTTGACTCTACAATATTCTCAATTTCTTGAGTTAATCCGAGTGAAAATGATGGCGATTCTTCCATTTTTTAACATGCACAATGCATACCTCTTGTTATCCTTTTGGAGGAAGACTCCTTCACCATTGTGTATGGAAGATGAGTTCAAAACAAATCTCACCAGTAATTTTCTCCCAAAAATACAACAAAAAAGTAATTTTTTCCGTTTTGCAATTTGTCTGCAAGAAACTAGGATGGATCTCTTTTTCTTTTTTTTTTTGGGACAAAATAGTCACACTAGGAAATAAAATCTATTTTTTATTTAGAATGGAAACATCATCTTATTTTTAGAAGAAGAGTTCAATTAGGAAAAGAAATTATATTTGTATGTTTTACTTCCTTTATTTATGGAACTGTTTGTGTATATTGGAGAGATAGTGAGAGACGGAAATTTTTAGGTTTTATACATGGGGAGTTGTGGGGTCCACAACTTTTATAGCAAAAAAAATTACGAAATTGTCATAAATGTAATAATATTAAAATGTAGTTAAGATATGGTATTTATAGTTATATGTTTGCTTAATTATGTAATATTTCCTTAAATTTAATACACATAAATTGAGATAAAAATAAATAGTAGGAGGCCCACAAAAAACTTGAAAAAATCAAATGATCCATTAAAATTATTGAGCCCGTGCCCAGCACAAGCGTTGTTCATCTAGTGTACTTTAGAGATGAATAAATATTTCGAGCTGAAATGTGTATTGACCAAATGTGCATTGACTAATGTAATAAGCGTGTGAGCTGATTTGTTTTTTCAATTTTATTGTGTTCAACTCATTTACTGTCGTCTTCTTCTTTATTTATTTATTTTTTTGTGTGTGTAAAAGGCGTAAAGGAATTCAATGTATAATTTGTGAATTATTTGTGTTTCTTAGAAATATATATCTGTTATTATTATTATTATTATTATTATAGAAGGTGATTAAAAATGGTTTAATTATGTGAAACGAATAAAATAATTACAGTTAATTGTTTGGTTCAAAAATATTTTTATCTTCAAAGCTTAATAAAAAATTCTTATATTTATTTAACTGGTCAAAACTGTCACTTTAAATCAATACGTTACTATTTTTTTCTTTTAAAACATATTTTTTTCCCTCAAAATTAACAAAATTTGCAGCGTACCTTTCAACTTTTAGAGCAAAAAATTTAATTTTGATCACAAATTTAGATATAATATTTAATAATTAAATATATATTTATAATTAAAATAAATTTATTTAAATCTCAAAATTTAAAAAAACATTACATAATTTAATTTTTCTTTTAAAAATAACCAGAAGACAGTTTTAAAAACTGTACACGTGTATAATTTTATAACAAAGTAAAAGTATTTAAAAAACAAAAACCGTAATATTAAAAAAAATATTGTATTTCTTTAAAAAACAAGAAAATTTTTAATAATTGTTGCACACGTGTATTAAAACTATCTTTACCATTATAGTTATCTATTTGGATTTATCTTAGTTCTTAATAACATAATATATTAACTCATTTGATATATTGGATTACAAAATTAGTGTCAAGTAACAAGTAATAATAGTGAGCACATTAATATTCAGTTAGCATCACCTAACTTAACCTTTGTTCTATTTATAATTTTTTATAGATTTAATCTTAAAGAATTTTTATTTCAATCAATGTTTTAATGTAATTTTCTTAAGTGGCTAAATTTTTAAACCACGCCTAATGGTGGAAGTCAAATGTTTAGTTAAACTTGAAGAAAATTTGAAATGGTAGAAGATAGAACTTATCCAAGTCTCACAAATTTATTTAATTTTTATAAGTTTAGAATTAATATAATAAATTTGAAAAGCACACTTTCTTGAAAACAAATGCCTATCACCACCAAATATACAAAATTCTACAATTTCAAAACATAATTTTTAAAAAATACACTTTCTTAAATATAATTCAGTTTGAAATTCTATTTTGATGCAACTATTTTTTTACAATTGTTTTTTAGAGATAATGCACCTACAACCTTTAAAAAAAAAGTAAATTTACTATTTATAGTAGTTACATCTGCTCAACTTTTAGTAGTGTTATTTTTTTAAATTTATACAATTAAATTGAGATATAATAATTTTAAAATTTGTGTCTCAAAAGTACCACATGGCATCCCTACAAAAATTCTCGATTTTTTAAAAATGTAAACAAAAATTGAAAAATTCGTTTACTGCCATCGTCTTCTTCTTTTTTTCTCATTTATTTATTTATTTATTTATTTATTTATTCTTGTGTCCGTGTAAAAGGCGTGAAGGAATTAAATGTATAATTTGTGGATTATTTGTGTTTCTTATAAGCATATATCCTTTATTATTGTTATTAAAAAAGGGGATTAAAAATGCATTTAAATTATGTGAAATGAATAAAATGATTTCAATTAGTTGTTTAGTTCAAAAATATTTTTATCGTCAAAGTTTGATATAAAAATTCTTATAGTTATTTAATTGGTCAAAAATGTCATTTTTAAATAAATATATTACTATTTTTTCTTTTAAAACACATTTTTTCCCTCAAAATTATACCGTACCATTAAAATTTTTAGAGCTAATAATTTAATTTTGATTATAACTTTAGATATAATATTTAATAATTTAAAATATATTGAAAATTATGATTAAAACAAATTTATTTAAATCTCAAAATTACATAACTTAAACGAAATAATTAATATTATCTCAAAATTCTAAAAGTATGGTAAATTGATATGATTGTGAAACAACTCTGACCTTTTTGTTATAGTAATAAAGTTGTGTGATCATTCTTTAAATTAGCCTTCGCTTGGCAACCCTAAGAGAGAAACAAGGGAGCTTGGAATTGATTATAAAGAGTAGTGAAGATGAAGGTGGCAATGTGCGTTTTTAGATGCTCAACGATTGAACTACTATGCATTTTCACAGAGTCCACCATTAAATCTATTCAGTTTACCCTGTATAAGTATCACCATACCAACTTCATAAACCCTCGCCCCCAATTTGCTGATCTTCAGTTCAATCTCCTCCCCAACTATCTCTGCTTTTCAACTTCAAGCTTCAAGACACATTTCCAATTTTGATCTGGTATTCCTTCCTTACTACCCATTAAATTTTCTAAAAAAAATATTAATGTTTATTTAGGACTTTGGATTTCAGAATTGATTAGTAAGAGTACAAGACTTCTTTAAAATGCAAATATCAGTATAGATTATCTCTTAATTAAAAATAAACATGAGTCCAAATGTGATGAGAAGGAAATTGGCAACTTCGAACACTAGGAGCTCATTATAATTCTTAAGTCCTTCGCCTACTCTGCACGAGGAAATCAATAGCAGGGACTCACATTACGATTTACAGGGGAAGATGTGTAGTATGAGTACTAAACGAATGGTACTCAACAGGTATAGACCGATTGAGCTCCGCAAATAAAGTAAGTATAAATAATATGAAAATGAGACAGGTGTATAGTACAAGTAAGAGTAATAGCCAAGATGACACCTAATCGAGTACACGAGATGAGAAGGAGAAGAGAAGAAGAAGCATACCTAGGAGAATCATGTCTAATTAATAGTGGCGTCGATAACCTATTATATCGGGAGGCTGTGTCAATTATTTGTCACACTAAGGAATGTTGTGATTGTTGTGTCTGGATGGTAGAATGGTAAGGCATAGAGGTTTAAGCATTATGGGTGAGTGCGAGTATATTAGCCATAGTTGCAGTTATTTGACTGGCCTGTGAGCCATTTGTGGGTTAATAATGGATTCTTCAGAATTCCGTGTTGAACTGCTGCATTGACTTGTTATTACATATAGGCGGATGATTAGATTTCTAGATAGTGAGATGGGTATCGGAACCATTGTGGTATATCGAACATGCTTATGGTCGATATACTCGTGGTGCAGACTAGAGCCCGCAGGTACACCTGTATTTGTACTTTTGCAGATGAAAGTCTTATTAGTGGGGATGTTGTAATGACCCTTTGGGTTAATTCTGTAGTTCTGTAGGCTTCTCTGCTAATTTGAGCTTCTGAGTAGTAACCTCAGACTTTTTATGACTTACTGGGGCTGTTGGAATGGTTTTGCATTGAATTAGTTGTGGGTTGTGTGAATTTGCAAGTTGACGAGGAGTTACAACCTTAAAAATGAGATTTCTAATAAATCCCTAGTAAATGACCTCAAAAAGGGATTATGATGGTTCCATCAGTTCCGAAATGACTGAGTTATGCGAGGAGGGTGGTTGGTCCGAGGGTGGAGGCACCTGATTTGATTTAAGCCGAAAATTGCAAATGAGTTCAACTGTAAGCTAAAAAGTGTGTTTCTATAAAAGCCTACCTGAACATGCTCATTATAGAAATCTGATGGTGTGGTCAGCTTCGTAACATAAAAAATAGTCTAAAATGACCCTTCATCGATTGACGGGGGCATCCAGTTCCGTTTTGATTCCTTCAGTCTTTTAGCTAAAATTAGTCGAAAAGAAGTAGGACCCTCATTTTTCTATTGGATGCTTCATTAGTAATTTTGACCGCGCCGTTGGATCCGAAATGCCAAAATCCATGTGGCTGCGCTATTTATTTGTGAAAAAATGGACATTAAATAGCCTTGGAATGCCTCGAGAGAATTTTTGAGTTAGCTCATGCAATATCATAAACTTTACCCTTCACATTCATGAAGGGTTGAGCGCATTCGCAAAAGTGCACAGGCCAGAGCTTTGTATTCATGAAGCCTCAACCATAATATTCATGGTGGTCTGGCATGTGTCAAGGCACCTTGTTTGAATCCAAGTCCCGCGTTCGTGGAGTCAATTTGAGAGGCGGTGGCTAAGCCTATAAAAGGCACATCGCGGACAACTTTGAGAGGAAAGTTCAAGGGGGTGTAGATTTGGCTACATTGCTCCATATTTCACTATTCAAAAGCCTAGGTGACGTGAATTTTCACAAAGAACATTGTGGTGAAGTCAAATTTTAGATTTGGCACATATTTCAAGGTAAAATCACTGTTTTAGCAAATTTTGTTATGGGAATTTGTTAAATTTTGTGTTTTGATATTTTGGCTGATTCTTGATGGAAGTAAGTAAAATTTGACTCTAATTTTTTCTATGTTCTAAGAGGAACACTGGCATATGCTTGGATTTTTCTGAATTTAGTTGGTTTCTATAAAGTTTGACTGATAATATTCGTATAGAAATATTTTCCGCTAACGAATTTAATTCGTAATGAAGCTATTTCTCGATCTTCTAGGTCTATTTTGGGAAAAATTTCTGGCTGTAGATTTGCGGTGACGTTGGGAGCATTTTTCAAGGATTTTTGTAGGATTTTAAGTATGGCCCCATTTTCCCCGCTTTAGGTGATGTTGATATAATTTCACTCATTTCTTGAGATCTTACAGCCAATATGACCGTGTTAACCTCGTATATTGTATTTTAAATAGTTGAGCAGCATCAAGGAGCAATCAAAAAGGGAAAAAGCCTAGGTGGATTGACTCCAAACGTGAGGAATCGTTTGCTAAGTATGTTAGGCTTTCTCAAAAACCTTAGACTGAGTTGAGATGTACGCATAATTGAGATGGAATGTGTAGAGATATATTGTTGTGGGTTGCATTGTAGAATGTGAATTTTATATGGCTGGTTGTACTTTGTGTGTGGGTGTATAATGACAGGGGATGGTGGCTATAGTATTGAGGGTTGTGTTAACGATAATTGATATATTTGCTTAGTTCTAGCACTGTCAGACTATGAGAGGGCCTTATAAGGGCTGGATTAGCCTAGGAATATATGACAGGTATGTATACAGAGCTTAATTCTTGCTTGTATGTGTGTGTGTGTGTCCTGATGCTACTGAAATAAACTAGCTTATGTGACTTACAAGTGATTACATGCTACCTTGTGTACTGGTTATAGTATCTATATCTATTATGAGTACCTGTAGCTGCCTCAATTATAGTATAATTGCCACTTAGATGTTATTTTGTGCGGCTTGGTGATTTATATGCTTTATATACAATTATTACCCATTGCATACTTGTTACTCCTATTGATAATTGGGGGAACCATGCTATATCCTAAAAAATGTTGTGATTGTGCCTCGCAAAAGGTGTTGGTGGTGGGTTTAGTTGTGATATTGGTACGGTATGGGACTAGTGATACTTTGTATCTGGAGTATATAATGTTGTGGGTTTGTTCCCCTATGTTGGAGCATTATTATTGTTTTCAATATGGGCAGGTGTTGTTGACTATAGGGAGGCCTGGTAACGACTGTATATAGGCTGGTATTATGGGGTAGGTATGTATTCCACCTGACTCTTGTCCGGATCAATGTGTAGTCTAGTGCTACAATGATATGTTGGCTGTGAGATTGTTCATTGCTTATAGGTTGTACTGTGACCTGGTTCTAGTATAGATATTGTACTGTGATGCGGTTTGTGTATTAATACGACTCCATTGGGCTTGGTCATTGTAATTGCATATGATATAACTATTTTCCATGTTTTTCTTTCATTTCTTGTGGTTGACTAGATAGTGGCACATTTTGCCTTGTTAGGCCTGGTTTCACACTTATCGGTGACACATATGCTCTTGTATACTGCTATTAGATGTTGGGTCATTTTTTCTTGCCTGAGGTAGGGGTATCTCTTGTAATCTGAGGGAGATGATAGTTACGGTTGTGTAGGGGTTCAGTGACTTCTGTCTTAAGGAAAAATATGAATTTGGAGTTCCAAATCTTGATAGATTGGTTGAGTGAGTGACTATTTTGATAGCTCTACCCTTGGATGATGCTCCCCGTGCTCTGAGCTCTGTGGCCACGTTCGAGTATCCAAGGTCTCGGGTGACGCACCTCATGGTTTGATTTTCAGGGGCCACGATTAGGATGCCGAGTCATGGATGTTGATTTCGAGGATCAAGCGTCTGTTTATGTTTAGGTCAGGGGCCTTCGTTGGCTACATTTTGGGTTTGAGACACTGTTACTTGTTCAGAGAGATATGACACACTGGCTGCTTTGGGTCTGAGACTCAGTTGATTATGATTAGGGGGAGAATTTCTCCCATGGGGGATGCATCCCATTGTTATACTATTTTGGGTTGAGGATCCTATTGTTATGTGATAATCTGGGTCACGAACTCGGCCGATTGCCTATAGATTGACACACCTATTCATACCCTATTGTGCATGGGTGTACTCTCTAGGCTTATGACGGCTTTTAGGCTTAGATATTAGGGCCTTGCGTCTATGTATATCTGATCCCTTGATCATGTGATGTTGAGACGTTGGTTCCGTGGTGATGCTGTTGAGCTCTTTGGTTATTCTGTTGGGTTCAGTGATGTTTTGTCAGTCGAATTGTAGCCGGGTGTACTTTCTGGGTTGATGGGGTCCCAATTGGTGTACATGTGTAGATATTAGGGCCTCGCACCCGCGAACAATACTATGTCTCAGTTCAAGGATGGTTATGGTATGGGCCTACTCAGTCTTCATCCATCGGTATCCTTGCATATTATCTTGGGTGGTTCAGTTAGGACTCGGGGTTTTTCAAGATATGCTTAGTCTTGATCTGAGTTAGATTTGCTAGACTTGCTATAGTTCTCTATATTTGAGGTTTATATATGTGTGGTTTTTCACTCAGTTGGCCGATGATGCCTACTGCGTGCCTTTTTCTGGTAATCACCCCTACATTTCTGCATCATCCCATAGTGCAGGTACAGGTTCTTGCCGCGAGTGTTACATTTTGGGGGACTTGTGAGTGTTTAGGAGACTTTTGGTAAGCACCGACAAGTCCAGCTACTTTTACTGTCTCCTTTCTTTTGATGGTTGTCTTTGCATCCAAACTTTGGCCTTGTACAATAGTGACTTGGAATTATAGAAGCCTCTTGGGTTGTATATTATTATAATTTTTGTTATCTATGTATTGGTATGTACGTGTATCTATTGTGGCTTTGTACAGTTGACTTCCAGGTTCTGGGTAGGTTGTGGTAGTTTATATTGTTATATTGGTTATATTGTGATTAGAGATCTAGATCTAGTACAGATACCATGGGATTTGGTAATTAGCTTCCCTGTAGGTGAGATCTATCAGACGCCATCATGATCGGGATTGGATCGTGACAACATTGATACTCATCATTTATATGACTGAGAGATATGTAAGGTAACAAGTGGGTTAGTGGCTAAGGTCTCTACTCATCTATCATCTACGTCCCATCCACTCATAGTACTATCAAGGCCCATTTCAGAGTTTCTCTAATCGACAACCATCACATATAACCCGATCATGATACAATGAAGCTATGTCATTGCCACATCTATCCATTATCCTGTTGGGGGTATAGGACATCCCATCAATGGATCCAAAATCAATAACATCAAGTCCTTATCTTAGGACAATAGGAAACATTCGATTTTATAGTTCAATCCTCTCCTATGCCGGTAACGCAGTTATTGAGTTCTAGTTAGACTTACTCTTACTCAATTCGGTGCTCAATACTCCTCCCAAGACTCAATATGCTCATTAGACATCAACCCCATGATTAACTCATTCATCTAGACTCATTGGACATTCATCAACTAAACTCATCACATCAACTATCAACCCTTTGGTTACATCATTTTAAGGTTCAGTTCTTGACTCATAAGGACTCAATCATGCATTATTCTAAGTCATAGAATTTAGGAGAACAAATGTATTCCATAAACTCTTTAGGCTCAAATTATGCCCATGCATGCTCATGTAAGTAAAATATGTGAAAATAATGAGTAATCATGCCAGGGTTCATGTAGTAAGGTAAAGTCATGTAATTCAAGTAATTAAATCTTGAAAATAGTAATTCATACAAGAATTTGTAGAAATACGATAGAGTTTTAGAAGAACCTTCAAGAAACATACATAGGAGACTCAATTTACTCACATCACCATCAATCCAGGTTATGGGGCACATGTAAGAATAAAGTCCATGTTTTGGGTAGCCTTACATACCTATAAGTTTTTAATTTTGAATTAGCTTGGAAGAATTCTAAAGTTTGTCTTCAAACCCTAGCCCGGTTACTCTCTTGAAACCTTGCTTCTACGTTTGAGAGAGTGTTTTAGCATAAAAAGATTAATCTAACATGTTTAGGGCTTCATTTAGGTGTGAAAATTTCAATCCTAGTGTGAGACCCCGTGTTTCTCATCTTTCATTATTTAAATAGTGTGGCATTATAAGGTACATGTGATTTTTGCCAGCACCTAAGGATAATACCGCTGCAAATAAGTGTTAATATCAAGGACCTAATGTTTTAAGCCAAAGGAATACCCTAAATGCACTATCGGGATTAAAGAAATGAACCGAGTGGCAACTCGCCCTTTTCAAAAGGTTTAAATCAGGTTTCACTTTTCGGATGGGACTAAAAGTATATAATTTGCTAATAATGGATTTATTTAAGATATTTTAATAGCACAAAGGTTATACATTAAGTTTTGTAATCAAGAAAGTTGCAAGATAAAGGTTGGCCAAAGTTACCGTAAGTTTCTTTATGAAATCCTTCCTAAATTTGGATCAAATGTATCAGCTCATATCTCCCAAAATATAAGGAATTAGAAGGTGCATGACCTATCATATTGAATATCTATAAGTCTAGTTTGCAAAGCATAAAACCGTGCATCAAACCGACCTCAGAATAAAGAGTTATGACCGTTTTACCGAGACTGCCCGCACTGGAAACTGGGTCATGGGTCGGGTCGGGTTGACCCAACTTAATGTCGGCTATTTTGACATTTTAAAGCTCAAAAATGAGCCATTGACGTCCCAAACTAGTGTGGAACTGAAGAGAAAGCTCCCAAAAGTTCTCTAAGTGATTTAGGTAAGTTTTTCACGTTTTTACCGTTAAAATTCGTCCCCATGCCTAGAAATGCATGCCTTATGATTTGCAATTGTTTCCCTCGTAGTAGCTATTTTTGGGCTGTAAAAAATCGTTTTCGTGCTGGTTATTGTTGGTTTGCAGCTGGTTTGTTCAGGCAATAATTTTGGGGCTCTTTTACGGTCATTTTTACGAAGTTTTACGGACATTTCCTCGCGTAAATGCTCCTTGCCGAATCTGGTCATTAATTTTAAAATTTTGACTATTTATAGGTGTCTTTAAGATGCGTATATATAGTTGTTGCGAAGCTTAAGACGTAAGGAACAACTTTTGTGAAGGAACTTTTGGCAACTGGACGTTCGTTGGAGAGGTATGTTAAGGCTAAGCTCTGTCCCTCCTTTTAGCACGAAATCCGGGAAATTTCCCAAAACGTCAAATGCGATATCTTTCTATTCTGTTGCTAGAAAGACCTTCTGTGAAAGGCACTGGGATTACAGCTGAGTTAATTTCACGGTGGTATTAGGTTGAAATTCCATTCATTCGCTTAAACTGGACATTCAATTTCTATATATCATTTTGTCGGTTTCCCGGCTACCTATTCATATGTTTGAGGCGTTTCTCTTCTTAGTGTAGTGCCATTAAAATAAATGTAGAATGCAAAGGGAAGTAGTATTCAAAATTAGTCCTTCTTCCATACAAAAATATAATTGAAGAATTTAACAAGTAATGTGTTGGTTTCCAATATTCTCAAGTGAAATGCTCTGTCTAAACTACTAAGGCACTTGATCCTGTTTAAATACATTCTTTTACTAATTGACATGGGACCAAATATAATCATTATGTAAAAAACCTTTATGAACATTTTCAAAGTTAAGTCTCCACTCTAAATGTTGGGTTAAATTCCCAAACTTGTTAAAAAGGACATGTATGATCCCACGAGCCATATGTATATGCTATGACAACGATTATGATGTTATGAGAATAAGTGTACCAATGAGCCGAGATTGGCTAAGCTCTTGCTATGGCTTACTGTGTGCATTCAACATTCATATCATACATTGCACGTTATGCATGGACTTCGAGCTATACTTGAAGGTATGGGGCCTATTTGCCCAACTACATATGTGTACATGGTATAGATGGCCACAAGTTGGAAGATATGATGCCGGTTAGATATCGGGAAGGACCACCAGTGCTAGCATTTGGTTGGGTATGTCATGCATTTGCATCTATATATATGTATTCACGACATGCGATACTCAAGCATACCATGGATTTTTTTATCACTAGGAGATGGCTTATTGGCCATTAAGGCTACTTGAGTTTTGGCTATAGGTGGTATTTCTATTAACCTTTTTACTACGGTTATCTATGATTTTACTTCCTGCCTTACATACCAGTACATGTTTATTTGTACTGACCTCCCTTTGCCTGGGGACGCTGCATTTTATTTCGTGCGTACAGGTTCATGTAGGGGTTCTGATTTACCCCTCCACTAGGAGCCCCATTAAGCTATGAGTTGGTAAGCTCCATCTCTTCCTGGAGCTTTCTCAGGATGTATACTTTTTGTTGTACAGTTGGGTATGTCAGGGCCCTGTCCCGACAATGTTAGTGATTCTCATAGAGGCTATGGTGGACATGTTATTGTGGGTTGGTCTTTTTGTGTCTTTCAGACTCCAGTCATAAGATTGGCATGTATATATGGTGTGTGCCTGTACCTTTGTGGTGCCAACCTTGTCGGCTAGCTAGTACTTTATCATTTGGGTTTACTTATCTTGATGTATGTGATTTACTGTTGACTAGGTCATGACATAAAATATCCAGGCATAGTCTTTCAGACGTTATGCTGCTCGATTTTCTTCTAGTCCCTGGTTAGTTCTCTAGCATGTTTAGTGGCTTACCCGACTAATAACGACATCGGGTGCGAGTTGCGCCTCCCCTCTCTTTGGGGTGTGACACCTAGGCTTTGAAAGAGTGGAAAACGACAAAAATAACCTTTCTGAAAAAGCTATCGAAAGCAATCTACGAGCTTATTTATGGCCCGTAGAAAGTTCCACGGCCCGTAGGGACCCTTTCATGAAGTTTTGGCCCAATATCGAGGTCTCTGGTTCACCTTTACGAGCCCATTTTACATTCCGTAGAAGGTTCCACGACCTGTAGTGTGCACCCAATAACTCTATCCTTATATGTACCTATGTTTTAAGCCTTACCCGTATGTGTGGGAAGTGTATTAGGGTCATAAGAGACCTCTAGTACTTAGTCGAGTTCAAAACTTTCCTATAAGTTATGTTTCTAGTCATAAATCATGCAAAAGTCAACTTTAAATGATCATAATATGTATTTCACAAAGAATTAGATGTCCCATGACCTACCAAATGAAATCCTTTTTAATTAGCTTTCCAACACAACTGATTTCACCTCATTTGGAGTTTGGAGTCAAACGTTATGGCCGTTTTACTAGAGACTGCTAGATGTAGAGTGCATGTCACGCCCTGGGAGGGTACCCTAGGTGTGGCCGGCACCCACATACTATTGCTAGCCCCCAAGCGGACCCCTTGATCTCAAGACAGTTATTCAACATCAAGCATAGCGAAATTAATGAAATAAGACAATGAGCTAGATCAGTCATTCTACATCAATAAGGAGGGCCAACGGCCTATAAACTCAGTCTCAACATCAATGACAAGTAAACAATGTTACTAACTCAACTCAAAGAGGGAAAAGACCTTAACATCAAACCTCAACTCATGTCTACGAAGCCTCTAACTTAACTAAACTAGAAAGTCTAAGAAGGTATCATGACATGCCATGGCTACCCAACTCAATAAAATAAAGTAACTGATAATGAAAAAGGCTCCTCCAGAAAGCAAGGAGGGCTCACCAATAACTGATGCAGCGCTGAGTGACATCAGTACGTGGAAGGTATGTAAGATGGCTGAATATAACAGTATAGAGATAACATCAACTCAACATTATACTCCGTCAGGATGTCAAATGTCTATCTAAAGTAAGAATAAAGAGTAGACAATTGACCCGTTAACATCTCATCAACACATCATCAATACGTCAGACTTATCTCAAGGGATAATCGACTCAACTCACATCAATAGACTCATGTCCGTCTAGGACAAGGATAATGAGTGGATAATAAAACATCAACATCCATAAAGACTCATACCATCAGATCAACATCAAAGTTCTATTAAAATGGGAACCTAGCTGGGAGTTTCTCTAACCGACAACTATCACCAATGTGCTGGTGATGATATAATGAAGCGATGTCATTGCCACATCCATCCAGCCACCTTCCTGGGGTAAAGGACATCACCATCTGTGGATCCACAAGAAATAACATCAGTCCTCTTTTAGGACCAGAAAACATCTGCATTGCGGTTCGATCCTCTCTCCTATGCGGGCCATGTAGTTAATGAGTTCGACTGGGACTCAACTCACTCTCACCCATTTCGCTGCTCAATACTCCTTCCAGAACATGACATGCTTATAAAACATCATCATCATTAATCTCATAGGGACATCGTAATCAACATCAACTCATCTCATCAACATCAACATCAACAACAACATAAACATCATCTCATCAATATCAACATCATGGACTCGAAACATTCTTTTAGAATTTAGTTTCAAGTTTTAAGACTCATGAACATCACTCTCATCAACATCATCATAAAGATTCTCAACAATTTGGACCACAATCACAACATCACAAACATCATCATCGTTAAGGCTCTAGACTCATCTTTTAAGTTCATTCTTTTATTCTTGAGTAAAATAGACATAGAATTTTGTAAAAATCATTCATGAAAATAACTTATGCAGCAAAATAGTTTGTGATGATCATCAATTCATGTAAAATATATGAATTAAATAGAAACTCAGTGGAATACTCAAGGATTTTCACATATAACTCATCATCTTCAATCATAGACTCAATTTACTCGAAGGGGCACATGGAAGAACAATCCCGTGTTTTAGGTTAGCCTTGCATACATGGGATGATTGCTAACAACAATTCCTCATAGAATCTCCTCTTGACTCTTGAACCTCAACTCTCCTCAAGCCCTAACTTGGTGGATTTTTCTAGGAAGAGGATTTTAGAATGGATTTTGAACCCTTTCTCCATGAATACGACCTATATTACTCGTATATAGGTTTTAGAAGATGTTAGGAATGGACTAGAATGCCCCTCGAAATTTCAAAACTTTTTCAGCCATAAAATAACACAGTCCGCGACGCGCACTGGTCGCGGCCAGTTCATTTTTGGCAAAAAGTTTTCTGAACGAGTTTTCTTAACCTCGTCGAAAAATTTAGCAAAAGCATAAGTGCGCCTCTGCAATGGGTCCGCGACGCGGCTCTGAACTCTCACTATTTCTCATTTTGGAACGAAAAATTATATCTTGACTCGATCGCTCTAACAATTGACCGGGACCTTTCCCCCACTCAATTTTTCATGCTGATCACGAATCCAACCTTGGATTTTCCATCTGAGCATCATAAGACGCGTTATGCACACTTCTCTCCTCTAGAGGTATTTTGGTAATTTTACTGAGCATTACATCATCTCCCCCTTGGTATCATTCGTCCTCGAATGATTAGTAGGAGCAGTATTATGGCGCAAATAGACTCAAGACTCATCTTGATACTCACTCAACCTCTCAACTCCTCATCGACCTCAATAATATCTACTCAGAACATCAAAATATACGCATCAACTCAGGATAGAAACATCAAATTTAGGTAAAAATAGAAATTTTACCTTCGATATCCTCATCGTCAGGCACGAATAGGTTCGGGTATTTAGTTCTTATCTCTTCCTTAGCTTCCCATGTGGCTTCCCCGAAAAATTGATTCCTCCACAAAATTTTAACGGATGCTATCACTTTGTTTTTCAGTCTACGAACCTATAGATCCAAGATTTGGACTGGAATTTCCTCAAGGACAAGCTATCTTTGACTCCAATTCTCTCAATAGGGATCACCAAAGCAGGATCTCCCAAACACTTCTTCAACATAGAAATGTGGAACACCGATGGATTTCGTTTAACTCAGAAGGTAACTCTAGCTCATAAGCAACCTTCCTAATTCTCCTCATAATCTGATAAGGGCTGATATAGCGAGGGCTTAATTTCCCCTTCTTCCCGAACCTCATGACACCTTTCATGGGCGATACCTTCAAGTATACCCAATCACTCACCTTAAACTCTAGGTCTCTTCTCCTCACATCGGTGTAAGATTTCTGACGGCTTTGTGCAGTCTTCAACCTCTCTCTGATAATCTTCACCTTCTCCATGGACTGGTGGACAAGGTCATGCCCAATCAACTCAGCTTCTCCAACCTCAAACCACCTAATCGGTGACTTACACTTTCTCCCATACAAGGCCTCATAGGGGCCCATTTGAATGCTTGCCTGATAACTATTGTTATATGCAAATTCAATCAAAGGTAGATGGTCATACCAATTTTATTTGAAGTCAAGGACGCAGGCCCTAGACATATCTTCGTCTGAATAGTGCGCTCTGCCTGACCATCCGCTTGTGGATAAAAGGCTGTACTCAAATTCACTTTAATACCCAATCCTTTCTGGAAAGACTTTTAGAAGTGAGAGGTAAATTGGGCTCCTCTGGCCTAGATGATGGACAAGGGAATTCCATACAACCTCACAATCTCTTGGATATACATCTTGGCATACTCTTCCGCAGTATTAGTCGTCTTAACTACCAAGAAGTGCGCTGATTTAGTCATCCTATCTACAATCACCAATATGGAATCATGCTGCACTCGGGATTTCGATAGGCTGGTGATGACATTCATGTTAATCATCACCCACTTCCACTCTGGAATCTCAAAGTTTTGAACCAAGCCACTTGGCCCTTGATGCTCAACCTTTACTTGCTGGTGATTCAGGTACTTTGAAACAAACTCATCAATTTCCCTCTTTATTCCACTTCACCAATAGACTTCTCTCAAGACATGGTATATCTTGGTGGAGCCCTGGTGAATGGAGTATCTAGTGTTGTGGGCTTCAACCATGATCCTCTTGCAGACACCATCAAAATCAAGAACACATAGCCTACTCTGGTATTTTAACACCCCATCCCTCCTTTGGGGAAGACCATCCCTTTTTGTTTGTGGATAGCCTCCTTCAATTGGAGTATGATAGGATCTAGATCTTGCTTCTCTTTTACCTCTGCTACTAGGGATGATGTAGACCCATTCTGAACATTGAATCCTCCCTCATCATTCTCCTCGAGTTGGACTCCCAGCCAAGCCAACCTATGCACTCCTTCACCAGCTCTTTCTTTGCTTCCTCAACATGGGTTATACTACCCATTTACAACCTGCTAAGGCCATCAACAACAATGTTACCTTTACCTAGGTGGCATAGGATGCTCATGTCATCCTTGAGCAACTCCAACAATCTCCTCTATCGCAAGTTGAGCTCCCTCTGACTGAAACATACTGCAGGCTCTTGTGGCCAGTGAACATGTCCACATGCACTCCATACAAGTAGTGGCTCTAGATTTTAAGTGCGAACACTACCACCGCCAACTCAAGATCATGGGTCGAATAGTTCCTCTCATGAACTTTAAACTACCTGGAAACATAAGAAACATAGGCTATCACCTTCCCTCTCCACATCAATACACATCCCAATCCAACTCTTGATGCGTCACAATATATCACAAAATCTTTTGTCCCATCGGGAAAAGTCCAAATAGGTGTAGTGGTCAATCTAGTCTTCAACTCTTGGAAGTTCTTCTCACATTCCTTAGACCACTGAAACTTGACCCTTTTCTGAGTCAGCTTGGTCAATGGTGGGAATAGGGAAGAAATCCCTCAAAAATTGTGCAGTAGTAGCTTGCCAACCCCAAGAAAATTTTTATGTCAGTTGGAGAGGTCGATCTTGGCCAGTTCTTAACCTCTTCGATCTTCTGGGCATCTACTCGAATTCCATCACCCGAAAACACATGGCCTAGAAAAGCCACTGACTTGAGCCAAAACTTACACTTTGAGAACTTCACATACAATTCATGGTCTTTAAAAGTTTGAAGGACAACTCTAAGGTGTTTGGAATGCTCCTCCTTATCCCTCGAATACACAAAAATATCATCAATGAACACGATTACAAACATGCCAAGGTAGGGCCTGAACACCCTATTTATAAGGTCCATGAAAGCTGCAGGTGTGTTCATCAACCCAAAGGACATGGCCAAGAATTCAAAGTGGCCATATCTAGTCCTGAAGGCTGTCTTTGGAACATCATATTTTCTCACTTTCAATTGGTGGTAACCCGATCTGAGGTCTATCTTCGAAAAGCATAAGGCACCCTAAAGTTTGTCAAATAGATTGTCTATCCTGGGGAGAGGATATTTATTCTTCATCGTGACCTTATTCAGTTGCCTATAGTCTATGCACATCCTGAGGGACCCATCCTTCTTTCGTACAAACAGAATGGGAGCACCCCAAGGAAAAACACTTGGCCTAATAAAGTCCTTCTCTAACAAATCTTTCAACTGCTCCTTCAACTCAGAGTGGGACGTCCTATATGGGGGAATTGAAATAGGCTGCATCTCGGGAGAAACATCAATACCGAATTCGATCTCCCTATTAGGAGGGACTCCAGGTAAATCATCAAGGAACACCACAGGAAACTCATTCACAATCAGAATTGACTCAAGAGTAGGGGACTCAGCATCATCAGATTTAACTTGCTCAAGGTGGTAAATATAGCCTTTAGAGATTAACTTTCTAGCCTTCAGATAGGAAATAAACTTATCCTTTGGTGCAACAGAACTTTCCTTCCACTCTAGGACCGGTTCATTCGGAAATTGGAATTGTCAACTATGATCCTACAATCTATTGAGGCATAATAGGCATGGAGCCAATCCATACCAAAGATTACATCAAAATCAACCATCTCCAACTATACCAAGTCAGCCAGAGTATCCCTATGATAGATGGATACTACACAATCTCTATAGACCCTCTCAACTAGGATAGACTCACCAGTAGGAGTAGAAATAATATAAGGCTCAAGCAAACACTCTGGAAACATCTCGAACTTATTGGCCATATAGGGTGTCGCAAAAGATAAAGTGGAACCCCGATCTAGCAATGCATAAAAATTAGAAGAAAAGACTTGGAGCATACCCATGACAACATCTGGTGCAACCTCTTGGTCCTGTCAATGACCTATTGCACACAGATGGTTCGTCCCGCCTCCTGCCCTCGCAGTATTAGCGTTTTGATGACCACCCGCAAGAGGCACTGTAGAAGATTGAGCTTTGTTACTTCCATCACCCCATCTCCTCATAGGACACTCACCCTGGAAATGGCCCAGCTGCCCACAGAAATAACAAACATTTGTGCCCTTACGACATGAAGTTTACCATATCTTCCATTAGGTGGCTTCCCTCTTGGGCATTGGGTCACGCTAGCTTGGGATTGAGAACCCTGAGCTCTGAAATTCTGGTGACCATAAGATTTCTGAACATACCTGTTTTCCTGAACAGATGCACTTGTCATCGAAGGTGCATAGCTAGAAAACCTCTTCTAAAAATAGGTTATATCACCTTTATTCTACTTCTGTTGGCTAGGCTCATACCCTGCCGATTTGGCCTTCTTACTCTGCTGCTCTTCCCTGTCCTTCTTCTTGTCTTCCTCAGTTTGCTGGGCATAGACCATGAGTTTAGAGATGCCAATACCTAGAATCAACAATGCTGCCTTACACTCCCTCTTTACAAGCCTGCCCAATCCAGACACAAACTTTTCTTATTCTCGCCCTCATTTCCTGGACCATCTCCGGGGCATACCGGGACAACTAAATGAACTTGAGGTGGTACTCTTTGACAGTCAACCCCTCTTGCTTCAGGTTCACGAACTCCTCCACCTTCGCCTCCTTTAAATATTGGGGAAAGAAGTGGTCGAGGAAAACACTCTCAAACTCCTCCCACACAGCAGGTGCAACATCCTCACATCTACCATCTTCCCACTGGTTATACCAGACTTTAGCAATATCCCTAAGCTGATAAGAGACCAGCTCAACTCCCTCAACCTTATTAGCATGAATAGCCCTCAAGAGTTTGCACATCTCATCAATAAAACTTTGTGGGTCCTCTTCAACCGTTGACCCCGTATAGATTGACGGGTTCATCCTCAGAAAATCTCTGAGCCTGGTTGTAGCCGTAGGCTCTTGGGAGCTGGAGCTAGGGGCCTGGGGACCTCGGCTATTACTCTGGGAGGCCTCCGACTGGGTGAGCATAGCAATGGCTCCCCTAAAGTCTACTTTCGAAGTGGAGGCTGACTAAGAAGGTAGTGTCTGTAGGATCTCGTTAGCTCTAGCAGGTCGACCCCATCTCCTCGTCTCAGGCTGGGTAGGGACCTCTGGTGGGGGATGCTCAGCGTTTGGGGCTGAGGCATCTCTTTGGGCAGAAGTACGCATAGGAGGCATGATCTACAACGTGTAACGTACGAATTAAAAAGGAGTTTCATAGAGTAAAACTCTATCGCATGAACTCAGAATATCAAAGAAGTGTCTCCATTCCTAATTTCCTATAGCCTCCTGTTTATGAAGTGTGGTGCACAACACACACATAAATAAGACTCTACTAGACACAACTTCATAGACTTCCTAGGACTTTTGAACTCTGTGCTCTGATACAAAGCTTTTCACACCCCAAGAGGGTACCCTAGGTGTGGCTTGCACCTAGAGACTATTGCTAGTCCCCAAGTGGACCCCTCGATCTCAGGACAGTCACTCAACATCAAGCATAGTGGAATTAACAGAATAAGGCAGTGAACTACATCAGTCATTCTACATCAATAAGGAGGGCCAACGACCCATAAACTTAGTCTCAACATCAATGATAAGTAAATAGTGTTACTAACTCAACTCAAAGAGGGAAAAAACCTTAACATCAAACCTCAACTCATGTCAATGGAGCATCTAACTCAACTCAACTAGATAGTCTAAGAAGGTACCATGACAGGCCATAGCTACCCAACTCAATAAAATAAAATAACTGATAACAAAAAAGGCCCCTCCGGATAGCAAGAGGGGCTAGCAATAACTGAACTCTGAATCTCCGAACCTCAACGATGCATCTATTGAAGTCCTCTACCACCTGTATATGCATCATGAAAATGATGCAGCAACGAGTGGCATTAGTACGTGGAATATAAGGTATGTAAGATGGCTGAATATAATAGTATAGATAGAATAGTATAGGGATAACATCAACTCAACATCATACTCCGCCAGAATGTCAAATGTCTATCTATAGCAATAATATAGAGTAGATAAATGACCCGTCAACATCTCATCAACACATCATCAATACATAATACTCATCTCAAGGGTCACTTGACTCAACTCACATCAATGGACTCCTGCACGTCTAGGACAAGGATAATGAGTAGATAATAGAACACCAACATCCATCAACACTCATACTATCACATCAACATCAGAGTTCTATCAAAATGGGAACCTAGCTGGGAGTTTCCTCAACCGACAAACATCACCTATGAGCCGGTGATGATACAACGAAGCGATGTCGTTGCCACATTTGTCCAATCACCTTCCCGAGGTGAAGGACATCACCATTAGTGGATCCACAAGAAATAACATCAGTCCTCTTTTGGGACAAGGAAACATTCGCATTGTTGTGCGATCCTCTCTCCTACGCAGGCCACATAGTTAATGAATTTGAGTGGAACTCACTCTCACCCATTTCGGTGTTCAATACTCCTTCCAGAACTCGACATGCTCATAAAACTATCATCATCATCAGTCCCATAGGAACATAGTACATCAACATCACTCATAAAACTATCATCATCAGTCCCATAGGAACATAGTACATCAACATCAACATCATCATCATCGATCCCATAGGGACATAGTACATCAACATCAACTCATCTCATCAACGTCAACATCAACATCATGGACTCAAAACATTCTTTTAGAATTTAGTTTTAAGTTTTAAGACTCATGAACATCACTCTCCTTAACATCATCATCAAGACTCTCAACAATTTGGACCATAATCACAACATCACAAACATCATCATTGTTAAGGCTTTAGACTCATCCCCTAAGTTTATTATTTTATTCTTGAGTAAAATAACATAGAATTTTGTGAAAATCATTCATGAAAATAAGTTATGTAGCAAAATAGTTTGTGATGATCATCAATTCATGTAAAATATATGAATTAAGTAGAAACTCAGTGGAATACTCAAGGATTTTCACATATAACTTGTCATTTTCAATCATAGACTCAATTTACTCAAAGAGGCATATGGAAAAACAATCCCATTGTTTAGGTTAGCCTTACATATATGGGATGATTGTTAACAACAATTCCTCGTAGAATCTTTTCTTGACTCTTCAACCTCAACTCTCCTCAAGCCCTAACTTGGTGCATTTTGCTAGGAAAAGGATTTTAGGATGGGTTTTGTACCTTTTCTTAATCAATGTGACTTATATTAATCGTATATGGGTTTTAGAAGATATTACGAATGGACTAGAATGCCCCTCAAAATTTTAAAAATTTTCCTGCCGTAAAATAACACAGTCCGCGATGCGGACTGATCGCGGCCAGTTCATTCTTGGCAAATGTTTTTCTGAATGAGTTTTCTCAACCCCGTCAAAAAATTTAGAAAAAACATAAGTGAGCCTTCGTGATGGGTCCGCGACATGGCTCTATCGCGAACTCTCACTGTTTCTTGTTCAGGAACAAAAAAATATATTTTGACTCGATTGCTCTAAAAATTGATCGAGACCTTTTCCCCACTCAATTTTTCATGTTGATCATGAATTCGGCCTTAGATTTCCCATCCGAGCATAAGAAGATGCATTATGCACACATCTCACCTCTAGGGATATTTTAATAATTTTATCGGGCATACAATGTATTTACAAAATAACTTTATGGGTCATAAATCAAAGTACGACCCGTCTGCTAACTCGTGAGAAAAGTCCACAAACTTTATATTTTTGTCCACAAACTTTACGGACTTCTTGCTACCCATATGCGAGGCATTGGCTTAGCCTTCTCCAATCTACAGGTCATAGAATGGGGCTCATAAGGTGATCCAGACACCACAAAATTCAGCCAAAAGTTTACGGAAGGGTCCCTACGGGTTGTAGATGCTTCTACGAGCCTTAGAGGGTCTTGTAGATGACCCGACCTACAATTTAAAGAGGGGTATTTTCATATTTTCTCAACCTTTTACGCCTAAACTTGTTAGTTTGAACAAAATTAAACCCCTAGAGCGTAACTCTTCATATCATTAATGCTCAAACACTCCAAGAACGCATAATGTAGTTTCAAAGGGGAAAAAGCTAGGGCTTTCATGAACCTTCTTCAATTCTTCCTAGAAACTAATTCCCTAAGTATGAATGGCCCTCCAAAAGTTCTTCTACTATTGTTCTAGTATCTTTAACTACTAGTCTCTACCCAAGATCAATCTTATGAGTTGAGATCAGTTTTTCTCCTTTACTAGTTGATTTCATCAAAATACTTGTTTATGCATTTTTCGTGATAAAAATCATGACCTTTACTGATTCTAGTACTAAATTAAGCTATTGAGACAAGATTTACACTTATTGTTGTAATTATGAGAACCCTATATATATATATATTTCATGAAAAGCTATTATATTCACAACTTTTATTTAAGTTTAAGGAGTACTTAAAGCTTCGATATTTACAAGATTGCATAAGTATTAAAGTTATGTTTTGAGACACTTTGTACTGATACAAATTCAGTCAAATAGAAGAGACGAGTTGAGAAAAGTTTAAGAAAAGCTAGAGTTGGGCTAAGTCTGAAAAGATTAAAAAGGCATTTTGAGAACTCTTAACCATGAGCATTATAAAAGTTATTTTGGGAGTAGTATTAAGCACTGATATGAGTGAGAGTAATAATAACTTGAACTCATAAACTACTTAGCCGACATAGGATAGGCTTGTACCAAGAGTACAACTCCTCACTTGCCATTGAGATAGCCAAGTTCTGGGATGGATCCACTCCTCTAGTTTTTGTCCCTTACCCTGGCAAAGTATGAGACAACTCTGGCAGCATGGACAAGATATTGTATCATCATGAAGCTCATAGTGATGATTGTCTATTAGAGAAACTCCCCAAGCTAAAGTAAACTAGTTTCTACGTACAGAGTTTCAGCATATGTTCTACTTTCAACATGCACTTCATTTATTACTTATGCTATCTAATTTTAAGACATGTTTTGGTTACTTTGAGTGTAGTGCCTTATTCTAAGTTCCCGTTTTGGCTATTTTACATACTGCACATTCTATATACTGATGTCCTTTGGAGCTGCATCATTTTATGATGCAAACGCAGGTGACAGAGTTCCTCAGTAGACGTTCCATTAAAGACCAGGTATCCATCTAACTATTAGTGAGGCCTCTTATTAGTCAGAAGCTTTGGAGTTATTATCTGTGTTTTCGTTTTAGTGTTTCTTTACAGTTGTTGTTATAGTGGACCTGTCATGGTAGTTGTTTCAAGATTACTCTAGTTTGATGTTCCATAAATTATATGACAGATATTTCAATTCTTATTTTCTATTGCTATTGAGATATTTCCACTAGTCGATTATTCAGATATGTGCACTATATTTAGCTCACTATATTTAAGACTTTCACTAATCATTTAAGTCTTTTGTCGAGTAAAGTAACCAGGACAAGTGGTTGCTTGGGACCAAAAATGGTTCAGGGTGCCATCCATGCCTAGGGTGTGAACTCAGGGTGTGACAAACTTGGTATTAGAGCATAGAGTTCAAGTGTCCTATGGAATCGTGTCTAGTAAAGTTCGTATTATTGGTATGAAGTGTGACACATCCATAATAAGGAGGCTACAGGGCATTAGGAAGTGTCATTATTAGTTGTTATTCCTTCTCGTGCTTCAAAGTTTATCTCTATTAAGTCCTTTCTAAATTGTGGATTCACGCCTTGTTTTTTAGATCATGCCTCCATGTAGAGCTGTCGGACCAACCAGGGGTAGAGAGCGCCCAGCAAGGCCAAATGCGAACCAGCCCGATCCACCAATTCCTGAGGGACCTAGAGGTCCAGCCGTGCCTATTGAGCAGCCTCCGCAAGAAGATATCTCTAATGCTGAGCTGCACCAGGCCATCAAGACCTTGGCACGGGCAGTCGCTACATAGGGAGATCGACAAGGAGATTGCAAACAGGATGGTTTAGATACCACCAGGCTTCATGAATTTCTGAGGATGAACCTATTGAGTTCACGGGATCTAATGTGAAGGAGGATCCTGAGAACTTCATTTAGGAGCTTCAGAAAGTATTTTAGGTTATGCACACAAGTGATGCGGAGTGATTCAAGTTGGCTGCCTACCAACTAAAGGGAGAAGCTAGACTCTTGTTTGATCAGTGGAAAGGAGGTATATCAGAAGGGGCCCCAACTTTGAGTTGGATAGTGTTTGAGGAGGCCTTTCTGGGATAGTATGTTCTAGAGAGTTGAGGCAGGCTAAGGTGAGGGAGTTTTTGAATCTGAAGTAGGAAGCTATAAGTGTGGGGGAGTACAGCCTTAAATTCACTTAACTATCCCATTTTTCTCCGACTATGGTGGCGGACATGCATACTAGGATGGATCTGTTTGTGTCAGGGCTCTCTCAGATAACTAAGAGAGAGGGCAAAAATGCTATGGTAATTGGGGATATGGATATAACTCGCTTAATGACTTATGTGCAGCAAGTGGAGGAGGAGACAATGCAGGATAGGGAGGAGTTAAAAAAACAAAAAGGCCAATACATCAGGCCAGGAGATAGGTAAGAGGGGGCTGGAAACACCAATCATTCATCCTTTCGGCTTAGGACATCTGGACCAGCACCTTTATCTCCTAGTGCACCTGTACCGAGGGTTAGGAATGAGCAGGGATCACAAAACCACAGGTTTCAAGGCAGCCAGTCACAAGGGAGTGTAGCTCAAGGATTGACTTGTTATCCATTTTATGGTAAGTATGGTAGGTCTCATCCAGGAGAGTGCCTTATGGGCACAAATAATATTTCAAATGTTTTCAAGTAGGGCACATTTTGAAGGATTATCCTATGGGGAGGCAGAACAACAGGGATAGCAAATCTCAATAAGTTTCTTCAGCACCACAGAGTAGGCCAGTTCAGAGGGGTGCTACATTAGGGACAATCTGAGGCACAAACTATTTATATGCCATGGCCACCAGATAGGAGTAGGAAAACTCACCAAATATAGTTGCTGGTATGCTCAAAGTATATACCTATGATGTCTATGCATTGTTATACCCATGTGCCACATTGTCATTTGTGACTCCCAATGTAGCCATGAAGTTTGGAATCAGTCTAGAATGTCTTCTTTAGCCTTTTAGTGCTCCCACTCCTACTGGAGAATCTATTCTAACCCAAAGAATCTATAGGGCTTGTCCAGTGTTGATTTACAATAAAGATATTTTAGCTAACTTGGTTGAGTTTGACATGGTAGATTTTGACATCATTCTAGGCATGGACTAGCTTCATGCTTGTTATGCCTCCATAGACTGCAGAACTAGGATGGTCAAGTTTCAGTTTCCAGAAATGCCAGTCTTAGAGTGGAGGGATAGCTCAGTTGGTTTCATATCTCAAAGCTAGAAAGTTAATTTCCAAAGGGTGCATATATCATCTAATCAGAGTCAAAGATTCTAGTGCCAAGGCACCACCTCTCCAGTCTGTTCTAGTGGAGAATGAGTTCCCAGAAGTCTTTCCTGATGATTTACCTGGAGTCCCTCCTGATAGGGAGATAAACTTTGGGATAGATACCCTCCCAGATACTCAGCCTATTTCTATTCCTCCCTACCGTATGGCTCCTTCAGAGTTAAAAGAGTTGAAGACACAACTGAAAGACCTCTCAGATAATGGTTTCATTAGACCAAGAGTCACCTTGGGGTGCTCCAGTTCTTGTCGTGCGTAAAAAATATTGTTCTCTTAGGATGTGCATAGATTACTGTTAGTTAAATAAGGTCACTGTAAATAACAGGTATCCTCTCCCAAGAATTGATGACCTATTTGACAAACACTAGGGTGCTACTTGTTTCTCCAAAATAGACCTCAGATCTGGGTACCATCAGCTCAAAGTTAGATAAAGTGACATCCCTAAGACAACTTACAGAACCTGGTATGGTCATTATGAGTTCTTGATTATATCATTTGGACTGACAAATGCACCAACGGTTTTCATTAATCTTATGAATGGGGTGTTGAGGGCATACCAAGATATGTTGGTCATTATGTTCATAGATAACATCCGAATCTACTCTCGTAATAAGGAGTAACATGCCAACCATCTTAGAATTATCCTTCTAGGAGCAACAGTTGTATGCCAAATTTTCCAAATGTGAGTTCTGGTTAGCATTTGTGGTGTTTTTGGGTCATATTGTTTCTGGTGAAGGCATTTAAGTTGATTCTCAAAGATTAAGGCAGTAAAGAATTGGCCAAGGCCCATAACTCAAACATAGATAAAGAGTTTCTTGGGTTTGGCAAGTTACTACAGGTGTTTTGTAGAGGGTTTTTCTTCTTTCTTAGCTCCCTTGACTAAGCTAACTCAGAAGAAGGTTAAGTTCGCACGGTCTGAAGCTTATGAGAAGAGTTTCCAAGAGTTGAAATGTAGGCAGACTACAACTCCGATTTTATCCTACCCGAGGGAGTTGATGGTTTCGTTGTATATTGCGATGCTTCCACAGTTGGGTTGGGATACGTATTGATGCAAAGAGGCAAAGTGATAATGTACGCCTCGAGACAACTTAAGACTTATAAGAAGAACTACCCAACTCATGATCTTGAGCTTTCTGCTATAGAATGTCTAGTAGACGACCCAACTAGCAATTTTAAAGAGGGGTATTTTCATTTTTTATCACCCTTTTGAGCCTAAACTTGTCAGTTTTCACCTAATTAAACCCTTAGAACATAACTCTTCATATCATTAACTCTCAAACACTCCAAGAACTTAGAACGTAGTTTCAAAGGGGCAAAAACTAGGGCTTTCAAGAACCTTCTTCAATTCTTCCAAGAAACTAATACCCCAGGTATATAAGGCCTTCCAAAAGTTATCCTACTATTGTTCTAGTATCTTTAAGTACTATTCTCTACCCAAGATGAAGCTTATGAGTTGAGATCAGTTTTTCTCCATTACCTGTTGATTTTATCAAAATACTTGTTTATGCATTTTTCTTGATAAAAATCATGGCCTTTACTAATTTTAGTACTAAATTAAGCTATTGAGATAAGATTTAAACCTATTCTTTTAATTATGAGAGCCCTATATATATATATATATATATTTCATGAAAAGCTATTATATTCATAGTTTTGAGTTAAGTTTAAGGAGACTTTAAAGCTTCTATATTTACAAGATTGTATGAGTAATAAAGTTATGTTTTGAGACACTTTGTATTGATACAAATTAAGTCAAAGAGAAGAGATGAGTTGAGAAAAGTTTAAGAAAAGCTAATAAACTACGTAGCTAGAGTGGGATTGGATTGTACCAAGAGTACAACTCCCCACTTGCCACTGAGATGGCCCATGGATCCACTCCCCTACTTTTGGCCCCTTAATCTGCAAAAGTATGAGACGGCTCTGGAAGCATGGGCAAGACGCTGTATCATCATGAAGCTCATAGTGATGATGTTGATTAGAGAAACTCCCCAAGATAAAGTAAAGTAGTTTGTACATACAGAGTTTCAACATATGTTCTACTTCCAGCATGCACTTCATTTATTACTTATGCTATTTTCTTTTGAGACATGTGTTGGGTTACTTTGAGTATAGTGCTTATCCTGAGTTCCTATTTTGTGTATTTTACACACTGTACATTTCATGTACTGGCATCCTTTGGACCTGCATCATTCTATGTTGAAGACACAAGGGACAGAGTTTCTCAGTAGACGCTCCATTGAGGACCAACTATCCATCTAGCTATTGGTAAGGCCTCTTATCAGTCAGAGGCTTTGGAGTCATTATCTATGTTTTCTTTCTAGTATTTCTTTTTAGTTGTGGTTACCGTGGGCCTGTAATGGTAGTTATTTGAGATTACTCTAGTTAGAGGTTCCTTAGACAATATGACAGGTGTTTCACTTCTTATTTTCTGTTGCTATTGAGATATTTCCACTATTCGATTATTCAGATATTTACAGTATCTTTAGCTCACTATATTTAAGCCTTTCACTAATCATTTAAGTCTTCTGTTGAGTAAAGTAACCAAGCCAAGTGGTTCGCTTAGGACAAGAAATGGTTTTGAGTGCTGGCCATGCCCAGGGTGTGAACTCAGGGCGTGATATGTAGATGGGTTCGTAAAGTCGGGCCAAAATTTGAAGTTTCAGGACTTTTGTCCACGAATTAGCTGACGAGCAGTACTTCAACTTATAGCTCGTAAAGAGGTTTTGTAGAACAACTCCTCAACTGGCAGTCTCTAGTAAAATCCCGTAACGTTTGACTCTGAAGTTCAAATAAGATAAAACCAATTGCATTGGAAAGATAATTCAAGGAGATTTCATATGGTAGGTTATGGGACATCTAAATCGTTGTGTGTTAAGCGTTATGAGTATTTAAAGTTGACCCTTGCACAATCTAACACTAGAAACTCAATATTTAGGAAGGTTTTGAACTCAACTAAGTACTAGAGGTGTCTTATGACCTTAATACACTTCTCACATATAAGAATGAGGCTTGAAACATAGGTACATATGAGGATAGAATAATGGGGTGTCACAATATCTCCCTCTTAGGATCATTCGTCTTTGAATAATGAGCAACTCAGAGACCTATCAAGAAGGAACTCAAATACTCAGATATTCAAATACTCATACTTCAGAAATCAACCTCAACTTACACTTAGAATTGAAAGAATACTTCTAACATCATCATTAGGCACGAATACCATCAAAGACATGCATACTCAACTACTCATAGAATGAAAAAGAACATTAACTCGAGATAAGAACTCAACTCAACAATGGAAAAGTAAGTCGGAGAGTAAAAATGAATTGTTACCATCATTTTCATCATAAAAAGGCATGAATAAGTGAGGATATCTATCCTTCATAGCCTCTTCAGCTTCCCATTAGCCTTTTCAACAGATTGACTTCTTCACAACACTTTTACAGATACAATTCTTTAGTTCTCAATTTGCGAACCTAACGATCAAGGATTTGGACTGGGACCTCTTTATAACTCAAACTATCCTTCAGTACAATGCTTTCAATAGGCACAACCAAGGAGGGTTCTCCCAAATACTTCTTAAGCATAGAAATATTAAAGACTGGATGGATGGCTGCTAGCTCTAGTGGGAGCACTAACTCAACAACCACATTGCCAACTCTCTTTATGATTTGATAAGGTTCAATGTACCTCGGACTCATCTTTACTTTCTTTTGGAATCTTATCATACCCTTCATGGATGATACTTTCAAATACACCCAATCATTGACCTCAAACTCCTAGTCTCTCCTCCTAACATCAGTGTAGGATTTTTGTCAACTTTGTGTTGTTCTTAATCTCTCTTGGATAATCTTTACCTTCTCCATAGCTTGATGTACCATGTGTAGTCCAATCAACCCTGCTTCACCTACCTCGAACCATCCAATTAGTGATCTACATCTCCTTCCATAGAGGGCCTCATAAGGAGCCACCTGGATGCTCGAATGAAAGCTATTGTTTTAGGAAAACTTAATCAGAGGCAAGTGATCATCCCAATTACCTTTGAAGTCAATGATTCAAGGCCTCAACATATCCTCCAAAGTCTGTATTGTCTGCTCAACCTAACCATCAGTCCGATGGTGGAAAGCAGTACTAAGGTTAACCTTTGAACCCAAGCCTTTCTGAAAGGATTTCTAGAATTCGGCAGTGAACTAAGCCCCTCTATTTGATATGATAGATAAAGGAACTCCATGTAATCTAACAATCTCCCTTATGTATAACCGAGCATAATCCTTTGCAGTTTCTGTCTTCTTTATTGCTAAGAAGTGTGCAGATTTTGTCATACGATAACCTATCACCCAAATTGAATTATGCTATTTTTGGGACCTCAGTAAACCTGTGATGAAGTCTATGTTAATCATCTCTCATTTCAACTTTGGAATCTCAGAATTCTGAGCTACTCAACATGGCCTTTGGTGCTCATTTTTACCTTGTTGGCAATTCAGGCACTTGGAAACAAACTCATCAATGTCTTTCTTCATTCCACTCAACCAATAGACTTCTCTCAAGTCATGGTATATCTTGGTAGACCCTTGGATGGATGGAATATCTTAAACTATAGGCCTCTACCATGATCCTCTCTCGAACATCATCAACATTTAGAACACACAATCTGCCTTGATACCTCAATGCTCCATCTCTCCCTTTAGCGAAAGCCATTACCTTCTGCTTATGCACATCCCCCTTTAATTGAAGTAAGATGGGATCTCGATCTTGCTTCTCCTTTACCGCTACTACAAGGGATGATATAGACCCATTATTCATAAGTATCCCACCTTCACTAGATTTATCTAGTTGGACTCCTAATTGGGCTAATCTGTGCATCTATTTGGCTAATTCTTTCTCTTTTCCTCCACATGGGTGGTTCTCCCCATGGATAACCTTCTAAGAGAATCAACGACCACATTAGTTTTACTTGGATATGTCGTAGTCTTTGAGCAACTCAAGCCATCTCTTTTGCCTCAGGTTAAGCTCTTTCTGGGTGAAGACGTATTGCAAGCTCTTATAGTCTGTGAATACATCCACATGTTCTCCATATAAGTAGTGGCGCCAAATCTTGAGGGAAAACACTACCACATCCAATTCTAAGTCATGAGTTGGACAATTTCTCTTATCGTTTTTGAGTTGTCTGGAGGCATAGGCTATGACCTTACCTCTCTGCATTAGAATATATTCTAATCCCACTCTAGAAGCATCACAATAGATCATAAAATCATCCGACCCTTCTGGTAGAGTCTATATTGGTGCAGTCATTAATCTAGTTTTCAATTCTTAAAACCTCTTCTCAAACTCGTCGAACCACTGAAACTTAGCTTTCTTTTGAATTAGCTTAGTCAATGGCAAGGATAAAGAAGATAATCCCTCAATAAATGTGCGGTAGTAAGCCAAACCTAGAAAACTCCTTATGTCAGTTGGAGAGGTGGGTCTAGGCTATTTCTTAAATGCCTCAATCCTCTGCATATCCACTCGATTACTATCACCTGAAACAACATAGCCCAAGAATGATACTGTCTTAAGCCAAAACACACATTTTGAAAATTTAGCATATAACTCCTTATCTCTAAGGGTCAGAAGAACAATTTGGAGGTGACCGGTATGCTCTTCCTCATCTCTGGAGTACACCAAAATATCATCGATAGACGCAATAATGAACATATCGATGTATTGTCTGAATACTCTGCTCATCAAGTCCATAAAAGCGGCAGGACCATTTGTCAATCCGAAGGACATTACCAGAGACTCAAAGTGACCATATTGAGTTCGAAAAGTTGTTTTCGGGATGTCACATCCTCTCACTTTCAACTGGTGATAGCCTGATCTGAGGTCTATCTTAGAGAAAACAGTGGCACCCTAAAGTTAGTCAAATAAGTCATCGATCCTCGGAAGGGGATATTTGTTCTTAATGGTCACCTTATTCATTGATGATAATATATGTACATCCTGAGGAAACCATCTTTCTTTCGCACGAAAAGGACTGGAGAACCCCATGGTAAGATACTCAGCCTAATAAATCCCTCATCCAGGAGATCTTTCAACTACTCTTTCAGTTCTTTCAACTCTATGGGATAATTCCATATGGCGGAATAGAGATAGGCTGGGTATCGGGGGGAACATCGATCCTAAAATCAATCTCCTTATCAGGATGGACTTTGGGTAAATCATCAAGGAACACATTGACAACTGCAATTGACTCAAATGGTGGAGACTTTACATCATTAGCCTTAACTCGCACGAGGTGATAGATACATCTCTTAGAAATTAGCTTTCTGGCCTTAAGGTAGGAAATAAACTTACCCTTAGGTACTACAGAGTCATCTTTCCACTCTATGAAAGGCTCATTTGGAAACTGAAATTTGACAGTTTGGGTTCTATAATCAATAGAGGCATAATAAGCGTAAATCCAATCCATGCCAAGAATCATATCAAAGTCAATCATATCTAACTCAACTAAGTCTGGAAAAGTATCTTTATGATGGATTGATACCGTGTAGTCTCTATATATCCTTTCAGCTAGAATGGACTTACCGGTAGGGATAGAAACACTGAAAGGCTCAAGAAGACATTTAGAAAGGATCTCAAACTTACTAGCCACATATGGAGTTACAAATGATAAAGTGGCACATGGGTCAAGCAACCCACACATATCATAGGAAAAGACTTAAAGCATACCTATGACAACATCTGGTGCAACTTCCTTATCCTGTCGATTTCCCATTGCACACAGACGGTTTGTACCCTCGCCCGTATTAGTTGCGGCACCTCTCTGTGGTTCTGCTGAAGACTGAGCTTTATTACCTCTATCACTCCTCCTCCTTATTAGGCACTCATTCTGGAAGTCACCAGTTTGTCCGCACTTGTAGCAAGCATTGGTTCCCTCACGACACGTACCTAGATAGAGTTTACCACACTTACCACATAGTGGTTTCTCCCTCGAACCTTGTATCATACTGGCTTAGGATTGAGAACCTTGAGCTCTAAAATTCTCATAGCCCTGAGACTTTTGATCATACCTGTTACTTGGTGCTGGTGCAATTGCTGAAGATAATGCATAAGTTGAAGACCTTTTATGAAAATAACACTTGTCCTCCTTACTTTGTTTATGTTGGCTAGGCTCATGCCATGCTGACTTAGCATTCTTGCTCAAGTGCTCCTCCTTATCCCTTATCTTGTCCTCCTCAAGTTGTTGCACCTACAACACAAGCCTAGAGATGTCCATGTCTGGGATCAACAATGTCACCTTGCACTCCCTTTTCACATGCTTGCCCAAGTAGGATATAAACTTTCTCATCTTAGACCTCACATGGGGGACCATCTCTGGAGCATACTTGGATAGCTATATGAATTTGAGGCTATATTCTTTGATAGTCATCCCTTCCTACTTCAAGTTAACAAACTCCTCCACCTTCGCTTCCCTCAACTCTCGTGGAAAGAAGTGATCAAGAAAAACACCCTCAAAGTCATCTGTAATGGCAGGCTCAACATCCTCACCTCAGATTTCTTCCCATTGATTATACTAGACATTTGCCATATCCTTGAGTTGATAGGAAGCAAGTTCAACTCCCTCTGTCTCAGTCGCATGCATAGCTGTCAACACTTTCAACAACTTATCAATAAAGTTTGGGGGTCTTCCATAACCTTTGATCTAGTAAAACCTGGTGGGTTCATCCTTAGGAAATCTCTTAGTCTGGTGGCAGTTGTTGGCTCTTGTAAGTTAGAACTGGGAGTTTGTGAACCCCAGTTCCCACTCTGAGAAACTACCAGTTGAGTGAGCATAGTGATAGCTCATCTGAAGACAGCCTCTGTGGTAGGAGCAGGTGGAACAGTAAGTGTCTGTGGAATATCAGTAGCTTTGGTTGGTCGACCTTGACCCCTTGTTTCCATCTGAGTAGGGACCTCTGAAGTGAGATTCCTAGCATTTGCTAGTTGAAGCATCCCTCTAGGTCACGGTATGTTTTGGAGACATGATTTGCAAACACGTAATTGCACGAGTTAGAAAAGAGCTTTGTAAAGTTTTTAACTCCATCACACGAACTCAAAATACAAGAAAGTGAAACAATTACTAATGTCCTATAGCCTCTGCTTATGAAGTGTGATGTATAACACACCCATAAACAAGACTCTACTAGACACAACTTTATAGACTCCCTACAACTCTTGAACTCTGTGCTCTGATACCAAGTTTGTCAAGGCCCGAGAGGGTACCGTTGGCATGGCCGGCACTCAGAGACTATTGCTAGTCCCCAAGCGAACCACTTATCCTCATCACATTTGTTCAATCACATTCTAGTAGCGGAAAATATCCATGAATAAGAATACTTAAATGAAAAGTAATGATAAAATGAATGTCGATGGCCAAATAGTCTATCCAACAACTCAATAGAGTAGTGTGAAAGAAACTAGCCGATAATAAAAACATCCAATCCCATCAACAATCTAGTCTATGAAGCCTCTAAAACATCTGAATAATGGTGCCAATGAAAGACCCACGACCACTTCTAAATAGAATAAGATAAGTCTAACTCAAGCTAGAATGAAAACATAAGGTCCTCTTAGAGTAGGGAAGGGCTCACCAATAAACTGAAAGCAAATAGGTCCTCAATGGGGCACCTGCTGATGACCACTAGTACCTGTCTCTGCATTGTGAAAAGATGCAAGCCCAAATGTACGTCAATACATGGAATGTACAAGCATGTAAAATGGCAGAAGCATATAAAGGAAGAGTAACATCAACTCAAATAGTTCTACTCAAGAAATAGGAAACTCAATCATGTCAAGAGTCTAAAGTAAGAATGTAATTTAGACAATGTCTATTCATCTATCGTCTACGTCCCATCCACTAAGAGTACTTTCAAGGCCTATTTTGGAGTTTCTCTAACAAACAATCATCACCTATGAGCTAGTAATGTTACAACGAATCAATGCCATTTCCAAATCCATCCAATACCCTACAAGGGGTATAGGAAATCCCATCAGTCGATAAAAAATTAGTAACATCGAGTCCTCATTTTGGGTCAATAGGAAATATCTGAGTTTACGGTTAAATCCCCTCCGACGCTGGCCACGTAGTTATTAAGTTCGAGTTGGACTTACTTTTACTCAAATTAATACTCAATACTCCTCCCAAGACTCAATATGCTCATAAGACATTAACCCTATGATTAACTCATTCATCTAGTCTCATTGGACATTCATCAACTCAACTAATCACATCAACTATCAACCCTTTGGTTAAATCATTTTAAGGTTCAGTTTTTGACTCATAAGGACTCAATCACGCATCATTCTAACTTATAGAATTTAGGAGAACAACTGTGGAATTAAAGCATTTAGGAATTCCATAACTTCTTTAGGCTCAAATTATGCTCATGCATGTTGATGTTAATAAAATATGTGAAAATAATGAGTAATCATGCTCGGGTTCATGTAGTGAAGTAAAATCATATAATTCAAGTAATTAAGTGATAAAAATAGCACTTCATGCAAGATTTTGTAGAAATACATTAGATTTTTAGAAGAACCTTCAAGAAACATCCATAGAAGACCCAATCTACTCACATCACCATAAATCCGGGTTATGGGGCACATGGAAGAACAAAATCCATGTGTTTGGGTAGCCTTACATACCAAGGAGTTTTAAATTTTGAACTAGCTTGGAAGAATTCTCATGTTTGTGTTGAAACCCTAGCCCTCTTTCTCTCTTGAAACCTTGCTTCTACGTTTGAGAGAGTGTTTTCGCGTAAAAAAATTAACCTGACATGTTTAGCGCTTTATTTAGGTGTAAAAACCGTCAATCCTAGGCTTAGAAAGGGTGGGAAAAGACCATAAATAAGCTCTCTTAAAGAGCTGTCAAAAGTTGTCTACAGACCCATTTATAGCCCATAGAAAGTTCCACGGCCCATAGGGACCCTTTCGTGAAGTTTCGGGCCAATTTTGAGTCTCTGGTTCATCTTTACGAGCCCATTTTATGACCCGTAGGAGTTTCTATGACCCGCAGATGGGTTCGTAAAGTCTGGGGCCAAAAATTAAAGTTTCAGTACTTTTGTCCATGAATTAGCAGATGGGTCTTACCTCAATTTATGACCCCGTACAGAGGTTTCGCAGAGCAACTTTGCAAAACAGTTATAACATTTGACTTTGAACTCCAAATGAGGTGAAACCAATTGCGTTGAAAAGATAATTCAAAGAGCTTCCATTTGGTAGGTCAAGGAACATCTAAAGCTTTGTGTGCTAAGAGTTATGATCATTTAAAGCTGGCCCTTGCACAATCCAATACTAGAAAAAAATAATATTTAGGAAAGTTTTGAACTCAACTAAGTACTAGAGGTCTCTTATGACCTTAATACACTTACCAAATATAAGAATGAGACTTGAAGCATATGTATATATGAGGATAGAGTAATGGGGTGTCACAAAAACTGTCAGAATTTTGATTTGAGCTTCTGAACTCCAAATGTTGATCAAAGTCAAACTATGATTCAAAATCAACTAAAAATGCAACTTTGGATCTAAATTCTCCATTTTAAACCTAAGTTCAGTTTTGTAAGTTCTTCTAGACCAGATTCGACATTTTAGAGTTGATGTAATCGACAGAATTGCAGTTTGACATTCAAAACTCAATATGATCGTAGAACTCAAAATTTTCAACTTTAGGCCTTTAAAAACACTTTCTTAGAAAAACTTCAATATTTTACAAGGTTTTGAAAATTTAAATTTTAGACTCAACCAAAAATTACCCAGGACAATTTTCTGGAAGGACAAATTAGTAATTTTTTCAAAAATACCAAAAATGACCTTCGAGGTCATTACGTAAAACAATAGGACTTGACTTGATTAATGGATCTATGATTGGTAGAGTTGTTCTTTATCCTTGCAAGGTATTGAACGGACTAGTAACAGATCGACCTTTTGCATGATCACTGGCTCATAAGTGGTCGCTCCTAATAGAACATGATAGTACTTTAATTGGATTGGATGGGATATAATTGGTCTCTATCTAAACCCTATCTTTACTTGATTCATGTCTTCTAATTGAGTTTATTATCTTTTACATTGAGTTGACCCTCTTGAGTTTAGTTGAGTCCCTTGAGTTCAGAATCTATGATTGTGTTCTTTCCTTTTCAACTATTTTACATACTTGTACATTCCAAGTATTGATGTCCATTTAGGTCTGCATCTTTTCATGATGCAAAGACAGATATTAGAGATCATCGATAGGCACTTCGTCGAGGATCTTATCTCTATCAGCTGATTGGTAAGTCTTCTCCCGCATTCAGAGGATACCATTTATATCTTTCTTGCTTCGGGTTTAGTATTTTGTTTTTAATTTTGATATGAGGTAACCATAAATCTGTCATTGGCACCATATAGATACTTAGAGATTATCACTCCCTTGGAGGGTACCCTTGGCGTGGCCGACACTCAAAGACTATTGCTAGTCCCTAAGCGAACCACTTAACCTCATCACGTCATTCAATCAATAACCTCTACTGAACAACGAAAAGTATAAGTAAGTAAATGGGCACATCTCATCTAAAGTCTCAAAATGAATAGATAATAATAAAAGCTAGTAGAAAGAATTAGGTCACATCTCAACATCAACGCTCAACCACCGTCTATGAAGTCTCTATTACTAATCATGAGGTGCCAATGATAGACCCATGGCTACCCAAATAAAAATAAAGGAAATAGTCCAATCTAACTCTAAAGCATGATGAAATAAATGTAAGGGATCCTCCGGAGTAGGGGAGGCTCACCAAATCAACTTCGAATCTCAGATCTTTAACGGAGCGCCTGTTTACGATCTCTAGTACCTGCCTCTGCATCATAAAATGATGCAGTCTAGAGTGGACATTAGTACTTGGAATATACTGGTATTTAAAATAGCTGAGTGAAACCGAAACACGTAGAGTAATATGGAAACAACATCAACTCAAAGGAAATAATCAAATAACATCAAAATTGCCAAATGTCTATCTATGCAAGAATAAAGAGTAGACAAGTGACCTATCAACAACTCAGACTCATCAATCATCTCACACTCATCTCAAAGGAGCTTACCTCCTCTCATAAAATATCATCTCACCTCAGAGGGCTCACCCCCTCTCATCTCATCTCATCTCATCTAATCTCGACTCGGAGTACTCAAGGTAGGAAATTTATAGGAGTTTCTCTTATCCGACAACATTCACTTATGAGCCAGTGAATGTACAACAATCACCCTGATATTGCCACAGTGGTTCCAAACTTGCCAGGTAGGGAATACTCAAAAACCATATCAGCTCACTCAATATGGAGTCAAAACTCTATAAGTCCTCTATTTTTTCAAGGACTGTTACTCACGATGAAACCATAATATATGTGATGGTTCTATGCCTCACCTAAGTTTGGCAACGTAGTTTGACAAGTTCAAGTTGGATTAACTCTCACTCTTTTGGTGCTCGATACTCTTTAATGACTCAATACTCATAAAACTTCCATCTCAATTAATCTCATAGGGACCGAACCCCATCAACGATCGGTATCTCATAGGGATTTTATCCCTTTCATCAATCATGTTATAGGGACCTTAACTCTCTCATTAACAATCATTAGGAAGCAATTGAATAGACAAATTGGTAGAGTTCATTTGTAGAGACTGATAAGACAATCAAATTCTATTAACTCATCATCATTCTCTCATTATACTCAACAATCTCAACTCAAGGCTCTAGACTCAATTATCAAGTTTATTATGCATGCTTTTCAAATTAGTCATGTAGGGTTATACAAGTACTCATGAAAAATGTTCAATTCAAGAAAACAAATAGTATGATGATCATCAACATAAAAAACATGTAATTTCAAATAAAATTCTAAGAAAAATCATCAAGGATTCATGTATGTAGACTCTTGAACCATCAACTCATCTAAGACCACTGATGGGGCACATGAGAGAACAATCCCATGTTTTTAGTTTACATACCTGGGATGCAGCTATCAACCAAGTATGTCAAGGATTCTTCTCAATTCTCTCAAACTCAAACTCTTCTCTTTTCTCTTCAAGCCCTAGCCTTAGCAGAATATTGGAATAGGACCTAGAATGGGGGTTTTTAGACCCCTTTAACGTCAAAACAACCTTATTAGATCGTGTATGGAGTTTAGGAGGGGTGGAAAATTGGCCGGAATTTCCCTCGTAATAATTTAAAAATTTTCAACTCAGAAAAGATCAAGTACGTGACACGGACTGGTCGCGTACTGTACATTTAGAAAAAGTTTTTGAATGAGTTTTCTCAATCCCATTGAAAATCTTGAAAAGAATACAAGTGCTAGTCCGCGATGGAGGCGCGACGCACTCCTGTCGCGTACTAACACTGTCTTGCGCTTAGGATAGAAAAATTATCTTTTGCTCGGATTGCTCTAAAAATCAACCGAGACCATTTTCCCACTCAATTTTTAGTGTTGATCACAAATACAACCTCGGATTTCCATACGAACATTGAAAGATGTGTCACGCGCATACCCTCTCTCTAGGGGTATTTTCATAATTTTACCGGGCGTTACATAGATAGAGGCTTTATAGATAATGATGGATTAGAGTGGATGTTTCCATTTTATAGACTTGTACTTTTCAAACTTTTTTAACAATATTGAATTGATTTGGATTGTTGATATCTTCCACTATTAGATTGTGAATGAATGTGATGAGACCAAGTGGTTCACTTGGGGACTAGAAATAGTCTCTGTGTGTCGGTTACGCCAAAGGTTCCCTCACGGGGTGTAACATTTTATATTATTTTGTTATAATGTAAGATTTGGTCCTGTTAGTTGCTTCCGTTGTATGATTTTTCGCATATTGTTGGTAAAGTGATTGAGTATTTGTAATGTAATAATGAAAAAATAAATTAGTGATAATAATGATTGAATTGAATAACAATGGTTGAGAAATATCAATAATAATTGAATTGGTGAAGCTTATCATCGTTGAACAATATCTTTTTTATGAACAACCTGTATTTTTCTGCTGGAAAAGGGCTAGAAGGAGAGAAATCAAGAGCTTTCAAGGGAAGAAACTATTTTTTTCTATATTAGGTAATTAACATTTTGAAAATAAAAAAAACACTTTGTATTTTTAAGACTTTGTATAAGAGTTCATAATTTTTAAATTCAAATGATGACATCATAAATAGGGCGTGTTTTACAAATAAATTAAGAATTGAGACTAGTTTGTAAATTGAGTTTTCCATTATATATATAGTTGTATTCTACTAATTTTACCAAGATTCTCCGCGCCTTCCACCAGCGGCTGAGATGAAAGGAACAGACATATGTGAACAGGACACATATGACAATGATAAAATTCATTTGCACCATGAATCTTTTTCACAAATTTTTTTTAGAACTAAACCAATGAACCTGCAAATTGTAAGTGGTCTAATTTTATTCATTGTTTGTTTTCTTTATCCGATGAAGTTTATCAGTTCATGTTTTGATTTTATCTTTCTATGCCTTAATCTATTTTTTTTAGATTGCAGAACCACCTTTGAACAAATTGCCTTTTGCAAATGATTCAATATGGTTCCTTAATATATCATAAAAATTTGATATACACCCTCAGATCTAGATATATTTATATTATTTGATTTAGATTTTGCTAAGGTAAATCTATTTGATTTCGCTTTAGCTAAGGTAAATTGATTTGTATTAAACTAAAGTTAAATCCTTTAAATTTAATTATTTTCCTTAGATCCAAGAAAGCTTTTCAACCTAAAGTAGTGCTAAATGGAGTAACAATGATAAGATCCAACCTTCCCATTATAAAAAGAGGTCTCTATTCATCTTCTGTAAAATATTTATTTTTAAATAATCTATATCTTAAAAATAATAGTAGGTAGTATCACAGTATGTTTAATCGGTTGATTAAATATATTTTTAATGTAAAATTATATATTTTAAATTTATAAATTCATATGAAAAAAAGTCCTAAACTTACAAAGCTGAGAGATCAATTTAATATTCCTCAAATAGAATCCTAACTAGGAATCCTACTCTTGCCCATCTCTTGCAAAAATATTTTGCAGAATTATTAGTTAGATATTTTTTTTCAATTTTACTTTCAAAAAATTACTTCTTCACCTCTAAAGTAGTGCAACAAGGTTTTCAATCTTGTGTAACTATAAATAAGGTATCAAAAATCTAGATGATCCGAATGATAAGTTTATATATTCATAAGGAGGCTGCTAAATTTTATAATAAGTAAAGACTTTTGAAGTAAAATAACCTTCTACGAATAAACTATTATTAAAATTAAAATTATTAGACTATCAATTATCAGTTGGAAGCTTTAATTTATTTTATGAAAATAACTTCTTAGCAGCCTCCTAATGAACAAATTCAACATTAGCCTATCCTTTCGGTAGTCAAATTTTCTCTCTATCTAAGGTGACAATAGGATTAAAAATATTGTTGCATTTTTTTAAGTATTGCGGGAGTAATAACGTAATTGTACTAAATGTTTTATAAGATACAGGTAAAAGAAGATTTCTAAATATATATTAACTATTGTCTTTATTAAAGTCATCTTTGAAGAATTTGCCTCTTGCAGATGATTCGATATAGTTCCTTAATTAAATTTACACATGATTTTTTTTAATATATACCCTTCGATCTAAATATACTTATATTAAAGTTTGATTCAATTTTTTCCAAGTAAATTGATTTCTGTTAAAATGAAGTTAAATTATTTAAATTTAATTTTCTCCTTATTTTCAAGAAAGTTTTTTAAAATCTAAAGTTAGTGTTAAATGCATTATTAAGTAAGAAAGATAAGATTTAATCTTCTCATTCTACAAAAAGATCTTTAGTTTTTAAATCATTTGTATCTTAAAAATTAATAGGAGATAGTATCATATTATATATAACTAATAGACTGAATACGTTTTTCAATGACTAATTATATATTGTAAACTTATGAATTTATGTGGAGACAAGTCCTAAACTTACAAACACGAGAGATCAATTCAATATTCCTTGAACAACATGCATTCTAGGAACCCTCTTACGATCTCCTGCGAAAATATTTTACAGAATTATCATTTAGATTTTTTTTCTAGTCAACTTTCGAAAGATTACATCTTCACCTTTAAAGTAATGCAGCAGTATTTTCAATTATGTGTAACCATAAAAAGGTTAACACAAATCTGTACAACCCAAATGATATGACTATGTAAAATGTTTTCATAAGATGGCTACTAAATTTTATGATAAATTAAAGACTTTTGGAAAAAAGAAAATAGAAAACTTCTGCTACGAATAAACTATCATCAAAGTTAAAAATATTTTTATATACATTCAATTGCTAATTATCAAACTTTGATTCATAGAAAGTGGTTTTTTTTTCTGGTAGCCTCCTCATAAACAAATGTAGCATAAGTCTATCCTTTTGGTTGGCCAGACTTGAGTTACTCTATTTAAGGTGATACAAGTACAAGAAGGTTTTTGAGATGCTATTGGAGGAACATTAAACTAAAATCTTTAGCTTATAAGTTTAGAACTTATTCCATATACATTTATAAGTCTATGTTGAAAAATGTATTTAATCAATTAATTAACATGGTATGATAATGCTTCTACAGTTAGTTAAGGTACAAATTATTTAAAAATAAATCTTCTATGGAAGATATAAATATCTTAAATTGATAATTATTATGAATAGAGACAACCTAATTACAACTTGATAACCACTTGTGCTGGAATTTAAGCAAAAATAGATGTGTTTTCTTGCTTTACTCCATTTGATAGCTTGAAAAATAAAGGTATCACCTCTCCTATTCGGTTCAAGGAGATCTCTTATTAAGTATCTATCCTTTTTTATGTCAACTTTTTTTTAAAGAAAAAATTGTTTAGTGTGTTTTTCAAATTTTCATATTTTATCCTAGTAAAAGTGGATTGGATGACCAATGACTTGGACTAAAGATGGATCGATTCATTCTTATTCGTATTTTTATGGATAAATTAATGGTACTCTACTTCAGATGTCAATATTTAAGAGTTTAGTGAATTTTGTTTTTAAAGAGAAGTGTGATTTGATGAAAAGGTCTTAGTGAAAGGGAGAGGGTGGAAGAAGATGCATAGATTTTTTAGGAACACGAAAAATGATTCAAGATACATACTTAGATTAGAATTAAAGTTTTGATATTATGTAAAGATTATGAATAATATTAAGTCTAAAAAAACAACTCCCTATGTCTTCTATTCTTGCTTTTCTAGGTAAGGTAGTGACTTCTCATTAGACTTAACTTTTTCTAAGTTATGTCAATCTTTACATGCTAATCCTAAGTTAAAGGCTCTATACCCTACACAATTTTTCTATTTTGAAGTTTAGCTATTTTTGTTTGACTTCAAGTTGTTATTGCTTAAAATTCAATCATATGTGTATGAACTTTAGGTAAAAATATCCTTCGGGGTGGCCCAATAGTTTGGTTTTCAGATTTCTATGTTGGAGGTCTCAAGTTCGAAATCCCTTGTCAGCGAAAGCAAGGGGTTTGCCTTTTGGATCGAGCTCATCACACAGGACTTGCATAGTGTGGGTTACCTCTCCTATGTAATTTGCGGGCTATTGCATACGTTCGGGGGTTTACCTTGTGCCACCTAAAGGATAGTATTTGTGGATTTTCCAGGTCATTAAAACAAAAAAGAATACATAACAATGAATTAAATAAAAATAATATACCATATCAAACTTCAAATATTATGTAGTAGTTGTATCTTGTAAAAACCAACTTGGAACATTATATGCATGATTTTATTTTTGTTATCATTCTGTAATGCTCGGTAAAATTACCAAAATACCCCTAGAGGGGTGATGTGCGTATAGCGCATCTTCCAATACTCGTATGAAAAATCTGAGATCAGATTTGTGATCAACATAAAAAAATTTAGTGGAATAATGGTTTGAGTCGATTTTTAGACCGATCGAATCAAAAGATTATTTTTTGACCCGAAAACCGAAATAGTGTCGATGCACGGCGGAGGTGCGTCGCTCCTCTGTTGTGGACTTACACTTTTTTTTTTATAAAACTTTTTTGATGGGATTGGTAAAAACTCGTTCAGAAATGTTTTGGAAAAAAATACACTATATGCGACTAGTCCGCGTCATTGACTAGGTTGTTCTGAAGTGAAATTTTCCAAATTTACTGAGGGGCATTCCGGACAATTTTCAATCCCTTCTAAACTCAATATACAATCTAATTAGGCCTTTTTGACGTAAAAAGGTCTAAAACTCCATTCTAAAGTCCTTTTCTAACAATCTAACAAGACTAGGCCTTGAGGAAAGAGGAGAAGAGCTTGAGATTGAGGAATTCAGAGGAATCCTTGAAGTGATTGTTGAAAGCTTCATCCCAAGTATGTAAAGCTACCTAAAGCGTTGGATTATATTCATCCACGCGCCCCTTCGTCTCTTGAGTTAAGATCATGAGTATAAATTGCATGTTTAAAATCCCGTGGTTCTTGAGTCTCGAATTCTTGTACATGTTGGAGTTTTCATGAAAATATTTGAGTTAATTTATGAGTTGCATTGTCATTACCATGAAATACAAATGTTATTCAAATGCTTGATACCCTAACCCTAAATTTAGTATTTTTTTTGCTTCCTGACTAAATTGAAAAATATGAATTGAACCTTCTAAACCTAGAAAATTGAACCCGGAAAAAATGCCAAAATAGGATGGAATAAGGATAGATATTATTAGAAATGCCCAAAATAGTCATATTCGCAAACCAAAATCATAAATGCACTCCTATAACGTAGAAAATATACTGGATTCAATTGGTCAATTCAAATTGGAATTGTCAAGTCATCTATAACTATTTACTCAAAACAAGAATTACTTTTGGTTGAACCGTCTATTTTGCTTTGTTTATTGGTTTATTGTAGGGCATATACCATTGCAAGATTCATCGACTGGAATTTAATTTATTTTTTATTATTCTTATTTCCATTTTATTTAGTTAGTATAGCCTTCTAACTATATATTACTCTCTACAAATAATATTCTGTTTCTCTTTTTTTTTCTCTAAAGACGGGAAATTCTAAATTTATTACTTATCTTATTTCCTCTTTAATTAGAATTAGAAATTCTTTAAAGATTTCTATTTTTTCCATAAATAGAATATATATATATATATGTTTATATATGTATGTATGTATACATGTATGTAAAGAGAGAGAGACAACAGGATATATGAAACTCTCATAATTTGAACAATATTTTCTTGTACAATCTGAAGTCTTGTCGGGGCCTCACAATAAATGGCCTCATAATGCAATTCTTATAATTCCATTAGCTCCAAAAGGACCGTCGTAGGATAGGATCATGGTCGGCTCTAGTCCCGAGTTTGTTGATGCAAGTTTGTATCACTAGCTGTTTTACATTTTCCTCACAACATAAAATAAATAGTCAGAAGGAAGTATGCAATAAGAAAATTTAGTACCCAAATCTTGTAAACACATACTTTACCATCCCATTTATCCTAACCACCCCTAGTATATGACATGTTAGCCTTCTAATTACTCAGCTATCATCTCTAATATCAATCAGGAGCTAACCATCCTATCCCTTAAAAAGGGAGTTCTGAACAAACTAACTTTGCCTAATCAATCTACCACTTTTGTTCAACCATTCTCGATAATTCTTGGCCTTTAATATTTATTAGAAACTCAGTTGAAAGATGACCACATCAAGATCGTTTGAGACATCTCCCTCTCTACTCATACTAGCCTATCATGGTGGGACCTAACCCGCTATGGCGGCTCTGCCATAGTAGGATTTCTCCTATCAATGCAGCCTACATAAAGATAGAAACTTTAACTTCTTTTCTCAAATCCCCATTGATACACATAATAATAGTATCAAAACATAATATGAATCTAAGTCACCAATTCATTCTTTAACAATTCATCAATAACGCTCCATTTGATCATACGCAACTTCATACATTATTATATGAAGTATAACAGGCAACCACAATGTACTAAGACAGATGATACCAATCACATCACAAATATAGCAATATGATTAACATCTCCATAGTAAAAAATTTCGATTCTTTTATAACAATTATTGCATAAGATATGCATGATAAATTATATTTATGTTAATTTTCTCACTGTCACACGTATAATCATGATCTTGCATAAATACTCAACTTCATTAATAAATAACAGTCAACCATAATTCTCTTACGGAACTCATATCAAAATTGTTAGTGTGCCGAAATGTGACACCCGATCTAATACTTAACATGTCAAAATGTGACATCTGATTCTATAGTTAGCATTTTGGAACATGAGATATGACCCACTATATGTTGGAACATTACACTCAAGTGAATATGTGCAGAAATATGACATCCAATTTAATGTATGTCGACACATGATTCTCGATCCAATATGTGTTAAAACGTGATAATCGATTCAATATGTATTGGAACCTGACATCTGATTCAATAAGTGTCAAAATATACTCGATCCAATAACAATAAACACAATTGCAATCATAACCACAACCACAATGAATTATTTACATTCTTATATAATAAAGTAACAAATTCACACATGCAACTGATCACAATTAGACATTTGTCACGCTCCAGGAAGGCACCCTTGGTATGGGCGACACTTGAAGAACCATCACTGATTCCCCAAGAGAACCACTTGGCCTCAGCATAAATCATAGTTGACAACAAAAGAATACATAAGATAAGTCAATCAATTAAATAAGTAAAGCTCATAAACAAAATGTTTTCCATGATGAAGTTTTGAAAATAAATATCAATTAACTCTCTCTACTCGGTATCTATGAAGCTTCTACTCATCTAGAAGGTGCCAAGATAACCCCCGGGCTAACTCGAACAAAATAAAATACTTTTCGAATAAAGAAAGAAAGAAAAGCTCCCATGAAAAGCAAGGATGGCTCACCAACTTAGGATGCAAGGGAACATAGTTGCAATGGTGCGCCTGCTGACATCCTCTATCACCTGTATTTGCATTATTAATAATGCATGCCCAAATGGGTGTCATAACATGGAATATACCGGTATGTAAAATGGCACAAAGAAACATATAAGGCCTAGACTCAAAATAATCAACTCAACTCAGGACCCAACTCACCGACTCATAACTCAACTCAATAAACTCACATCATACAAAACTATCACTTATACGGTCAATTAATATTATATCCATTCATACCCAGTACATAAGACACATTAGATACTCATCACATGCATATATAAAACAAGAACATGTACTCCACATACTCAACTTATTCAACTTAAAAAATTAGACTCATCTTCTCCATTTAGCTTACATGAAAATTATGCAATTTAGCGATAGGCTATCAAGCATACGATTCATATTCCAATTTTATGGTAACAACGATGCAACTCATCAATTTATTCAAGTATACTCATGAGGACTCATACAAGTGAAATAACCTTATCACGACCCGGGGTTGGGGCCTAGATCTGACACGATGAATAGAGACCTGAGAGCCCCTAAACAAGCTTCAAGTATCCGTAACCACATCATCGGTTCGAGATTAGCATTCAAACATACATAACTATATAGCCAAATCAGATCTTAGGAATCATTCTAATAATAGGATAGCAATACGATAGTCATAGAAACCAAATCTAAGGAGAGTTCACATAGTGCCCAACAATGCCTCTAGTAAAAGGAACGGGGGGCCAGGACAAGTTTTGAGCTCACCCTCAATAAAAGAAAACATCCATAATAACAAGAGTGAAGATAACTGGCTCGCCCTCGGTAGACGGGACTCACCACAATAACTCCAGGAACGGATATTCGTTAAATGAGTATGCATTAATACGTTCGAATGTACTAAGTATGTAGGCATGTGATGCATATGAATTTAACAACCTACACTTCACAGTTAGATGACAAGGGCACATAATATAGAAAGAATCATATATCCAATGAGAGAGTAATATACAAGATGCCATAGAATCCATGATGCATGAAATGCAATAATGCTCATATATATAGTGGGGATGGACTATAACTGACAAATAAAATCCATGCAAGCTATTAAATGAATTAGTCCGATAGAGACCTCCCATCGGTAGGAGAAGACTGCTTGCCAAAGGTAATCTACATCACACCTTACGGAACTCACCATTTTGGTGGATGATTACCTTCCTTACGGAACTTACCATTTCAGAAAGATTTTTAGAATCATACAGAATATATCAGAATCATATATGTATAACCATCCCTTACGACCCAGTTATTTTGGTAATGGCTTACATTCCTATGTTGGCTTATAGTTCTAGGAAAGGGAGAGGGCCCTTGGGATAGCCTTAACACCCCAATCATCGGTGCTAAGTCAATAACAGCCCACTTGAATACTTATACATATACGTGCTTTCAAAAAATGCATTACTCGTACCAAACCATTCAATATACATTTCGGCTCAAATGCCAAATCATAGTTCATACTTGTAATGCTCATGCAGGGAATATCTCATTCATATATATAGAATGGTGGAAGCACCCAGAATGCTCAATGAGCCAGAATCATAGACATACCAATGATCACCTTTTTGTCATAACCAATATCTTGTCAAAATCATATCATAACCGTTTCAGAAAACACAATTGGGCTTAAATCACTTCATAATTTCCATATATCAATGCTCATGAAGATAATGCAATGCATGATGTGAGGATAGCATGGGTAACATAGATTCAAGGTAAAATCAACTCCATAATATAAAATCGAATAAATTCATAATTAAATCAACATCTAAATCATAGTAATAGTCACCCATGTATAAATCAATTTTAAAGGGGACATGCATGTTCATAATTTCATAATTCAATGTAAATCATCATAATAGTAATCAAAATGAATTGAAATAATAGGTAAAATACAGCCCACACACTAATTATATTTAATTAAATCAAATCATGAAATTTCATATTTAAAGTGATTAAAATTCATGAAATAGATTGAAAAGTTTTTGGGTCTTGGTGGAAAGGGGCCAAGAATCAATCCCACATACCTTGATTGAGGAGCTGAATTTGAGGGATGAATTGGGTTGGAAATGGACTCCAATGGAATCCTAGCTTTGATTCTTGAGAGAGAAGTGTAGAGAGGAGTAGGGAGGATGAATGAAGATGACATGGGTTTGAGCTGATTTAGGGGTTTAGGGTAGGTAAAAGGTCATAATTCATGATTAAAATAAACCAAAATTACATATATGCCATTAATAAAACAGACCAAAATTAGTCATGCTAGGCTCACACGGTCTACTACATTGTTCGTAAAACGTCACACAGACCGTGAACAGTGCCCGTGATCCCCTACTTAGACTCTCACAGAGGAAAAGTTTACGGAACTAAGTGGTATCACATAGATGGCTACACGGTCCGTGTGACTTCATACGGGCCGAGACACTGACCGTGTAACGGTACTTGAAATATTTTTTGCATGACAAAGTTATGAGATGGTACTTCCATACTTAGAATAATTTTTATGTAGTGAGTTATACGGAGAGCCACACGGTTTGTGTCATATCATACGGACTGTGTGAGTGTCCGTGTGCCTTCACTTGGCCATAGTTCCCTTCCTTCCCGAAGTTTCCCCAACCGTGAACTAGGCCTGGTGCCTCTTCACGGGAGGCTACACGGTCCGTGTGGCTTCACACGGGCCGTGTAGGCTCCTCTGTGGAGGGTTCCTGGCAGTTTACCTGGGAAAATTCTAGGACATTTGGACAATGCCACTCGAAAATCTGGAACCTTACATCATCTCCCCCTTGGGAACGTGCATCCCCGAATGTGCAGAAACAAGGCTGCATGAAACAAACAACATAAGATACAATGCATATTCATTACTCAAAATCGTACTAAAAGCATTATCCAAAACCATTGTTCAAGATGTTTAAGCTCATATCAAAAATCATATTCAAGTCACTCAAAACATTATAAAAATCCTTTTAGTGCACATGTATGCATGTCATGTTGTGAGACTCAAGAGGGCAAGAAATTACACCATTAGACAAGGAAGAATCCTAATCCCAAGTAGCACTCTCCACTTGTTGATTTCTCCAAAGTACCTTCACCGAAGCCACGTCCTTATTACGAAGCCGCTTTACTTGCCTATCAAAGATTTCCACCGGAATTTCCTCATAAGGCAAGGTTTCTTCCACCTCAATTCCTTTTAAAGGCACAATAATGCTAGGATCACCAATTAGCTTCCTCAATATAGACACATGGAAGACCAGATAAATGGAACTCAAATCCGGAGGTAACTCCGACTTATAAGCCACACCTCCAATTCGCTCAACAATCTCATAAGGGCCAACATACTGGGGGCTTAGCTTGCCCTTCTTACCAAAACGCATCACACCCTTCATAGACAAAACTTTCACATACACCCAATCACCGACATGAAATTCAAGGTCCCTTCTCCTAATATCCGAATAGGAATTTTGACGACTTTGGGCCGCTTTCAACCTTTCCCTAATCACCTTCACCTTATCAATAACCTCCATCACCAAATCTGGACTAACTAGTGCCATCTCTCTTAACTCAAACCACCCCACCGGTGTTCTACACCTTCTCCCATACAAAGCTTCAAACGATGCCATGCCAATGCTAGCATGGAAGCTATTATTATAAGCAAACTCAATGAGTGGAAGAGGGTCATCCCAATTTCCCTTAAACTCCAACTCACAAGCCCTCAACATATCCTCCAAGGTTTGAATAGTCCTCTCTGCTTGGCCATTGGTTTGAGGGTGAAAAGTGGTGCTCAACTTAATCTTAGTCCCTCGTCCCTTCTGAAAAGACCTCCAAAAGTGAGAAGTGAATTGGGTACCTCTATCTGATATAATGGACCTAGGTACACCATGCAACCTCACCAACTCTTGGATATATAACCTTACATAATCCTTGGCGCTGAAAGTAGTCTTGTCCGGTAAGAAATGAGCCAACTTCATCATCCGATCCATAACAGCCCAAATGGAATCAAATTGCCTTCGGGTTAGAGCCAACCCCACTACAAAATCCATATTCCTATCTTCCCATTTCCATGTGGGAATTTTAATGTCTTGGGCTAAAGCACCAGGCCTTCGGTGCTCTACCTTCACCTGCTGACAACTCGAGTATTCAGATACGAACTTAGCAATGTCTTTCTTCATACCATGCCACCAATACACTTCCTTCGAATTCCGATACATTTTTGTAGACCCCGGGTGAATAGAATAATGAGAGTTATGAGCCTCACTCATAATCACCCTTCTAAGGTCATCCACATACGGAACACAAAGCCGATCTTGATACCGGAGTACACCATCGCACCCTTGGGAGAACACCTCGATCTCCTTTTCAGCAACCAACTTCTTCAATCAAGTAACGATGGGTCCAAATCTTGCTTGGTCTTTACATCACTTACCACGGAAGATTTTGCTCCACTTTGAACATGAATACCACCATCGCTCGAATCCACCAACCTGAAACCCAGCCTAGCTAACCGGTGTACATATCTTGCCAATTCCTTTTTTACTTCCCAAACATACGCCACACTCCCCATGGACAACCTACTAAGAGCATCGGCTACAAAATTAGCCTTGCCGGGATAATATAGGACACTCATGTCGTAATCCTTTAGGAGCTCCAACCACGTTCTTTACCTTAAATTGAGATACCTCTGAGTGAATACATATTGCAAACTCTTGTGATTGGTGAACACATTAATATGCACCCTATATAAATAATGTCTCCAAATCTTCAAAGCAAAAACCACCGCTGCCAATTCAACGTCGTGCGTGGGGTAATTACATTCATGCACCTTCAACTGCCTTGATGCATATGCGATCACCTTACCATTCTTCATAAGCATGCAACCTAATCATATCTGCGAGGCATCACAACACACCACAAATCCCTCCAACCCATTTTGTAGAGTTAAGAAAGGAGCTGATGTTGAATGATCCTTTAAAGCTTGGAAACTCTTCTCGCATTCATCTGATCATACAAACTTAACCTGCTTTTAGGTCAACTTGGTAAATGGAGATGCAATAGATGAGAACCCTTCAACAAACTTCTGTAGTACCCGGCCAACCCAAGGAAACTACGAATATCCGAAGCAGTAACGGTCTGGGCCATTTCTTCACAACCTTGGTTTACTTCGGATCCACCTTGATACCATCATATGACACTATATGACCAAGGAAAGCCACTTTTCCTAGCCAAAATTCACACTTGCTAAACTTGGCATACAATTTCTTTTCCCTCAAAGTTTGGAGAACAATTCTCAAGTGATTCCTATACTCTTGCTCACTTCAGAAGTAGATGAGAATGTCGTCAATGAAGACCACCACAAAACTGTCAAGGAATGGCTTAAACACTCAATTCATTAGGTCCATAAACATGACCAGAGCATTGGTTAGGCCAAACGACATCACCCCAAATTCAAAGTGCCCGTACCTTGTCTAAATAGTTATTTCGGGAATATCACACTCCCAAACCTTCAGCTGATGCTGAAATGAAGATCAATCTTTGAGAAATGAGTAGCCCCTTGAAGTTGATCAAACCAGTTATTACTCTTTGGCAATGGGTACTTGTTCTTGACAGTCACCTTATTTAGTTGCCTATGATCAATGCATATCTGGAGAGAACCGTCCTTCTTTCTTACAAATAACACTGGAGCAACCCATGGTGATATACTGGGATGAAACCTTTTTCCAACAAATACTTTAATTGTTCCTTCAACTCTTTCAATTTCGCTAGGGTAATACGATAAGAAGGAATAGAGGTAGGCTGAGTATCCAGAAGAAGATCTATGCCAAAATCTACCTCTCTCTCAGGAGGGATACCTGGTAAGTCTTCGGGGAATACATCCGAAAATGTATTCACCACAGGGACTGACTCAAGAGTAGGCACTTTGAATTCTTTATCCTTGACCCTCACAATATGATAAACATACCCCTTAGAAATCATTATCCGTGTCTTAAGGTAGGAAATAAGCGGACCTTTAATAGAGGAGTCACCACCCTTCCATTCTAGAGTGGGCTCACCGGGAGGTTTGAACTTGGCCTTTCGAGTCCTACAATCTATCGAGGCATATGATGCATGCAACCAATCCATCCCAAGAATCACATCAAAGTCAAACATCTCAAGCTACACAAGATCATATGGGAAAACTTTATGCAACACATAAACACGACAACCATGATACATTTTATGTGCAATAACAGATTCACGCACGGGAGTATTGACCGAGAAAGGATCCCGCAAGATCTGGGGGCTCAAACCAAACTTAACAGCCAGCAGAGGAGTCACAAAGACTTTGCACCTGGATCAAGCAAAACATAAGCATCAAAATCAAAGACTTTTAACATACCAGTCACGACGCCCGGAGCCTCCTCAACATCTTGGCGGGCATGGAGTGCATAGAACTTGTTGTTCCTTGGGGAAACACCTTGGGGAGCTCTTTGTTGATCTTGCCCGCCTTGGGCCACCTGATCTTGGCCTCTACGGGCATTCTTAGGGTAATCAGCAACCTTATGATCCTTATCTCCACATTTGAAGCAAACACCCAAATCTCTCCAGTAGACTCTTGTATGGGGCTTTCCACACTTGTCGCACGTAGGATATCCTTGAACGCCACCCACCGATGCTCTAGGAGGAGGAACCTGATCATTAGCAACCCGAATATCGGAACCTTGACCCTGCTGGAAACGATCGAAACCTACATTTTGAGAACTAGAGAATCTGCCATCAAAACGAGCTCTCATGAGATCGTGAACCCTTTTCTCCTTGAGTTTCTCCCCTTCGATCTGCTGAGCATACAACATGAGTCTGGCAATATCCATTTCCCATATATGCATAGCAGTATGACATTCCTTGAGAAGCAAATCAGAGATACCCGAAACAAACTTGTGCATCCTTGCATAGGGGTCAGCCACAGGTGATGGAGCATATTTGGAAAGCTTTGTGAATTTGAGGGAATAGTCCCTCACACTGATATTCCCCTGCTTGAGATTGATAAACTCAGTCATTCTGGCCTCCCTAAGCTCGAGTGGGAAGAAGCGATCAAGGAAAGAAAATTTGAACACTTCCCAATTGACATCACCACCACAAACCCTTTCCAAAGACCATTGAGTATACCACACCTGAGCCACATCTTTCAACTGATAGGCTGCCAATTCAGCCTTCTCTTGCGACGTGACACCCATGATGTTCAGTACCTTGGTAAGCTCATCAATAAACTCTTGAGCATCCTCGCTAGCCTTTGACCCATAGAACTCCAGAGGATTCATTAGGGTGAAGTCCTTACCCTAGAAGCAGGTGTAGGATCCCATCGCAAGTTAGCCTTTCTTTCTTGAGAAGTCACCACCTGAGCGAGCATGGCAAAGGCTGCATGGAATTCCCCATTTGAGATTGGTTCATCCACATGCTCATGGGGAGCTTGATCTTCATTAGCCGGAGCCGGCCTTGGTAGAGGAGGTCTTCCTCGAGGAATCTTTTGAAATGGATCAATGACACCATCAAATAAGGAAACTTAATATACTAGCCATAGCACAACAAAAGACATAAAGAAGTGAGGCAATTCCTAAAACGTCTTCGTAGCCTCCCACTCATAGGTATGGTGCACTTCACACCCATGAATCGGACTCTACTCAACGCAACATGTTAGACTCCGAGGAGCATTTATAAACCTTAGTGCTCTGATACCATCTTTTGTCATGACCGGGGGTTGGGGCCTAGATGTGACACGACGAATGGAGACCCGAGAGCCCCCAAACAAGCCTCAAGTATCTGTAACCACATCATCAGTTTGAGATTAGCATTCAAACAAACATAATTATATAGCCAAATCAGATCTCAGGAATCATCCTAGCAATAGGAAAGTAATATGATAGTCATAATAACCAAATCTAAGGGGAGTTCACATAGTTCCCAACAATGCCTCTAGTCAAAGGAACCGGGCCAGGATAAGTGTCAGGATCACCCTCAATAAAAGAAAACATCAATAATAACAATAAGGAAGATAACTGGCTCGCCCTCAGAAGACTGGACTCACAACAATAACTCCAAGAACGGACTATTTGTCAAATGGCTGGTACTCAAAATGCTCGACCCCTACATGGTAAAATCATGTAGGCATTGAGTATGTGTTAGTACGTTTGAATGCACTAAGTACGCGGGCATGCGATGCATATGAATTTAATAACATGCACTTTACGATTAGATGACAAGGGCACATAATATAGAAAGAATCATATATCCAACGGGAGACTAATATACAAGATGTCATGGAATCCATGATGCATGAAATGCAATAATGCTCATATATATAGTAGGGATGGACTATTACCGAAAAATAAAATCCATGAGAGATATTACATGATTAGTTCGATAGAGACCTCCCATCGGTAAGAGAAGACTACTTGCCAACGGTAATCTACATCACACCTTAAGGAACTCACCATTTCGGTGGATGGTCACCTTCTTTACAAAACTCACCATTTTGGAAGGATTTTCAGAATCATACAGAATATATCAAAATCATATACATATAACTATCCTTTACGACCTGGTCATTTCAATAATGGCCTTACATTTCTATGTTGGCATATACTCCAAGGAAAGGGAGAGGGCCCTTGGGGATAACCCTAACACCCCCAATCCATCGGTGCTAAGTCAATAACATCCCACTTCAATACTTATACATATACGTGCTTTTCAAAAATGCATTGTTCGTACCAAACCATTCAATGTAGATTTAGGCTCAAATGCCAAATCATAGTTAATACTTGTAATGCTCATGTAGGGAATAGCTCATTCACATATACAGAATGGCGCAAGCACCCAGAATGCTCAATGAGCCAAAATCATAGACAGACCGGTATTCACCTTTTTGTCATAACCAATATTTTATCAAAATCATATCATAATCATTTAAGAAAATATAGTTGGGCTTGACCCACATCATAATTTCCATATATCAATGCTCATGAATGTAATGCAATGCATGATGTGAGGATAGCATGGGTAACAAAGATCCAAGTTACCCATGCATAAATCAATTTTAAAGGGGACATGCATGTTCATAATTTTATAACTCAATGTAAATCATCATAATAGTAATCAATATGAATTTAAATAATAGGTAAAATACAACCCACACATTAATTAGATTTAATAAAATCAAATCATGAAATTTCATATTTAAAGTGACTAAAATTCATGAAATAGATTGAAAGATTTCTAGGTCTTCTTGGTTGAAAGGGACCAAGAATCAATCCCACATACCTTGATTGAGCAGCTGAATTTGTGGGATGAATTGGGTTTGAATTGGACTCCAATGGAATCCTAGCATTGATCCTTGAGAGAGAAGTGTAGAGAGAAGTAGGTAGGGTAAATGAACAGGAGAGGGGTTTCAGCTGATTTAGAGGTTTAGGGTAGGTAAAAGGTCATAATTCATGATTAAAATAAATCAAAATTACATAAACACCATTAATAAAACGGACCTAAATTAGTCCCGTCAGGCTCACACTCCATTACATGGTCCATGAAACGTCACACAGACCGTAAATAGTGGCTGTGATCCCCTACTTAGACTCTCATAGAGGAAAATTTTGTGGAACTAAGTGGTATCACACGGACGGCTACACGGTTTGTGTGACTTCACATGGGCCGTGACACCGACCATGTAATGGTACTTGAATCATTTTTCGCACGACAAAGTTACGAGACGGTATTTCCATACTTAGAATAATTTTTATGTAATGAGTTATACGGAGAGCCACATGGGCCGTGTCACATCACACGGACCGTGTGAGTGTCTGTGTGCCTTCACCTGGCCAAATTTCCTTTCCGTCTTGAAGTTGCCCCAACTATGAACTTAGCCTGGTGCCTCTTCATGGGAGGTCACACGGTACGTGTGGCTTCGCACTGACCATGTAGGCTCCTCCGTCGGGGGGGGGGGGTGTCTAGCAGTTCACCTAGGAAAATTCCAGGAAATTTGGGCAATGGCACTCGAAAATTTGGGTCCTTACCAAGAAGGGACTTAAAATCACCGGATTTGCATTACTGATTTATTACCCGCAAACATGATTCAAGTGATGAAGAGACGCGTGGATGAAGTCAATCCAATGCTTTAAGTATCCTTACATACCTAGAAATTTGAAGAGCAATCAATCCACTATCGATCCTTACATTTGAATTTGAAACTCTCGTTTTTCTCTCTTCTCCGGTGCTCTGATAAATTCCTAAGTGTGTATCGAGAGATGCTAAACTTAGGGTAATAATATAGAACTTAAATTAAGTCCAAAACATCATGTAAATTAATTCAAAAGGGTTAGAAAAAGAAAAGAATTCCCTTCGTAAAACTGTCTCTAGGAAGCTACGGACCGTTATTCTTTTTAGGCCATAGGTGACCTTTCATAGGTGAGAATGTCCAAGAATTTGGTAATTAGAAATTAACATGGAAATTATGAAACCTGTTCTACCGGTCGTATATTGGATTATGGTTGTCTGACAATTCATAACTCAACATCTAGAAAAGTTGACTTTTGAACAAATAAGCTATGAAACAAAATCTACGGGTCATGAAATTTTATACGGCCCGTAAAGTACCTCATACAAGAGCTTCAGACTTAGAAAATTTCACCAAGTTAGCTTAGTGACCTACCAGACCTCATCTATGGGTCGTACATGGCTTTCGTGGTTTCTTCCGGTAACATTTTCTCACTTGTCTTTCTCAACTACTCCTGGGTATTTATCTTCAACAAGGTGAAATGACTTAGGGGGTGTTACATTATCTTCGACTTGGGATCATTCGTCCTCGAATGAAGAGAAATTTGGGAACCTAGTGAGGGAACGAATCCTATCACATACTCTAACAGTCAACAACTCCCCACTCACTCATGCAATCAATCAAACAAATAAGCATTTAAAGAAAGTAAGTAGTCGATAATGAACTCAATCATCACTCGGGCTCTATGACTCTATCTTCAGTCAAACTTATAATAGATAGGAACTCAAGGTATAGAATGGGATCATTACCATCGACTCTCTTATTATCAGCAGGTAGATATAAATGCAGCCACCTCGCATTCATATCCTCCTCTACTTCCCAAGTAGCTTATTCTATAAATTGATTTCTCCGTAACACCTTGACAGATGCAAGCTCCTTAGCTCAACTTGTGAACCTAGCAATTAAGGATTTGAACGAGAATTTCCTCATGACTCAAGCGATCTTTTACCCTAATACTCTCAGCAGGCACAACCAAGTATGTATCTCCCAAATACTTCTTGAGCATGGAAGTGTAGAAGGATGAGTAGATGGCTGCTAACTCTGGGGTTAACTCCAACGCATAAGCCACACTACTCACTCTCTTTATGATCTGGCAAGGGCTAATGTATATACAAATAGTGAACACATAGTTCTAAGGGATGGGAAAGTTGGACTCATGCTATGGGGAGGTCATAGGGATAAGGGATTAACATGGATTCACATAGCACATAAGAACTAAGTGGCGAGTAAGTATGACTCACTCTATGGGGGAAATACAAGACTTAGGATCTTCCACATTTCCACATCAAAACATACATACTTATCATAATTATCATAATCTATCCATAATATCCATATCTAATAGATAATCATAAACACCAAATACAACACATAGCATATATCCGTACAAGAGTCTACAAGACATCCAACAATGACTCTAGTCATAAAATGGGACGAGGGCCAAGGCATGTCCCCGGCACACCCTCAAAGTAATGATAACATAAGCAAAAGCAACATAAGGTAGAGGGATAGTGTCTTGTCCTTGGAAGATAGGACTCACCACAACAAGTATCTCAAATTAAATCAAGTCGTCCAATGGTGGATGAAGGTTGCCTCTGGTCCCTACATGGTTATATCATGTAGGCAAAAAGTATATGTTAGTATGCTTGAATGTACTAAGTATGCAGGCATGCAATGCATATGACTTACCAAACCTGCATTCAATGTAAGGGCACATTATATAAAAAGAGATATATAGCAAGGAAGAGTAATCTAACAATATGCCACAAAATCCATCATGCATGAAATGCAGTATTGCTCATACAAAGTGGGGATGAGACCTTAACCAACATATAAGACCAAGTGAGCTATTACTTAGAACCCTGATGTTATCCCCACACTAGAAAAGAGGTATTCTAATTACCAAAGATGATCTGTACTTCTCCTTACAGGCCTCCAATTTCGGAGAAGTAACCTTCCTTACGGGCGTCCAATTTCGGATAGAATTTTCATAATATTTCTAGCGGGTCATGCCTCAACTAACGGGATAAGCCTTAGATATTTCTAGTGGATCATGCCTCAACTAACGAGATGAGCCTTAGATCTCAATGTCATGTAAGTGCACCTTACGAACCTTCCAATTTGGTGAGAGTTACTATATATGTATACCTATGCTGGCACATAGTTCAAAGAAAAGGAGAGGCTCCTTGGGAATAGCCCTAACACTCCCAATCAATCAGTGTAAATCATCATCCTACAAGAATATATATACATATACATGTTTTCAAAAGAGATAAAAGTCATTTCAATGCATAATTGTGCTTAAAAGCCAAATATTTTCATAATCGTTCATACTTGGGCTTAAAAGCCAAATCATAATTCATATCATACTTTTCATGCATAGAAATAGCCCATTTACAATATCAAATGAGGTGTAAACACCCAATATTCTCAAATAGCTAATATCATAGACATTTATGCAATCACATTCTTGTCATAATCATAATCTTATCAAAACCATATACATAAACATGATTGGGCATAACCCATTTCATAATTTTCATAAAATCCAATGCTCATGAATGCATATGCCATGAATGATGTGAGAATAGCACGGGTAATATAGATCCAACCTTAAATCAACAATTGAATATGAAATTCAAGTAAATCCATAAGTAAAATCAACATTCAAATCATAATTTAGATTACTCATACTTAAATCAAACTTTAAAGGGATAATGCACATTCAAATGTTCATAATACTCAAGTACTTCAACATATTTGTGCTTAAATACACTTAAAATCAACAAATAAGAATAGCTTATACTTCAATTGAATTTATTAAATTATAATTTTGAAAATACATATTTTAAGTAAGCAAAATTCCACGAAATTGAGTGTAAAGGAGCTTGGGTCTTCTTGATGGAAAGGGACTAAGCCTCAATCACATATACCTTACTTAGGAAGATTAATTTGAGAAGAATTTAGCTTGAAGTTGAAACCTCAATTGAATCCTAGCTTGAATCTTGACGATGAGTCTTGGAGATAATTTAGAAATTGAATTCTAGAGCATGAATGTTTTCGAGTGAGGATGAATTGTAATGAAATGGCAAAAAAAGTCATAAAAGACCCTTAGAATTACCCAAAATTACATAAGGGCCATTAATGACATGGAATTTAAAAATTTGCATAGACCCATGCATAGATGAGTTCTACGAAAATGGGCACAACTTCTTGGTATGAACTCGAAATTAGGTAAAACTGAATACATTGGAAAGCTAATTCAAAGAGCATCAATTTGATAGGGTTTGTAACTCCTAGTTCATTTTTTTCTAAGAGATATGACCGTTTAAAATTGATCCTTCTATCAGTTCATGTGAAAAGATTAGGCAATGTAATTCCTTTGAACTTTGCTTGTTGAAGGAGACCCATGATGACCCTAAACCACATACATGTGCTTGTATTGAAGGCTTAAAAATGAATTTAGTATGGGTTTGAAGGTTCTATTGAGATCCTTCAACTAGAGCTTGAATGGAGTATTCGGGAAGCATTTTGAGCGGATGAATAAAAGGTCAAATATTGTAGAGTAATATGAGGTGACATCAAAAGCTTAGAACTGATTTAGAAGGTCAAAGGAATAGCCATAATTAAATTTACCTAGGAAAGACCATGTCCAACCTTGTTTCATCCTTGTGAAGCCCGAGTACTTGCAAAATGTCTCCCGAAAATAAAATTTTTAGCCTTTCTCCGATCGTACAACTTGTGGGGTATTACAATATTACTATCAATAATAAATACTCAAAGTATTCTCGTCACGACATCTGGTGCAACCTCTTGGTCCTGGAGGTTCCCCATTACATACAGACAGTTTGTCCTACCACCTGCCCTTGATGCAGCACCTCTCTGATTACCTTCGGCTGGTGGTGCGATAGTAGAAGAATAAGCCTTATTGCTCTATAATGGAAATTCTCTTTGAAAATGACCTATTTTGCCACACATAAAGAAACCGTTCACTCCCTCTTCGCACTTTCCAAAATGCATCCTACCACATTTCCCACAAGGTAGCTTCTCTTTCGAACCAAGGGTCACAATGGTCTGGGAATTTGTGTCTGAAGTTTTGCCAAGCTTAGAGCTTTTGATCATACGTGTTATTCGGGATTGGTACATTTACCGATAATGGTGTATAGCCCAAAGGTCTCTTTTTGAAGTACGACTTATCTCTCTTGCTTTGCTTACATAACTAGGCTCAGGCCCTGCTGACTTGGCCTTCTTGCTCAGATGCTCCTCTTTATATCTCTTGTTATCCTCTTCTACTTGTGCATAAACCATGAGTCTAGAGATCTCCATATAGGGGATCACTAATGTTGCTTTACACTCTTTCTTCACATACTTACCAAAGATAGATATGAACTTCCTCATTCTCGCCCTCATATCCTAAACCATCTCTGGATCATGCCTGGATAGATGGATAAACTTAAGGCTTTATTCTTGATAGTCAACCCTTCCTACTTCTGGTTCACAAACTCTTCAATCTTTGCCTCCCTCAACCACTGGTGAAAGAAGTGGTCAAGGAAGGCACTCTCAAATTCACTCCAATCAATAAGCTCAGCATCGTCACCTTGACCCTCGTCTCATTGATTATACCAAATATTCACCACATCCTTCAGCTAATAGGTAACAATCTCAACTCCCTCAGTATTAGTCGCATGCATGGTTTTCAGAATTTTTCACATCTCACCAATGAAATTTTATGGGTCCTCCTCAACATTTGACACTATGAATACTGGTGGGTTCATCATTAGGAAATCCCAAAGCTTGGTTGCAGCAAATGGCTCTTGGGAGCTAGAAGCAGGAGCTTGTGAACTCTGATTCCCACTTTGAAAAGCTACTAGTTGGGTGAACATAGTGATAGCCCCTTTGAAGTCAACATCTATAGTAGGAACAGGTGGAGTAGTAGGTGCTTTTGGAACAATAGTGGCTCTGGTTGGTCGACCTCGACCCCTCTTTTCAATTTGAGTAGGCACCACTAGCGTATTGCCTGGTAAAATTACAAAAATACCCCTAGAGGGAGGGTATTCATGCAATGCATCTTCCAATGCTCGTATGGTAAATTCGAGGCCGGATGTATGATCAACACAAAAAATTGAGTGGAAAAATGGTCTAGGTCAATTTTTAGAGTGACCTGATCAAAAGATAATTTTTCGATCTGAAGCGCAAAACAGTGTTGGTACACGACAGGAGCGCGTCGCTCCTCCATCGCGAACCAATACTTATATTTTTCTGAAAATTATTGACAGGGTTGAGAAAACTCATTCAGAAACCTTTTCTAAAAATACACTGTGCCTGACCAGTCAGCGTCGCAGACTGCATCTTTTCTACGAGTTGAAAATTTCTAAATTATTACGAGGGGTACTTCGGTCAATTCCCAGCCCCTACTAAACTCCATACACAGTCTAATAGGGTTGTTTCGATGTAAAAAGGGTCTAAAACCCCCTTGTAAGTCCAATTCGAACATTCTAACAAGGCTAAGGCTTAAGGAAAGAGTTTGAGTTTAAGAGGTCCAAGAAGAAATCCTTGACGTGCTTGATTTCTAGCTTAATCTCAGGTGTGTAAGGCTAAACTAAAAGCATGGGATTGTTCTCTCATGTGCCCCATAGATGGTCATAGATGAGTTGATGGTTCAAGAGTCTACATACACGAAATTTTTTCTTAAAATTTTATTTGAAATTACATCTTTTTCTATGCTTATGATCATCATACTATTTGTTTTCTTGAATTGAACATTTTTCATGAGAATTTGCGTAACCCTACGTGACTATTTTTTTAAAGAATGCATAATGAACTTAAGAATTGAGTCTAGAGCCTTGAGTTGAGATTGTCGATTATGATTATGATGAGAGGATACTGATGAGTTGAACAAATTTTATAGCCCTATGAGTCCCTATAAATGAACTCTATTGATGTGTCTCTTTGATTGTTTCCTAATGATTGTTTTAAATCTTGAGTCTTTGATTGAGATTGATTGATGAGAGGGCTAAAGTCCCAATGAGATGTTGAGTGATGAGAGGGCTAAAGTCCCTATGAGATGTTGATTTATGAGAGGGCTAAAACCCCTATGAGATGTTGATGGATGATAGGGCCAATGTCCCTATGAGTTTATTGGTTTGATTAGATTGATAGTTTTATGAGCATTGAATCATGTGAGGAGTATCGAGCATCGAAAGAGTGAGAGTTATCCTGAATTGAATACATCAAACTGCATCGCCAAATGTAGGTGAGGCTCACAACCATCACACATATTGTGGTTCCCTCTTTATTAGAAGTCTCTGAAATAATAACGGACTTATTGACGGCTGACTCCATATTGGTTGAGGTGATATGATTTCACTTCGTTCCCTACTTGGCAATTTTGGAATGACTGTGGCAACATCAACGTGATTGTTGTACATTCACTAGCTCATAAGTGATTATTGTTGGATAAGAGAAACTCCCATAAATTTTCTACCTTGAGTACTCTGAGTCGAGATAAGATGAGGTGAGATGAGAGGAGGTGAGCTCCTTTGAGATCAATGTTATTTGATTGATAAGGTTGATTGGTTGATGGGTCACTTATCTACTCTTTATTCTTGCATAGGTAGATATTTGACGATTTGATGATTACTTTGAGTTGGTGTTGTTTCCATATTATTCTGCCTATTTCTGTTTCACTCAGCTATTTTACATACCAGAAAATTCCACGTACTGATGTCCCTTTTTGATTACATCATTTTATGATGCAGAGGAAGGTACTAGAGATCATCAATAGGCGGTCCGTTGAAGATTCGAGATTCACAGCTAATTGGTGAGCCTCCCGTATTCTAGGGGATCCCCTATTATTATTTCATCTTGCTTTAGTGTTAGATTTTGGACTATTCGTTTATTTTGATTTGGGTAGCCATGGGTCTGTCATTGGCACCACATAATTAGTGATAGAAGCTTCATAGACGATGGTTGAACATTGATGTTTGGGAATGTGAGCTAGTTTATTTCTACTAGCCCTTATTATTATCTATATCATCATGAGACTATAGATGAGATGTGCCCATTTACTTACTGTTATTTTCGCTGTTCGTTAGTGTTATTTGATGGAACGAATGTGATGAGACTAAGTGGTTCGCTTGGGGACTAGCAATAGTCTCTAGGTGCCGCCCATGCCAAAGGTACCCTCCCAGGGCGTGACAACTAGGGTTAGGTTCTCAGTATTATTAACTGAGGTACTTCTTTGAGTGATGGTACAGTTGGGAGACATGATCTGCAAATGCATAACGCACGAGTTAGAAAAGGATCTTCATAGAGTTTTAACTCTATCACACGATATCAGAATACCAAAGAAAGGGTAACGATTCCTAATGCCTTATAGTCTCCTGCTTATTAAGTGTGGGGCACAACACACCCATAAAAAAACACTACTAGACACCACTTCATAGACTCCCTAGGACACTTGAAGTTTGCACTCTTATACCAAGTTTATCACGCACCGGGAGGGTACCTTTAGCATGGCTGGCACTCAAAGAATCATTACTGTTCTCCAAGAGAACCACCAGGCCTTAGCGTCACATCATAATTGATAGCAGAATAATACTCAAGATACGACAATCAAGTAAATAAGTAAAGCTCTTGAAAAAAAATTTCCATCATCAAGTTTGGAAAGTAAACATCAATCAACTCTTTCTACTCAGTATCTATGAAACCTCTACGGATCTAGAAGGTGCCAAAACAAGCCTTGGGCTACCTCGAACAAAATAAAATACTTCTCAAATAGAGGAAGAAAGAAAAGCTCCTCAAAAAAGCAAGGAGGGCTCACCAACCCTAGACACAAGGGAATTGAACCTCAATAGTATGCTTGTTGAAGTCCTTTATCACCTGTATTTGCATCATTAATGATGCAGGCACAAACGGGCATTAGTATATGCAATATATTGGCATATAAGATGACTCAGTGAAATAGATAAGTCTCAGACTGAAACCTATCGATTCAAATCGGGACTCAACTTATCGACTAATAACTCAACTCCATAAATAATGCAATCTGAGAGTTTAAAATCATGCTTTGAAAAGAGACTTAGTTTTCATGCAGCCCAATTTAAAATATAATATGCTCAGTCAAGTGTTGCTTGGAAGTTTTAATAACTGACATAACTCTCACCACCATGAGTTTGGTGATGCACAACAATGCGGACGTTGTTGTCATGCCCATCCTACACTTTCCAAGGTAAAGGACGTCAACCTCTCTCTCTCCTCTGTCTCTCGAATCCAAAGAGAATGTCCACATTTGGGACATGAACCACTAAAGTTAATTGCACAACTACCTACGCTGGCAACATAGTTCTGGGGTGTTATCCTCTCACCCACTCGGTGCTCAATACTCCTTCCAAGACTAAAACATACTCATGAAAATGAACTCAAGCTCATCTCTTTGACTCACCTTAAAACAACTCAACTCAATTCCTCAATAGCATGGTAACTCAGGATTATCATTCATGCAATGCAACTCAAGACTCCAACTCATATCATGCAAGGCTCTCACTTATATGGTCAATTAATATCATATCAATTAATGCCCAGCAAATAAGACACATTAGATGCACAACATGTGTATGTATAAAACAAGAATATGTACTCCCCATACTCAACTTACTCAACTCAGAAAATTAGACTCATGATCTCAATTAGTATACAGGAAAATAATGCAATTTAGGTCTAGGCTATCAAGAATACAATTAGTATTCCAATTTCATGTCAACAACAATGGAACACATTAATTTGTTCAAGTATACTAATGAGGACTCAAACAAGTTCAAGAACCTAGAACTTAAAATCACTAGATTTGCATTACTCAGTTATTACCAGCAAACTTGACTCAAGTAGATGAAGGGACGTGTGCATGAACTCAATACCAAATTTTAAGTTGCCCTACATACCTGGAAATTTGAAAAGCAGTAAACCCTTTGTCGATCCTCACATTTGAACTTGAAACCCTCGCTTTTCTCTCTTCTCCAGTGATCTCAAGAATTCCTAAATGAGTTTTAAGGAATAATACAATTAGGGTTATGATATAGGACTTGAATTTAAGTCCAAAATGTTATGTAAATTCATTAAGAGGAGTTATAAAAAGACAAGAATGCTCCTCTTAAAATTGTTGTTAGGAACCACAAAACTCCATCTACGGGCCGTGGTTCTTTTTACGGGCCATAGGTGAACTTTCGTAGGTGAGGGTGCCTAAGAATCTGGTTACTGGAAATTGACATGGAACTTACAAAACCTTTTCTACGGGCTGCACCTTGGGTTTCAAGTTATCTAACAACTCGTAATTCAATATCTTGAAAAATTGATTTTTGAACCAACAAGCTACCAAAAAAATCTACGAGTCATGGAATTTTATATAGCCCATAGGGTACCTCATACAAGAGCCTCAAACATAGAAAATTTCACCATATTAGATGGGTGACCTAAGAGACCTCATCTACAAGCCATAGATGGCCTTCGTGGTTTCTTCCTGTGACTTTTTCTTAGTTGTTTTTCAAAGCTCCTCCTGGGTATTTACCGTCAGCAAGGTGAAATTATATAGGGGGTGTTACACCACTTATTTAGGTTCATTCCATCTTTCTCACTTTATATACATGCAGGTAATAGCAACATACAGTTAATAGGTACAAACTGACTAGACCTAAAACATCATTTACAATGCAACCACCAAAGGTGAAGCCACAAGTCGACCAACAGGTTCATTATATGATATTATCAAAAATGAAGACAATTTCATATTCACCCATTTTATTCATTATTTTGCCTTATTAAAGTAATTTACATAGAGCAATGAACACGAACACACATATATATCGCCAAATACTAGACCTTCTTGATTATCGTTAGTCTTAGGATCTCACAATAATTCAACAATTTCTTTACATATAGACCTACAAAGACTACCAACTATCTCAACAAGAAGTACTAAGGTAAAAATTAAGGACTAGACTATTATTGCTTGTCATAGACTAATCACAATTTGCGTAGCATATTCCTACCCTAATACAATAATCACATATCTAACCATCCAAACTCCATGTTCACAGGCCTAAGCATGATCTCACCCATCATTCAACATTATACTATGCAATGGGAACAATTTTTCAACTACTCTAGAAAAAAATCTAGCCTACTTGGGCAGCAAGCAAACTCTGAAGGATTATAGAAAAATTTCTGACTTTTGAGAGGCAAAACAATAGAGGCAGGCTTTAAATCCATCGGTTATAACCTTCCTTAGTCTAGATCACTTCTCTCCCTTCTTTTTTCTTAGAGAAGCCTTTTGAGGGTTTTTAGGATGACCCTCATATGTTTTACAACCTAGAAAAAAAGAGAATAAAAGAATGCACGTCTTGTAAATTCTATCTTGACGATCATGCTATGGCAGGTCCCATCTCCCCATGCCGGTGTTGCTATGATAGGGTGATTACTAGTTTGAAAGGATGATGTTGGTCCAAATCAACTTAGATCATAAAATTTATTTGCTCCTCCTAAATAACAACAGTCTAGATTGTTACATATTTAGTGATGAGCATATTTTCACTTAGCTATAGAATTTATACACCACTAAGTGCAAAATTTATCTGAAACAAGACCTATATCTCCTTTCCTTAGTTAATAGTTCATCCCATGATTTTCTTAGATTAAGAATTTCTTGAAGATTCTTTAATTGATGATTTATTTTTAATTTTAAAATATCTCAAAAGGTCTATACTTGTATATGTTGGACATTGTCTTATCTTCACATTTACCTAATCTTTTGTTTGTCTATTTCTCTACATTAGTATTACTAAATACAGATGTTCTAATGGAGTAAAAATTGCCTATTGATTTATTTAACTTAATCTTTGCAATTTAGAAGTGATTAGGCAAACTGCCATATGTGATATATCAATTACAAAAGTAGTCTATGATCATTACGAATTGTACCAAATTGCATATTAATTTTAATTTAGTTTGATTAAGTCATCAATGCTCGTTTCATATGACATATTATAATAAGGTCACTATATATGTGCCATAATTTTTTATAGATTCCAATAATCAGTTATGTATTAGTCACGACCCGGTCATGATGGTGCATGTTAGATCCCACCTATAACCATGCCAATTACCTAAGTCACAAGGAACCTGTCCTAGCTCTCTAGTCAAACCATATCAAACATGACAATATAAATAATTGAATCTACCCAGAACATAGAAGTCAACTGTATAGAGCTACTGTAGACTCAAGATAAAGTATACATATCTATGTACATAACCAGAATACCATAATAACAACCTACACATACAATCCAAACTACATATACAAGGCCAGTGTTTGAATACAAGAGACAACCATCAAAGCAAAAGGAGACTATAGAATATCCAAAGTTGTTGATGCTTACTCGAGTTTCCTGACACATCTACAAGCTACCAATCAATGGCCACGACTCATACACGGATCTGCACCACGAGTAGATGCAAAAGGTAGGGATGAGTGCCGGTTGAAGGCACCTAGTAGGAATCATCGGCCAACTGAGTGAAATATAGTAAGTATGGTAAAAACATATGTAATTAACTACTGCAATGCTAGTAATCTGAATCCCGACCAATAGATAAGCATGTGTTGAGAGCCATGAAACCCAACTGAACAACCTAAGTGATGTGCAATGATATTGATTGACAAAAATCAAAGATCAAGTGTCAACTATGTCGGTGGCATCTAGGGAACCCAACTGAGCAAAACTAGAAGGACCAGTCAAGTAGAAACAGAAGGGACCAACTGAACAGGGCCAAACAGTGAACAATAAAACCAACTGATGTAATCAAAACAAAACCATATCACGATTATCACTGGACCGAGGTATAGTGATGTACGTGGGTATAAGGCCCTAGTATCTATGCTTGTACCCTGACTGGGCCCCCTAAGCCTAGAAAGTACACCTATGCACGATATGGGGTGTATAGGTGTAGGATACATAAATCATGACGAGAAAGGTCTCAACCATCCAACTGTATATGAACCAGTAACCTAACCCTGATAGCAAGAAAGGAACTCAAAACTCAAAACACAAACAACTGATGTGACTTAGTAGGTGCCCCAACCTGGACTCGACCTGCAAATCGTATTGAGTTGGACTATAGGCAATCCCCTCAACACCAAATAATGGACTATAGGGATCCCCTCAGCACATAATAAGAAGTGCAACACGGAGGTTATACCCTATGCTGGAATTTAGGCGATACTCTCTGTATCCTGTGCTGGACTATAGGTAATCCCCTCATCACATAAACAAGAGTGCAAAATTAAAGGCTATATCCTGTGTTGGACTATAGGTAATCCCCTCAACACACTAATAAGAGTGTAACATGAAAGGCTATACCCTGTGCTGGACTATAGGCGATACCTTCAACACCTTGTGTTGGACTACACGTTATCCCCTCAGCACATAGTCAATATCTCAACAACAGATGACACAATAAATCCCATAGGAGGCACACATCTCCTTAACAGAATCACATCTCCATTTGTATCTCGCCAGAGGTGTAACAGCATCCTATCTTATGTCAAAAGTAAGAATGCCAATTTAAGGGCAAAAATAATAACATTTCTAAGAATATAGCGTGTTACCCAGCATCAAGTAAAGTTAGAAATTGTATAACGGCTAATAACTGTATATCTAGGCATATATGTCATAAAATCCATATGGAATCATGTTTAACCAAAGACAAGTAAATCACAACTAGCCAGTCACACATATTCAGAATAACAGGGCAGTCAAGGTGATATCATAGGTATCTTGAATAATCAGGGCTATCAAAACCAAGCATATATAATAAATCTCCAACACAAAGTATCGTAATCAACTAGTCTCATAACTACCATATCCCTATAGCACAAGGCTACACAAAGATATGCACAAAATTCATGCTAGAGTACATACCTTTTAAATGGCATCAACCAATCTCCAACCTTTACCAGATATTTTCGCAGTTTAATAGAACCAGAACACAACTAATATAATAGCTAGAGCTAATACAGTACCTTACATAGTAACTAGTATCTCACGTTGTCATACATATCACATACTCAGTAAAACTATTCTATATCCAACATATCCACTAATTTTAGCTCAATCTAAGGTTTAAGGAGGACTAGCCTACCTAAAAGGCAAGTCCAAGTGCTCTGGATCAGTCCATGCGAGTTTTTCCTCCCTGATAACCTTTAATGTTGCTCCACTTAAATGGAGTGTGTAAATTAATTTCCAACACTTCCAAGATGTTCTCCTCAGAAAAATAAACAAGTTAGGCTTTTGAATCGCTCAAATCCGATAAACAATGAGAGAGAAATCATTTATCAAAGTTTTATATTCATTCAGTATGGATTTTGGAAAAATTCCATATTTATATGTCCTTTGTTCTCTTTTCACTAACTTGCCACGTGGAAGCTTGTGGCTGGGAACCTTCGGCGCACTACCTTCTAATATTTAGCATTCGTTCAAACTTAAGTTTGATGCTCCGGCCTCATCCGGAGTTAAAAAAAGTATAATCCATATATAAATTTTGATCGGAAATGACTTTCTAGACTTAATGGTGTAATCAAAAGTTCCATTGGAGGTTGTTTTATCACTATATGGGTCCTACTTCCTAATATCAAAGTCTACTAAACGGACCAAAATAAGCCCCTAGAATCGAGCGAAAGGTTCTCCTACACAAAACACGACATTTCATATCCAGTGGTGTGGTTAGAATTTCCATTTGGGGAACATTTACCGATGACATTGAGTAAAGTCATCTATTGACCTGCTCTAGTGGATAAATTTGCAAAACTCGATATAATTGTACCAAACATACCCCTAGCCTAATTTGGCCTTTCCGGAGCAGATAAAACTATCAAAATTTTGCTCTGAGACAATTTACTTGGGCTTTATTTGAAGATTCATTTTATGATCATAGTCTCTCGTTTAGTATGAACATATAATTGTCAAATGATTCACCCAACGATCGAACAATCACTGTCAATAAGTCATGAATAGCCCACGATCACTACGCAGATACTCCAACTGGTAAAGTGTTCACAGGATCACAGAAATGACCTGGAGGGTCATACAACATCCCCCACTAATAGAACTTTCGACCACAAAAATAAGAATGAGGACGTACCGGAAGACTCCCATCCGAACCACATAAGGATCCTAAACCTGAACTCACAATAAATAGTGAATACAAAAGTCGTAACCATACTCAGCATTGAACAATAGTTTTGGCGGCTCCAGCTAATCAGAAATATAATAACCCATTAGTATGCAATTGAGAATCAGTATAACAATTTATAAGGGATCCTCAGAAGATCAGCCTCTCATCCCATCAACTCAATCTGCTAACACATAACAGGACATCAACAAGCTAAATATACATATGTTAGCATACTAGCTAATATCCAACCAATCACAATTAGCCCCAACTTTAGCCATATTCCACATAGACAGACCTTACCTTTTTTCTCGTCCCCTTATACAAGCAATTCTTACAACTTAACCCCAAGTGGCTTCCTGGCTCAAACATTATCCACTAACGGATTATCGAGATAACACCTATTGGGAACCTTAACATAGCAACAAATATTCGGGAGTGGAATAACTAATTAACTTAATAATCACCCACACTCTCAACAACCATCAGATTTTCACACATATAACAGATACCCCAATGTATTAATCGTTGGCAAACTCCCTATACATTCTTCCACATACAAGTATATATTATACTCTTAATTACAATCCTCGGAAGCTACCATCATTCGCTCACACGAAACATACCACAAGTAAGGAAGATAAAACAACACTAATCACATACTTGCTAGCCCTAGAATTAGTTAATAAAAATTACCACAAATCAATGTTATATGACTCATAGCCAACCTTTCTAATCGAACCTGACATATATTGTCCAAACTGCCTAAAACCTCCCTATTCCAACACCTAAAAACTCATCCACAACAATATAGTACTTAGTAAATCAAACCTTAGTAAGTAGGGACCTCAAGAGGTCCACCATAACAAAGCGGCTGGTACACACAAGTCGTCAGATCCGTATACACAACGGAGGCATTCACTAACCCAACAACATAACCAGAATCTTTTAATAGCCATAATGAGTCTTGATGCAATGTTTTGAAATATCCTCTGCCTTAATCCTCCATGGATGGTAATTGGACCTCTGCAACACAATCAATATCACTCCATGGCATTAATCTAACAAATTAGTAGGAAATATATCTAAGACCTCACAACTACTAAAATAGTCCCTGCAATAGGGCCTTAGATATCACATCACAAGCATGGGGTATCCCAAAAATAATTAGTTGAGATAATCTATAAGCTTAAATATAGAATATAATACTAGTCAATGTATAACTGTCAAACCTTTGCCCATTATTGAGGACTGTAAAGTATAGTTAAGGTAATAATTCTGATGTAATCATCTACCGTAACATGATGTGTAGCTAATAATTCACACCTAAGAGAATATCCAAATCTAGACCATTTTATAATATCAAACCTTCCTGAATATCACAACTAGGAAGGGTCACCACACCTAACCTACACAACTGATCCCCCACTAAGGAATCCCTAACCAAGGGAATACATGAATCTAGAACAAAGGAGGCTGGAAACTCATACCCAAACAAGCGACAAAATAAACAAACATATATAAAAAGGTGTTTGTGGCTGCTGTGGCTATTGCGTTGGCTACTGTGGCTATTGCGTTGGCTACTGTGGCTAGTACGATCTGCCTTCACGGCCCTGGAGCTGTAAGGACCCGAATTTTTGAACGGCGTTATCGGATCTCATAATGTTGTCCCAAGAGAAAATTGTACCAAGTGTTGCTTCATGGAAGGCCCACACGGCCAGTGTAAAGCCACACGGACCATGTGACCTCTAGTGAAGGGGTACTTGGCCATAATTTTGATTACAGGATTCGACAGAGGGTTTTCGGTCTAAGTGCGGGCACACGGACACTCACACGGGTCGTGTGCCCTACCATATAAACTCGCAATGTAAAATTTTTCTAAGTACAAAATTACTGTCTCTTAAGTTTTCCATGCAAGAATATTTCTAAGTGTCGTCTCACGGCCCTTAACACGACCCGTGTAGCATCACACGGACCATGTAGCCATCCGTATAATACCTCTTGCATAAGAAAAATTCTAAGTGTGGAACATTGCAAAAATTTGTTTAAGTCTCAAAACCGAACACTGTTCACAGCCCATGAAGTATCTCACGGACCGTGTAGTTATAAAAGAAGCCATGAGAGCCCATTTTCCATCTGTTTAATTAATGGCTTTTATGCAAATTTGACTTATTTTAGTTATGTTTTATGATCTTTCTACCTATCCTAGACCCCCAAATCAGCTGATACACTTCCACTTTAATTTATTCTCATAAAATACACTCTGACTCAAAAATTAATTCCTGAAAATCCTCTCTAAGTTCTTCTCTCAAGACTCAAGCTGGGGTTTAATTGATGTTCAACTTCAGCTAGATTCCTCTCAATTTCAGCCTCTCTATCAAGGTGTGTGGGATTGATTCAAGGTCTCTTTCAACCAAGAAGACCCAAACTCTTTTCAATTGATTTTTTATGGATTTTGGCTTACTTCAAATATGGGTTTTGAGATTTATGATTTTATATATTTAATTGAAGTATGGCTATGCTTTATGATGATTTGAAGTTGATTTAGGCCCTTATATTATAGTTTGCATTGAGAGTATGAAATTATGAATGTGTATGTCCCCTTTAAAGCTTGATATATGCATGGGTGATCTATATTATTATTTAAGTGTGGATTTAGTTATGGATTTACTTCAATTTCATATTATAATTTTGATTTTTTTTTGAATCTATACTACCCATGCTATTCTCACATCATGTTTGCATTTGCATTCATGAACATTGATCTTTAAAGAATTATGAAGTGGGTTAAGCCTAATTATGTTTTTATGAAATAATTTTGATAAGATATTTATAATGACAAGAATGTGATCACATATATGCCAATGATTATGGTATTTGAGCATTTTGGGTGCTTGCATCATTCCATATTTGTAATCGAGCTAGTCCTATGCATAAACATTATAGCTATGAGCTATGATTTGGTATTTGAGCCTAAATGTGCATTGATCGGATTTGAAATGATCGTTGTCCTTTGAAAGTATGTATATATACTATATATATTCTCGTAGGATGTTGACTTAGCACCGATGAATTGGGGGCATCAGCGTTATCCCTAAGGGTCCTCTCCCTTTCCTCAAACTATTTGCCTAGTATATGTCATGAGAATGCTATCCGAAATGAGAAATGTTCCTGTAAGGAAGGTTGATTCATGCAAAATGGGAGATGTTCTCGTAAGGTGAAGTATTATGTTAATATGAAAATCCTTTCCGAAATGGGAGATGTTCCCGTAAGGTGAAGTATTGTTTACCTTTGGCAAGTAAACCACCTCTATACCGATGAGGGTATTTCATCGGGATTTCAATTACTAGATCACTTGGTCTTACTCTTGTTCGTGAGTTCACATCCCCGCTTTATATATGAACATCATTGTATTCATGCATCACAAATTTCATGGCATTTCATATATTACACCTCCTTGGATATATTATTCTTTCTATATTATGTGCCTTTGTCATCTAACATTGAAATGCAGGTTGGTAAGTTATGTGCATCGTATGCCCGCATACTTAGTACATTCAAACATACTAACACATACTCTAAGCCTACATGATATTACCATGTAGGGGCCGAGCACTACGACTATCCACTGCTTAACGAGTAGCTTAATTCTGAAGGTTGAACTTGTGGTGAGTCCCATCCTCCAAGGACAAGACACCCTTTTTCTATCTACGTTATCTTATGTCTACTTTCTTATTTGAGGGTGAGCTTGGGACATGTCTTGGCCCCCGTTCCATATTATGACTAGAGGCATTGTTGGACATATTGTAGACTCTCGTAAGTTTTATATATGCTATATGTTGTATTTGGAGCTTACGTTTTCGATTATCTTTTGAAAATGGCCATTATGGATTGATTGTGGAATTGTGATACATATGCATGTTTGGTGTGGAAATGTGGAAGGTCTTAAGTCCCGTTTACCCTTATAGAATGAGTCCTACTTACCCGCCCCTTAGTTCTTATATGCTATGTGCTATGTGAATACATGTAAATTCCTTTCCTTTCGATGTCCCCATAGCGTGAGTCCTACTTACCCATCCCTTAATATTATGTGTTTATTATTTGATTGTGATTTCGAATCGATGATGTGGATTTGGGTACTTCAAAGTTTTTTAGGGGACTCTCTGATTCCCATTCGCCGTGTGACTTCTAGACCCTAATCTCGGGTCGTGACAAAAGATGGTATTAGAGCCCTAGGTTTATAAATTATCCTCGGAGTCCAACATGCCACATCAAGTAGAGTCCTATTCATGGTCTGAGGTGCACCATGCCTATGAGTGGAAGGCTACAAAGGCATTCTAGGAATTGCCTCACTTCTTCATACTGTAGTCGTGCTATGACTCATATATTTGGTCTCCTCATCTTGACAGTGTTGTTGCTCCATTTCAGAAGATGCCTCGAGTAAGATCCCACTAACCAAGGCTGGCTCCAACAGATCAGGGTCAGGCACCTCTAGGGCCTATGGATGAGCCCATCTCTAACGGTAAATTATGTACAACCTTTGCATGCTTGCCTAGTTGGTGACATCTTAGACTAGGCAGGCTAATCTGCCACGAGATCCTACACTAGCTTCTAGAGTAAGGGATTTCACCCAGATAAATCCTCCGGAGTTCCATGGATCGAAGGATGATGTGGATGCTGAGGCGTTCATTAATAAGCTCACCAAGATATTGAACATTATGGATGTCACTTCTGAGGAGAAGGCTGAATTGACTACCTATCAATTGAAAGATGTGGCTCAAGTGTGGTACACCCAATGGTGTATGGAGAGGGCTTACGGTAGTGATGTCGATTGGAAAGAGTTCAAACATGCTTTCCTGGATCACTTTTTCCCACTTGAGCTTAGGGAGGCCAAGATGACTAAATTTATAAACCTCAAGCAAGGAGGTATGAGTGTGAGGGACTATGCCCTCAAATTCACAAAACTCTTTAAGTATGCTCCGTCGCTTGTGGCTGACCCTCGTGCAAGGATGCACAAGTTTGTTTCTGGTATCTCCAATTTGCTTGTAAAGGAATGTCGTACTACCATGCTCATACGAGATATGGATATTTCTAGACTCATGGTGTATGCTAAACAGATCAAAGGGGAGAAACTCAAGGACAAGAGGGCACACGATCATAAGAGGACCCATGTTGATGGTGGATTCTCTAGTTCTCAGAGTGGTGGCTTTGGTCGCTTCTAGTAGGACCAAGGTTCTGGTGCTCGGGTCGCTAATGCTCTGGTACCTCCTCCTAGGGCAGAGGTCGATGGTGGACAGGGGTATTCTCTGTGTAGCAAGTGTGGGAAGCCCCACATGGGTGCTTGTTGGAGGGATTTGGGTGTTTGCTATAGGTGTGGTGATAAAATCCACAAGGTTGCTGATTGTCCTAAGAATGCTCATAGAGGCCAAGGTCAGGTGGCTCAAGACGGTCAAGGCCAACAAAGGGCTCCCCAAGGTGTTGCTCCAAGGAACAACAAGTTCTATGCACTCCATACCCATCAAGAGGTTGAGGAAGCTCCGGATGTTGTGACTGGTATGTTAAAAGTCTTTGATTTTGATGCTTATGTTTTGCTTGACCCGGGTGAAAATTTGTCTCTTGTGACTCATCTGTTGGCCATTATGTTTGGTTTGAGTCCTACAATTTTGAAGGACCCTTTCTCGGTTTAGACTCCCATGGGTGAATTTGTTATTGCACAAAGAGTCTATCGTGGTTGTCCAATTTCTGTGTTGCACAAAGTTTTCCCATATGACCTTGTGGAACTTGAGATGTTCAATTTTGACGTGATTCTTGGGATGGATTGGTTGCATGCATCATATGCCTCTATAGATTGTAGAATCTGGAAGGTTAAGTTCCAACCTCCCGATGAACCCGTTCTTGAATGTAAGTGTAGTGACTCCTCTATTAAAGGAAGGTTTATTCCCTACCTCAAGGCCTGAAAATTGATTTCCAAGGTATATATTTATCATATTGTGAGGGTCAAGTATATGGAGTTTGAAACACCTACCCTTGAGTCGGTTCTAGTAGTAAATGAGTTTTTGGATATTTTTCTCGAAGACTTGCCCAGTATTCCTCCTGAAAGGGAAGTAGACTTAGGTATAAATCTTCTCTCAGAATACTCAACCTATCTCCATTCCTCCTTATCATATGGTGCCGACGGAGCTGAAAAAGTTGAAAGATCAATTAAAGAACTTGTTGGAGAAAGGTTTCATTAGGTCGAGTATATCACTGTGGGGAGCTCTAGTGTTATTTGTGAGAAAGAATGATGGATCTCTTCGAATGTGTATTGATTATAGACAACTGGATAAGGTGACCGTTAAAAATAAGTATCCGCTGCACAGGATTGATGACTTGTTCGACCTGCTTCAAGGGGCTACTCATTTCTCAAAGATTGATCTTTGTTCCGAGTATCATCAGTTGAAGGTCAAGGAGTGTGACATTCCCAAGACAGCCTTTCAGACAAGGCATAAACACTTTGAGTTTGTGGTGATGTTATTCGGATTGACCAATGCTCCGGCCATGTTCATGGATCCGATGAAATGGGTGTTCAAGCCATTTTTGATAGTTTGATGTCATTCTTATTTACTCCCGAAGTGAGCAGGAGCATGGGGATCATTTGAGCATGGTTCTACAAACCTTGAGGGAAAAGAAGTTGTATGCCAAGTTTAGCAAATAAGAATTTTTGTTGGGTGAAGTGGCTTTTCTTGGTCATGTGGTGTCCGATGATGGTATCATGGTGGATTCGAAGAAGACTGAGGCCGTGAAGAATTGGCCCAGGTTGTTGAGTCCGTTGGATATTCGAAGCTTTCTAGGGTAGGCTGGTAATTGTAGAAGGTTCATTGAAGGGTTCTCATCTATTGCATCTTCATTGACTAAGTTGACCCAAAAGAAGGCTAAGTTTGTGTGGATAGATGAATGCGAACAGAGCTTCCAAACCTTGAAGGATCAGCTTACGTTGGCTCCCGTCATGACTTTACCAAGCGGCTTTGAGGTATTTTTGGTGTATTGTGATGCCTCACGGATTGGGTTGGATTGTGTGCTTATGCAACATGGTAAGGTAATAGCATATGCATCAAGGCAGTTGAAGGTACATTAACATAATTACCCAACACATGATCTTGAGTTGGCGGCGGTAGTCTTTGCCTTGAAGATTTGGAGGCACTATTTGCATGGGGTTCATGTTGATGTGTTCACCAATCACAAGAGCTTGCAATATATATTCACTCAAAGCTATCTCAACTTGAGGAAAGGGAGATGGTTGGAACTCCTAAAGGACTACGACATGAGTGTCTAATATCATCCCGGCAAGGCCAATGTTGTAGCCGATTCTCTTAGTAGGCTATCTATGGGTAGTATGATGCATGTTGAAGAGGAAAGGAAGGAGTTAGCTAATGTTCACCGGTTGGCTAGGTTGAGTGTTAGGTATGCCTATTCGAATGATGGTGGTATCCATGTTCAAAGCGGCGCAGAATCTTCCATGGTGGTTGATGTAAAAGCTAAGAAAGATTTAGATCCATCGTTGCTTAAATTGAAGAAGTTAGTTGCCAAAAAAGAAATCGAGGTGTTCTCCCAAGGGGCAGATGGCATGATCCGGGACCAAGACTAGCTTTGTGTTCCATATATGAATGATCTTAGAAGGCTAATCATGAGTGAGGCTCACAACTCTCATTATTCTATTCACCCAGGGTCTACCAAGATGTATCGGGATTTGAATGAAGTGTATTGGTGGCATGGTATGAAGAAGGACATAGCTAAGTTTGTATCCGAATGTCCAAGTTGTCAACAAGTGAAGGTAGAGCACCAAAGGCCTGGTGGCTTGGATCAAGATATTGATATTCCCACAGGGAAGTAGGAAGATGTGAACATGGACTTTGTGGTTGGTTTACCTCGGACCCGAAGGCAATTTGAGTCCGTTTGGCTCATCATTGATCGGATGACTAAGTCAGCTCATGTCCTACCGGTCAAGACTACCTATAGCACGGAGGATTATGCAAGAGTGTACATCCAAGAATTGGTGAGATTGCATGGTGTGCCTAGGTCCATCATATGGGATCGTGGAACCGAATTCAATTCCCATTTTTGGAGATCATTTCAGAAGGAACTTGGAACTAAGATTAAGTTGAGCACCGCTTGGGCAAGCTGAGAGGACTAATAAAACCTTGGAGGATATGTTGCGGGCCTGTGTTTTGGGATTCAAGGGCAACTGGGCGACCACCTTCCACTTATTGAGTTTGCCTATATAATAGCTTCCATGCTAGCATTGGTATGACACCATTTGAGGCGTTGTATGGGAGAAGGTGTAGGTCACCGGTGGGGAGGTTTGAATCGGTAGAAATGGCATTGATTGGCCCGGATTTAGTGTTGGAGGCTATGGAAAAGGAGAAGGTGATAAGAAAAAGGTTGAAAATGGCACAAAGTCCCCAAAAGTCCTATACGGATGATAGGAAAAGGGGTATTAAATTTCATGTTGGTGATTGGGTGTATGTGAAGGTTTTGCCTATGAAGGGTGTGATGCATTTTTGTAAGAAGGGCAAGCTAAGATCCCAGTATATTAGCCCTTATGAGATCGTTGAGCGAATTGGAGGCATGTCTTATAGGTTGAAGTTTCCTCCAGACTTGAGTTCCATTCACCCCGTCTTCCATATGTCTATGTTGAGGAAGTTAGTCGGTGATCCTAGCACTATTGTGCCTTTGGAGGGAATAGAGGTTGAGGAGAACCTATCTTATGAGGAAGTCTCGGTAGAGATTTTGGATAAACAAGTGAAGCGGCTTTGTAACAAAGACGTAGCTTCAGTGGAGGTACTTTGGAGAAATTAGCACGTGGAGAGTGCTACATGGGAGGCAGAGTTGGACATGATAAAGAGATATCCCTATCTTTTCCAATCTACTCAAGCCTAAGGTACAAGGTTATTTCTCTTCTAAATAGTTCTAATTCCTTCATTCATGAGTCTCATGACATGACATGCATACATATGCACAAAAATGATTTTTATGGTGTTTGAATGATTTGGATACATTTTGATATGGGTTTTAAAGACTTTATGATCTTCAAATGATGAACGATGCATTGCACCTCGTGTTTGGATGTTTCATGTCCTAAGTCAAGATTTCATGCCTTGTCATTGTACATTCAAGAATGAATGTTCCTAAGGGGAAGATGATGTAAGGACCTAGATTTTCGAACGACTTTATCAGATCTCATAATATTATCCCATGAGAAAATTTGACCAAGTGTTGCTCCATGGGACGCCTACACGGCCAGTGTGAAGCCACATAGACCGTGTGGCCTCCAATAGAGGAGTACTTGGCCATAATTTCAACTACGGGATTCGGCAGAGGTTTTTAGACTAATTGTAGGCACACAACCACTCACACGGTCCATGTGGTGTAGTACGAACCTTGTGGCCCACCGCATAAGCTCGCGATGTGAAATTTTTCTAAGTACAAAATTACCGTCTCGTAACTTTTTCATGTAGGAATTTTTCTAAGTGTCGTCTCACGTCCCTTGACATAACCCGTGTAGCATCGCACGGGCCGTGTAGCCGTCCATATGGCACCTCTTTGCTTCAAAAAAATTCTAAGTGTGGAACATTGCGAAAATTTGCTTAAGTGTCACCGTACGGGCACTGTTCACAGGTCGTGAAGCGTCTCACGGACCGTGTAGGTGCTAGTGAAGCCGTGACGACCCATTTTCCATCTGTTCCATTAATGGCATTTATGTAAATTTGACTTATTTTAATTATGTTTTATGACCTTTCTACCTATCCTAGACCCCTAAATCAGCTGATACCCTTCCATTCTAATTCATCCTCATTGAAAACACTCTCACTCTAAAATAAATTCCTAAAAATCCTCTGTAAGTTCTTCTCTCAAGACTCAAGCTAGGGTTCAATTAAGGTTCAACTTCCACTAGATTCTTCTCAATTTCAGCCTCTCAATCAAGGTATGTGGGATTGATTCTTCGTCCCTTTCAACCAAGAAGAGCCAAAACTCTTTTCCATTGATTTTCATGAATTTTAGCTTACTTTAAATGTGGGTTTTCATTATTTTATTTTATTAAATTCAATTGATGTATGGGCTGTACTTTATTCAGGATTTTAAGTTATTTTAAGCCCTATGATGATAATTTACATTGAGGTTATGAACTTATGAAGATGCATGTCCCCTTTAAAGCTTTATTTATGCATGGGTGATTTATATTATGATTTAAATATGGATTTAATTATGGATTTACTTTAGTTTCATATTATAATCTTAATTTTAGCTTAAAGCTATATTACCCATGCTATTCTCACATTATGCATTGCATTTGCACTCATGAACATTGATCTTTATTGAATTATGAAGTGGGTTAAGTCCAATTACATTTTTATGAAATGATTTTGATAGGATATTAGTTATGACAAGAATGTGATCACATGTATGTCAATGATTATGGCTTTTGAGCATTTTGGGTGCTTGCACTATTCCGTATTTGTAATAGAGCTAGTCCTAAGCATGAATATTATAACTATGAGCTATGATTTGGCATTTGAGCCTAAATGTGCATTGATCGTATTTGAAATGACCATTGTCCTTTGAAAGCATGTATATATATACTATATATATATTCTCATGGGATGTTGACTTAGCACCGATAGATTAGGGGAGTCAGGGCTATCCCCAAAGGTCCTCTCCCTTTCCTCAAATTATGTGCCTAACATATGTTATGAGAATCCTATCCAAAATGGGAGATGTTTCCATAAGGAAGATTGCTTCATACGAAATGGAACATGTTCTCGTAAGGTGAAGTATTATGTTATGATATGAAAATCTTTTCCGAAATGGGAGATGTTCCCGTAAGGGGGTTGCTTCATATGAAATAGGAGATGTTCCCGTAAGGTGAAGTATGGCTTACCTTTGGAAAGTAGACCACCTCTGTACCGATGAGGGGATTTTATCGAGATTGCAATTACAAGCTTACTTGGTCTTACTCTTGTCAATTAAGGTCGCATCCCCACTATATATTTGAACACTATTGCATTCATGCATCTCAAATTTCATGGCATATCGTATGCTAATCCTCCTTGGATATATGATTCTTTCTATATTATATGTCTTTGTCATCTAACATTGAAATAGAGGATGATAAGTTATATGCATTGCATGCCCGCATACCTAGTACATTCAAACGTATGAACACATATTCTATGCCTACATGATTTTACCTTCTAGGGGCCAAGCGCTACAACTATCACCGCTTGACGAGTAGCTCAATTCCGAAGGTTGAACTTGTGGTGAGTCCCATCCTCCAAGGACAAGCCACCCTTCTTCTATCTATGTTATCCTATGTCTACTTTCTTATTTGAGGGTGAGCCTGGGACATGTCTTGGCCCTCTTTCCATTTTACGATTAGAGGTGTTGTTGGATATCTCGTAGACTCTCATAGATTTATATATGCTATTTGTTGTATTTGGAGCTTATGTTTTGGTTATCTTTTGGAAATGGCCATTATGGATCGATTGTGGAATTGTTATACATATGCATGTTTGGTGTGGAAATATGGAAGGTCCTAAGTTCCGTTTTCTCCTATAGGGTGAGTCCTACTTACCCGCCCCTTTGTTCTTATATGTTACAAGCTATGTGAATCCATGTAGATCTCTTTTCCCTCGATGTCCCCGTAGCGTGAGTCCTTACCTATCCCTTAGTATTATTTGTTTATTATTTGATTACACTTCCGAACTGATGATGTGGATTTGGATCCTTCGAGGCTTGTTTGGGGACTCTCAGATTCCCATTCACCATGTCACTTCTAGACCCTAATCTCGGGTCGTGACAACAACCCAATCGACCATACAAGTAACCAGCAGAATATAGACATTATTAGAAATAATACGCGATTGCATTTGTACTCTAATAGGTTCTTTACAATCCATAACACTTTAAAGTCAGCTATTTTGATAATTATAATCAACACAGTACTCATGCAACATCACATCCTTGCCTAAAAGGTATAGGCTTTACTTAAGGATTTTCAACAATAAGGAGGAATACCAACAACCAAATAAATATATGTGATAATAGGAGTTGTATATGATTGTATCTAGTCATTGGTCGGTTCGTCCTAGCCTAAGATAACTACTGGTGTTCAGAGTAACCATGGACAACAGATCTCTAGGGTGTTACAGGCACCTCATCCATAGAAACACAATTTAGTAATCCAAGCATAAGGAGTACGATACACCAATAACAACGCAACAATAGAATCACAATCGTAGAGTCACTATGTGTAGTAAGAAGTATAACTGATAACCAGCCTCTCAAACACTACAAAACACCAGCACCAGGATGCCCACACAGGTATACAAGTATATAAATAGGCATATGTATCAATAAAAGGTCATAGGTTTGCATTCAACCTTTAACATGACAATAATCATAACATAAGTACGGGTAACTAGAACCATAATAAGTATGACATCAGTAGAAGTATTGGAAAGCCAATAGGACAAACCAGTATTTTAACAGTCAACTACATGTACACCGATAGCATCAATGTCTAACTTACCTCGGTCGCACTCGATCTCCCCTTAACAATCACTATCAAAGGCATTCGCAGCCAACAACACTAAACATCCACTAATATAATAGATTAGGTATCACAGAGTCCAAATGATAATCCCAACCTTAACAACATATATATATATATATATATGTATATATATATATATGTATGTGTGTGTGTATATATATATATATATATATATATATATATATATATATATATATATATATATATATATATATATATATATATATATATATATATATTTCCTAGACAGAACTTCCAATGACAGAGAAGCTCCCGATAATATATATTTCAGATTAGTCTAGAAGTAAGGGAAAGCCTAGCCTACTTGGAGGGAGAATCCATGTGCTCTAGCTCAGTTCACTTGAGCTTTACCCTACATGACTACCTTCAACTACTGCTCAGCTATCAAAATATGAATCACAATATAAATATGACTTTTTGTCTATAATATCTCAAGAAACGAGACATGGTAGGTCAATTATGACTAAAATAGGGAAAAAGAGGGTCCACACCTAAAATATTGAACCAACCCCCCATAAAATGACCTCTACATCACCCCGAGTCTAAACCCCACAAATGAGCTCAAAATGAAGCTCAGAACAATAAGAAACAACCCAAAAATTACAAGACATTTGTTATTGGAAAACATTTATTTCAACAGCTTTCTTATCAAATATCTCAAAAATACAGTCAACCAGCAGAATCCAAATATACCATGATGTAACCCTCGATAAGTACTACAGTTTAGATTACAATTTCATTAAATTCTCACAAGAAATGATCGAGTTATCACATTCTTATTTTCTCAAAAAATCATGACCATAAATGGCAGCCAAATTCGCATATTTGCACCAGATGGAGCTTTATAAATTAAATCCAACATTACCATGCGATGCACCTTGAAAAACACATAGAATACACCCAAATTTTATCAAAATTCGACTTAAAATGGATAAGAAATCACATGTCCAATTTTCTGAAAATCAAATTCAATACACAGCAGAAAAACATCAAAATTAACCTTAAATGACATGTCGAAATCAATTTCTGAAACATCCATGGTGCTTTTTTCAGAAAAATACACAAGTTAGTCTTTTGAATGATTCAAAATGGATAAAAGAATGAGTAAATAATCCTTGTTCAAAGTTGTGTTGTTTCTCTATTAGTGACTGAAATAATTCCTAGGAAGTATATCATTTTGGCCGCCTTTGCCATGTGGGGTTGTGATTCAACCACATCATTGCATTGCCTTTGACTTTCAGCAACAACTCAAACTTAGTTTTGATGCTTCGACCTCATTCAAAATCGTAAAAAAATCATATATGAAATATGAACAAAGATGACATTCTGAAATCAATGGTGCAGTCAAAATTCCTATTAGAGGTCATTTTGATCCAATATGAGTCCTACTTCCTAATATCAAAATACGTCGAAGGGACCACAACACACCTAAAAGCCTCGAGAATTGAACAAATAGTCCTCCTAAACGAAACTCGTTGTTTTATAGCTAACCATGCTATATGAATTCCCATTTGGGCATGTCTACAAAAGATGTTGACTAAAGTGAAGTATTGACCTGTTCCCGTGGCTAAATTTGCAAATATGATATAACTGCTCCAAAGAAGCTCCTAGACTATTTGGTCATTCTGGAGCTAATAGAATCGTCAAAATTTTGCTCTGAGGCTATTTACTAGGACTTACCAAAAAACTCATTTTACAGTTATAACCCTTCGTTCAATTGGAAAAGTAGTATTAACCTCAACCGATTCACCCAACAACAATACTAATAGTACCAACAAGTCAAAAATGGTCTGAGGCCACTATACACATACTCAAATAGTCCAAATATTTGTGGCAGTACCAAAATGGCCTGGACGGTCTCTACAATATTGCATGTTTTCAAGTCTGAGAAAAACATCATCCAAAGATTATCTCAAAAATTGACAAGGATAAAACTAATTTTATTTAAAATTAGGTCCTACAAGTTAAGAGAATTTTGTAGTTGAAAACACATTAAAATTGAGCAAGAATGAATTCGAAATCATGAAATTACCAATTTGAGGTTCTTAAAAAAATTCAAAATGCCGAATGTGGAATCCCAATTCAAATCTAAAATATTTATTTTGGAATACCTTACCCATGCTTAGAAAACTTTAAATATGAAATTTTATCCAGATAGGAGTTAAAGTCAACCTTGAAATCCTCAATTTATCATATTTTAATTATATTGAGAAGACTCCAAATTATACATAATTAATATGATGAAAATAATTGATGAATCAACATGCATGTACAAGAATTAGTTTACCCATAATATAAATATTCTAAATACTCCTTTTAATTGAAAATAGAGTTCAAATTTTGAAATAAGAATTGAGAGAGGATGCTAAAAAGATAATTGAAAACTAAATGTTGAAATACGAATTGGAAAGTAACTTTCATCTTGAATTGAGAACAATGCCAAATGAATCACTCCATTCTGGGCTCTAGAACTCCCAGTATGCTCAAAACACCAAACGAACACAATCCCCAATTTTGAATAGCTGAACTGCACTATTTTTCCACCAGAACCATGTAACGCTCAGTAGAATTACTAAAATACCCCTAGAGGGAGGGTATGTGCATAACACATCTTTCAATGCTCGTATGACAAATCCTAGGCTAGATTTGTTTTCAGCACAAAACATTGAGTGAAAAAATGGTCTTGGTCAATGTATAGAACGACCCGATCAAAAGATAATTTTTTGATCAAAACCGCAGAATAGTGTTAGTGCGCGAGAGAAGCGCATCGCGTCTCCATCGCCGACCAGCACTTATATCTTTTTGAAACTTTTTGACAAGATTGAGAAAACTCATTCATAAACTTTTTCCTAAAACTACAGAGTGCGCGACCAGTCCGTGTCGCGGACTAGGTCTTCTCCGAGTTGAAAATTTCTAAATTATTATGAGGGGCATGCCAGTCGATTTCCCACCCCTATGAAACTTTATAAACAATCTAATCAGGTCGTTTTAACGTAAAAACAGGTCTAAAACCCCCATTGTAAGTCCTATTCGATAATCTAACAAGGCTAGAGCTTGAGGAAAGAGGAAGAGAGCTTGAGTTTGAGAGATTCGAGAAGAAATCATTAACGTGCTTGATTGATAGCTGCGTTCCACGTATGTAAGGCTAAACTAAAAGCATGGGATTGTTCTCTCATGTGCCCCTTAGATTGTCATAGATGAGTTGATGATTACAAAAGTCTACATGCATGAACCCTTGATGGTTTTTTCTTGAAAATGGACTTTATGTACATGTTTTTCTATGTTGATGATCATCATACGATTTATTTTCTTGAATTAAACATTTTCATGAGAATTTGCACAACCCTACATGATTAATTTGAAAAACATGCATAATGAACTTCAGAATTAAGTCTAGAGGCTTGAGTTGAGATTGTTGATTGTGATGAGAGAATGATGATGAGTTGATAAAATTCGATTGTCTCATGAATCTCTATAAATGAACTCTACGGATGTGTCTATTTGATTGCTTCCTAAATCTTGAGTCATAGATGAGAGATTGATAAAAGGGTTTAACTCCCTATGAGATTGATTGATTAAAGGGTTAGAGTCCCTATGAGTTGAATGAGGATAGGGTTTGACTCCCTATCAAATACCGATTGTTGACAGGGTTCGAGTCCCTATGAGATTGGTTGAGATGGAGGTTATATGAGCATTGAGTCATGGAAGGAGTATGGGGCACCGAAGGAGGGAGAGTTAGTCTGGTTCGAACTCATCAAACTATATCACAAAATATAGGTGAGGCTTAGGAACATCACATATATTATGGTTCCCTTGTGAATAAATGTCCCTGAAACAATAGCAGACTTATTAACGATTGACTTTATATTGGGTGAGCTGATATAGTCTCAGAGTGTTCCCTACCTGGCAAGTTTGGAATGACTGTGATAACATTAGCGAGATTATTGTACATTCACTAGCTCGTAAGTGAATGTTGTCGGATAAGAAAAACTCCTATAAATTTTCTATCTTAAGTACCCCGAGTCGAGATGAGATGAGATGAGGTGAGATAAGATAAAAGAAGGTGAGCTCCTTTGAGATGAGATGAGCTGAGAAGAGAGAAGGTGAGCTCCTTTGAGATGAGTCTTAGATGATTGATAAGGTTAAGTTGTTGATGGGTCACTGGTCTTCTCTTTATTCTTGCATAGATAGACATTTGACGATTTGATGTTATTTGATGATTACTTTAAGTTGATGTTGTTTCCATGCTATTCTACCTATTTCTGTTTCACTGACCTATTTTACATACCAGTACATTCAAAGTATTGATGTCCCTTTTGGACTGCATCATTTTATGATGTAGTGGCAGGTACTAGAGATCGTTAATAGGCGCTTCGTTCAAGATCTGAGATTCGCAACTGATTTGGTGAGCATCCCCTACTCGTAGGACCCACCATGATTGTTTCATCTTGTTTTAGTGTTAGACTTTGAACTATTCTTTTATTTTGATTTGGGTAGCCATGGGTCTGTCATTGACACCACATGATTATTGATAGAGGCTTTATAGACAATGGTTGAACGTTGATGCTGAAATTGTGAGCTAGTTCTTTCTACTAGCCTTCTTATTTTATATATATTATTTTGAGACTTTAGATGAGATGTGCGCACTACTTACTTACATTTTTCCACTGTTTAGAAGAGTTTATTTTGATCAAATGATGTGATGAGGCTAAGTGGTTTGCTTGGGGACAAACAATAGTCTCTAGATGCTAGCCACACCAAGGGTATCCTCTCGAGGCGTGACAAGCTTGGTATCAAAGCACAAAGTTCAAGTGTGTTAGGGAGTCTATAAAGCCATGTCTAGTAAAGTCTTGTTTATGGGTGTGTTGTCGACCACATTTTATAAGCATGAGGCTATCGTACATTAAGAATGATTTCACTTTTCTTCTTATCCCAATTCGTGCAATAGAGTTAAACTCTGAGAAAGCTCTTTTCTAATTCATGCTCTACGCATGCAGAATTGATACCATACCTCCCAGAAGAGTCGTTAGAGGAAGGGGACGTTTTGCCAGGCAAGCTATTAATCTACCTGAGCTCAAGTACCCAAGGAGCTTTTGGATCAAGCTAGTGAAAGAAACGTAGAAGGCATGATGCTCCATGTTTGACTTCGGTAGTGTTCGAGGAAGCCTTCTTGGGACGCTTCTTCCCAAGAGAGAAAAGAAAAGCTAAGATGAGCGAGTTCCTAAATCTAAAACAGGGCTATATGACCGTGCAAGAGTATGGTTTGAAGTTTACGCAACTATCTCACTATGCTCTGGACATGGTTGCTGACATGAGGGGAAGGATAGGGATGTATGTTGATGGGTTAAATAGAGGACCCAAGAGAGATGGCAGGGGAGCAATGCTTGTGAGTGATATAGACATCAGATGACTGATGACGTTTGTGCAAGATAGATAAGACATCAAGCCATGAGGCTTGAAAGAAAGGCAATGGCAACGGATTCCAGAATTACCATCTGCTAGTGCTCCTGTGCCTAGAGGCAGGTGTGATCAAAGGTCTTAGAATGTGGAAAATCATGGACCTCAGTCACAAGCTTGTGTGGCAAAAGGCTCACAAGGTAAATCGTTGTGTGATAAGTATGGCAAAATGCACTTGGGGAGATGTTATGATGTGAATGATGTGTGCTATAGATGTGGCCAAGCGAGTCACTACCAGAGAGATTGTCTGAAGTGGGCTAATCGAGCTCAATCTACTACACCAGCTCCGCCAGTTAAAGGAAACCAGAGGGCTATTACGTTAGGCGCAAACGGAGCAACAAACCGCTTATATGCCATGGGTAGTCGCCAAGACCAAGAGAACTCCCCAGATGTTGTAACAGGTATTATTCGAGTCTTTACTTTTGATTGTTATGTTTTGATGGATCCTGGTGCCACATTATCATTTTTAAGTCCTTATGTGGCCAGTAGATTTGATAGAACCCCTGAGAGTCTTCTTAAACCCTTTGATGTTTCTACTCTAGTGGGTGACTTTATTCGAGCTGAGAGAATCTATAGAGCTTGTGTAGTGTCCATCCATCATAGGGATACTCTTGTTGATTTGGTTGAGTTGGAGATGGTTGATTTTGATGTGATTCTTGGTATAGATTGCCTTTACGACTATTATGCCACTGTTTATTGTAGATCCCAAAACGTTAAGTTCTAATTAACTCATGAACCGGTTCTTGAGTGAAAGGGTGATTCTGTTGCACCTAGAGGAAAGTTTATCTCATATCTTAGAACTAGAAAGTTGATTTCCAAAGGTTGTATCTATCACCTGGTGCAAGTTAAATCTGATGATGTTGAGTCCGCATCTCGTGAGTCAGTCCTTATTGTTAATGAGTTTTCGAAAGTATTTCTAATGATCTGATTGGCGTCCCTCCTGATAGGGAGATTGACTTTGGGATTGATGTTCTTCCCAGTACCCAGCCTATTTCGATTCCACCTTATAGGATGGCCTACACATAGTTGAAAGAGTTTAAAGAGCTACTAAAAAGTTTTCTAGAAAGGACTTCATTAGGCCTAATGTTTCACCTTGGGGTGCTCCTGTCCTATTCATTTGAAAGAAAGATGGGTCCCTCAGAATGTGTATCAACTACAAGCAACTGAACAAGGTCATGTTAAAGATTAAACATTCTCTCCCAAGGATAGATGATTTGTTTGACGAACTTCAAGACACCTCTTGTTTCTCCAAGATAGACCTTAGATCTGGCTACCACCAGTTGAAGGTGAGGGAATGTGATATTCCAAAGACAGCCTTTAGGACTAGATATGGCCATTTTGAGTTCTTGGTCATGTCCTTTGGGTTGACGAATGCACCTGTAGTCTTTATGGACTTGATGAACAAAGTATATAGATAATATCTTGAGATGATTTTTATTGTGTTCATCGACGATATTTTGGTATATTCGAGAAGTGAGGAGGAGCATGTTAATCATCTCAGAGTTTTCTTCCAAATTCTAAAGGACCATGAGTTGTATGCGAAATTTTCAAAGTTAGAGTTCTAGCTTAAGTCAACGGCTTTCCTAGGCCATGTTGTTTCTGGAAATGGTATTCGAGTGGATGCCCAAAAGATTGAAGTGGTAAAGAACTGGTCTAGACCGACCACTCTGACTGACATAGAAGTTTCTTGGGGTTAGCAGGCTACTACCGCAGATTTGTGGAGGGATTTTCTTCCCTATCTGCACCATTGACAAAATTGACTCTGAAAAAGGTCAAGTTTCAGTTGTCCAAGGAATGTGATAAGAATTTCCAAGAGTTGAAAATGAGGTTGACTACTGCACCAGTCCTAACCATACCCGAGGGGACGGATGACTTTGTAATTTACTGTGATGCTTCGATGGTTGGATTGGGATGTGTATTAATGCAGAGAGGGAAAGTGTTAGCTTATGCTTCTAGGAAACTCAAGGTGCATGAGAGGAACTATCCAACCAATGATCTCGAGTTGACAACAGTGGTATTTGTACTTAAAATCTGGCGCCACTACTTGTATGGAGTGTATGTGGATGTGTTCACTGACCACAAGCGTCTGCAATATGTTTTCAGTCAGAAAGGGCTCAATCTGTGACAGAGGAAATGGTTAGAGTTTCTCAAGGCTTATGACATGAGCATTCACTACCACCCAGGTAAAGCTAATATTGTTGATGAACGCTCTTAGCAGGTTTTCAATGGGTAGCACAACCCATATAGAGGAAGGAAAGAAGGAGTTAGCCAAGGAAGTGCATCGATTGGCTCTATTGGGAGTTCAACTTGAGGAAAAGGATGATGGAGGAGTTAATGTTCAGAATGGGTCAGCTTCATCCTTAGTGGCATAGGTGAAAGAAAAGTAAGACCAAGATCCTTTCGTACTCCAATTGAAGGAGGCTGTCCACAAACAAAAAGTGATGGTCTTCTCCAAAGGGGAATAGGGAGTGTTGAGGTACCAAAGTAGATTGTGTGTCCGAGATGATAATGGCATTCGAGACGCTATCATGGAGGAAGCCCATAGCACTAGATATTCCATTCATCCTGGCTCTACCAGGATGTACCATGACTTGAGAAAGGTCTATTGTTGGAATGGAATGAAGAGGATATTGCTGAGTTCATTTCTAAATGCCCAAATTTCCAAAAAGTGAAGGTTGAGCATCAAAGGCCATGTGGATTCGCCTAGAACTTTGAGCTTCTAGAATGGCAGTGGGAGATGATTAATATGGACTTTATTACTAGTCTACCGAGGTCTCAAAAGCAACATGATTCGATATGGGTGATTGTGGATATTTACGGCTCACTTCTTGGCAGTTAAGACAACAAACACTGCGGAGGAGTATTCTAAGTTGTACATCTAGGAGATTGTGAGGTTGAATGGGGATCCCTAGTCCATCATCTCAAATGAAGGAGCTAAATTTACCTCCCAGTTTTGGAGATCGTTCTAAAAAGGATTGGTACTAAGGTGAACCTGAGCACAACCTTTCATCCATAGACAGAAGGTCAGGCAGCCCGTATAATTCAAACATTAGAGGATATATTGAGAGCTTATGTTCTTGATTTCAACGGAAATTTGGATGATCACCTACCATTGATTGAATTTGCATACAACAATAGTTACCATACAAGCATTAAAATGGCTCCCTACGAAACCTTGTATGGGAGGAGATGTAAATCGCCAATTGGGTGGTTTAAGTTTGGAGAAATGGAGTTGATTGGGCCTGATATTTTCCACCAATCGATGGAGAAGGTCAAGGTCATTAGAGAGAGGTTAAAGACTGCCCAGAGCCTCCAAAAATCTTATACCGACGTGAGGAGAAGAGACTTGGAGTTCGAGGTTGATGATTGGGTGTATTTGAAAGTGTCACCTATTGAAGGTGTCCTAAGAGTTTGGAAAAAAAGGGAAGTTGAGTCCACACTATGTTGGATTATATTAGATTGTAAAGAGGATTCGGAATGTTGCTTATGAGTTAGAATTGCCTTTCAAGTTAGATGGAGTCCATCTAGTATTCCATGTGTCGATGTTGAAGAAATACTTGGGAGACCCTGCCTTAGTTATCCATGTTGATAGCATTGGAGTGAAATATAACCTATATTATGAAGAGGTTCCGGTTCAAATCCTTGATCGTCAGATTCTTAAGTTGAGGAACAAAGAGAGAGCCTTAGTCAAAGTCATGTAGAGAAATCAATTCGTTGAGGAATCCATATGGGAAGCTGAGAAAGAGGTGAAGGCCAAATATCGGCACCTATTCATGCCAAATGATGAGAGCGCTGAAGGTAAATTTTTTAACTTCCCTAATTCATGTATATATTCTTGATATGGCATTCTATTCATAAGTCTAAGTAGTATTGATTGAGGTCAAGGAAGAGTCGAGAGTTTGATTGATTGAGTTGAGTATTGAGATGCGTTTTGAGTCTATTCGTGCCTCAATATCCACCTGTACTCATCATTTGAGGACGAATGATCCCAAGGGAGAGATAATGTAATGCCTGCTAAAATTACCAAAATACCCCTAGAGGGAAGGTATGCACGTAAAGCATCTTCCAATGCTTGTATAGAAAATTCAAGGCCTGATTTGTGATCAGAATGAAAAGCTGAGTGGGAAAATGATCTCGATCAATTTTTAGAATGGCCCAATCAAAAGATAATTTTTCGATCCGAACCACAAAACAGTATTGGTGCGCGAAGGGAGTGCATCGTGCCTCCATCGTGGACCAGCACTTATATCTTTTTGAGACTTTTCAACGGGATTGAGAAATACTCGTTCAAAACCTTTTTCCTAAAAATAAACAGTGTGTGACCAGTCCACGTCGCGCACTAGGTCTTCTCCGAGTTAATAATTTCTAAATTATTACGAAGGGAATTCCGGTTAATTCCCCACACCTTCTAAATTCTATACATGATTTAATAAGGTCATTTTGACGTAAAAAGGGGTCTAAACCCCCATTCTAAGTCCTATTCCATAATCTAACAAGGGTAGGGCTTGAGGAAAGACGAAGAGAGCTTGAGTTTGAGATATTCAAGAAGAAATCCTCGATGTGCTTGATTGATAGTTGCATCCCAGGTATGTATGGCTAAACTAAAAGTATGAGATTGTTCTCTCATGTGGCGCTTAGATGTTCATAGATGAGTTGATGATTCCAAGTCTACATGCATAAACCCTTGATGGTTTTTTCTTGAAAATGAATTGATTTACATGTTTATTATGTTGATGATCATCATACTATTTTTTCTTGAATTAAACATTTTCACGAGAATTTGCATGACCCTACATGATTTATTTGAAATGCATGCATAATGAACTTGAGAATTGAGTCTAGAGCCTTCAGTAGAGATTGCTGATTGTGATCAGAGAATGATGATGAGTTGATAGAATTTGATTGTCTTATGAGTCTCTATAAATGAACTCTACTAATGTGTCTATTTGAATGCTTCTTAATGATTGTCCAAATTCTTGAATCACAGATGAGAGTGATTGATGAAAGGGTTAAAGTCCCTATGATATTGATTGATGAAAGGGTTAGAGTCCCTATGAATTTAATAATGACAGGGTTCGAGTCCCTATCAAATACTGATCATTGACGGGGTTCGAGTCCTGAAGAGATTGGTTAGGATGGAGGTTTTATGAGCATTGAGTCATGGGAGGAGTATCGAAACAATAGAGGACTTATTGATGATTGACTCCATATTGGGTGAGCTGATATGGTTTCGGAGAATTCCTACCTTGCAAGTTCGGAACGGCTATGGCAACATCAGCGAGATTGTTGTACATTTATTGGATCATAAGTAATTGTTGTCGGATAAGAGAAACTCCTATAAATTTCCTATCTTGAGTACTCCGAGTCGAGATGAGATGAGATAAGAGGAGGTGAGATCCTCTGAGATGAGATGAGATGAGATAAAAGGAGGTGAGCTCCTTTGAGATACGTCTGAGATAATTGATAAGGTTGAGTTGTTGATGGGTCACTTATCTACTTTTTGTTCTTTGATGGATTGACATTTGACGATTTGATGTTATTTGATGACTACTTTGAGTTGATGTCATTTCCATATTTTTCTACTTGTTTCTGTTTAACTCAGCTATTTTACATATCAATACATTCCAAAATTGATGATCCTTTTGAACTGCATCGATTTTTGATGCAGAGACAGGTACTTGAGATCATCAACAGGCGCTCCACTAAAGATCTGAGAGTCGCAACTGATTTGGTGAGCCTCCCCTACTCCGGAGGACCCACGATGATTATTTCATCTTGCTTTAGTTAGACTTTGGACTATTCTTTTATTTTTATTTGGGTAACTATTGATCTGTCATTGGCACCATATGATTACTGAAAGAGGCTTCATAGAAAATGGTTGAATGTTGATGTTGATATTATGAGCTAGTTCTTTTTACTAGTCTTCATTTATTAAATATATTCTTTTGAGACTTTAGATGAAATGTGTCCACTATTTACTTACATTTTTCGTTATTCAGTAGTGTTTATTTTGATTAAATGATCTGATGAGGCTAAGTGGTTCGCTTGGGGAGTAGCAATAGTCTCTAGTGCCGGCCACACCAAGGGTACCCTCCCCAAGCGTGACAAATTAGTAGCTATATTTTTAGTAAAAGACGTCATAACTTCCTTATATGACAGCAAAATGACCCAATTTGTTTATCCTAAATGTCTTAAATAATGATACAGACCTCTTCCATTCAATAGAAACTCAATTTTTTTACTTGCCTGCCCAATCAAATGTCATTTTTGCTTGATTAAAAATTATTTCATCTTTTGCGCTAAAAGTACAATTTCGACTTAGTGAAAATGCACCAAGCTTTGAATATTAGTTTTATAATTCATGCTCAAAGTTTAAGAATAATTTTTCAATCTTTAAGACTAATAATGACCCTATTATTTGCCACAATTTATTAAAACAACGCTAAGGCATCCAAGAAGCTTAAAAACTCACTCAAAACTCATTTGGCACTTCCCAAACACAAATCAAATACATCACTAGCATAAATATAATATTTTGGAGTCAATAAAATTATCAAAATACGAACCTGAGGTCTTCCTAACCAGAAATATATTTAATCACAATTAAATTATTTTAAGTCTAAACAGATTAAAATGCCTTTCAAACTCCCAAAATATACCAAAGCACTTTGTAGTCCCAAAATGACCTCCTGAACCAACAAGATCATCAAAAATTCGGTTGGAGCATTTGAACTCAAAATTTTGACCAAAGTCAAACTTTGTCCCATTTTAACTAAAATTTCTAACCTAAGACCTCAATTTCACAAAATAACCTAAATTTTAAATTGACGAAGCTCTTAGACCAATTTTCACATATAGAATTGACAGAATTCTATTCTGAGACTGGTGACTCTAATTGGTACCAAAAATAACTTTTTGAACAACTTAAACCTTCTAAACTCAAAAACTCACATATTACTCAACTTTTTCTAAAAACTCTGAAACCAATTACATCATAGGTTCAAATGTCAACTGAGGCAACTATCGGGATGAATAAATAATAATTTTATTAAAGTTTTAGAAAATGATCTTAAGGGTCATTTTTGTATTCATCCGTGAGCAGCTAAGATGTACCATGATTTGAAATAACATTATTGGTGGTTTGGTAAGAGGAGAGACATTGTTGAGTTTGTGGTGAAGTGCTGGAATTGCCCACAAGTCAAGTGTGAGCACCAAAAGCCTGGAGGTTCTATGCAGAGGATGCCCATTCCCAAGTGAAACTAAAAGAGTATTACCATGGAATTCATAGTTGGGTTGCCTCCTCTAGTTGGGGTTTTTGACTCTATTTGGGTAGTGGTGGATCAAATGACCAAATTCAGTTACCTTATTCCTATCAAAGTAAAGATACCGCAGACAGACTGGCCCAGCTTTATATTAGTCAGATAGTGAGGCTTCACGGAGTCTCGATTTCCATTGTGTCAAATCATGGCTCATTCTTCACTTCATATATTTGGAGGGCCTTGCAATATGGTTTGCATACCGTTTGGATATGAGTATAACGTTTCCCCCCTAGACTGATGGCAAGTCCAAGAGAACTATTCAAGTGTTAGAGGATTTGCTTCGGGCATGAGTTGTTGATGGTAGTGCTAGATAGCATCAACTGTTGGCCTTAGCGGAGTTTGCGTACAATACCACTTACTATTCCAGCATTCAGAAGGATACTTTTGAGGCCTTGTATGACCGGAGATGTAGATTGCCCATCGGATGGTTTGACACGATAGTGGTGGAGAGCATAGATGTTGATATGTTGAGAGATCATCTAGAGTGGGTGCAATTGATTCAACGTAGGATTTTCACAGAACAGAGTCACCAAAAGAGCTATGTTGATAGGTAGATTCAACCCTTGGAATTCATGTTTGGTGACATTGTATGGTTGAAGGTCTAACCCTTGAAGGGTGTAATGGGGTTTGGGAAGAAGGGCAAGTTCAGTTTGAGGTTTATTGCTCCTTTTGAGATCTTATATAGAGTGGTAGAGGTGGCTTATGGACTTTCCTTGCCATCCAACCTATCCTCAATTCATCCTAGGTATCATGTCTCGATACTGCTTGATTATATTCCAGATGAGTCTCATGTAGTTTCTATGAATTCAATTGAGTTGAGCGCTGATTTAACTTATGAGGAGCAGCTGATGACCATTTTGTATAGGTAGATGAGAAGTTGAGGACTAAGGAGATCATTTCAGTAACGGTCCAGTGGAGCTATAGGCCCGACAATAAGGCTAAATGAGAGATAGAGTCAGATATGCATGCCGATACCCTCAGCTATTTGAGCCTTTAGGTATGTCCCTTATCTCATGTTAGAGGACGAATATTATTTGTAATAGTGGATGATGTAATGAACTCAAAAGTCATTTTTGGCATTTTGCATAAATTACTATATTGCGTTTCTCGAAAGGTGGCTTAGGTCATTTTTGGATAAGTCTAAAAGTCAAATTTTGAAAACCTTGTAAAAACTTGGTGTTTTGCTAAAGAAAGAGTTTTAAAAAACTCAAAGTTGGAAATTTTGAGTTTTGTGGCCATTTTGATTTTCGAGTGTCGGATTTCAATTCTATCGATTCCATCATCTTCAAAATGCCAAATTTAGTCCAGAAGAATTTGTAGAACTGAATTTGGATTTAAAATGAAGATGTTCATGTTTGGATCATTGTTTTACTTTGGTCAACATTCGGAGTTCGGAATCTTGAATTGAAATTCCAATAATTTCAGTGGTTCCAAATGGAAAAACTAACACTAGAAATGGCTTCGTTGCAATTTTTAGAGCTTTCGAGATTATTTTGAATGTTTGAGTCATAAACTAATTTGAATGATCTTTCTTGGATTGTAGGCCAAGGAGGTCTCGAATTTGAATTCTGATGGTTCCATTGAGTACAAACTATCGTCTGCAGTAGGATTTTATGTTTAGTTTGTGTTCACAAGATTTTGAACGGATCTTTAAAGTCCATTTTGTGACTTTACTGAGCTGTGTTTTGCTGGTTTAGCTGTTTTTGCAGTAGATGAACCTTCTTCTCCATGTTCACACTTCGATTACCGTATTCACAGAGGTCAAATTTCGTACCTGCATGTTCACAGAAGAGGGTCAACATTCGTGAAGCACTGCTAGCATGGCCTTTGCATTTGTAGAGTGTCGAGGCAGTTTAGGCTTCCATGTTCGTGGAGAGCAAAAGTTTCCTGAAAAATGTTGCCTTTTAAATGATAGATTTTGACCTTTTTCTGCCATTTTTAATATTCCAAGCTTTGTATTAGAGAGGATCTTCAAGGTTTATAAGACAAATTGATTGGATAACTATTTTCTAACCCATTTCATTAATTTTTATTGATCAAATTGTGTTTTTAACTTATAATTTGGGGGTTTTAATTGAGAAATTTGAGAATTTTTTAGACTTTGATTTCTTATGATAATTTGATGATTTCTATTTCATTTTATCCATTTTCGAAATGATTTTCACCGTTTAATTCTTTATTACTTGGAGAACATTTTGATGTATTAATTTTCAGTTTTCGACTACTTTTTTCAACATGGAATTTTTTACCATCTTTCCCCTTTCGTTCAAATTGATTAATTTTAATGTCATTATATTCATTATGTGATGATGATATTATATTTGAATAGATTTAGGTGATTCACAGAATCGTAGAAAGGAAAAATCTTTGGATTTTACTTGATTCGAGACTTCTTTTAAAGAAAGTGGACTTCTAGCCTTTTGTTAAGTATAATAGAACCTAGTATACTTCTATGTGCATGGAAGTGAGTACTTTAGTGTAGGATCGGTTCATCATATGATTTGATCATGAGTTTTGTAAATAAATTGTGGATTAGTAATACATGTGATCTTGTGAATCCTTTTTATTGATATTGAGAATGCACATATATAGAGATACGATTGATATGAATTTAAGACACTAATAAAATTGAGATATTGATGATATTGAGGCATTGGCGATATTGATACTATGATATTTGAAATCATTATGATGTTGACTTTGTGATATAATTAAGATCATGTACATTGCATTCTCTATTATTTATTCATTTGATACTCGAGAGATGAGTAAGGCATCACATGGATTATTAGCCGAGGTCTCTACTGGTCGATGATTAGCCGAGGATTCTACCGGCGACCCAAGGTAATATGCCAGTTGATATCATGTTAGAGGTTAGTTTTGGATGGGTGACCATTGGACTAGCTCATTGTTGGCAATGTATATGGATACATGGTCTATGTGAGACCCCTATGGGTTCCGTTGACACATATATATTGATCACCAGATATGTATCATAGGACAAACATGTATCAAATGTGACATTGCATCACATTATTCACATTTCATTGCATCCACTCCATCTTATATCATTCTTACTTTGATAATCTTTTATGAATTGTTTATGAGACTAGGTATCCATTATATCATTTGACATAAGTATCAGTTGAATATATTGAGATATGATGTTACATGATAGGTATATCTATATTCTTGTGATTGTATATTGTATTTTGTTGGGATTTTCCTAAGTGCAGGTTTCTAGTTCGGTGGTATGTGGTTAGGTGTTAAGGAGTACTTACCCCGCGTTCACCCTCAAAGAGAATAAAATCAAGTAAATCACCATAGGTAAAGGAATGGTGGCTTGTCCTTGAAAGATAGGACTCACCATGACAAGAAAAAATTAAGATCCGAGCTAAACATTGTGCGGTGGATGATCAAATTTCTCGTTCCCTACATGGTAAGATCATGTCGGCAAAAGTATGTGTTAGTACATTTGAATGTACTAAGTATGTGGTCATGCAATGCATATGACTTACCAAACCTGCATTTCAATATTACATGACAAGGGCACATAATATAGGAAGAATCATATATTCAAGGAGAGTAGTATATAATATGCCATGAAATACATGATGCATGAAGGAAATAATAATGCTCATATATGGTGTAGATGTGACCTCAACCGACATGAGTAAGACCAAGCGATCTATTACTTGGAATCCCGATGAAATCTCCTCACTAGTAACGAGGTGGTTTACTTATGAAAGGTAAACCATACTTCACCTTACGGGCATCCCCATTTCATACGAAGCGACCTTCCTTACGGGCATCCCTATTTCGGATAGGGCTTTCACATATAACATATCATATCATATCACATCATACTTCACCTTACAGGCATCGCCATTTCGTATGAAGCAACCTTCCTTACGGCATGCCCATTTTGGATAGGATTTTCACATAACCTATGGTAGGTACATAGTTCAAGGAAACAGAGATAACCCTCAATCCATTTCCCACAAGAATACATATAGTATACATATACATGCTTTCAAAGAGGCAATAGTCATTTCAATCCACTCAATGCACATTTAGGCTCAAATGCCAAACCAAAATTCATAATCATGATACTCATGCATAAGAATAACTCATTCAAATATACAAGATGGCGCAAGCACCCAAAATGCTCAAAGATCCATAACCATAGACATTCAGATCCAACTTTAAATCTAACTTGAAATTGAAGTAAATTCATAATTAGATCCAACTTTAAATCATAATATAGATCACCCATGCACAAAACAAGTTTAAAGGGGACATGCACCTTCATAACTTCATAATCTCAATGCAAACCATCATATTACGGCTTAAAGTAACTTAAAATAATAAACAAAGTACAGCCCATACATTATTTGAATTTATTAAACAATAATTCTCAAAACCCCTATTTAAAGTAAGCAAAATTCCATAAAAATTATTTGAAAAGAGTTTGGAAGCAAAATTCCATAAAAATCATTTGAAAAGAATTTGGACCTTCTTGGTTGAAAGGGACCCAGAATAAATCCCACCTACCTTATCTAATGAAGAGATTCAACAAGAAATTTGGTGAACAAAAAGCCAGCCCCTCCTTGATTCAGAAGCTTGAAACCCACAAGGGTTCATTGAAGGAGACTTAAGAGTGACTTGAGAGAATTCAAAATATGCAGAGTGAATTGTGAGTATTAGGAATAGGGTTTAAATTATTAGGGAGCCCTTAGATATCATAGGAAAGTCCTAAAAAATCATTAGAATAAATTGAATTTACGAGAACACCATTAATGAAACGAATAGAAAATTTGGACGTCAGCACTTCAAGGAGGGGTACACGATCTGTGTGAAAATACACGTCCGTGTACTTGCCTGTAAGCCAACTCTTAGACAAATTTCACTTGATGAAGGCCCGGAATGGAAATCCCATACATAGAAAATTTTTTGCAAAATCACCTATATGGAGGGTTACACGAGTCGTGTGAAGCTACATGGCCCATGTACCTCAACCATGTCACCTTCCTTAGGAAAACAAATCTCACGCGGAGTTATGAGATGGTGATTCTATACTTAGAAAAAACATCACTACGGAAGCACTATAGACGATCTTACGGGTCGTGTGACACTACACGAGCCGTGTGAGGGGCCATGAGACTACACTTGGTCTCAAAATTGTGGGATTTCAAGCCAAGCCATCACATGGCCCACCACACGGTTGGTGAAGTGTCGCACGGACCGTGAGGGGTCTAAGTGTGACGTGCCTTCGTTTTAATCACCACATCAAAGGCCAACACCAAACTTTGAGGCCAACAGTCACCTCACTGGCAGCCACACGGGCTGTGTGACCTCACACGGACCGTGTTGTCTCTCTTGAGGTGACACTTTGTCCAAATCTTGCAAAAATGACATTTTCAAGATCCGATAAAGTCATACAATATTCGATTCTTTACATCATCTCCCCCTTAGGAACACTCATCCCTGAATATGCATGAACAAGGCTTGAAAGTCTTGACTTAGAACATGAAACATCCAAACATAAGATACAATGCATAATTCACTATTTGAAAATCATAAAGTCATTAAAACTCATGCCAAAACATATTAAAATCATTCAAAACATCATACAAATCATTTTAATGCACAAATCATTTTAATGCACATGCGATCATGTCGTATCATTAGACTCAATAATGAAAGAGTGAGGACCACTTAGAAGAGGAAGAAACTAATACCTTAGGCTTGAGTAGATTGATGAGGCTATCATTTCATTATGTCCAACTCTGCCTCCCATGTAGCACTCTCCATATGTTGATTTCTCCAAAGCACCTTCACCGAAGCTACATCCTTGTCACGAAGTTGTTTCACCTATCTATCAAATATCTCCATCGGGACTTTCTTATAAGATAAGTTCTCCTCAACCTTAACACCCTCCAAAGGCACAATAATGGTAGGATTACCAACTAATTGCCTTAACATAGAGACATGGAAGACAAAGTGAATGGTACTCAAGTGTGGAGGCAACTCCAGCCTATAAGCCATGTTCCCAATCCGCTCAACAATCTCATAAGGCCCAACATACCGAGGAATTAGCTTGCACTTCTTACCAAAATGCATCATACCTTTCATAGGTGAAACCTTCACATACACCCAATCACCAATATGAAATTCAAGATCCTTCATCCTAACATCCAAATAGAACTTTTGGTGACTTTGGGATGCCTTCAAACTCTCCCTAATCAACTTCACCTTCTCTATAGTATCCAACACTAAATCCAGGCCAATCAAAGCCATTTTTCCCAACTCAAACCACCCCACCAGTGAGCTATGCCTCCTCTCATACAAGGCCTCAAACGTTGTCGTGCTAATGCTAGCGTAGAAGCTATTTTTATAAGCAAACTCAATGAGTGGAAGGTGGCCATCCCAATTATCCTTGAACTCCAACACACAAGCCCTCAACATATCCTCCAACGTTTAAATTGTCCTCTCGGCTTGCCCATCGGTTTCAGGATGAATGGTGGTGCTCAACTTAACCTTAGTACAAATTCCACTTTGAAATGATCACCAAAAGTGAGAAGTGAACTGAGTACCAAAATCTGATATGATATACCTAGGCACACCATGCACCCTCACCATCTGTTGGACGTATAACCTCTCATAATCTTCGACACCAAAGGTAGTCTTGACCGGTAGAAAGTGGGCCGACTTTGTCATCCGATCCACAATAACCCAAATGGAGTTAAATTGTCTTGGGGTCCGAGGCAAACCGACTACGAAGTCCATGGTCACATTTTTACACTTCCAAGTGGTAATCTCAATGTCTTTAGCCACACAACCAGGCCTTTGGTGCTCTACCTTCAGTTGTTGACAACTCGGCACACTGATACAATCTTGGCTATGTCCTTCTTCATACCATGCCACCAATACACCTCCTTTAAATCTCGATACATCTTAGTAGATCCTGGATGAATAGAATAATGAGAGTTGTGAGCTTCACTCATTATCACCTTTCTGAGACCATCCACATCTGGAACACATAGTCGGTCTTGGTACCGAAGTACACTATCTCCCCCTTGGGAGAACACCTCAATCTCCTTTTCGAAAACCAATTTCTTCAATTTAACCAATGATGGATCTAATCCTTTCTTAGCTTTCACATTATTATTCAATGAAGATTCGGCCCCATTTTGAACATAAATACCACCATCACTAGAGTAGGCCAACCTAACACTCAACCTAGTCAATCGGTGAACATCCTTTGCCAACTCCTTCTTCTCCTTCCCAAAATGAGCCACACTCTCCATAGATATCCTACTAAGAGCATCGGCTACAACATTGGCCTTGCTAGAGTGATATTGAACACTCATGTAGTAGTCCTTTAGGAGTTACAAGCATCTTTTTTGCCTCAAGTTGAGATCCCTTTGAGTGAACACATATTGCAAACTCTTGTGATTAGTGAACATATTAACATGTACCCCGCTCAAGTAGTGTCTCCAAATTTTCAAGGCAAAAACCACCGTCGTTAACTCAAGATCATGCATCGGGTAGTTACGCTCATACACCTTCAATTGCATTGACGTATATGATATTACCTTACCATGTTTCATGAGTACACAACCCAACCCGATCCATGAGGTATCATAATACACCACAAATCCCTCTAAGCTATTAGGTAAAGTCAAGACAGGAGCCGAGGTAAGCCGACCCTTCAAGGTTTGAAAACTTTTCTCACATTCATCTGACCACGCAAACTTAATCTTCTTTAGGGTCAACTTAGTCAATGGAGACGTAATATATGAGAACCCTTCAACGAACCTCCTATAGTAGCCGACCAACCTCAGAAAACTTCAAATATCCGAAGGAGTTGGTCTAGACCAATTCTTCATAGCCTTGGTCTTCTTCTAATCAACCTTAATACCATCACCAGACACCAAAGGACCAAGAAAGGATATTTCACCAGGCCAAAACTCACATTTGCTAAACATGGCATACAATTTCTTCTCCCTCAAGGTTTGTATAACCAACCTCAAATGATCCCTATGTTCCTACTCAATTGGGGAATAAATGAGAACATGATCAATGAAGACAACCACAAAACTGTCAAGGAATGGCTTGAACACCCGATTCATGAGATCCATGGAAACGGCCAGAGCATTAGTTAAGCCAAACGACATCACCACAAACTCAAAGTGCCCATACCTTGTCCAAAAATTCATCTTGGGAATATCACACTCTAACTTTCACCTGATGATACCCGAAACAGAGGTCAATTTTTATAAAGTGGGTAGCCCCTTAAAGTTGGTCAAACAGGTCATCGAACCGAGGCGACGAATACTTATTTTTAAAGGTCAACTTTTTCAACTGCCTATAATTGATACACATCTGAAGAGACCCATCTTTCTTCCTTACAAATAACATCGATATACTTGACCTAATGAAGCCCTTCTCAAACAAGTCTTTCAACTGATCCTTCAACTCAGCCGGTGCCATATGATAGGGAGGAATAGAGATAGGTTGAGTATCTGGGAGAAGATCTACGCCAAAGTCTACTTTCCTTTCGGGAGGAATACCGGGTAAGTCTTCGGAAAATACATACGGAAACATATTCACCATCGGAACTGACTCAAGAGTAGGTTATTCGAACTCCACATCTTTGACATTCACAATATGATAAATTCACCCCTCTGAGATCATCTTCCGGGCCTTGAGGTAGGAAATAAACCGTCCCTTAGTAACATAGTGATTGCCCTTCCATTCAAGAATGGGTTCACCGGGAGGTTGGAACTTGGCCTTCTAAGTTCTACAATCTATAAAGGCATATGATGCATGCAAGTAATCCATTCCAAGAATCATGTCAAAATTGAACATCTCAAGTTTCAAAAGATCACAAGGGAAGAATTTATACAACATAGAAATAGGACAACCATGATAGACCCTATGTGCAATAACAAATTCACCCATAGGAGTATAAACTGAGAAAGGATCCTTCAAAATTTTGAGACTTAAACCAAACTTAACAAAGAGAAATTTTCACCCGGTCAAGCAAAACATAAGCATCAAAATCAAAGACTTTTAACATACCAGACACAACATCCGAAGCTTCATTAACCTCCTGACAGGCATGAAGTGCATAGAACCAGTTAATTCTTGGGGAAACACAATGGGGAGCTCTTTGTTGGCCTTGATGACCTTGAACCGCCTGACCTTTACCTCTATGAACATTCTTAGGATAATCAGCAATCTTGTGGTTCTTATCACCACACCTAAAGCAGGCACCCAAATTCCTCCAACAAGCACCTGTGTGGGGTTTTCTGCACTTGTCACATGAAGGATACCATGTTCCACGACCAACCGGTGCCTTAAGAGGAGGCACTTTAGCATTAGCAACCTAAGCACCAGAACCTTGGCCCTGTTTAAAGCAACCAAAATCACTCTGAGAACCCGAGAACCCTCCATGAAAATGGGCCCTCTTAGGATCATGTATTCTCCTCTCCTTGAGTTTCTCCCCTTCTATCTGCTTGGCATATACCATGAGTTTAGAGATGTCCATATCTTATATGAGCATGGCGATACGACATTCTTTCTCAAGTGAGTCAGAGATACCAGAAATGAACTTGTGCATCCTTGCACGAGGGTCAGCCTCATGTGTCGGTGCATGCTTGGAGAGCTGAGTGAACTTGAGGGAATAGTCGCTCACACTAATACCCTCTTGCTTAAGGTTGATAAATTCAGTTATCTTGGCTTCCCTAAGCTCAGGTAGAAAGAAATGATCCAGGAATGCAAGCTTGAACTCCTCCCAATTGACAACATCACTGGAAACCTTCTCCATAGACCATTGGGTGTACCACACCTGAGCCACATCTTTTAGTTAATAGGAAGACAATTTATCCTTCTCCTCAGAACTGACACCCATACCATTCAACACTTTAGTGAGCTCATCAATGAACTCCTGAGCATCCTCATGGGCGTTTGACCCATAAAACTCAGGAGGATTCGTTTGGGTGAAATCCCTAACCCTAGAAGCGGGAATGGGATCCCGTGAAAGATTAGCTTGCCTATTCTAAGATGTCACCACTTAGGTAAGCATAGCAAAGGTTGTACGGAATTCACCATTAGAGATAGGCTCATCCATATGCCCTTGAAGTGCTTGACCCTTATAAGTCGGGGCTGGTCTTAGTAGGTGGGGTCTTCCTCGATGCATTTTCTGAAATCGAGCAATGACACTGTCAAGGTAAGGAAACCAAATATACGAATCATAGCATGGCATAAGGCATGAAAAAGAGAGACAATTCCTAGAACGTCTTCATAGCCTCCCACTTATAGGCATGGTGTACTTCACACCCATGAATAAATGCGGCATGTTGGACTCCAAGGATCATTCACAAACCTAATGCTTTGATACCATCTCTGTCATGAACCGGACCTAGGATCAAGGGGTGACATGGTGAATGGGAACCCGAGAGTCCCCAAATAAGCCTCAAAGTACCCAAATTCACATCATCGGTTCGGAAGCGTATTCAAGTGATAAACACATAATTCTAAGGGATTGGAAAGCAGGTTTCATACTAAGGGGATATCATAGGGAAATGGATTAACATGAATTCACATAACAAGTAGCACATAAAGACTAAGGGGCAGGTAAGTTGACTCAGGCTATGGGGAAATTCGGGACTTAGGATCTTTCATATCTTATCATTCAATCAAGTCACAAGACTCATTGCCCAAACACATAACGATATTTAATAGGTAACAAAGCCATAAAAAATCCCCAATCATAACACTTAGCATAAAAATGTAAAGGAGTGTACAAGATGTCCAACAATGCCTCTAAACATAAAATAGGTCGGGGGCCAAGATATACCTCGGGCTCACCCTCAAAGAGAATAAAATCAAGTAAATCACCATAGGTAGAGAAATGGTGGCTTCTCCTTGAAAGATAGGACTCACCATGACAAACAAAACTTGAAATCTGAGCTAAACATCGTGCGGTGGACGATCAAAGTTCTTGTTCCCTACATGGTGAGATCATGTAGGAAAAAGTATGTATTAGTACGTTTGAATATACTAAGTATGCGGGCATGCGATGCATATGACTTACCAAACTTGCATTTTAATGATAGATGACAAGGGTACATAATATAGGAAGAATAATATATCCAAGGAGAGTAGTATACAATATGCCATGAAATCCATGATGCATGAAAAAAATAATAATGCTCATATATGGTGGGGATGTGACCTCAACCGATATAAGTAAGACAAAGCAAGCTATCAATTGGATTCCAGATGAAATTTCCTCACCGGTAAAGTGGTGGTCTACTTGCTAAAGGTAAACCATACTTCACCTTACGGGTATCCTCATTTTGTATGAAGAAACCTTCCTTATAGGCATCCCTATTTCAGATAGTATTTTTGCATATAACATATCATATCATATCATATCATACTTCACATTATGAGTATCCACATTTCGTATGAAGCAACCTTCATTACAGGTGTCCCCATGTTTTATAGGATTTTCACATAGCCTATGCTGACACATAGTTTAAGGAGAGAGAGAGAGAACCCTCAATCCATCGGTGCTACGTTGACATCCCACAAGAATACATATACATATACTTATACATGCTTTCAAAGAGGCAATAGTCATTTCAATCCACTCAATGCACATTTAGGTTCAAATGCCAAACCAAAATTCATAATTATGATATTCATAGCTCATTCAAATATATAAGATGGTGCAAGTACCAAAAATCCTCAAAGAGCCATAAAATAACCATAGACATTTAGGTGATCACATTCTTGTCATAACCAATATCTTATCACAGTCATATTATAAAACATAATTGGGCTTAACCCACATCATAATTTTCATAAAATCTAATGTTCATGAATGCGTAGGCCGAAATTGATTAGGAATAACATGGGTAAAAGAGATTCAATCAAAAATCAACATTATAATATGAAATTAAAGTAAATTCATAATTAAATCCACCGTTAAATTATAATATAGATCACTCATGCAAAAAACAAGTTTTAAAAGGAACATGCACTTTCATAACTTCATAATCTCAATGAAAACCATCGTATTATGGCTTAAAGTAACTCAAAATCATAAATAAAGTATAGCTCATACATCATTTGTATTTATTAAATAATAATTCACCATTTTAAAGTAAGCGAAATTCCATGAAAATCAGTTGAAAAAGGTTTTGGCTTCTTGGTTTAAAGGGACCAAGAATCAATCCCACATATCTTAGCTAATGAAGAGATTCAACAAGAAATTTGGTGAAGAAAGATCCCTTCCTTGATTCCTAAGCTTGAAACCTACAAGATTGCTTTGAAGGAGACTTAAGAGTGACTTGAGAGAATTCAAAATATGAGGAGTGAATTGTGAGTATTAGGAATTGGGTTAAAATCATTAGGGCCCTTAGATAGCATATGAAGTTCTAAAAGATTATTAGGATAAATTGAATTTCAAGCCAAGGCCATCACATGGCCCACCACACGATCTGTGAAGTGTCACACGGACCGTGAGGGATCCTAGCTTGATGTGCCCTAGTTTTAATCCCCACATCAAAGGCCAACACAAAACTTGGAGGCCAAGGGTAATCACACTGGAGGCCATACGGGTCGTGTGACCTCACACCGACTGTGTAGTCTTCTTTGAGGTGACACTTGGTTAAAATCTTACCAAAAATGATATTTTCAAGCTCCGATGAAGTCGTACCATATCAGGGTCATTACAGTTATAATATTTTAGGTCGAAGACCCTGTTGTTATTTGATACTTTGGGTTAGGAACCCAAATGATTTCCCATGGATCTACATATATATTAATACCCTATTGTGCATGGTTATACCCTCTAGGATTATGGGGGATTTCATGCTTAGATGTTAGGGCCTTGCACCTACGTATATCTGACCCCTTAATCATGTGATATTGACAGTTGGCTTCTATGGTGATGTTGTTGAGCTCTATGGTAATTCTGTATGGTTCAATGATCTTTTATCAGTTGAATTGTGGTCAGGTGTACCTTTTTGGTTGATGGTGTCCCAGTTAGTGTACATGGGTAGATATTAAGGCTCTGCACCCGCGTACAATGTCATGTCTCAGTTCAGAATGGTTCTGGTATGGGCCTACTCAGTCTTTGTCTGTCGGTATTATTGGACATTATCTAGATTGGTACAGTTTGGGCTCGGGGGTTTTCCAAGTATGCTTATTATTGATTTGAGTTAGACTTGCTAGACTTGCTACAGTTCACTATATTTGAGGTTCATATATGTGTGTTTTTTCACCCAGTCGGTTGATGATGCCTACTGGATACCTTTTTCTAGTACTCACCCTTATATTTCAGCATATTCCTGTAATACAAGTGTAGGTTCTAGCCGAAGGCATTATGTTTTGGGGGACTCATAAGCATTTAGGAGAATTTTGATAAGCACCGATAATTCCAACTACTTTTACTATCTCCTCCCTTTTTGATGGGCGTCTTTGCTTCCAGACTTTGTCCTTGTATAGTAGTGACTTGTAATTATAGGATTCTCTTTGGTTGTATACTATTATAATTTTTGTTATCTATGTATTGGTATATACGTGTATTTATTGTGGCTTTGTACAGTTGACTTCCAGGTTCTGGGTAGGTTATGGTTATTTATATAATTACATCGGTTATGTTTTGATAAGAGAGCTAGGACAGATACCATAGGGTTTGGTAATTGCCTAGCCTGTAGGTGCGATCTATCGAGAGCCATTATGATCGGGACCGGGTCGTGAAAACATTGACACTTGTTATTTCTATGACCAAGAGATATGTAAGGTAACAAGTGGGTTAATGGTTGAGGTCTCTATCGGTCAATGATTAGTCGAGGTTTTTTCCAGGAAATTGAGGTAATATGACGATTAATGATGTGCAAGGTTGCTTTCGGATGGGTAAGCATTGTTTGAGGTCATTGCCAACAATTTTCACGAATACATAGTCTATGTATGGCCACCATGGATTCCGTTCTGACACAGATATTATCAATGGATGTGTATCGCAAGACAGACATGCTTCACAATTATTTGACATTGCATTACATTATTTACATCTCATGACATTCACTCCATGTCATGTCATTCCTTGTTATTATTATATGTTTTGCTATGAGATTGAATATCTATTGTACTATTTGACTTGTATATCAATTATATATTCTAAGATATGTATTAGTTATATATATATATATATATATATATATATATATAAATATACACTATCTATTTTTCTTTAAAAAAATTGAAGGTGCTGTCTTTAGCCCGAAAAACATTGCTAGCCATTCGAAATGACCTTTAGGACATGTAAATGATGTCCATTCTATACTTTCTTCGTGCATTCTGACCTGCCAATACCCTGATTTACCATCAAATTGACTAAATATTTTCTTTTCTTGTATTCTGTTGATTAACTCATTTTTATATGTGAGTTTATATGCATCTGTTCTGGTATTATCATTAAGTCTTTTAAAATTATTACCATTCTTGCTTTTCCCCTTATCATTTCACTATGGTTCCGCACCATAAAGGCTGCAAACCTATGTTTTGACGTAGATCTCTATATTACTCCTAAGTTTAATAATTCAATGTATAAAGAGACACACATACACTTGTGATTGGTATATTGTATTGTGGTTGGACTTTTCTAAGTGCTTGGACAAATGACATTCCAGACTCAATGAAATTGGCAGAATTCAAATTTGGTACCTCCTTGGCCTGAAACCCGATAAAACTCAAGGAAATTAGTTAAAACTTAAAATATCTAATCTGCCTTCGAAAACTCTAAAAATTACAACGAGACTATTTCTAGTGTTAGTTTCACCATCCAAAATTACTAAAATTGTTAGAATTCTGATTTGAGCTTTTGAACACCGAATGTTATCCAAAGTCAAACTATGATCCAAAATCAACTGAAAATGCAACTTTGGATGTAAAATCTTCATTTTGAATATAAGTTTAGTTTTGTAAGTTCTCCTAGACCAGATTCAACATCCTGGAGCTGATGGAATCAATAGAATTACCTTTCAACATTCAAAACTAAAGATGATCGTAAAACTCAAAATTTCCAACTTTAAGCCTTTAAAAACACTTTCTTAGAGAAACTCCAACTTATTACAAAGTTTTCATAATTTAACTTTTAGACTCAACCAAAAACGATCCAAGGCAACTTTTGAGAAGGACAAAATAGTAATTTTATCAAATATGTCAAAAAAATGACCTTCAAATTTATTACATAAAACAATTAGACTTGATTTGATTGATGGATCCCTGATTGAAAGAGTTGTTCTTTACCCTGGGAAGGTATTGAATGGACTGGTAACACATCGACCTTTTGCACGACACTGGCTTATAAGGTCGTTGTCGGACTGAAGAAGCTCCTAATAGAACATGATAGTACTTTAATTAGATTGGAGTGGATATGATTGGTCTCTATCTAAACCATATCTTCACCTGACTCATGTCTTCAGATTGAGTTCATTATCTTTTGAGTTGAGTTGACTCTCTTGAGTTGAGTTGAGTCCCTTGAGTTGAGAATCTATGGTTATGGTCTTTCTTTTTTATCTATTTTACATACTAGTACATTCCACGTATTAACATCCATTTAGGCCTGCATCTTTTCATGATGCAGAGACAGGTATTAGAGATCATCGACAAGCGCTTAGTTGAGGATCTTATCTCTATCAGCTGATTGGTGAGTGCTCTCCTGCATTCGGAGGATACACTTATGTATTTCTTTCCTCAAGTTTAGTATTTTAATTTTGATTGCTATGAACCTGTTATTGGCACCATCTAGATGCTTAGAGATGAGGCTTCATAGACAATAATGGATTAGAGTGGATGTTTTCAATTTTTAGACTTGTACTTTTCAAACTATTTTAACAACATTGAATTGATTTGGATTGTTGATATCTTCTGATGTTAGATTATAAATGAAGGAATGTGTTGAGGCCAAGTGGTTCACTTGTAGAATAGAAAAAGTCTCTGACTACTGGTCACGCCAAGGGTTCCCCCTCGAGGTGTCATATTTTATATTTTTTGTTATAATTTAAGATTTGATCTACTTAGTTGCTTCCGCTGTATGATTTCTCGCAGATTGTTGGTAAAGTGTTTGAGCATTTGTAATGTAATAATGAAAAAAATAAATTAGAGATAATAATGATTGAATTGGAGAAGCTTATCATTGTTGAACAGTATTGTTTTATGAACAACCTAAATTGTTTGGCCGGAAAGGGCTAGAAGGGGAGAAATCAAGAGCTTTGGAGGGAAGAAACTATTTTTTTTCTGTATTAGGTAATTAAAATTTTAGAAATGAAAAAATTACTTTGTATTTTTAATACTTTGTGACTGAGATGTTAGAAATATTACTAAATATTTCTGACATCGGTATAAGAGTCCATAATTTTTAACTTCAAATGATGACATCATAAATCGGCTTTGTTTCACAAATAAATTAAGAATTGAGACTAGTTTGTAAATTGAGTTTCTAAAATGTCCTTTTATCCAAATTTGTAAAATCTTTAAGCAACCCTAGGATCTCATTTCCATTATATATATACAGTTGTGTTCTATTGGTTTTACCAAGACATTCTTCATGCCTTCCACCTACGGCTGAGATGAAAGGAACTGACATAAGTGAAGAGGAGGACATATATGACAATGATAAAATTCATATGCACCATGAATCTTTTACACAGATGTTTTTCAGAGCTAAACCAGTAAACCTGCAAGTTGTAAGTGGTCTAATTTTATTCACTGTCTGTTTTCTTTATTCGGCGAAGTTTATTAGTTCATGTTTTGGTTTTATCTTTGGATGCCCTAATCTTTTTTTACATTGCAGAACCATTTTTGAATAAATTGCCGCTTGCAAATGATTCAATATGGTTCCTTAATAAAATGTATCCATAAAAAAATGACATATACCCTCAAATCTAGATATCTTATATTAGTTGATTTAGTTTTTGCTAAGGTAAATCTATTTAATTTTTAGTTTTAGATAAGGTAAATTGATTTGTGTTAAACTAAAGTTAAATCCTTTAAATTTAATTCTTTTCCTTAGATCCAAGAAAGCTTGCTAACCTAAAGTAGCGCTAAATTTATTAGAGTAACAAGGATAAGATCTAGTCTACCCATTATAAAAAGAGGTCTCTATTCATCTTTAGTAAAATATTTTTTTTAAATCATCTATGTCTTAAAAATAATAGTAGGTAGTATCACATTATGTTTAATTGGTTGATTGAATATATTTTTTAATGTAAAACTATATATTTTAAACTTACAAATTCATATGAAAACAAGTTCCAAACTTATAAAGCTGAGAGATCAATTTAATATTCGTCAAATAGAATCCTAACTAGGGATTCTACTCTTACCCATCTCTTTCAAAAATAGTTTGCAGAATTATCAGTTAGATTTTTTTTTCTCAATTTCACTTTCAAAAAATTACCTCTTCATCTGTAACGTAGTGCAACAAGGTTTCAATCTTGTGTAACTATAAATAATGTATCAAAAATCTGAATAATCCAAATGATAAGTTTGTGTATTCATAAAGAGGCTGCGAAATTTTATGATACACAAAGACTTCTGAAGGAACAAAAAAATTTATACCAATAAACTATTATTAAAATTAAAATTATTAGACTGTCAATCATCAGTTGGAAGCTTTGATTTATTTTATGATAATAACTTTTTAGCAGCCTCCTAATTAACAAATTTAACATAAGCTTATCCTTTCGGTTAGCCAAGTTTTCTCTCTATCAAAGGTGACATTGGATTAAAAATGTTGTTGCATTTTTTTAGTGGTGCAAGGAGTAATATACGTAATTGTACTAAATGTTTTATAAAATACAGGTAAAAGAAGATTTCTGAAATACTATTGGGGACATTATTGACTATTGTCTTCATCAAAGAAATTTTTGAATGATCTGCTTCTTGCAGATGATTTGATATAGTTCCTTAATAAAATTTAGATATGAATTTTTTTTTATATATATACACCCTTTCATCTGGATATACTTATATTAATGTTTGATTCAATTTTTGCCAAGTAAATTGATTTCTGTTAAAATGAAGTTAAATTATTTAAATTTAATTTTCTCCTTATATTCAAGAAAGTTTTTTTAAAATCTAAAATAAGTGCTAAATCTATTATTAAGTAAGAAAGATAAGATCTAATCCTCTCAATCAACAAAAAGATCTTTAGTAAAATTATTTTTATATCATTTGTATCTTAAAAATTAATAGGAGATAATATCATATTATGTATAACTAATAGAGCGAATACATTTTTCAACTCTAACTATATATTTTAAACTTATGAATTCATGTGGAGACAAGTCCTAAACTTACAAACACGAGAGATCAATTCAATACTCCTTAAATAGTATCCATCCTAGGAACCCTCTTATGATCTCCTGCGACAATATTTTACAGAATTATCATTTACATATTTTCTTTTTCTAGCCAACTTTCGAAAGATTACCTCTCCAACTTTAAAGTAATGCAGCAGTATTTTCAATCCTGCGTAACCATAAAAAGGGTAACACAAATCTGGACAATCCAAATGACATGGCTGTGTAATATTTATTCACAGAAGGCTACTAAATTTTATTATAAAGTAAAGACTTTTGGAAAAAAGAAAATAGAAAACTTCTGCTACGAATAAACTATCAACAAAGTTAAATTATTTTTATATACATTCAATTGCTGATTACCAAAATTTGATTCATAGTATTTTTTTTATAGCCTCCTCATAAAGAAATTTAACATAAGTATATCCTTTCGGTTGGCCAGACTTTAGTTGCTCTATTTAAGATGACACATGACTGAAAGTGCTGCTGCACTTCTTTTATGGTGTAGGGGTAATCTACGTATAAAGTTGAACTAAAAAAGAATTGAGTGATAAGTATATTTAATGTTTTCACTAGATACAAGTACAAGAAGGTTTCTGTGATGCTATTGGAGGATCATTAAACTAAAATCTTTAGCTTCTATTTTTAGGGATTAATCCATATACATTTATAAGTTTATGTTGAAAAATGTATTTAATCAATTAATTTACATAGTATGATAATGCTTCTACTGTTAGTTTAGGTACAAATAATTTAAAAATAAATCTTCTACGGAAGACATAAATACCATAAATTGATAAAATTATTTAAACATTGATCTCTTTGCAGATTGAAAAAAGTATCTTATCCCTATTATGAATAAAGACAATTTAATTATAACTTGACAACCACTTATGTTGGAATTTAAGCAAAAAATGATGTTTTTTCTTTCTTTACTGCATTTGATAGCTTTAAAAATAAAGGTACCACCTCTACTATTCTTAATTATATATGGTTCACGGAGATCTCTTATTAAGTATATATCCTTTTTTATGTCAATTTTTTTTAAAAGAGAAAATTGTTCACTGTGTCTTTTAATTTTTATATTTTATCCGAGTAAAAGTGGATTGGATGATCAATGAATTGGACTAATGATGGATTGATTCATACTTATTCAAATTTTTATGAATAAATTAATGGTACTCTACTTTAGATATCAATATTTAAGAGGTTAGTGATTTTTTAAAAAAGGAGTATGATTTGATGAAAAGATCTTAGTGAATGGGAGAGGGTGGAAGAAGATGAATAGATTATTTAGGAACATAAAAAGTAATTCAAGATATATACTAACTTAGGTTAGAATTAAAGTTTTGATATTATGTAAAGATTATGAATAATATTAAGCGTAAAAAAACAACTCCTTATGTCTTCCCTTTTTGCTTCTCTAGGTAAGGTAGGGACTTTTTGTCACGACCCGAAAATGGACGTGATGACACTCACCTAACCCACCAAGGCGAGTCAGTCCAATACCTACTGATCCAAACATAACAATAATAGCGGAAGAAAAAAATAGTCTAATATGACAAATAATCATAGGAAGACCAAATTACAACCATCCTGGAACTGGTGTCACGTGTACAAGCCTCTAAATACATAGTACTCGAATAAAATAAATGTCTCAAATGTCTAGTCCTCAAATAGAACGTAACATAATAATGGATTCCTTGAAGGTCCACCGGTGACATAAGCAGCTACCTTAAGGATAATCTGGAAGCTCGGTCTTGCAATGAGAAAATTCTAACTAGAGGGACCGGGCTCACAACCTACAAAAATGTAGCAAGGGGGTGAGTACCAAAACAACGTGGTACTCAGCAAATGGAACTAACCTAGAGTAAAACAATGAAGAACCAAGTAACTCCTTCACACCCGACCACATACCGCCGAACTACAAACCTGCACTCAGAAAAGTCCAAGCCCAGCAACACATAATACACAATAGAGATAGTTTTCAGTATATCACAATTATCAAATCACAAGCCATAACTCACAAGTGATAACATAATCAATCGCATGAATAACATCATGTCACATAATAATATGCAAGGATGAGATGCAATGTCATGCAATGCAAGGTGGTATCAAGACCGTCGCATAGCATTTCGTATATACCCCCGTCGAGCTAAGGCTCCAAGACTAAGGGGACCCATGGGGACCTCGCAGGCCATATACCTCAATCACAATATATCAACTAACTTGTCACCCAAGTGCTCGTGGTCAAGGACTCATAATAAGAATCTCGATGTACCAACTACCTTGCCACCCAGGTGCTCGTGGTCAAGGACTCATGATATGAATCTCGATGTACCAACTACCTTGCCACCCAGGTGCTCGTGGTCAAGGACTCATGATATGAATCTCGATGTATCAACTACCTTGCCACCCAGGTGCTCGTGGTCAAGAACTCATGATACGAATCATCATTCATAACTTCCCACAATGTCATGCCATGTAGTATGAGAATGCATACAATCAACGCAATATATATATAAAAGCAAATGAAAGAGTAATTTTTATAACGGTTTAAACTTTGAAATGAAATGATCACGCAATACTTCAACAATCTCTTCTATTAATAGTTCCCATGCTAAAGCATTCATAGGAGTTTTGAGGCTTTTGTTTATAGTGCCATAAAAGTTCTCATGAATCTTTTGTTGGATATTTGCGTAATTAGCTTGTATGTAATATTAGAATAAGATTGTTGATTATTTCTGGAGTATATTACTCCCATTTAGTTTGTCATTGCATGGACTCTGTGTCTGTTTGGCGGAGAATGGGTTTTGTAGGTTTGTGTAAGTATATGGATTAATTAGGTAATACAGAAGAACTACTTGGGGTCATTACAAGTGTTAGGATCGATAGGAACCACGCGTTATGCAGAGGCTAGCAAAGCAACCTCGAAAGATCATGAATATATATATGAAGATAAATGAGAAACACCAAAAAAAGACATAATAATTTAACATCATCTGGTCGACCGATCTACATCCACAAGAGGAGATAAGAAATCCATTATATAAAAGGGAGTACACAACATCAAGAGAAATAATCTCACAAATTTACTTGGAATACAAAGAGGTTCACGTTCACTATTGCCCTCTCTACATAAAACTCTCAAGCTCTCATGGCTACATTCTGAACGCTACAAAGTTAGAAGGAATGACTCTCTATTTATAGAGTCATGAATCTTTTCAAACTAGAAAAAATAATATATGAAGAAATTCTGTAATTCATTACCTAAAAGAAAACCCCCCAATTATGGTAAGAAACTTTGTGAATGCTACAAAGTTAGAAGGAATGAACGTCTATTTATAGAGTGATAAGCCTTTTCCTACTAAAAAAAATGAATTTCCCAAATGTGGTGAAATTCTGTTTTCCTTCCTAAAAGAAAAACTCTAATTATGGTAAGAAACTCAGAAAAACCCCACAACAAGGAGAATGAAAAGGGAGCTATGTAATAGTTTTTTAACAATTTTCAAATTGTTACCTTGTTGAGGTCGTATATTTTATCTATCATTTTGAAGTTGCATAGTATATTTTGAGACTAAATCTTTTGAGTCTAGTTACATGTTCATTAAATTTTGTCTTTTGAAGTCCACCTTCAAGAAATCATGAATTGCTTGGTAGTATTTATGTTTTTTTCTTCAATTAACTAACGTATGCATGGTAACTCTATCCTATAAAGTGGAATAATAGAAACATAGTATTTAGGCATTTCTTAAAGATAAGAAAAAGCAACAGTTTACCTAAATACTACACACTAAAAATGCAGAAGCGCCCTTAAAAGATTCATATATCACACATTTCCTATCATAGTGGCTTGTGCATCCATTATCACTACATGAAATTTCAAAGAAGAAAAATATTTTTGAACAAAATGAACTAGCATAATATTAAACTACTTCAACACTATGATCTGCAGTGACTGACACTTGATTTTTCTCCTTCACCGCCAATTTGTTTATTCTAATTATTAATTATTTATTAATTATGTCTTGCATTTTTCCCTTTTATGTTTTAGAAAACTCATAATTCCTATAGGTGTAGGAAATTCTTATCCTAATAAATTTAGGAAAGGAATCTATTATCCTTCTAGGATTAGGAAAATATAACACCCCACATCTTACATGTACTAGTCCAACACAAATGAAACATGATATGGCGGGGTCAAATTCGCACACATTTTAAAAGTGCGTGAATTTTAGATTAAAGAGGTATATGTACGTCTAACGCTTAAGGTGACCGAGTGTATATAATTTTTAAGTCAAGTTAAGGAGATTGTGACCTTAAATAAAGTGAAATAAGTGAGGTGCTTGTGAGACTTAGGAAGCTAGCAGGTGAGTCACCTACGTGCTTAGCTTAAATAGGCTAGGTAAACGGAAACAAGGACCAACACCGAATTTGTTCAAGTCCGATAAAGAATAAACCCCGAGTTAAAAATATCATTTGGGCCCATGGTTTGACATCATAATAGGACAACATTTTCAGCCCAAGATGAATAGGAAAAAGGGTCAAATTACATTCACAACCCAATTCACAAATAGGGCCCAAATTAAGTGGGTTTAAATGAGAAATATTTGCAACAAAACCCATCCAATTGAAGCCCAATAAGGACCAAGTGAAAAGGCCAAGTTTCTGCATCATAACCTTAATATAGTAAGGCTAAAAATCCAAAAGAAAGTTGGCCAAAAGTGGCCTTATAAAAGGGAGCAAAATCCAGCAACTTTTAGTCATTATCTCAAGGCCAAAAATCAGATTGTCTCAAAGTTTCTCCTTGCTCTTTCTTCACTTTGTAAAGCAGCCAAGGCTCACCTCTAGGGTTCTTGAAGAGAACCTAATCCTTGAGGGCTAAGGTAAGTAAAAATACCTATGGTTTGGTGTAATTTTTCCATGAAAAACATGAAGAGTATGCTGGTTGTACTTGTGGAGGAATTTGGGACAACATGTGTTCTAAAGATTGTTTTCCACTTTTCTTGTTAATTAAGAGGCTTTTCTCTTGTTGGTTGGCTGGATTATGAAGTAATATGTACGTTCTTAACAAGTTTTGGTTCTGTAGTTGTGTAAGAAGGCTGTTGCACCATTTTTACCTTCCGCGAAAATGAGTTCTTATATGATACCTAAATTGCGCCCTTAGTAGGAATTTGTGGACTGAATATTGGGAATGGTTGTCTCATGTTTTCCATCCACTTGGGGGACTATTTTTGTACTATTTTAGGACTGTATTTGTGTGTAAATATGTTGAGGAAAGTTTGGTTTAGGTTGAAACAGATTTGGAATTGTTGACATCGAAATGTAGCGAAAGGATGTAATGTTACGTTGCCTACTTGCGCGTTTGTGTAGAATTGTTGTATGTTGTACTCTATGAGCTGTTGTAACACTGTTATGGGACTGAAACAAGCTGGATAAGACACGTATATGAGAACATGTATTAGAAAATACGATTAGGAGTGGAAATGTTGAAAGAATACTCCTTGGTTGCTAATTCCGAGCTTGCTGCCCGGATATTATTTTTGGATGAAATTGGATTACCAAGATGTGTTTGTCCGCTGGTAATACTAGTTTTATCACCTACTATATTGTAGATAAGTGTTTGGATGAAAAGGATACTACTCCGAGGTAATAACGACATAGTACAACGAGGTATGTAAGGCTACTTGATTTCCTATTACTTGGCATGAAATCTATGTCCGTCATTGGTACCTAGAGGGCACTTACCAACTACGACATAACTAATAATTGTGTCTCCACTTTACCATGTTCATATGTTCCCATACATAGCCATTGTAAAACCTGCATACGTACTTGGATACCAAAGATACATGGGTTCCTTTTTACCAAACAAAGTCCATGTGTTGTTTAACCTCCTATACGGTTCATTAGTTTTGTATCTCTCTTTTCATTGTGGTATTATCTTGTATGGTTGTTTATATGACACATGTCTATATTCCTACAGTTCTAAAGGTTATGACCACCAAAAGAATCATCTAGAAAGTAAATAAAAGATAACTCAAAGTTGCTTATTAATAGGTGGTATCCCAGGGTGGAAGAATCACCTAGCATGGGTTGATCCCATATTACGGGGGGTATCCCAGGGGTGAAAGGAAAGCATAGCATGGGTCGATCCCGTTATTGATTTACCACTGATCAGCTGGTCATTTACATGATATATTGTGCGCACAGATTATACAGTAAAGAATGGTAAAGTAATAAAAACACATAAAGTAAATGATTCCACAGTATGACTAAAGGTGGTCTTTTCCATCCTTACACACCAGTGTGTGATATCATTTGAGTTCTTATTTCATATACAGTATTTCCTGCCTTACATATTCAGTACATTATCTCGTACTGACATCCCTTTTGGGGGACCTGCATTTCATGTTGCAGGTACAGGAGTTACTAGATCTCCCCAGTAAGAGTACATCACTTTCCAACTGCTATTACTAAGCTTCAGGTTGCTTCGGGGCTTGTGTGTTTAGAACTTGTATTGTGTATTGTATAGTTGGTCATGAGGCGGGGCCTGTCCCAACCCATATGGATGTTGCTCCTTACCTAGAGGCTTTGTAGACTATGTAAATTAAAGTGTGGTCAAGTAGCATACCATAGACATCGTGGCTCCAACAACCTAGTCTTATGCATTTACTTTTGGCTTGTTAATATAGCTTACTTTCTTTTGACAACATATTGAATATGGGAACCTCTTAAATGTTCATAACAGGTGCATAGTTATATGTTGGTTCTCCCGAGCCTTGTCGGCAACGGGTGCCAGTCTGCCTTGAAGGGACTTAGGGCGTGACAAAAAACCTTTCTCTTATAGGCATAGGATTAATTAGGATTATATAGGGTATGTAGTTGAGGATTCTAAAGCATTATAAACTTCTTCTTTTTCTTTTATAGTGGAAAACTCTCTCTATCATTGCTGGGAGGAGTAGGCATATCCGAACCTCATTAAATTCTTGTTATGTTTCTTCTCTATTTTCATATTTGTGATTGTGTGTTAGTTAATCCATGATATTTCCACAACAATTGGTAGTAGAGCATGGTTGGGATTTCTAGACATAATGAAGAGTTAATTTGTCTTCATCATCTTCAATAAAGTATGAAATAGAGAAATTGGATGTGGGTTCTAATTTTATGAAAGATTAGAATGAGATCATCATTGGTATTAAAAGGATTATGAATGGTGATTGACGAAAATTTTCCAAAAGAGTTGAAGAATCAGAACAAGTAGAACCAATGGAGAGGGCTTTTAATGTGATATTTATGAACGTTACAGATATCATTCTTTGGGAAATTACTGAATAGAAATTTACAGCAATAACACGAAAGAAGTTAGATGTTCTGACAAACCGCATCTACTTGAAAAAGAAGTTATATGATTTGTGTAAGAATAAAGGTACACTGGTCTAAACTAACCTTGATAAGTTTAATGCAATTATAATGGACTTAAAGAATGTAGATATCAAAATTAGATAGTGAGAATCATGCCTCAATCGTGTTATGTTCTTTATCACCATCATACGATACTTTGTTGATACATTACTAAATGAGAAAGACAATTTCTCAATTAATGATGTTAGCACTGCACTAATATCTAACAAGTTGAAGAAGAGTTTTCCGGATAACAAAAATTGTAGGTGAAGGGCTTGTGAGAAGGGGAAGAACACCACAAAAGGAATTTAATAGAAAAAGATATAATGCCAGATTGATGTCTAGATCAAGGAAGAAGAATTCTATGACTGCGAGGAAAAGGGTTATTACAAAAGAGATTGTCTTAAATCGAAGAAGAAAAATCGAAATCAGAAAGTTGATTACTCAACCAACATTGTTGACACTAGTAATAATTATGATGATAGTGTCTATGCAGGAGAAGTTTGTGTTGTGAGTTTTAATCATACGTACAATTCTTGGGTTCTTGATTTTGGTGCAACTTTTCATGTGAGTCCACACAAAAATTGGTTTGGAACATAAAAACAGACGATAGGGACTGTCTACCCAGGAGATGACACTTTATTAGAGGTAGAGGAGTTTGGTAACATCAAATTGAGAATATTCAATGGCATTGTCAGAAATATTCAGTGTTGCCATGTTCCCCGAATAAAGAATAATTTAATACAAGTTCCCCTCAGAGAATGGAACACCTAAAGTATGTAAAGGCTTGATGGTACTCATGAAAGGCAAGCTTCATTCTAGAATATATAATCTACAAGCCAATATAGTTTAAGGGAAAGCAATTATATCTTTAGGAAAACGTGATCTAAATCAATCTCAATTGTGGCTCTTGTGACTTGGTCATATCAGTGAAAAAGGATTGTCTTTGTTGAACAAGCAGAATTTATTCGATGGTTAATAGAAAGAGCATTGAATATTAGTCTACACTATTTGTTTGGTAAGCAGCAAAGGGTGAAGTTCATCAAGAAGGGAGTACACAAGACCAAAGACAAGTTAGATTATATACTTTCATATTTGTGGGGTCTAAATAGAATTCCCTCACAAAGTGGTGCATGGTACCTTAAGAATAGTATGGGTGTAGATTATGAAAACAAAACATGAGTTATTTTTAACATTTGTTAAATGGATGACAATGGTTGAGAGGCGTACTAAAAGAAAAGTTAAGTATAACGCCCTGTAAAATTACCAAAATACCTCTAAGAAGGTTTTTTGACTATCGAACCTAACGACTCTTCCAGGTTTGGAAGTCGCAGCTCTATTCTCCCAGCGAGGATCCTTTTTAGTCTGTCTTTGTTCATATTTTAGGGAGATCTAGTTTTCTCTTTCTTGTTTTTTGTGTCACGAAGAGCACCATACGAAGAGCGCCGGTCTACTGCTTCTAGCGAATCGATACAACGAGCACCATCCTCCATCATCCTAGCGAAATCGAGTGAAGTTATCAGTGATTGGGAATTCCACAACGTCGATGACTTCTCCGTCTTAAAAATCTTAGATTTGCGTCGTGCACCAAGATTGCAAGATTCCGATGACAAGTTTAAGATTCCAGTGATGTCATCTCAGGCGACAAGTACAGTTAATTTTCTGGTAAGATTACTCTTGTGATATCCTTTATTTTCTCCTCTCTTTCTTCCTGTTCCGGTCAGATTCTATGTTATCTCCTGTTTTGGCATTATTTCATGTCTGTAATTTCGTGTTTTCGATCAGCTTTTCTGTTCTCTCTTGTTTTGGCACTAAGATTCTGAGTTTTGGCTCATTGTTCTGGACTTTCTTGCTGATTTTTGGCTAAGCTGTTGCTTACTGTTTTTCATTTGTTGTTTACAGAGTCTTTTAGGTTGCTCTTTGTTTCATTTGATTGTTCTACATACTAATATACTTTGTTCTATTGTTTTATAGTATTTGAGTTGCTTTGTGTGTGGCCTTTATAGTCCTACCTAGTATAATGGGTATCTTTACTTATTTTTCATATTGTGTTTAGTAAGTAGTGTATCGTCTTTCCCTATGTAGTGTGTTGGGTTGCATAGTTTACTACTCCTTAAATTTAGTAGCGTCAGGATCGAATGATAGACTAGGGTCATGTTGTCGATTGGGAGGAGGGTTGAGGGTAAGGGGCAGGGTGGAGAGAGGGTCACGGGCTGTTGTAAGTTAAGGATAGCGTCCTGGAATATAGGATCATTAACAGGAAAATCCATAAAGCTAGTGAAATGTCTTAAGAGGGGGCATATTCATATAGCATGTGTTCAGGAGACCAGATGGGTAGGTACCAAAGCTCGGGACATAGATACGTTTATGCTGTGGTACTCGGGTGGTTCTAGGGATAGAAAGAGTGTAGGTATCCTAGTAGTCGAGGACCTTAGGGATTATGTGGTTTAGGTTAGGAGGGTTAATGATAGGATGATGCTTATCAGACTCGTGGTTGGTAGGCATGTAGTGAACGTTTTTAGTGCTTATGCGCCACAAGTAGGCCTAGATGAGGAAGTCAAAAGGCTCTTTTGGGAAGATCTGGATGAGGTTGTGCAAAGCATACCAGAGACAGAAAAAATCTTCATGGAGGGCGACATCAATGGGCATATTGGGGCAAACAGTAGCGGGTTTGAGGATGTTCATGTAGGCTTTGGTTTTGGGGAGAGGAATGGAGGGGGGACGTCTCTCTTGATTTTTGCCAAAGCCTTTGAATTAGTTATTGCTAACTTATGTTTCCCGAAGAGGGAAAACCACTTGATTACATTCCGTAGTACAGTAGCTAAGACTGAAATATACTAACTACTTCTACGGAAGGGCGATAGAGGCCTATGTAAGAATTGCAAGGTTATCCGGAGTGAAAATATTTCCACTGAACATAGACTTCTAGTGATGGATTTAGAGATCAAGAGAGAAAAGAAGAAGAAGGATATTTATGCCCAACCGAGGATTACATGGGATGCCTTAATCCTGACCTTTCCCGAGAGATGGAAGATAATTTGAGAGACTTAAAGGCGTGGAGTAGTGGCAAAAATGTGAACAATATGTGGGACACTACTGGTAGTTGCATTAGTAAGGTAACTATCGAGGTACTAGGGGTTTCGAGAGGGGCCTTTTGTGGACGTCAGGGTGACTGGTGGTGGAATGAGGAAGTTCAAGACAAAGTGAAAAATAAGAAGGTTGCTTATACGAAGTGGCTAGAGTGTAGGGATAAAGATGAAGAACGAATGCTTAAGGAGATATATAAGATGGTTAAGACAAAAGCAAAGATAGCGGTGACGAGTGCTAAGACAGCAGCTTTTGAGCGCTTGTATGAGGAGCTAAGTGATAAAGGCGGGGACAAAAGATTGTATAGGCTCGCTCAAGAGAGAGAAAGGAGAGCTCGTGACCTGGACCAAGTGAAGTGCATCAAGGATGAGGAGGGTGTGGTGTTGGTGGATGACACTTCCATTAAAATAAGGTGGAAAGCTTATTTTCATAAACTCTTAAATGAAAAAGGCGATAGAATCATCGAGCTGGGGGAGTTGACACACTCCAAAAGTCATCGTGATTTTAGTTATTTTGGGCGGTTCAGAGCTGAGGATGCTAGAAGGGCTATCAATAGGATGAAGAGAGGGAGGGTAGTTGGAACCGATGAGATTCTAATAGATTTTTGGAATAACATGGTCAAGGATAGCATAGAGTGGTTAACTAGACTATTCAATGCTATTATGATGACTGTCAAGATCCCTGATGAATGGATGAGGAGTACAATAGTTCCATTATACAAGAACAAAGGGGATATTCAGATATGTAACAATTAATGGGATATCAAGTTGTTAAGTCACACTATGAAGGTCTGGGAGAGAGTGGTGGAGATGAGGGTGAGAAAGTTAGTGTTTATTTCGGAAAATTAGTTTGGATTCATGCTGGGCGATCGACTATTGAAGCAATTCACCTTGTTCGGAGATTAGTGGAGAAATATAGGGAAAGAAAGAAGGACCTTATATGGTGTTCATTGATCTCGAGAAGGACTATGACAAATTGCCAAGGGATTTCCTGTGGAGGTGCCTGGAGGTGAAATGTGTCCCAATGGCATATATCAGCGCGATTAAGGACATGTATGACAGAGCTAAAACTCGGGTGTGGGAGGAGACTCAAAATATTTTCCTGTTGAGATGGGACTCCATCAAGGATCTGTGTTGAGCCCTTTCCTGTTTTCCCTAGTGATGGATGAGCTGACGCAATCTATCCAGGAGGAGGTTCCATGGAGTATGCTATTCGCATATGACATAGTATTGATTGATGAGACTCGAACTAAAGTTAATGATAGGTTGGAGGCGTGGAGACACGTCTTGGAGTCTAAAGGATTCAAACTGAGCAGGAACAAACCAGAATACTTGGAGTGCAAATTCAGTGTCGCGAGGGATGAAGCAGATATTGATGTGAGCCTAGCCACTCGACCTATCCCCAAGAGGGAAAACTTTAAGTACCTGGGGTCTATCATCCAGAGTAGTGGCGATATCGACGACGATGTCGAATATCGTATTGGGGTAGCATGGTCAAATAGAGGTTTGCCTCTGGAATATTGTGTGATAAGAAGACACCACCTAAGCTCAAAGGTAAGTTTCATAGAATGGTGGTTAGACCATCTTTTCTGTATGGTGTAGAGTGTTAGCCAATAAAAATGCATATGTTCAGAAGATGCACATCATAGAGAGGAGGATGCTGAGATGGATGTGTGGGCACACAATGAGGGATAAGATTAGGAATGAGACCATTCGGGAGAAGCTAGAGGTGGCCCCGGTGGCTGACAAGATGATGGAAGCGATACTACGATGGTTTGAACATGTGTAGAGAATTGGTACGAATACTCCTGTAAGGAGGTCTGAGAGGTTGGATTTATGAGTCACTAGGAGAATTAGAGGTAGATCGAAGAAGTACTAGGGAGAGGTGATTAGATAGGATATGGCGAGACTTGATCCCACCAAGGACATGACCTTATATAGGAAGGAGTGAAGGTGGCGAATTAGAGTAGAAGGTTAATAGGTTAGCAGGGTTAGGCTGATTTCTAGCCGTGGGGTATTGTAGGGCCAGTAGGTTTTGTCGAGTCGATATATCATGTGGTGTCTTTACCTGTATCATATGTGCTAAATTTATTGTATTTTCATATTATCATGTATTTTTTATTAGTAGTCGTTCTTCCTATGCATTTCTTTTCCTTGCCATTTCATCATATCTAGTATTCTATTTATGGGTTGTTGAGATGAGGGTTCCCAGGAGACAACCTCTCTACTTCTATGAGGTAGTGGTATGGTCTGCATACATTCTACCCTCCCAAGAACCCACTTGTGGGATTCCACTAGGTATGTTGTTGTTGTTGTTGTTGTTGTTTTACCCCTGGAGGAGGACTATGCACATAACACATCTTCAATGCTCATATGGTAAATCCGAGACTGGATTTCTGATCAGCACACAAAATTGAGTGAGAAAATGGTCTTGGTTGATTTTTAGAGTGACCAAATTAAAAGAAAATTTTTTGATCCAAAAACTGAAATAGTGTCGGTGCGCGCCGGAGAAAAATACATTGTACTCGACCAGTCCGTATTGCGGACTAGGTTTTTTCAAAGATGAAAAAATTCTAATTTTTGTTAAGGCCATTCCGGTCAATTTCCAACCCCTCTTAAACTCAATAAATGATCTAATTAGGTCATTTTGACGTAAAAAGGGTCTAAACCCCATTCTAAGTCCTTTTCTAATAATTTAAAAAGACTAGGGCTTGAGGAAAGAGGAGAAGAGCTTAAGATTGAGGAATTCAAGAGGAAATCTTTGAAGTGATTGTTGAGAGCTTCATCCCAGGTATGTAAGGCTAAACTAAAAACATGAAATTTTCCTCTCAAGTGTCCCATAGATGGTCATAGAGGAGTTGAGTGTCCATGAGTCCCCATATATGTTTCTTAAATTTATTCTTGAATATTTTCTCAAAACTTATATCTAATTACATGTATTTCTATACGTTAATGATCATCATAAACTTATTTTCTTGAATTGGATATTTTCATGAGAAATTGCATAACCTTACATGTTAACTTTTGAAAGACTGCATGAATGAGTCCACAGGTTGAGTCTAGAGCCTTAATATGAGATTGTTGATTATGATTGCAATGATGATGAGTTGATAGAGCTTAATAGTCGTATGAGTCTCCATAAATGAACTCTAATGATGGTCTATTTGATTGTTCCCTAACGATTGTTTCAAGCCTTGAGCAATTAATTGAGCTTGATTGATGATAGGGTTAGAGTCCCTATGAGCTTGGTTGGAGTCACTATGAATTTTATTGATGATAGAGTTAGAGTGCTTATGAGTATGATTGATGATAGGGTTAGAGTTCCTATGAGCTTGATTGATGATAGGGTTAGAATCCCTATTAGATACTGATCAATGACGGGGTTAAAGTCCCTATGAGATTTGTTGAGATGGAGGTCTTATGAGCATTGACTCTTAGGAGGAGTATCGAGCACCGAAATGGGTAAGAGTGAGTCCCATTCGATCTCAATAACTACGTCGCCAAGCATAGGAGTGGATTGATTCCGTTAAAGTTGGATAAGTTCCTATTTAGAGGACTAAGTATTCGTTAAAGTTAGATATGTCCCCCTTTTTAAAGTCCCTGAAATAATAGAGGACTCGAGAGACCGGATCCCTTGTGGATCATAGGTGTTCCTTACCTAGCAAGTACGAAACAGCTGTGGCAATACTGACGGGATATTGCACAATCACTGGCTCATAAGTGATAGTTGTCAGATAAGAGAAACTCCTGAAAAGTTCTTACCTTGAGTACTCTGAGTTGAGGTGAGATGAGATGTGATGAGATAAGTTCCTTTGAGATGAGTCTATTTTGGTTGATGAGGTTGGTTGTTTGATGGGTCACTTATCTACTCTTTATTCTTGCTTTAGATAGACATTTAACATTTTGATTATTTACTATTTCTGAGTTGACGTTGTTCCATATTATTCTACTTGTTTCTGTTTCATTTAACTATTTACATACCTTACATTCCACGTACGAATGTCACTCGGTGCTACATCATTTTATGATTCAGATACAGGGATTAGGGATTGTTAATAGTCACTTCGTTGAAGATCTAGGACGTTAAGCTGATTGGTGAGCCTCCCCTATTCCGAAGGATTCACTACCTTTATTTCATCTTGCTTTAGAGTTATACTACACTAGCTTTATTTTGATCGAGGTAGTCATGGGTCTGTCATTGGCACCACTTGATTAGTTATAGAGGATTCATAGATGATAGTCGGGTGTTGATGTTAAGATTGTGAGCTTGTTCTTCCTACTAGCCTTTATTATTAATCTATTATTATTTGATACATTAGATGAGATGAGTCCATTTACTTTCATTTACTTCCACTGATCTATAGTGCTGTTGGATTGAATGGATGTGATGAGGCCAAGTGGTTTGCTTGGGGACTAACAATAGTCTCTAGGTGTCGTCCACGTCTTAGGTACCCTCCTGGGGCATGACAGACTTGCTATCTGAGCATAGAGTTCAAGTGTCCTAGGGAGTCAATGAAGTCGTATCTAGTAGAGTCCTTACTATTGGTTTGAAGAGCTCCAGATCCATAATTTGGAGGCTATGGGACATTTTTGAATTGTTTCACTTCTTTCATCTTCTAAGTCGTCCGATAGAGTTATATCTATGAAAGGTTCTTCTCTAATTCGTGCTTTATGCGCTGTGGCATTGTGATTATGCCTCCCAGAAGAACCATTAGAGGTAGGGGACATCCCCTAGCAAAATGTTAACCCACCTGAGCCTCAAGGACACGAGGAGCCTGCGGACCAAGCTTTCCCCATTGAGAAACCCTCATAAGATGAGGTCTTCAATGTTGAACTACGGCAGGCTATTCAAACTCTAGCCAGGGCTATCACAGTACCTACTGCGAGAGAAGGAGTGGGTGGACAAGATTCCCATGACACGTCTAGAGTTCGGGAATTCTTTAAGATGAATCTGCTTGAGTTCATAGGGTCTGCATCAAGTGAAGATCCTAAGAACTATGTCGAGGAACTTCAGAAGGTATTCCAAGTGATGCATGTGGCTAATGCTGATAGGGTTGAATTGGATTCTTACCAACTGAAAGGTGTGGCTAGACTATGGTTTGTCTAATGGAAGAAAGGTAGAGGAGAGGGTTCTCTATCATTAACTTGGGCAATGTTCGAGGAAGCCCTCTTGGGGCGTTTGTTTCCAAGGGACAAAGAGAGGCCAAGGTAAGAGACTTCCTAAATCTAAAATAAGGCACTATGACTGTGCAGGAGTATTGGTTGAAGTTCATGCAACTATATCGCTATGCTTCGGACATGGTTGCTGGTATGAGGGGAAGAATGGGGATGTATGTTGATGGGTTAAATAGAGGACCCAAGAGAGATGGGAGGGGAGCAATGCTTGTGATTGATATGGACATTGGGCGATTAATGACATTTGTGCAACAAGCTGATGAGGAGAGACAACAAGATAGAGAAGAGTTTAGACATAAGAAATCTAAGACATCTAGCAATTAGGTTGGAAAGAAAGGAAATAGTAACCAATTTCTAGCACCATCATTTGCGAGTGCACCAGCGCCTAGGGGCAGGTATGATCAGAGATCTCAGAATGTCAGAACCTAAGAATCTCAGTCATAAGCTAGTGTGGCTCAAGGTTCACAGGGTAAAGCACCGTGTGGTAAGTGTGTTAAATTGCACTTGGGGAGATGTCGTGAAGGGGATAATGTATGTTATAAATGTCGCCAAGTGGGTCACTAACAAAGAGAGTGTCCAAAGTAGGCTAATCAGGCTTAACCTTCTGCATCAGCCTCGCCAGCTAGAGGGAACCAGAGGGGTGCTACATCAGACGCAAGCAGATCTACAAACCATTTGTATGCCATGGGTAGTCACCAAGATCAGGAGAACTCCCTAGATGTTCTGAAGGGTATGCTGAGTTTTTACTTTTGATTGTTATGTTTTGATGGATCCTAGAGCCACATTGTCATTCATAACTCCTTATGAGGCCAGTAGATTTGATAGAACCCCTGGGAGTCTTCGTGAACCCTTTGATGTTTCTACTCCAATGGGTGAGCCTATTCGAGCTGAGAGAATCTGTATAGCTTATGTAGTGTCCATCCATCATAGGGATACTCTTGTTGATTTTGTTGATTCTGAGATAGTTGATTTTGATTTATTCCTTGGCATGGATTGGCTTCATGCCTATTACTCCTCCGTTGATTGTAGAGCCCGAACCATTAAGTTCCAATTCCTAAGTGAACTGATTCTTAAGTGGAAGGGTAATTCTATTGCACCTGGCGGGAAAATTTATCTCATATCTTAGAGCCAGAAAGTTGATTTCCAAAGGTTGTATCTGTAGCCTTGTGCGAGTTAAATCTTATGATGTTGAGTCTCGTACTATTGAGTCAGTCCTGATTTTGAGTGAGTTTCCTAAGGATCTTCACGGAGTCCCTCCTTGCAGGGATATTGACTTTGAGATTGATATTCTTCCCAATACCTGGCCTATCTTAATTACACCTTATAGGATGGCCCCCACTAAGTTGAAAGAATAACTGAAAGATCTGTTAGAGAAGGACTTTATAACGCCAAGTGTTTATCCTTGGGGTGCCCCTGTCCTATTCGTGCAAAATAAAGATGGATCCTCAGAATGTGTATCGACTATAGGCAACTGAAATAGATCTTTCCAAAGCCATCTACAATAATGGATCCTCTGTATCCATAAAAAATTCAATAATGGAAACCCTTTTAGGCTTTGGGTACATTATGTCCTCCTGATTCGTCTCAAGCCTCAGGTCATCCTAACCCTCCCCCTCAACTCTGATTATCTTCGATAGCAGCGGTAGTAGTAGGAGTTGTAGAATCAAGGGCTAGCTACTCATCGGTGGTGGAATTAGGGATGAGCTAGTGGGTGCCTTAGGTCCCCAATCTAGTGGTATCTCCATAGATCAAAGCTCATATATCTTAACTTAGAGCTTCTCTTTATCACCTCAGATACTAGTGATGTCCTCAAAAGATGTAAGAGCCAGCCTCTTCTCCAAATCCTTGACCCTACAAATGAGAAGATCGAACTTGTGACTATAATCTCCAAAAATTCCCTGATGAGATGTCAACTGCAGATGAATAGGAGCTAAGGCTACTACTATAGCCTTTTACATCCGTAGAGAATGTAGACTCAAGTTGAGAGTCCTTGGTGTCAGCAGATCGAGCTAATGACCTATCTAATAGGTCATATTCTATGTAACTCGCATCCTTGAGGTAGAAGCTAATGTGGAAGGAGGAGCGATGGAAGAAGATGTTGTGATAGAAGGATTGGGGAGGAGTTGTGTCTAGAGTCGTGGTGGATAGAGTCTTTATATCGGTAGTAGTATCCTCATCCAAGGTAGTCATATCGATTACCGTAGTCATGTCAACTATTGGTGGCCTCCTCTGGGCCTCCACATCCTTCAAATATCCCGCCTCTATTCGGTGGATATCACTGGCTGCATGGGGAGGGAGCACCCGAAAATCCCTCATCTCATCAAAGGGGACCCTTTCTTTCTAGTATTAGCTCCAAGATGAGGATCAGGAATGATAGTGAAGTGTGTTTCTGCCAAGCCGTCATGCAAATCTTTGAAACTATGATCTCTCCCAATTCCGATTGGGTTCGATCAATAGTGTAGCCAATTAGTGAAGCCTCTACTAGTTTGATGATATTCTCATTCTGTAAAGGCATGGGAGTGCTGAAGATGAACCAGCACCAATTGCAGGCTGGGATATGGATGTCCTTCTTCTCAATGGTCACCGTTTATACAATCCATATATGTGTGACATCCGATAGCAGTGGGGCCAACCAACTTCTCAGGTTATCCAAATGGCTAGCCTATCTCTGATGTAGTGTTGAACGATCATCAGTAGGGCATCCAAGTAAATCGTTAATCTCAGTTAGCCTGCATTTTACTTTGACCCCATACAACTTTACATCAACTAGAGGTTTAGGTCTCATCCCTATCCAAGTTTGGGGAGCTGCTTAGTGTAAGCCGTATAGAACTCGTATATGTAGATAGGTACATATAGTGGCCGAAGATGAGAGAAATTATGGGAATTATGGAAATTTATCATGTCCCAAATGTCAGGATATCGAACAATCACACCATCATTGGAGAGTCGATTCTCCTCCAAAATGTTATGTTGGACAGGCGTCCGTAATCTATTCATGGAGCGAGGAGCAATAATATTGTCACGACCTGGGGTCGGGGCCTAGATGTGACACGGCGAATGGGGACCTGAAAGCCCCCAAACAAGCCTCAAAATTCAGAATTTAAAGACAAGTGTCAAAAGGGAAATTCTAAATCCAAGGGAAAGCATATTTTATAGATAGATAAAAATGACAACGTCTTTACAAACACCCAACACATGCCTCTAAGTAAAGGACGAGGTTTAGGACAAGTTCCGAGCTCACCCTCAGCAAAATAAATGTACATAAGGAACACAAGGAGTAAAGCTTGCTCTCGGAAGACGGGGCTCACCACAAAATAGCTTCAAGGGGGACTATTCGACCTGCGGATGATACTCAAACTGCTCGGTCCCTACATGGTAAAATCATGCAGGCATAGAGTATGCGTTAGTACATTTGAATGTACTAAGTATGCGGGTACGCAATGCACGTGACTAACCGAACCAGCATAACCATGTTAGATGGCAAGGGCACATAATATACAAGAACATATAAGCAATAGGATTTAATATACAAGATGTCATGAGATGCGTGATGCGTGCAATGCGATTATGTTCCTATATATATATATATAACGGGGATGGACTATAACCGACAAACTAAATCCATACGAGCTATTACATGAATTGGACCGATTGGGACCTCCCACCGGTAGGGGGAAGATTACTTGCCAAGGGTAATCTACATCACAACTTACGGGACCCTCATTTCAGTAGATGGTCACCTTCCATACGGGACCCCCATTACGGAAGGATTTACAAGAATCATATCAAGACATGACGTATCATAAACAAGTAGACGAATAATATATGTCCCTATGCTGGCACATAGTTCAAGGAAAAAGGGAAGGACCCCTAATCCATCAGTGCTAAGTCTTCCACATCCCACAAGAATACTCATATACGTATATGTATGCTTTCAAAAGAGTCAAGTGCAAGTTTCAAAACGTTCAAGGCATATTTAGGCTCAACGCCCAATTTCAAGATCATATGCAAGATACCAATGCAAGGAATAGCTTATCTACAAGTACAAGATGGTGCAAGCACCCAAGATGCTCCAAGAGCCATAATTATAGACATACCGGTGATCACCTTCTTGTCATATCCCATGTCTTACCAAAAAATCATATCACAAGTCCATATTACCAAGGTTTCCATGCACCAATTCATGAATGTAATGCAAATGCAAGTATGTAGCGATGGCATGGGTAATGTAGAGCATATTCAAACATAGCGATATAAGGTGAGAACTAGAAAACCCATAATAAAAATTGGTACAAAAAAGTAGTATTATCACCCATGCATAAAACATCTTTAAAGGGACATGCATGTTTAAATTTCATAATCCAAGTAGTTCATTCTAATAATTCTTAACATAACTCACAATTCGGAAGGTTAATAGCACATGCATTGTTCAAGATATCAAGATAAACTAGTAAAAAATCTCACATTTTAAGTAGATAAGTGTATATAATAGTTTGAGAAGACTTGGGTCTTCTTGGTTGAAAGGAACCAAGAATCAAACCCCACATACCTGATTTGGAGACAACCTTGAGGTGAAATGCACTTCAAATTATGAGTCCTAGCTTGAATGATCCTAGAGAGATGTGGGAGAGTCTTAAAGAAGTGAATTTTAGAGAGAGAGAGTGAGAGTAAAAATGGCTGAAAATGGTGAAGTCTCACTTATATAGGGAGCTTAGGAAGGGTGGGAAATGACAAAATTTTCGTTGGAACAAGCCAATATTTCAAATATGCCATTAATGAAATGAACCACGAATTGATCCGTCTGAGGCATACGGTCCAGTATACGGCCTGTGTAGTGTCACACGGACCGTTTACTGTACCGTGGTCCCAGACTTAAATTTTTCAAAGGCAAGATTTTCCGGACTAAGTATCACAACACGGACCAGTAAATGGACCACCTGGGGTCACACGGACCATGACCCCGCCCGTATATAGGTAATTCCCCACACCAAGGTTGGACGTAGGGCCACACGGACCGTCTAAAGTCACACGGGCCGTGACTTGGTCTATGTGGGGGTGGCCCTTAGCATTTCACCATACGGGAGGCCACACGGACCGTGTAGCCTTACACGGACTATGGGGAGGCCCTTCTACCCTCAACTCTCCCAGACGTCACTCTACGAGGGCTCATACGGGCCATGTAGGCCCTCCGTGAGGTGATGCCTGGCAAAATTTCTCGGCAGGTTTCGTGGGTCTTAAAGTGACGTCAAGGGTCTAAGGCCTTTCATCATCTGCCCCTTGGGATCATTCGTCCCCGAATGTGCAAGAACAAGGCTTGAAAAGTTAAAGTTAAGGCAAGATACATCCGACACAAGACACAATGCACGACTCAACTCAATTAACAAGGTTTGTACCAAAGCTTTTGATGCCATAAGTCAAATTACAGTTCAAGACCCGAATTCATATCAAAATTGCATACACCTCATTTGTAAAGAAAGGAAAGTTCTTTAGTGTGCACATATGCATGTCATGTCATGAGACTCAAGAGGGAAAGAAAATGACACAATTGATAAGGAAAGTTCCTAGTACTTTAGGCTTGAGTAGATTGGAAAAGATGGGGGTATTGTTTCATCATGTCCAGCTCCGCCTCCCAAATAGCACTCTCCATTAGTTGATTTCTCCAAAATACCTTTACCGAAGCCACATCCTTTTTGCAAAGTCGCTTTACTTGCCTATCAAAGATTGCCACCGGCACCTCCTCTTAAGTCAAGTTTCCCTTAACCTCCATTCCCTCCAAGGGCACAATGGAGCTAGGATCACCAACAAACTTTCTCAACATAGATACATGAAAGACCGAATGGATGGAACCCAAATCCGGGGGTAACTCCAACTTGTAAGCCACATCTCCAATCCCCTCAATAATTTAATAAGGGCTAATATACCGGGGGCTCAACTTGCCTTTCTTGACGAAACGCATGACGCCCTTCATAGGAGCGACTTTCACATAAACCCAATCCCTGACATGAAATTCGAGGTCCCTTCTTCTACTATCCACGTAGGACTTTTGGCAACTTTGGGCCGCTTTCAACCTCTCCCTAATCACTTTTACCTTCTCCATAGCATCCAACACCAAATCCGGGCCAACCAAGGCCATTTCGCCCACTTCAAACCACCCCACCGGGGATCTACACCTTCTCCCATACAAGGCTTCAAACGGCGCCATGCCAATGCTAGCATGGAAGCTATTATTATAAGCAAACTCGATGAGCGAATGATGATCATCCCATTTCCCCTTAAACTCCAACACACACATGCTCTCAACATATCTTTCAAGGTTTGAATAGTCTGCTCCGCTTGGCTATCGGTTTGAGGATAGAAAGCGGAACGCAACTTAATTTTTAGTCCCAAGGCCCTTCATAAAAGACTTCCAAAAGTGGGAAGTGAATTGTGTACCACGATCCGACATGATAGATCTAGGTACGCCGTGCAACCTCACAAACTCTTGAATATACAACCTTGCGTAGTCCTCGGCACTTAAGGTGGTCATTACTGGTAGCAAATGAGCCGATTTCGTCATTCGATCCACAATAACCCAAATGGAGTCAAATTGCCTACAGGTCCGAGGCAATCCCACCACAAAGTCCATATTTACGTCCTCTCACTTCCACGTGGGAATTTCAATGTCTTGGGCTAAACCACCAGGCCATTGGTGTTCAACCTTTACCTGCTGACAACTCGGGCATTCAAACACGAACTTGGCAATATCCCTCTTCATACCATGCCACCAATAAACCTGTCTAAGATTCCGGTATCTTGGTAGACCCTAGGTGAATAGATAGTGAGAGTTGTGAGCCTCACTTATAATCACCTTTCTAAGGTCATCCACATCAGGAACACGAAGCCGATCTTGATATCAGCATACACCATCTCCCCCTTGGGAGAAAGCCTCAATCTCTTTTGCAGCGACCGACTTCTTCAACTCACACAACGATGGATCTAGATCTTGCTTAGCCTTTACCTCATTCACCACAGAAGATTCTGACCCATTCTGAACCCAAATACCACCCTTGCTAGGATCAGTCAACCTGACACACAACCTAGCCAACCGGTGAATATCCCTTGCCAACTCCCTTTTCTCATTTTCAACATGCGCCACACTCCCCATAGACAACCTGCTAAGATCGTTGGTTACGACATTGGCCTTGCCCGGATGATACAACACACTCATGTCGTAATCTTTTAGAAACTCCAACCACCTCCTTTGCTTGAGATTAAGATCCCTCTGGGCAAAAACATATTGTAAACTTTTGTGATCGGTAAATACATCAACATGCACCCCGTACAAATAATGCCTCCAAATTTTCAAAGGAAAAACCATCGCTGCCAATTCAAGGTCGTGAGTGGGATAGTTTCGTTCATGCACCTTCAACTGTCTTGATGCATACGCTATCACCTTACAATTCTACATAAGCATACAACCCAATTCAATTCGCAAGGCATCAAAATATACTATGAACCCTTCTGAACCAGTCGACAAGGTCAAGACGGGAGTTGATGTAAGCCGATCTTTCAAGGTTTGAAAACCCCTCTCGCATTCATCCGACCATATAAATTTAGCCTTCTTTTGAGTCAACTTGGTCAATGGCGAGGTAATAGACGAGAAGCCCTCCACGAACCTTCTGTAGTACCCGGCCAACCCGAGAAAACTGCGGATATCTGAAGGAGTAAACGGTCTAGGCCAATTTTTCACAGCCTCTGTTTTCCTTGGATCCACCATGATACCATCCTCGGACACCACATGCCCGAGGAAAACCACTTCGCCCAACCAGAACTCACACTTGCTAAATTTGGCATACAATTTCTTTTCCCGTAGAGTTTGGAGGGCTATCCTCAAATGATTCCCGTGCTCTTGTTCACTTCGGAAGTAAATGAGGATACCGTCAATAAATAGGCTTAAACACTCTGTTCATCAAGTCTATAAATGTGGTCGGAGCGTTAGCTAGACCAAACGACATTACAATAAATTCGAAATGCCCATACCTTGTCCGAAAAACTGATTTGGGTATATCACACTCTCTAACCTTCAACTGATGGTATCCGAATCGGAGATCAATTTTTGAGAAGTGAGTGGCACCTTGTAGCTGGTCAAACAAATCATCAATCCTCGGCAACGGGTACTTATTCTTAATGGTCACCTTATTCAGCTGCCTATAATCAATACACATACGGAGAGACCCGTCCTTCTTCCTTACAAACAACACAGGAGCACCCCACGGGGATGCACTGGGCTGAATGAAACCCTTCTCTAATAGGTCCTTCAATTGCTTCTTTAACTCTTTTAATTCTGCAGGGGCCATCCGGTACGGAGGAATAGAAATAGGCTGAGTATCTAGAAGAAGATCTATGTTGAAGTCTATCTCTCTATATGGAGGAATGCCCGGTAAGTCTTCGGGGAACACATCCGAAAATTCATTCACTAGAGGGACTGACTCGAGAGTAGGCACCTCAGAATCTACATCCCTGAGCCTCACCATATGGTAGATGTATCCCTTAGAAATCATTTCTCCGCACCTTGAGGTAGGAATAAACCTACCTTTAACAGAGTAATCACTACCCTTCCATTCAAGAACTGGCTCACCGGGAGGTTGGAACTAGACTTTCCGGGTTCTACAATCTATGGTAGCATAAGACGCATGCATCCAATCCATTCCAAGAATCACATCAAAATCAAACATTTCAAGTTCCACAAGATCACATGGAAAGATTTTATACAACACAGCAAGAGGGCACCCGTGATAGGCTCTATGAGCAATAATAGATTCACCTACGGGGGTGTAGACTGAGAAAGGCTCTCTTAAAATCTGGGGTTTCAAACCGAACTTAACAGCCAATAGCGGAGTCACAAAGGACAAGTTTGCACCTGGGTAAAGCAAAACATAAGCATCAAAATCAAAAACTTTTAACATACCCGTAACAACATCTGGAGCCTCCTCGAAATCCTTGCGAGCATGGAGTGCATAGAACCTGTTGTTTCTCGGGGCAACACTTGGAGGACCTCTCCGTTAACCCTGCCCGCCTTGGGCTACCTGACCTCGGCCTCCGCGCGCATTCCTCGAGCAATCAACAACCTTATAGTCTTTACTTCCACATCCGAAGCAAAGCCCCATATCCCTTTGGTAGGCACCTGTGTGGGGCTTCCCACACTTGTCACACAACATATATCCGGGTCTGCTACCCATCGGTACCCCAGGAGGAGGTGCCCGATTATTAGCCACCCGAGTTCCCGAACCTTGGCCCTGCTGGAAGCAACCAAACCCAACATTCCTAGCACTGAAAAACCTACCATCAAAGCGCGCTCTCTTGGGATCGTGTGCCCTCTTCTCCTTGAGTTTCTCCCCCTCAATTTGCTCAGGATACACCATGAGTCTTGCAATATCCACGTCCCCAATCAGCATAGCAGTTCGACATTCTTTCACCAGCAAGTCAGAAATACCTGAAACAAATTTGTGCATCCTTGCATAGGGGTCGGCCACCAGGGACGGAGCATATTTGGAAAGCTTGGTAAACTTGAGGGCATAATCCCTCACACTCATACTCCCCTGCTTGAGATTAATAAACTCAGTCATCTTGGCCTCCCTCAGCTCAAGTGGGAAAAAGCAGTCAAGGAAGGCAGATTTGAACTCCCCCATTTAACATCACCATCACAAACCCGTTCCATAGTCCACTGCGTATACCATACCTGAGCTACATCTTTCAACTGGTAAGCAGCCAACCCAGCTTTTTCCTTAGAAGAGACGCCTATAATTTTCAGTATTTTTTAGAGTTCATCAATGAACTCCTGAGCATCTTCATCAACCCTTGACCCGTAGAACTCCGGAGGATTCATCTGGGTGAAATCCCTTACAATGAAAGCGAGTGTAGGATCTCGTGGCAAATTGGCTTGCCTTGCCTTAGCAGTCACCACCTGTGCAAGCATGGCAAAAGCAGTACGGAATTCACCACTTGAAATAGGCTCCTCCATAGGATCATGAGGGGCCTGATCTTCGACAGTCAGAGCCGGCCTAGGTAGTGGAGGTCTTCCTTGAGGCATTTACTGAAAAGAGATTAACGATACCAATAAGTAAAGAGATTCATAAACTAACCATAGCATGATACAAGATACAAAGAAGTGAGGAATTTCCTAAGACGTCTTTGTAGCCTCCCACTAATAGGTATGGTGCACTTCACACCCATGAATAGGACTCTACTCAACGCGGCACGTTGGGCTCCGAGGACTATTAAAAGCTATGGCTCTAATACTACCTTTTGTCATAATCCGGAGTCGGGGCCTAGATGTGACACGGCGAATGGGGACCCGAAAGCCCCCAAACAAGCCTCCAAATTCAGAATTTAAAGACAAGTGTCAAAAGGGAAATTCTAAATCCAAATGAAAAGCATATTTTATAGATAGATCAAGATGATGACGTCTTTACAAACGCCCAACACATGCCTCTAAGTAAGGGACGCGGGCCAGGACAAGTTTCGGGCTCACCCCCAGCAAAATAAATGTAAATAAGGAACACAAGGAGTAAAGATTGCCCTCGGAATACGGGGCTCACCATAAAATAGCTTCAAGGGGGACTATTCGACCTACGAATGATACTCAAACTGCTCGACCCCTGCATGGTAAAATCATGCAGGCATAGAGTATGTGTTAGTACGTTTGAATGTACTGAGTATACGGGTATACAATGCACGTGACTTACCAAACCTGCATAACCATGTTAGATGGCAAGGGCACATAATATACAAGAACATATAAGCAATAGGATTTAATATACAAGATGCCATGGGATGTGTGATGCGTGTAATGCGATAATGCTCTTATATATATATATATATATAACGGGGATGGACTATAACCGACAAACCAAATCCATGCGAGCTATTATATGAATTGGACCGATTGGGACCTCCCACCGGTAGGGAGAAGAATACTTGCCAAGGGTAATCTACATCACACATTACGTGACCCCCATTTTGGTGGATGGTCATCTTCCTTACGGGACCCCTATTTCGGAAGAATTTACAAGAATCGTATCAAGACATGACATATCATAAACAAGTAGACGAATAATATTTATCACTATGCTGGCACATAGTTCAAGGAAAAAGAGGATCGGAGGACCCCAAATCCATCGTTGCTAAGTCTTACACAACCCACAAGATTACTCATATACGTATACGTATGCTTTTAAGAGAGTCAAGTCCAAGTTTCAAAACGTTCAAGGCATTTTTAGGCTCAAGCCAAATTTTAAGATCATATGAAAGGTACCAATGCAAGGAATAACTCTTCTACAAGTACAAAATGGTGCAAGCACCCAAGATGCTCCAAGAGCCGTAATCATAGACATACCGGTGATCACCTTCTTTTCATATCCCATATCTTACCAAAAGATCATATCACAAGTCCATATTACCAAGATTTCCATGCACCAATTCATGAATGTAATGAAAATGCAAGTATGTAGGGATGGCATGGGTAATGTAGAGCATATTCAAACATAGCAATATAAGGTAAAAACTAGAAAACCCATAATAAAAATTAGAAGAAAAAGTAGTATTATCACCAATGCATAAAACATCTTTAATGGGACTTGCATGTTCAAATTTCATAATCCAAGTAGTTCATTCTAATAATTATTAAACTAATTCACAATTCGGAAGGTTAAATAGCACATGCATTGTTCAAGATATCAAGACAAAGTAGTAAAAAATCTCACATTTTAAGTAGATAAGTGTATATAATAGTTTGAGAAGACTTGGGTCTTTTTGATTAAAAGGAACCAAGAATCAAACCCCACGTACCTGATTTGGAGACAACTTTGAGGTAAAATGCACTTCAAATTGTGAGTCCTAGCTTGAATGATCCTAGAGAGATATGGGAGAGTTTTGAAGGAGTGAATTTTAGAGAGAGAGTGAGAGTTAAAAATGGCTGAAAATGGTGAAGTCTCACCTATATGGGGAGCTTAGGAATGGTGGGAAATGACAATTTTCGTTGAAACAAGCCAATATTCCAAAAATGCCATTAATGAAACAAACCAGGAATTGATCCGTCTGAGGCATACAGTCCAGTATACGGTCCGTGTAGTGCCTTTTGTCACGACCTGGAGTCGGGGCCTAGATGTGACACGGTGAATGGAGACTCGAAAGCCCCCAAAAAAGCCTCAAAATTCAAAATTTAAAGACAACTGTCAAAAGGGAAATTCTAAATCCAAAGGAAAAACATATTTTATAGATAGATCAAAATGACGACGTCTATACAAACAGCCAACACATGCCTCTAAGTAAGGGACGGGGGCCACGACAAGTTCTGGGCTCACCCTCAGCAAAATAAATGTACATAAGGAACACAAGGTGTAAAGCTTGCCCTCGGAAGATGGGGCTCACCACGAAATAGCTTTAAGGGGGACTATTAGACTTGCGGATGATACTCAAATTGCTCAGTCCCTGCATGGTAAAATCATGCAGGCATAGAGTATGCGTTAGTACGTTTGAATGAAATAAGTATTCGGGTATGCAATGCACGTGACTTACCGAACTTGCATAACCATGTTAGATGGCAAGGCCACATAATATACAAGAACATATAAGCAATAGGATTTAATATACAACATGCCATGGGATGCGTGATGCGTGCAATGCGATAATGTTCATATATATATATATATATATATATATATATATATATATATATATATATATATATATATATATATATATATATATATATATATATATATATATATATATATATATATATATATAACGGGGATGGACTATAACCAACAAACCAAATTCATGCGGCTATTACAGGAATTGGACCGATTGGAACCTCCCACTAGTAGGAAGAAGATTACTTGCCAAGAATAATCTACATCGCACCTTACGGGACCCCCATTTCAGTGTATGGTCACCTTCCTTACGGGACCTCCATTTCAGAAGGATTTACAACAATCATATCAAGACATGACGTATCATAAACAAGTAGATGAATAATATTCGTCCCTATGTTGGCACATAGTTCAAGGAAAAAGGGGAGGACCCCTAATCCATCGGTGCTAAGTCTTACACATCCCACAAGAATACTCATATACGGGCCGTGTAGGCCTTCCGTGAGGTGATGCCTGGCAAATTTCTGGGCAGATTTCGTGGGCCTTAAAGTAACGTCAAGGATCCGGGGCCTTTTAAATATGTGAGCCCCTCAAAATTACTCTGGCAAGAGGGTCGTGCTCATGTTTGGATTGAGCCTTAGATTAGGCCTGTCCAGTGGGCTATGTAGAAGGTGGAGTTGTGGAAGGTTGTGCCTGGGAAAATCATTTTTCACCCGAGTAAGACTACCTAACTTCGTGGATCAATGAGACATCATCAGAATTGGAGTCTGACTAGGTTGTGGAAGGTTCTGTGGCTACCATCTTTCCCTGATCTGTACCCTCTGTCTTGACATATTTGGGTGGATGTGATGGCCTCTGACTAGGTTCCCAAATAGACATCAGGGGTAGTGAATGATTGGTGGCTCATCCTCGTCCACCATTTTACTTTTTCAAATCAGTTGTTTATGTTGTGCCATGCTTGCATTAAACATTGAAAACTATATTAGACACAAGAGAATCAAAATAAAATACTAAAATCACATTTGAAATTGTAGGCTTCTAGTGCTCACTGATAGTTTGCGAGTCACAAAGTACTTTTGGCGAGCTTAGATGTGCTCGCAAAATGGTTCTAGAAAAACAAGGGGACAACTATGGGTAGTGGAGTTATGTTTGGCGAGTCATTAAAACAACTCAGTGAGACACCAGTATCTTGCATAAAGTCCCCTTTGGAATCATTTGGGGTCCATAAAAAGGGTGAGCTCATCGCCCTGAAATGTGATTTGCCGATAAAATTGGCGAACTCGATGGAGTTCACCAAACCGACCCTTGAAAACAAAACTTCACCAACACATTCTAAACCTGATTTTTGCTCTATGAGCAGCCAAACTTATTTTAAAAATACCATTATGAACATGTAAGTACCATATCTACTACACCAAGCTTTCCAATTACTCGGTCTGCATTGGGAAACAAGGTGTGGGCCGATAGCAAAAACCCTGAAGAAAATTGTCACTCACCTATTATCAAGCAAGCTTGTCAATCACAGACATTGGGTTACTCAGACTTCACCCACAAAAGTTCAATAACCATCCCAAACATCAAGTTTAAACCATTTCAGTCATATGGGGCCTCCTAATACAATGATTTCAGCCCATTTTTCAACTAATTGAACATTTATGAACAATACCCATAGCATAAATTTCACACAAGCTATCAAAAATCAATAAAACCCAAAAGTCATGAAAAGTAGGGCACCTATTCGAAGTCAATTCAAGAACACAAGCACAAATATAGCATCATAGGCTAAAAAACAAGCAAGAACAAGTACCTACAAGACATTCACTACTAGTTGCATAGAACACAAATGAATAATAGCTTGAAAGTTGAAAAACTAGAGGACCTACCTATCAATAAAGCTTTAGAACAAGGAGATGATATGCAATTGATGGGGACACACTAAAAAACACTCTAAAAACTTAAAAATCAATGTAAGAAAAGTGAAGGGGTGTATGGGGTAGCAAATGAAACTAGATAGAGAAGTGGAATTTCTTAAAAGGTTGAATAATAAATACTTTTAAAAAGACCCTTTAGTTTGAGCCAAGGATTATTACACGAGGTACTTAACATTACCAAATGATTTGGTGAGTCGCAAATAGACCTCCATCACGTAACTTCACTTCTTTTCTTTCTTTTACATACTCAACATCCAACACCTATAAATAATAAAACAACATAAAAATACTAAATATCAGATATTATTGGCTTTCCTCCCAAGAAGCGCCTTAGTTAAATGTCGTCGTACGATGTAGCCAAGCATCAATAAAACATCCATATTAGCATGGTCGTTCTTCAAATTTGCAATGTTATTGCTTGGGAGACCTCCTTGTGGTCTTTGATTCAACAGAGAAGAGATTTGACTCATTTGAGACTCGAGTTATTTAATAGCAGCTGAATTTGATGTGACCACTTGGTTCATTGTTGAGAAGTCACCCTTCATCTCTTTGTGTACCTTGTCACAACCTTCCACCTTATTCAAAATTGAGCCAACATGTCCTTAGTTTGATAGTTTTCTAAATCAACTCTAGGCTCTACAACTTTTGGACGCTTGTGTGGAGGTTCATAGCGCTCTCTTTCAGCCTCCTGCTCCCTCCAATTCAAAGTATTATCTCTCCATGCACCACTTTAATTCCAACCTTGTTTAGCATTTTACCTTTGAAAATTTGGGCGATAAGCACCCATTTGATATAAAAGCTTAATATCTTTGTCATAAACCATAGAATCTTAGGGTAAGTTTGCACTTGTTACAATAGCGTTAATTGCTTTAGCAACCCTTGTGACATGCTTTATCAAGAGATCAAGCTACATCATCTTTTTTCATATTCTCATCTCATTCTTGGTTCTTTTTTGTTTTCTCTTTTGCCAACCCCAAGGTGAGAGGGAGTAACCATATCATCCCATATATATCAAGCTCTATGAATTCGTTTCATTTCATCCAACAACTTAGTTGCTCTAGCAATTGTTTATTTCATAAAACCACCACAAACTAAATTATCAGCAACAATCTTGTTAACCACATCAAGACTTCGATAGAAATATTGGAGAAAAGATGGCCAGGAACTTCATGGTTTGGGCATTGCAATAAGAGTTTTTCAAAATGAATCCAAGTCCCATGAATCAATTCTCCCTCCACTCTTTTAAAGTTTTGGATGCTATTCTTTCACTTTAGAATCCTCGATGGGGAAATAATCTCTCGATAAAAGCATCTTTAAGCTTATCTCAAAAAGTAATTCATTCGACCAGAAGTTGAGCCAACCATTTTGAAGCTTTGCCACTCAACGAGAATGGAAACAACCGAAGATGGATGGACTCTTGAGACACATTCTTGAATATGAACGTGTTGCACAAATACAAGATGTTCCTTATGTGGTCATGAGGGTCCACGTTCGATTGACCGCCATGGAAACCTTTTCTTTAGAACAAATACAACATGGTGGCGAAATGAAATACTGTATTTCCTTCCGCTGGTAGCAAGCGTATTGCACTAACATTGCTCATCCTATTTATTTTAGCCTCGTTGACATTTGTGACATCATCAAGGTTAGCAATTTCATTATGCTGCTATATTTGAACCAACCACACTTCCAACTATGCTCATGTCTTTACCTAGTAATTAGCAAAAACAATAGGAAAATGGTAAACAAACTCAAACTACTAAAAACTAAATCACGAAAGCACTTCTTCAAAGAAATCTAACGCCATTTCCCCAGCAATGATGCTACATTTTATCTCATGCGTCAATACACTTTTCATAAGTTTAAGTGTAGGTGGTCATCAAAAGTATTATTACCCAACTAGTGAGAGTCGGGGTTGAATCCACAAAGAAATGATTAGGTTAGAGACCAAACTAAGAAGTAACATGGTGTTTTAATCTTTTGTAGTATGAACAATCAGCACATAAAAACAAACAACAGTCTGAAGGTAAATTTTAGGGGAAATTATCACTAAAACAAAGTAGTAAAAGCAAAGATCAAGAGAGTTTAAGTACTTTCTAAGGAAGATAAATAAAGACACAAGCAGTAATTAGCATGGGTATTTGAAATTACTCAAAGGATTATGAATTTACATTGGAAGGTGAGGAGGTATGACATCTTATAAAGGTTCTCTCAAACACGATCAACTCTCCGTAATAACTTTCTCAAGTTATTGATATCACCCAAGATACACCTCTTTTTTAAGGCTAAAGTGGTCATGGTCAAGATATAGAACCTAACCAAGGTTAAGGTCGAACACAAGGGAATATTGTAGAATTAGAAGAATTCAATATTGCAATTTGCGTTTATCAACAAACTTATCTCCCCAAAAGGGAGGGGAAGTTTGATAATACCTAATGAAAGTAATGCTAAACTAAACAAGTGTTTAACAAATATGCATAGAAACTAGGGTATTGTGTTCCTTATGATTCCATAACTTAGTATCACTGGATAACTGAATTCCTTTCTAGTATGTAGCACACTGGATAACTGAATTCCTTTCTAGTATGTAGCATACAGAACTGTAAGTTATGTTCACCAAACCCCTGGGCCTAAGTGAGAGGCGAATTTCACTATCTGACTTGGTCCATCCCCAAAGTGTGACATTAGTACACATTACCTATTGTTCCAGTACAACCTCTCCTAGGCCTAGTTCAGTTGATTAGATGAGAAACATCGATCGAATCCTATTAATTAATCTTTTTTCCCATTCATTACTACCTTGGTCTAGTCAGTAACACTAAGTGGGTTCTAATGTCGGACACCATTAGAAAAAATTAAAAATGAAGAGGATTAATTAATACAAACATGCACACTTTTATAGAATTACGAATTATTCGGTTTTACCTTGTTAGTTCTTCATAATTCTCACAATCCTAGTTGTGGATTTAGCTACTCATGGTTTCTTTAAATGAAAGACCCATGAATTTGAATAACATGATAGAGTACTTACACAATTGAATTAAGCATAAGAAAATCCAAAGCTTCAATGAGAATCAGAGGATTGTAATTAGAAGATGAAATTAAAGTGTACAAGTGCTTCTAATACTCTCCAATGTTTTTCTCTATTGTATCTTGCTATTGTCATGCTCACTTCTCAAGAAAAATAACCTAAAAATCTATTTATGATGTTCGAAGTACAAATCTAAAAGAAAATAGGATAATTGGGTCGGTAGGCTTCACGAAGTGTTCTACAAGTTGTAAAGTGGTTTACAGCTCGTAGTCGGGCATTCGTACTTTGTTTCTTCAATTCTGGACTTGACTTCTATGAAACCCCTCTAAAGTCGTAAGGTTCTACGACCCATAGGGTGTTGATGCAACTTTAGAAAGTATTCCTTCTCTAATCCTTAGGGTACGAGACTTGATTTATGACTCGTAAAGTATTCCATGACTCGTCTGCATGTTTGTAGACCAAAATTTAAAAACCCACCCTTCACTGAAATTTCACACAAAACCTCTTTCATGGCCTATAAAATACTATACATCCCGTAAAGGGTCTCATAGATCCTCAAAATCAGCAACTTCTACATATTTTGCCCAAAATCAATGCTAACCTTGAAATCTTGCAAAACGAACACAAAAACACATCAAACCTACTAACATCACATTGATAACACACAAAATTTTAAGTTTTAAGCATCAAAAGTATTGTATTTTGAAAGCACATCAGTTACCCTGGGTTCAATACATAACACCTCAACCTTAGCAAAAACCACCCATCTCAGGAGATTTCATTAAATAAACACATTAATGATTATTCATTATTTAACCTCATTTCGTACAACCTTTTCAAGCATACATGAAGATCCTAAGCTAGGAGTTAGTTTGCAAACTCAATTTATACATAAAAACATGGTGAAATAATAAAATCCATAAGGATTCGTCGATAACTCAAGTAAAATAAATTACCCTGTAGCCAATTACTACATAATAGTCTAAATTATCCCCCTAGAAATATTGGGATTTTAGCTAATCATAAATAAAACATGGGTAACTTACCAAATAGATTCTCCTTCATTGAATTAGTCTTCAAGCACAAGAAATCCAGAAGAAATCAACAGAAGTTCAGCAAAATCCCCACATCCAATGAAGATTGGTGTATTTTTTTTAACCACCTACTCTTTCAACAAAAGAAAGGAAACAAATCCTCCATATAAAAATTGTATTCTCTCAAAATTCTCTATTATGTACTACCAGGAATTTCTTTTTTGTAAAATATGCCAAACCCTGAACTAATATACTATGCATAAAAGAATAAAATATCTTTTCATAAAATTCCAAATGGCAGCTTAGTTGAGCTTGCCGATCAGGTCGGTGACTCGCATAGTGTTTCTTCTACTTGCAGACTGTTCCTCTTGACTGGACATGATATGGAACAATGGTGAGGTCGACCTTGTTGGTGATATGCCTTTTGGAGCATGAATTTCCCATTTCACCAATGACTCTAGGCCATGTTTGTGGCCTATTTTGCAAGTTGAGTCGAGCTCGTCAACCAAGTTGGCGAATTGCAAAATACTTCCGATAACTCGCCCTTTCTCCAGTTGACTTGCCTCTTGTTAGGTGATCTTTTGGCTAGGTATGGTGTACTTTGGTGACTTGCCAAAGTGTCCTTTGTGATGCAAAATGTCTCATACTTCATTGTTTTCTTAGTTTTGACCTCTTTTTACATGTTTGTGTTCCAAGTACTCCTCAATCTTCACGTTGCTACAAAAACAACAATTTGTGTCAATTTATAGCGTAGAATATGGCATCAAGGACACTTTTTAAGCATAATTCAAGCCGTAGATGAGTGAAAATACACCACTCATCATAATTCCATGCCACCTGACTTGTGACCTATATCATCTACCATTTAAGGCCTCAAATGATGCCATTTCAATACTTTAGTGTACAAGTGCTTCTAAAACTCTCCAATGTTTTTCTCTATTGTATCTTTCTATTGTCATGCTCACTTCTCAAGAAAAATAACCTTAAAATCTATTTATGATGTTCGAAGTACAAATCCAAAAGAAAATAGGATAACTGGGTCGGTAGGCTTCACGAAGTGTTCTACAAGTTGTAAAGTGGTTTACAGCTCGTAGTCGGGCATTCATACTTTGTTTCTTCAATTCTGGACTTGACTTCTATGAAACCCCTCTAAAGTCGTAAAAGGTTCTACGACCCATAGGGTGTTGATGCAACTTTAGAAAGTACACCTTCTCTAATCCTTAGGGTACGAGACTTGATTTATGACTCGTAAAGTTTTCCATGACTCATCTGCATGTTCGTAGACCAAAATTTAAAAATCCACCCTTCACTGAAATTTCACACGAAACCTCCTTCATGGCCTATAAAATACTATACAGCCCGTAAAAGGTCTCATAGATCCTCAACATCAGCAACTTCTGCATATTTTGCCCAAAATCAATGCTAACCCTGAAATCTTGCAAAACGAACACAAAAACACATCAAACCTACTAACATCACATTGATAACACACAAAATTTTAAGTTTTAAGCATCAAAAGTATTGTATTTTGAAAGCACATCAGTTACCCTGGGTTCAATACATAACACCTCAACCTTAGCAAAAACCACCCATCTCAGGAGATTTCATTAAATAAACACATTAATGATTATTCATTATTTAACCTCACTTCGTACAACCTTTTCAAGCATACATGAAGATCCTAAGCTAGGAGTTAGTTTGCAAACTCAATTTATACATAAAAACATGGTAAAATAACAAAATCCATAAGGATTCATCGATAACTCAAGTAAAATAAATTACCCGGTAGCCAATTACATAATAGTCTAAATTATCCCCCTAGAAATATTGGGATTTTAGCTAATCATAAGTAAAACATGGGTAACTTACCAAATAGATTCTCCCTCATTGAATTAGTCTTCAAGCACAAAAAATCTAGAAGAAATCAACAGAAGTTCAGCAAAATCCCCACATCCAATGAATATTGGTGTATTTTTTTTAACCACCTACTCTTTCAACAAAAGAAAGGAAACAAATCCTCCATGTAAAAATTGTACTCTCTCGAAATTCTCTATTATGTACTACCAGGAATTCCTTTTTCTAAAATATGCCAAACCCTGAACTAATATACTATGCATAAAAGTATAAAATATCTTTTCATAAAATTCCAAATGGCAGCTTAGTTGAGCTTGCCGATCAGGTCGGCGACTCGCATAGTGTTTCTTCTACTTGCAGACTGTTCCTCTTGACTGGACTTGATATGGAACAATGGTGAGCTCGACCTTGTTGGTGATATGCCTTTTGGAGCTTGAATTTCCCATTTCACCAATGATGCTAGGCCATGTTTGTGGCCTATTTTGGAAGTTGAGTCGAGCTCGTCAACCAAGTTGGCGAATTGCAAAATACTTCCGATAACCCGCCCTTTCTCCAGTTGACTTGCCTCTTGTTGGGTGATCTTTTGGCAAGGTATGGTGTACTTAGGTGACTTGCCAAAGTGTCCTTTGTGATGCAAAATGTCTCATACTTCATTGTTTGCTTAGTTTTGACCTCTTTTTACATGTTTGTGTTCCAAGTACTCCTCAATCTTCACGTTGCTACAAAAACAACAATTTGTGTCAATTTATAGCATAGAATATGGCATCAAGGACACTTTTTAAGCATAATTCAAGCCGTAGATGAGTGAAAATACACCACTTATCATAATTCCATGCCACCTGACTTGTGACCTATATCATCTACCATTTAAGGCCTCAAATGATGCCATTTCAATAGTTTAGTGAAACCCTTTGTTGTAGGCAAACTCAGTGAGAGGTAGGTGGCCATCCCAACATCCCTTGAGGTGGCCATCCCAACATCCCTTTAATTCTAAGACACAAGCCCTTAACATATTTTCAAGAGTTTGGATTGGTCTTTCATGTCTCCCAAGCTACACTTTCTTTTTTAGGCTAAAGCGGTCATTGTAAAGATATATAACCTAACAAAGGTTAGAGTTGATCCCATGGAGAATATGGTAGACTTAGAAGAATACAAGACAATTCGGGTTGATTCACCTACTTGTCTCCCCAAAAAGGGGGGGGGGCAGGTTTGTAACAACTATGAAAAGTAATCTTAAACTAAGACAAGTGTTAAATCAGTGTGAGGAGTAACCAGGGTATTATGTTCCCTATCAATCGAATCCTGTTAATTAATCTTTTTTTCTATTCATTATTACCTTGATCCGATCAGTAAGACTAGGCAAGTTTTAATGTTGGCCACCAATAAAAAGCATTTAAACTGAAGAGAATTAATTAATACATTTATGCATACTTTTGGCTGAAAAATGGTGGGTGGCAAGTCATCGGTAGTTGGACGAACAAGGGTAGGGTTTCGCCGAGTTGAATTTTTAATTTGGGGAAGAATAGGGTAAAAATAATTTTTCTCCGCTGATTGATGAGACTCGGTTTAAAGTTAATGATAGATTGGAGGTTTGGACACACGCTTTGGAATCCAAGGGGTTCAAACTTAGCAGGACTAAAACAAAATATTTGGAGTGCAAATCCAGTGTTGCGATGGATGAAGCAGACACTGATGTGAGGCTTTCCACTAAACCTATTCCCAAGAGAGAAAATTTTAAATACCTTGGGTTTATCATCCAAAGTAGTGGAGATATTGATGATGATGGTGGCTTGCCTTTGGAGTATTGCGTGATAAGAAGATACCACTTAAACTCAAAGGTAAGTTTTATAGGATATTGTTAGACCATTTTTACTATATGGGGTAGAGTGTTGGCCAATCAAAAACTCACATGTTCAGAGGATGCAAGTCACGGAAATGAGGATGTTGAGATGAATGTGTGAACATACTAGGAGTGATAAGTTTAGGAATGACAATATCTGGGAAAAGCTAGAGGAGGCCCCTATGGCTAACAAGATGAGGGAAGCTAGACTATGATGGTTTGGACATGTTTAGAGAAGAAATATTGATGCTCCTGTTAGGAGGTATGAAAGGTTGAATTTAGAAGTTACACGGAGGGGTAGAGGCAGACCGAAGAAGTATTGGTGGAGGTGATTAGACAAGATATACTAAAACTTGATCTCACTGAGGACATGGCATTAGATAGGAAGGAGTGGAGGTCGCTAATTAGAGTAGTAGGTTAATAGGTTAGTAGGGTTAGGTTAATATCTGGTCATAGGGTATAGTAGGGTAGTAGGCATAGTCGTGACATTATATCTTGTGTTGTCATTATCTGTCTTATAAAGTTCAATTTAATTATATTTACATATTATCATGTGCTTTTTATTATTAATCGCTCTTTCTGTTTCCTTGTCTTTTCCGTTCCTTTTTTCATATCTAGTTTATTCTGCTTATAGGTTTTTGAGATGAGGGTTCCTAGGAAATAGCCTTTCTACCTTTATGAGGTAATGGTAAGGTCAATATACATTCTACCTTCCCTAGACCCCACTTGTAGGATTCTTGTTATTGTTATTTATAGGTTGACTAGGTCGTTCCAAGACTAGTGGGCCCAGGTTTCATGAAAACCTGAGTACGAACCGTAGAAGATTTTATGCCCCATACATCATGGTATCATGGAATGCCCAACCCTACTTATGGGGATTGGGTTTGATGGACCAGTCTATGAGTCATAGAATTGGGTACAACTTGTAGAGTTGGTCATAGAAACCCCCATAGTTAGTCAATAAATAGAGAACTTACCTGGGATCCAAATCCCTATTCACGGCCCATAGTTTTATCTACGGGCCATAACGTTGGCTCGTGGACTTTAGTGCACAACCTTTTGCTTACTAGAAATGTTCTATGAGATAGTGTGTGAGTCGTAGATTGACATATGACTCGTAGAACCAATCGTAGAAGCACTTCTTCATGCATGTTTAGCCAAGGATGGCTAACTCAGTGATGTAGCTGCACATTCTTCATAGAACACACTACTACCCTATAACCAGTCCAACGTCAAAAATTACCTCAAAAATTCAAAACATTAAACTACCTATAAGTCCAAAAGCCAAAAGCAAAACACAACTACAACTATTACATCAAATATCTTGGGTTACCTCCAATGTAGGGCTTGATTTATTGTCGTAGCATGACTTAGTCAACTTGGTTACTCAGACTTCACCATGTGCCCAAACATCCTTCTTCAGGTCATCTGGCCTCTTCATTGACTGACAGATATTGAAGATAACTTCTTTGTCAAGGAATCTAAACCTGAGTTAGCCAGCTTCCATATACACTAACGCTCGACCAGGTTCTAGGAAGCGCCTTCCTAAGATGGTTGGGACTTTGAAATTGACTTCGCAATTTAGGAACAGAAAGTGTAAGGGGAACATGAATTTCTCAACTTTGACAAGTACGTCATAGAGTATCCCCATAGGCTTCTTCACCGTGTGGTCAACTATCAACAACTGTATGCTCATTAAAGTAGGGGCTCCCTGTCCTAGCTTTTTGAAGACCGCAAGGGGCGTTAGATTTATGCTAGCACCAAGATCACATAATGCCCCTGCAAATTCCACGTCTCCATAGTGCAGGGTATGGTGAAAGCATCAGGATCTTCTCACTTTTGTACCAAGGACCTTGGAGTAATTGCACTGCAATGTTGAAGCTCATGGGGGAGCTCCTGAGTCACAGCGTGATTCTTTGTAACTAGGTCTTTAATGAATTTCACATACCCGGGCATCTTCTCAATTGCCTTAATGAGAGGGATGTTGATAGAGAGTTTTTTCAACATGGAGAGAAAGTGCTTGAACCTGCCATCTTCCTCCTTTATTTTATTCTTTGAGGTAAGGGAGAAGGAGGTCTAGGAATGGGCTTCAACTTTTGTGGCACCTTTGCAACATCACTTACCCCATCCTTGACACGTTAATACTTGGTATCAGCATCCTTGACCTCAATTGTCTCTTCTCAAATATCATTATCATCTACTGGCAAGGGAGGATCAATTGTACTCTTGCCACCACGAGTAGTAACCTCCATGTACTGCCCTTCATTTTTTTGGGTTCTGAACTGTGTTGCTAGGCAGTGTACCCCTATGACTCTAGTTGAGATGAGTTGATACTTGACCAAATTGTTGCTCAAGCTATTTGATAGCAACAGAGTGAGACTCGATTTTCTAAATTTATGATGGATATGTCAGATTTCATCCCCCTCAAAGTCTCGTCCTTTGTCTTAGCTTTCTTCAATAGATGATCAAAGATCTCCTCAACTCTAGAACTACTAGAACCAGTATCACGATTTTGTGATGGCACATAAGGACCATTGTTGTAACGATCTTTGCGACTCCAATTTGCATCTCTGTCCTAGCCCTTATTCCTATCATAGTAACCTCCATGGTAGTCTCTGAATGAACTATCTTTGTTATAGTTCCAACCTTAGTTTCCTTAACCTTGGCGCCAATAGTCTTGATTGGACCCTCGGGTGTTAGTCTGGAAACCCTTTATCTAATCAGGAATGAAGCAAGTGTTACCTTCTCATAATTAGGATCCTCGTACATGGGTACTTACAGAGGGCTGATGAACGACTGCATTAACTCATTCCTAATTCTGCTTCATCATCACCTCCATATGGGTATGGATCCAGGCAAGCTCTTACATTATCTCCTCATTTATTTTAGCTTGCTCCGAACTAATACTAATAGCGCACAAACTATTTGTAGATGACCTATCTTTTTGCCCCCATGCATGATTCATCTTGACCACCTTTTCTAGCTTCTCGGCAATCCTTGAAAATGGTTGATCTAAAAACATGCCCCCCATGATAGTATCAGCACATGCTTGATTGTTCTCTTCTAGGGCACGATAGAAAATCTCCACCAATGCATCATCAATAATTTTGTTGTCAGGGAAACTCCTCAAGCACTTTGTCAATCGCTCCTATGTAGTACTGATCGAGTCACCAGGAAGTTCCTCAAAGTTGTTGATTTGATCTTTCAACTTAAGCTTCTTCAATCGCAGGAAGTACCTCTCGGAAAAAGCCTTCTGCAAAACAACTTAACTAGTGATCGAACTCTGTGGGAGCTCAGATAGCCATAGCGCTGCATTGCTTGTCAGAGATAATGGGAAGACAGAAAGTCCCACAATATCCATGGACAGATTATGTGTTCCCATTACACTCTTATAGGCAAACACAATGTTGTGTAGATGACTATGTCGATCCTCGAATGGTAGGCCTACGAACAATCCACGGTTCTGCAGCATCTAAAGCAACCCACTTAAAACCATAGACACAGGGTTCTGCAGCATCTAAAGCAACCCACTTAAAACCATGAACTATGTGTCTTCCGATAGTGGCGGTAACAATATGGCTCCAGTAAAATCCATAACTATAGGGTTCGGTCGATATTGGTACCATTGATAAGCTTCAGCATTGAAGTCCTATAGCTATGGATCAATGTCCTCAAGAGGAGAGGGGTTGTCATTATTTGCACTCTCATCCTCATTCTGGTTCAAAGCTACATTTGTCGCATCATTTGCATTATCTTGGGCCATCCTTCTTAGTCTTCTATGAATCTCTGGGACAAATGGAGTCAATGGAATGCCTCGCCTTCGTGTATTGGGCATACACTATACCTGTACCCTGAAATAGAAAAAAATAACAAAAAAAGTAAAATGAGGGAAATAAGGATTGATTCCCAAATTACATGAATTAAACAAGTCTAGCTGTATTCCCCAGCAATGCCGCAAAATTCGTAATATCGCCTAAGCTACACCTCCACTTTGGGCTAAAGCAGTTTTCGTCAAGATATATAACCCAACTGAGGTTAGAATCGATCCCACAAGAAATATAGTAGACTTAGAAGAATTAAGGACAATTCGGATTGATTAACCTACTTATCTCCCCAAAAGAGGGGTTGTAACAACTATAAAAGGTAATCCTAAACTAAGACAAGTTTTAAATCAGTGTGAAGAGTAACTAGGATATTATGTGCCCAATGATTCCCTAACTCAATATTACAAGATAATCGAATTTTTTTCCTGTTTGTAGCATGTAGAACGATAAGTTAAGTTTACCAAACCCTTTGGCCTAGGCGAGTGGGGAATTTCACTATGTGATTCGGTCCATCCCCGCAGTGTGACATGACTAACCTTTATCTATTATTCTAGTACAACATCATCTTGGCCCAGTGTGGTTGATTAGACAAGAAACGTCAATTGAATCTTATTAATTAATCTCTTTTCATATTCATTACCACCTTGATCTAGTCAGTAACAATAGGCAATTTCTAATGTTGGCCACTATTAAAAAGCATTCAAACCGAAGAGAACTAGTTAATACATGCATGCTCACTTTTCAAGAATTACGAAGTATCCAATTTTACTTTCTTAGTTCTTCATGGTTTCCATAATTGTAGTTGTGGATTTAGCTACTCATGATCAGTGTAGATGCAAGACTTATGAATTTGAATAAAATAATTGAGCACTTACACAAGAGAATTAAGCACAAGGAATCAAAAACTCTTCACCAAGAATCATAAGATTGAAACTAAAAGACAAAATAAAGTGTTATAAGTGTTTCTCTCAAGATCTTTATTGTTCTTTATTGATCTGTACTTTCCTCCTGAAAAATAACCTAAAAATCTATTTATAGTCTTTAAAATACAATACCAAAATGGATTAGCAAAACTAGGTCGATAGACTCTATGGTGGCTTCTACGTATCGTATAACATTTTATGACCCGTAGTCGGGTTTTCGTGGATTACTTCTTCAAATCGAGGGATGACTTCTATGAAACCCTTATATGGGCCATATAAAACTTTACAACCTATAGTGGGTTTTGTCTGATGACTTTTCAGCAACTCCCCACTTTCTGATCCTCAAGGTAGACACCAAATTTGCCGCTTATAAAATCTTCTACGGCTATTCTACATGTTCATATACTTAAACTTTAAAAAATTACCCTTCACTAGAATTTTATATGAAACCAGCTTTACGGACCATAGAATTCTCTATAACTTGTAAAGGGTCTCATTAAACCTCTACTTCAGCAAATTCTGCACACTTAGCCCATAAAATGTGCCAAACTTATAATCCTGTAAAACAAATATAAAAACACATCAAATCTACTAAAATTGCATTGAGAACAAACAAAACTCCAAGTTTTAAGCATCAAAATTGTTGTATTATTAGCACATCATTCTTTTGGCTTGACCATCGATTTTAGGATAGAAGGAAATACTCAACTCTATCTTAGTATCAAGGCCCTTCAGAAATTACTTCCAAAAGTGAGAGGTGAATTAAACTCTATGATCCAATATGATTGATAGTGGGACCCCATGATACCATATCAACTCTTGAATACATAATTTGTCATAGTTTTCGACACTAAAATTTACCTTGACAGGTAAAAAATGAGTTGTTTCGTCATTCTATTTACTATTACCCATATCGAATCAAAGTGCCTCTTCTTCTTTGGCAACAAAACTACAAAGTCCATATTGATCTCTTCCCACTTTCAAGTGGGGATTTCAATGTCTTGAGCTAGGCCACCCAGCCTTTGATGTTAAACCTTCACTTGTTGGGAGTTGGAGCATTCGGACACAAACTTTGCGATATTCTTCTTCATTTTATTCTTCTAATACACTTCCCTCAAGACTCTATACATCTTGGTGGAATTGGGATGAATAGAATGGTGGAATTATGAGCTTCTTGCAATATCAAACTTCTCCATCCATCCACATTTGGCCACACAATCTTTATTGGTACTGGAGTACCACATCTCCCCCTTATGAGAAAACCTGTACCTTTCCTTTCTTCACCAAGGCTTTCAATTCTACCAAGGAGGGGTCAAGATTTTTCTTAGACATGACATCCTCAATTAATAAGGATTCAGAGCCATTTAATGCCATCACACCAATATTGTCGGTATCATTCAATCTCACTTTCACCTTAGCTAACCTATAGACTTCTTTTGCCAACTCCCTTTTTCTATCACCTTTAAGATGTGAGACACTACTCATGGACACCCTACTAAGGGCATCAGCTACCATATTAGCCTTTCTCGGATGATATTTCACACTCATGTCGTAATGTTTGAGGCATTTTTATCACTTTCTTTGCCTTAGATTAAGGTTCGTCTGAGTGAACATATGTTGGAAGCTCTTATGATCAGTGAACACATCTAAATGAACCCCATAAAAGTAATGGTGTCATATCTTTAATGTAAATACAATAGTCACAAGTTCAAGATCATATGTCAGATAATTCTTTTCATGCACCTTTAGTTGCCTTGAGGCATAGGAAATCACCTTCCCATTTTACATCATTACACAACCTAAACAAATCCTTGAGGCATCATAATACACTATGAATCCCTCAATTCCTCCGACAAGGTCAAAATTGGAGCCAAAGTAAACTAATTCTTCAAGGTTAGGAAACTCATGTCACACTTATTCATCCATATGAATTTTACTTTCTTTTGATTCAATCTAGTCAAAGGTATAAAATTGGAGGGGAAACCTTCAACAAACCTTGTATAGCAATATTATACATTTTGGTCCTAGGCCTACAAAGATTTAAAATGTGTCACTAGTAAGTAAGGCCTATTTATTTATATACCTAGCATCTCTTGTGTTTTGCTGATATGGGACTTCTCATCTTAAGATGGGTTATTTCAAACACCCCCTCTATGGACGCAACGTCCACACACAAGGATTCATCTAAACTTAGTTGAAATCTAGCCCACATCAACAAGGCTAACACAGGAGTGGCTCTAATACCATCCGTAACAACCTAGCTCACTAGCAATGTTGTCTGTTTTGGGCCTAAGCCTGCACGACTTTAAAATACTTCACTAGTAGTTAAGGCATGTTTATTTATATACCTAAGATCTCTTTTGTGTTTTGCTGATGTGGGACTTCTTATCTTAAGATGGGTTGTTACACCTTGCATTAGAGAGTATTTTTCCATAGGAAGATTTTAGGAGATTTTAGAATGGTGAAAATAAAGGTGATAGAGGGCTTACTGTAACGACCCTCCGGGTTATTTGGTGTTCCTATAAATATCTTGTCAATGTGAGCCTTTGCATAGTGACCTCGGGCTATTTGTGACATATTGTTAGTTTAGATGTTGGGTGAATCAGTTGAGATTTAAGCAGCTTTTTAAGTTAAACAGGAGATTATAATTGTAAAATGAGTTTTCTAGTAATGTCCAAGTAAATGACCTTGTAGTGTGATTCTGATGATTCCATTAACCTTGGAATGGGCAAATTAGGCTAGGAGCATTGTTGGCCAAAGACTTCGGGAGTTTCGATGTGATTTTAACTAGGAAATTGTAAAATTAGTTTAGAAATAAGCTAAAAAGTGATTTTCAATGATAACCTTGGAAAACATGTTCAAAAAGAAATTATGATGGTGCAATCAGCTCCAAAACATTGAATTTAGTCTAATAATGTCCTTTTGTTGGATAACTAGGACTTTTGAATTCATTTTGACACTCTCAGTTCTTTTAGTTAAAATTCATCGAGAGGAAGTAGGACCCTCATTTTATCATAACAAGCTCTGTTGGAAATTTCGACTACACCATTGGATCTAGTTGGTTTGCAAAATTAGTGTGGTTACATAGTTGGTTTGGGAAAAATAGATATCACATGCGCTCGGAACACCCCAAAGAGTGGATGAAGTTGGCTGGTACAGTGCAACAAGTTATCCCTCGGGGATATACAACGCCTTCCCGTATAAGTCCTCAAATGCTGCCATCAGGATGCTAGAGCGGTAACTATTGTTGTAAGCAAACTCAATGAGTGGATAATGCTCATCCTAACTACTCTTGAATTCCAACATACAAGCTCCAAGAATATCCTCAAGGGTTTGAATGGTCCTTTCAGCTTGACTTTTCATTTGTGGGTGAAAGGTTGTGCTAAGCTTGACTCTAGTACCAAGGCCTCCTTGGAATGATCTCCAAAAGTGAGAGGTAGATTGGGAACCATGGTCCGAAATGATAGACAATGGAACCCCATGCAATCTAACTGACTCACGGATGTACAATTTAGCATAATCTTTGGCACCATAAATTGTCTTAATTGGTAGAAAGTGAGCTAATTTCATCATTTTATCAACAATAACCAAAATAAAATCAAAATGCTTCTTTGTCCTACTAATCAAAAAGTCCATATTGATTCCTTCCCAGTTCTAAGTAGGGATCTCTATGTCTTGGGGTAAGTTAGCCGACCTTTGATGTTCGAGTTTGACGTGTTGGCAATTATGTCATCTGGTTATAAACTTTGCAATGTCTATTTTCGTAACACCCCACCAATATACTTCCTTCAAATATCTATATGTCTTTATGGAACCAAGGTGAATGGAATAGGATGAACATGGGCTCTTTCAAAATCAAGTCTCTCAACCCATCAACATGTGGCACACACAACCTACCTGGGTGTCTAAGGAAACCATCTCCCCCTTGGGAGAAAACCTCCACCTTGCCCTCTTTTGTCAATGGAGGCATCAAGGTTTGTCTTGGATTTGACCTCTTAAACCAAAGAAGATTTGGAACCATCTAGATACATCGTACATCCATCTTTGGCTCCATCTAACCTAACTACCAACCTAGCCAATCTATGGCCATCTTTGGCAAACTCCTTCGTTCCATCATCAAAGTGGGCTATACTCTCTATGTATACCCTACTTTGGGGGTTAGCTACAATATTAGCTTTGCCTGGATCATAATGCACACTCATGTGATAATCTTTGAGGAGTTCTAACCACCTTCTTTGCCTCAAATTGAGATCTCTTTGGGTGAACACATGTTGAAGACTCTTATGGTCAGTGAAAACATCTACATGAACCCATACAAATAGTGATGCCATATTTTCAAGAAAATACCACGGTTGCTAGCTCAAGGTCATATGTAGGATATAAAACTATGGTCATGCACTTTTAGTTGCTAAGAATCATAGGCAATGACTATACCACCTTACCTCAAAACACTCCCCATGCCTATTCTTGAAGCATAACAATATACAACAAACCCTTCTAACCCTTTCAGTGAAGTCAAAATAAGAGCAAATATAAGCTTGTTTTTTAAAGTCTAGAAGCTCCTTTCATTTTCATCGGTCCAAATAATATTGCCTTCTTTTTTGTCAACATTGTCAAAGTGGAAGCAATTGAATAAAACCCTCAACAAATCTCCACTAGTATCCCACTAAGCCTAAGAAACCCCTAATATCCGTTGGAGTTAAGGGCCTAGGAAAGTTTCTCACCACTTTTATCTTCATAGGATCTGCATTGATCCCTTCACCTGACTTCACATGCCTAAAGAGTGCAACCTATTTCAACCAAAACTCACATTTATAAAATTTGGCAACAAACTTTTCTTCTCTTAAAGTTTGCAACACTATCCTCAAATGTCTAACATGCTCTTTATCACTCCGGGAATAAATCAAGATGTCATCAATGAATAGCACAACAAACATATTGAGGTAAGGTTTAAAGACCCTATTCATGAGATATAAATATTGCCGGAGCATTAGTTGTGCCAAAAATATCACCACATATTAAAAATGTGCGTACCTTGTCCGAAAGGTCCGCTTAAGGAATATCACATTCTCTTACCCTTATTTGAAGGTATCTGGATCGAAGATCAACCTAGAAAAATGACGTGCAATTGGTAAAATAAATCATCTACCTTGTTATGGGTGTCACAGCCCAAGCTTAGGGCCTAGGTGTGATACCGCGAATGGGGAACCCGAAGGGACCCAAGTAAGCCTCTTAAGCACACATAGCATATTCTTGGTTGTGGTAGCATAATTAGACACAAGCACATAATTCTAGGGAAACAGGACTTTGTACTCAAGCTATGAGGTTGTTATAGGGAAGAAGATCAACATGATCACATATCAAATAAAGACTAAGGAGAAGGTAAGTATGACTCACACTATGGGAGAAAGGGACTTAGAACTTCCATCTTACCATTAACATAAAACAAGAATAAAGGAGGAATAAGGACTAAGGGAATCTTCCATAATTACATAAGCATAATAGGAGTCAAGCTCATAACATACATATCTATATCCATCAACACCTCTAACATAAGTGGAATGAGGGCCAAGACATCTCCTGGGCTCACCGTTAAAAGATAAATATCCATAAATAGACATGTCTTAACAAAAGCATGAAAGTAAGTGAATGTTGTCCCCGAAATGGAGAACTCACCAATAGCAACTTCAATCAATCCGTCTAGCCGCGTGGAGGAGGAGGGTGAATAGGAGCTCTGGTCTCTATATAGTTAGATCATGTAGGCAAAATGTATGTGTTAGAACTTGAAACATACTAAGTATGGCAGGTGCAATGCAACAAGGAACATAAGGCATAATTAAAGAACACGCATAATCATAATCAATGGATATAGGCTCAATATGACATGAATGTTCAATGCATAATCAAAACATGTATGAAGAATAACCAAGTCACATGACATATCATACATAGGTGGGAAGGGATCATAACTGACATGAAAGACCAAGTAAGCAACTACTTGGCATCCCAGTGTTCACTCCACACCGAAAAAGGAGTGGTATACTTTTCCAAGGTAGACCAAAACACTCACCTTATGGCATGGCCTTTTCGGGAAGTATCACCAAACATCCTTACCTTACGGCATGGCCTTTTTGATAGGTTTCATAAGGTATCCTTACCCTACGAAATAGCCTTTTGGTAGGTTCAACAAATATTCTTACCTTACGGCATAGCATTTTTGGTATGTATAAGCCCATACAGGGAATCAATATCATAAACCTATGGTGGCATATAGTTTAGGGACAATGGCTACCAACCAAGGTTCTCTTAGTGCTAGGTCAACAATCCCACAAAATAGTCAATTCATATACTTAATAATATCATACATAATTCCATAACTCATGGTAGCATTTTAAGAGTAGCTCATCAAAACAAAATTGTATGGCATCAAATATAGAACTTCATATCATTCAAAATATTCACAACATTCTCATGAGTTCATAGCATACTTAGTAGCCCTCAATTAAACATAACATTATTATCTTGCATAATTTTCCATAATCATATCATCAACATAAGAGAGTTGTCACATAACTTTAGTCAAACACAATAGATATATGCATGGAGGCATAAAATTATACAATTCAGAGTATAAAACATGAGAAGAGTAACATCAATTCATTTAAAAGTCATGTAATCCAACCCACCAATATTGCAGTAAAAGCCCCAATATAGGTATCATGAAATCTAACTAAAATCTAGAATTTTTTCCATAGTTTTTCATGGCATTATAGAGTTCATAGCTTTAGTATTATAAATTCAATAATAATGTCAAACTCCAATGGTATTCATGCATAATAAAATCAATACTCGAAGAATTCAAACTTAAATCATGTTCATAATGCATATTAGGAAAAACCCATAAAGTATTCAAGCGTAAAATCATGAAATATTCATAAAAAAGAAGAGTTGGGATCCATGGGTGAAAGGACCCATGGATGAAGACCGATATACCTCAAACTTGAGATTTCTTGAAGGAAAACTTAAGGAAGACTTGGGCTTCACTAGTATTCTTGAAATTTAAAGTGAGTTCTTGAGATCCTTGAGATTAAATGGAGGATCTGAAGAAGATTTGAGAGGATTTTAAGTGAGTTTTTATGAGTTCTAGGACTTGAAATGGCTTAACAATAAGAAATTCCAATTTATAAAGGTATTCAGTTATTACCCAATCGCCCTCAAGTGAAATAGAAAAATTTCAAAAAATTTTGGCCTTTGGTCAACCAATTCTGCATTGCAGACTTGCTCTCGCGTAGTTCATTTTCACTTGAAGTTCAATTTTCCCCTGTTTTTGTCTAAGAATGAGTTTAGGATATTTTTACACTATCAGGGAACAAACTAGCGATACGGGCTTGTCGCGTACTCCCCTGGTTAATCCCAAATCACCTGTAAAATTATATTTCGGTATAGGTGACCTAAAAACTGAAGACCACCCCTTTCCTACACAATTTCACCGCAAAAAATAATACAAAGTTGAATTTGCAAAATCAGGCATGGATTTTAAGATATTAAAAAAATACACTATAGGAAAAGTTTTGAAGGCACGTGAGAGATGTTGCAATATCTCCCCCTTGGTAACATTCATCCCCAAATGTGAAGGAAATGTACTTATAAAGAAGGATTATACAACTTTCAACCCACCATGAATGCAGTCAATGCAACTTAATCCTCTTTCTCAAAAAGTTTCAAACTTATACATCAAGGTCATCAAAACTTACTACCATGAAAATGTATGCATGCCAAAATGACATAAGGGCTGAAAAGTAAGCCTTGACAACATAAATAGGAGTTAATTTATTACCTTAGGCTTGAGTAGAGTGGAAGAGATAAAGGTATTGCTGCTTCATGTCCACTTCAGCTTCCCTGGTGGCACTTTTGACTTGTTGATTCCTCCAAAGAAACTTTGACGGATGCCATATATTTATTTCTCAACCTCTTCAATTCTCTATCCGATATTTCGAAACTTTCTCATAAGTCAAATTATCCTCACAACTCCCACAACCTCCAAAGGCACTATAGAACTTGGGTCACATACACACTTTCTGAACATAGATAAATGGAAAACCGGATGAACCATACTTATCTCCATAGGTAACTCCAATTCATAGGCAACCTTACTAATTATCCTCAAGATCCTATACATCCCTACATACCTTGGACTATATTTGCCTTTCTTGCCAAATAGGACAACACCCTTCATGGGTAAGACCTTCAAATGAACCCAATCATCTACACCAAACTCAAGATCTCTTCTCCTTGTATCAGAGTAGGACTTACCTACGTTGAGCCATTTTCAATATTTCCCTTATAAACCTCACCTTCTCCAAAGCTTCCATAACCAAATTCGAGCCTAACGAACCCATCTCCCCTACTTCAAACCACCCAACCGGGGATCTACAACATCTACCATAGAAAGCTTCAAAGTGAGTCATTCCAACGCTAGAGTGATAGTGATTGTTGTATGAAAACTCAATAAGTGGAAGATACTCATCCCAACTGTAATGACTTGACCTAGGGCCTAATCGTCACACTTTGAATGAGACACATATAGCTACCTCATCCAAGTCAACTTAAATATCTTAAGCATTCATAGGCATTAAATTAAAGCATTTGCGGAATAAAAATGGGGAAAGGTTCTATAGGTATTTTATGACAATGAAGCAACATTAAAAATCAGTAAGGAAACATATTTTTGTCTAGTAAGCATACCAACGAATACATAGGTGAACGGAATCGGTAATGGTCAATTTTCGTCAAATAGAAAAGCAGTAAAAGCCTCAAAAGGGCAACATATACATCATCTCAAAAGAAAATACAAGCTAGATAGAAAATGGTTGAGTCCTAAACTAAGGGCTCACCACAGTAAAAGTACTAGTCTTGAATGGAAAAAATTAACCACAAGCCAGTGGAGGAGTACCTATCTCTACATGGTATAGTTGAATGTACTTACTATGTGAGATACAATGCAAGCATGAAATTGTAATTCCATCATTCGTATGTAAAAAATATAAGTATATATGAGGTAATAAGATACATAAATATGAGTTTAAACATGCACAAGGAATATTGCTCAATAGGAATGAAAGTCAATTCATGAGAAACCATGTGATGGAATCATATCATAGAATCATAAACTTGTTGGAAAAGACCTTAATCGGCATATAAGACCATGTGAGCTACTACATGGAAGCTAACATAACTCACTACACTAGCATAGGGACACCACTTGCTGAGTGAAACTCCATCACTTCGCATGCATCTTTATATAACAAGAATGACCATGTGGATCCAGTAGCCTAGGCTAAAAGGGCTCCAATTATGGTACATAGTTAATATGACAAAGGGTTGCTAATAAGATTCCCTTACCGAACGCCACCTTAATGTCACATTCGGTGCTAAGTCATCTCACGGAACCTTTGAAGCATAGCTTAGTCAAATTATAACAGTTAGAATCATAAGTAGCAAATCATAAGAGTAGCTCCAACTTAAGAAATCACCAAGTGAAAATTTGTTCTTTCATCTTGGGGACCTTGTTAAACAACCTTTGGGGAAATTGTCAACATGCTTACATCTCTGTCAAAATATAATTTTAAAAATCAACTTTAATGCCCTAGTCATCATCATAAATCATGCAAAGCTTTACTTGAAAACATGGGCTAAGATTTTAAATTGGAACAACCATAAATCATATATTTATGCATAAATCATGAAACTATACTCATTTAAACATGCAAAACAACCCACACTTTATTATTAAAAAAATTCAGCATTAGGGTCATCATCCTCATCTTAATTATATAAAAATACTTAGTAAAACATCATAGAATATCATTGATACCATTTAATATCATATACTATTATAAAGTATTCGTTAACATGCATATTTACTTGAAGGAACTTAAAAAAAGGTAAAATTTATTATGAAGGACTTTGTAGGTGAAAGGAGACCCACAAATCAAACTCACATACTTTGGTAAGCTTGGGAAAACTAAACTTGAAGCCTTTCGGAAGAACCTTGAAACCCTAGCCCCTTTTTGCCTTGGATTCTAGAGAGAATAATACCTTTGGAATTTTAGGAATTGGACGAATAAAGTGAATGGGGGTCCCTTAGGTTTTAAGGTGTGATTTAGGCCTCTTTAGATTCCAAAAATGACATAGTTTAGGAATAGAAGTTGCAGAAATGACAAAACTACCATTCATTAAAACTGTCGAATGAGGTCCGCGAAAGCCCATTTATAGGTCATCAATTGAACCACAGACCATAGTCTCTGTCCATCCTGTTAACTTTTTATAAACTCCTTAAATTGATTTGCTGACCCCAAAACTACGAATCTATTCTATGGTCTGTCCTTTGATCTGTGGCTCGTGATGAACTCATAGAGTCCTTCCATACTTAGCTTTTTTCCTCATTTAATGGACCTCACTTTCGAAGGGATTCTATGGGTCTTCGTATAGCTTCTGGACCATTCTGTTAATCATAGGTTACTTTCTAGCAAACTCAAATTTTCTTCATGTTAAGGCCCTCATCCACGACCCTATCTATGGTTTGTCATCCATTCTACGGGACATCATTGGGTGTGTGGGTGACCCCACACTTGAAAACATTTTCTCTTTTATGAAGTTGATGTTTAATGTTTGGCCTACGAGCCATAAGTCCATCAACGGGCTGTAAGTAACCCTCGTAAACTGGCTCTAGGTCACTTTTTTGTCCAACTTTTTTGCACTCTTAGGCTTCCAAATTGGGGGTCATTACAATATTTCCACCTTGAGAACATTCATCCCCGAATGTACTTAAGGTAGGATCAAAGGATTAAATCATCAGCTAATAATCCAGCATGTATACAAAAATTTAACTTAAACATCATTTCATAAAATTTTTAAAATCTACTTTCAAACCTTGCCTCAAAACAGTCCATAAATATAAGAATAAGTGTATGCATCATGCAAAATAAAAATGCAAGGAATTAGAAGTTTTAGGAAGAATTTCTTAATACCTTAGGTTTGAGTAGAGTGGAATAGGTATGGGTGATGCTTCATCTTATATGTTTCCATTTCCCAACTAGCACTCTCAACTTGTTGATTTCTCCTAAGCACTTTGACGGAGGCAAAGTCCTTGTTCCTTAGCTTCTTCACTTGTTGGTCTAGTATCTCAATTGGTACCTCCTCACAACTCAACTCCTCTTCAATGTTCATATCATACAAAGGAACGATGGAGTTTGGATCACCTATGAACTTCCTCCACATCGGCACATCAAAATTAGATGGATCAAATGCATCTTATTAGATAGGTCCAACTCATATTTCACCCTTCCCACTCTCCTCGGCACTTTGTAAGGCCCTACTTACCTAAGGGTCAATTTCCCCTTTTTACCGAACCGGATCAAACCTTTCATCGGAGACACTTTCAAGTAGACCCAATCAGCAACTTGAAATTCCAAATATCTCCTCTTCACATTGAAATAAACCTTTTGCCGGCTTTAGACCATTTGCAACTTCTCCCTGATGCTTTTAATTTTCTCCATAGCATTCATGATTATGTTTGGTCATATCAATGCCATCTCACCGACTTCGAACCATACGTCGGGCGATCAACACCGTCTACCATATAGTGCCTCAAATGGTACCATCTCAATGCTTGAATGCCTAGGAAAATTCGATAAGTGAAAATGCTCATTCCAACTCCCATTGAATTCCAACCTACAAGCTCTCAACATATCTTCCAAGGAACTAATAGTCCTTTCAACTTGTCCATTGATTTGGGGATGAAAGTGATGGTCAACTTCACCTTACTACGAAGCCCCTTTTGGAAGAATCTCCAAAAATGAGAGGTGCATTCGACACCACGACCTGACATGATGGACAATGGAATCCCGTGCAACCTCACCAATTCTCGAATATATAAATGAGCATAATCTTTGGCACTAATGGTATTCTTGATCGATAGGAAGTGACCAGACTTTGTTGTGCCATCTATTATCGCCTGTATGTGAGTCAAAATGTTTTTTTTGTATTTGGCAACCCCAATAAAAAGTCCATATTGATTCCTTCCCACTTCCAAGTAGGAATGTCAATCTCATGGGATAGGTCACCCGGCCTTTGGTACTCAACTTTGACTTATTGGAAATTAGCACACTTGGACATAAATTGGGCAATGTCATTCGTCATTCCATTCCATTCCATCCATTAATAGATCTCTCTCAAGTCTCTATACATCTTTGTAATGCTAGGATGAATGGAATATGAGAAGTTGTGAGCTTGGCGCATTATCAAATTTCTTAACTCACTATCATTTGGTACGCACAACCTCCCTTGATATCGAAGCACCCCCATATTCCTCTTGTGAGAAAATTTCTATATTTCTTTCTTTCACTAAGTCTTTCAACTCAACTAAGGTAGGATCAAGTTATTCCTTAGACTTAACCTCCTTGATCAAAGAAGATTATGACCTATGAAGTACCATTGCACCATCATTTCCTAATTCATTTAGCCTTATCCCCAATCAACCCAAGCTATGGAATTCTTTGGCCAACTCCCTTTTCCCATCATCTTCAATGTGAGATATGCTACCCATGAAAACTCTATTAAGAGAAATAGCTACCACATTAGCCTTTTTCGGGTTTGTACTTCACACTCATGTCATAGTCTTTGAGGACCTGTAACCACCTTTATTGCCTCAAGTTGAGATCCTTTTAGATGAATACATATTGGAGGCTCTTGTGGTCAGTGAAAACATCCATGTGAACCCTATACAAGTAATGTCTCCAAAAGTTGAAGGAAAACACCACTGCTTCAAGCTCAAGATCATGAATCGGGTAATTCTTCTCATGCACTTTCAATTGTCTCGAGGCATAAAAAATCGCCTTACTATTTTGCAATTATATACCCCAACCCAATCCTTGATGCATCAGAATGGACAACAAACCCATCATTCCCTTCTGGCAAAGTCAATATTGTGACCGAAGTTTTTCTTTGAGTCAACTTGGTGAGTGGGGATGAAATAGAGGAGAAATCTTGTACAAACCTCCTATAATATCCGTCTATGCCCAAAAAACTCCTTATGTATGTAGGAGTCAATGGCCTTGGCCAATTTCTCACCACCTCGGTCTTCTTAGGATAAACCTTGATGTTGTCACGTGACACCACATTCCGAACGAAGGCAACCTCAGCTAGCCAAAACTCACACTTGTCAAACTTTGCATGAAGCTTTTGCTCCCTTACACTTTGTTTGGTTGGTTGTTATGTATTGTTTTATAATGTATTGTATTGTTTCATTTGTATTGTATTTTACTTTATTATTCAATGAATACAATGTTTGAATAGATTGTATTGTTCTCTATTCTTACATAATGTCAAATATCTATACTTTGAGTAATAAACCTTCAAGAAATTGTAGGATATGTGGTAGGCACTATGAAAAGATAGAGCAAATGATAAAGTAGAATTATTAAATAATAAATAAAGTAAAAATTGAGAAGATATTTTATTAAAGTCATGATGCAATTCTATCAAATCGGTTGTTACATAAAATGGGTCATTTCATCATTACCTAACAATGGATTTAAATGATATGATACAATGAATTTAAGTAACAATCAAAACAAACACCGTTTGTAAAGTAACAATACAATACAATACAACAGGCAACAATGATCCAAAAAAGGGCTTAGGGTTTGTAACACTACCCTCAAATGCTTCATATGTTCTTCCTCACTTTGGGAGTAGATTAGAAATGTCATCAATGAACACCACTACAAACATATCAAGGTAGGGCGGAGGATTAGTGAGACCAAATGACTTGAATACAAACTTGAAGTTACCATACCTAGTTCGAAATGTTGTTTTAGGAGTGTCACTTTCCCTTACCATCAATTGGCGAAACTCGGATCTCAAGTCAACCTTGGAGAAATATGTATCCCCATGAAATTGATCAAATAAGTTGTCACTTCTCGAGAGTGGATACTTGTTCTTAATGGTGAGCTTATTGAGCTTCCTACAGTCTATACACATAGGGAGCAACAACAACACCGGAGCGCCTCATGGAGACTGACTAGGTCTAACAAAATCCTTCTTCAACAAATCCTCCAATTTCTCTTTTAGTTCTTTCTAATCCGCGAGATCCACTCTACATGGAGGGATTGACAGGTTGAGTGTTACGTAGGAGGTCAATGCTGAAGTCTATTTCCCTTTTAAGAGGAACACCCAGAAATTCATCCACAAAAACATGGAGAAACTTATTAACAATGGGGAATGACTCAAGGGAAGGAACTTTATAGTGACATCTTTGACTCTTACTAAATGATAGATTCACCCTTTGGAAATCTTTTTTGGGCTTTCAAGAAAGAAATGAATCGACCCTTATAAGAAGAGTCACTACCCTCCTACTCAAGAATTGGCTTATTTGGAAATTGGAACTTGACTCTATGAGTCCTACAATAAATGGAAGCATAGATAGCATGCAACCAATCCATCCCAAGTAATATGTCAAAGTCTTTCATGGAAAGAACAATTAGATCACAAGAGACCACTTTATGCAAAATTGAGATAGGAAAATTGCTATACACTCTTCGAGCAACAATGGACTGTCCTTAGGGTTATTCACTTCATACGGCACATAAACGACTATGAGACATACATGATCTTTTATTTGCAAGAAATAGGATCATAAATGACAAATTAACTCTCGGATCTAATAAGGAATATGCATCAAAACTAAAAATTCTCAACATACTGGTGACAACATTCAAAGCCTCTTAAGCCTCTTGGCGAACATGGAGAGCATAGAACTAGTTAGGCCTTTGAGTGCCTTGTACTTACCCACCTTTTCCTCGGGGAATTCACTGCCACGTCCACAATCTTTCACATGATGTCTGGTCTTCCCATATTTGAAGCAAGCATTGGACCTAGCTAGCCTCTCTCCCTTGTGATGTCTTTCACACTTAGGGAAACTTGTGCTTTGGGGCTTAGGAGCTCCCCTTTGTCCTTAGTGGTCCAGGGAGGAGGCCTGTTGGTACAGCCTTGTCCACCTTGCTTTTGGCCACCTTTGGACTTATGACCCTACCCCTTTGGAGAGAACAACTCCCACCATCTACCCAAGCCCTTTTGGACTCACTTTCCCTCTCTCTTAACTTTTCCTCCTATATTTTCCCTACATAAGTCATCAATTGGGAGATATCGATCTCTTGCATTAATGTTGCCGTCTTGCACTCTTTGGACATCAAGTCGGATACACCGGAGATAAAATTTCTCATACATGCTCTTGGATTCATAACCATGAAGGAAGTATACTTAGAAAGCTTGGTGAACTAGAGGGCACACTCCTTTATGCTCATGGAGCTTTGCTTGAGGTTAATGAACTCTTGGACTTTAGCCTCCCTTAGCTCAATCGAAAGAACCGATCCAAGAAGGCCCAACCGATCTAAAAAAAAAGGCCTACTTGAACTATTGCTATCTAACTGGACCTTCTTCATGACCCCTCTTATCTACCCATTGCTCATACCTAATTTTGTCTACCCCCTTAAGTTGGTAGGCCTCCAACTTGGCCTTTTCCTCCAAAGGAATATCCATGACTGTTGCTACCCAGTAGGCCTCCTCAATGAAATCAATACGGTCCTCCTCTGTCTTGGAACCATGAAACTCCGGGGGGTTTATCCTCATGAAGTCTCTTAATCTAGTGGATGGAGTAGGTACTTGGAGAGGAACGGCGATCTTTCGATTATCTTGGTTGGCCAATCCTTGGGCTAACAAGGTAAAGGCAGCTCAAAACTGTGCATAAGACACTTCATCATCTATTTAGAGCGGAGGGATTTGTTTCTTGGAAGTGACTCTTTGGTGTGAAGCTTGTCTTGGTGCCATGATCTAGAAACAATCAAAAAGGTCGTCGTTAGTCATAGGAAAACCTGAGCCAACTATAAAGGCATGACATAAACAAGAAAGAAGAGAAGACTTTCCTGAACCATCTCATAGCCTCTAACTCAAGATAGTGGCATGCTTTACCACCTCGAATGAGACTCCTCAATGGGGGCATGCATGGACATCCAAGGAATATTTTTAAACCTCACGGTCTAGTACCAAGTTTGTAGTAACCCGGCCTAGCGCCTAGTCATCACACGACAAATGAGATACCCCAATACACCTCACCCAAGCCATATTAAATATCTTAAGCATTCATAGGCATTAAATTAAAGCATTTGAGAAATAAAAATAGGGAAAGGCTCTATGGTCACTTTATGATAATGAAGGAACATTAAAAATCATGTAAGGCAGCATATCTTTGTCCATTAAGCATACCAACTAATACATGGATGAATAGAACCGCTAATGGTCAGTTTCCATCATATCGAAAATACTCTAATGTTTAAGAATAAAGAAAGTAAAATCCTCAAAAGGGAAAAAATATACCTCATCCCAAAATAAAATACAAGCTAGATAGAAAATGATAAAGTCCCGAACTAAGGGTGCTCCATAGTGAACGTACTAGTCTTGAGTGGCAAAAACTAGCCATGAGCTGGTGGAGGAGTACTCGTCCCTACATGGTTGAATCATGTAGGCAAAATATGTGTTAGTACGTTGGAATGTACTGAGTATGTGAATTTCAATGCAAGCATGAAATTGTAATGCCATCATTCGAAAGTAAACGATATAAGTATACATGAGGAGTAAGGTACATAAATATGAGCTTAAGCATTCACAAGGAATATCGCTCAATATGAATAAGAGTCAATACATGAGAAATCAAATTTAATGGAATCACATCATAGAATCATAAACTTGTGGGAGAAGACCTTAACCGACATATAAGATTATGTGACCAACTACATAGAATCCAACATAACCTCCTATGCTGGCATGGGAAGACCATTTGCTGGGTGGAACTCTATCACTTCGCATGCATTTGTATATAACATGAATGGCCTACATGGATCCACTAGCCTGGCCTACAAGGGCTTATATGGTGGCACATAGTTAATAGGACAAAGGGTTGCTACTAAGGTTCCCTTACCAAATCCCACCTCAATGTCACATTCGGTGCTAAGTCATCCCACAAAATCTTTAAAGTATAACTGAGTCAAATCATGCCACCTAGAATCATAAGTAGTGCATCATAAGAGTAGCTCGCACTTAAAGAACCACCAAGTGAGAATTTGTCCTTTCCTCTTGGGGGACTTCTTAAATATCTTTTAGGATAATTTTCAACATGCTTATATCTTTGTCAAAACATAATTTTAAAACTCAACTTTAATGCCCTAGTCATCATCATAAATCATGCAAAGCTTTACTTAAAAATGTGGGCTAAGCTTTTAAATTAGAACAATCATAAATCACATATTTAAGCACAAATCATGAAACTATACTCATTTAAACATGCAAAATAGCACACGCTTCATCATTAACAAAACTCATCATTAGGGTCATCATCTGTATCTTAAATACATAGAAATACTTAGTAAAACATCATAGGATATCATTGATACCATTTAATATCATAAAGTATTATAAAGTACTCATTAACATTCATATTTACATAAGAAACTTAAAGAAAAGGTAAAATACATTATGAAGAACTTTGTAAGTAAAAGGAGACCCACAAATCAAACTTACATACTGTGATAAGTGTGGGAAAACTGAACTTTAAGCCTTTGGGAAGAACCTTGAAACTCTAGCCCCTTTTTTCCTTTCTTTCTAGAGAGAATAATGCATTAGTAAATTTTAGGAATTGGAAGAATGGAGATTATGGAGGTTCCTTAGGGTTTAAGATCAAATTTAGGACTCTTTAGATCCCCAAAATGACGTAGTTTAAAAATGGAATTTGCAAAAATAATAAAACTACCCTTTATTAAAACTGTCGGACGAGGTCTACAAAAGCATGTTTATGGGTTGTGGATTAAACTACGGATCATAGTCCCTATCCGTCTGGTTCATTTTTTCAAAACTCTTGAAATTGATTTATGGCCCCAAAATTACGAACCCATTCTATGGTCCGTCCTTTGATCTACGGATTGTGGTTGGACTTGTAGAGTCCTTCCACTCTTAGCCAATTTTCCTCATTTATTGAACCTCGTTCACAAAGGGATTCTATGGGTCGTAATATAGTCTACTGGTTGTCCTATTAATCGTAGGATACTTTTTGACAAACTCCAAATTTCCTACATTTTAAGTCCCTCATCCATGAACCTATCTATGGTCCTTCGTCTATTTTATGGGCTATCATAGGGTCCGTGGGTTACCCCACACTTAGAAACCTTTTCACTTTCCTGAATTTCATGTTTAAGGAACTACCTACTAGCCGTAAGTCAATCGATGGGCCATGAGTCACCCTCATAAACTGACTCCATGTCACTTTTTTGTCCAACATTTCTGTACTCTTAGGCTCCTAAAGTTGGGGTCGTTACACCAACTACCTTTAAACTCTAAGACACAAGCCCTAAGCATATATTCAAGAGTTTTAATGGTCCTTTCTTCTTGTCCATTCATTTGTGGGTGGAAAACCATTGATGTCGCACAAGTTACACCTCCTTTTTAGAGGATAAAGCTTTCGTTGTCAAGAAATAGAACCTAACCAAGGTGGGGTCAAACCCACAAGGAATACGTAGATTCAAGACAAATTCACCATTAAGCAATCCGAGTAGTTAACCGACTCAATTCCCCAAAAGGGGGGTTTTCAATAGTCAATGAGGAAAATAAACTAACTATCACGAGAGAAAAATCAATAGAGGAGAGCAACTAGGGTATTGTGTTCCCCATGATTCTCCAATTCAGTATCACCGCATAATCTAATTCTTGTCTAATGTATAGCATATAGGACGGTGATTTAAGTTCACCAAGACCTTTGGTAAAAGGTGATAGGTGTATTTCACTATGCAACTAGGCATATCTCCATAGTGTGCATTAATAACTATTACCTATAAGTCCTAGTACAACCTCCCCTTGGCCCAATTCGGTTGATTAGACGAGAGCATATCAATCAAATCCTATTAATTAATCTTTTTTCCTATTCATTACTACCTTGGTCAAGTCAGTAACACTAGGCGAGTTCTAATGTTGACCACCACTAGAAAACATGCAAAATGAAGAGAGTTAATTAATACATGCATATACACCTTCCAATAATCATGAATTATCCAATTTTACTTTGTTAATTCTTCATGGTTCCCACAACCCTAGTTGTAGATTTATCTACTCATGCTTTGTCTAGATGAAGAGATTATGAATTTAGAAGACATAATTAAACACTTATACAATTTAATTAAGAACAAGCAAATCCAATATCAATAAAAATCACAAGCTAGAAGATTGAATTATACCGCAAGTGTTTCAAAATCTTTCTCACAATTTTCTCTCTTAGAATATTGAGTTCTCTAACCACTAACCTAAAATAGTCAAAACTAACGTAAACTACTCGGAACTTATGAAAAATAGCCTAAAAGATCTGTTTATAATAAGTAAAAACAAATCCTAAACAAATCTGGAAAATTGGTTGGCAAACTCCACGAAAGCACTTTACGAATCGTAGTCGAGGTCTCGTAATCAACTGCTAGAATTTTGGACTTCTCCTCTATGACACCCCTTTATGACTCATAAAGTGGTTTACAACCCATAAAGGGGGTTATTTCCAATAACTTTCCTGCAAGTCCACTTCTCTGATCCTCATGGCACGAAAGGTCTTCTATGACTCGTACAATGCTCCACAACTCGTCTTCATGTTCGTAGAATAAATTTCTGAAACTTGGCCCCTCACTGAAATTCTTCATGAAACACCTTTACAACTCGTAGATTTCTCTATGACCCTTAGAAGGTCTGTACAATAGCAAAAACAGCAACCTCTGCAATTTTTCCCCAAAATCATGGCCAACCTGTAATCCTATAAATCTAAACACAAAAACAACTAAAGTTGCATTGAGAACACAAAAAATCCTAAGTTTTAAGCATCAAAAGTGCTATATTTTGGCCGCACATCAACCATGCTAAGCTTAACTTTTGTACCAAGGACTCTTTAAAAGGTTATCTAAAAGTGTTAAGTAAATTTAGCACCACGATTTGAAATGATAGCCAATAGCACCTCAAGCAGTCTAACCAACTCATGAATGTACAACTTAGCATAATCTTCGACACCATGAGTTCTCTTAACCAGTAGGAAGTGAACCGACTTTGTAATTCTATCAAAAATACCCATATGGAATCAAAATGCCTCTTGGTCTTAGGAACTGCAATCATAAAATCTATGTTAATTTCTTTCCATTTCCAAGTAAGAATCTCTATATCTTGTGCTAGACTACCCGGCTTTTGATGTTTGTCGTTGACTTATTAGCAATTGTGACAACCAAACACAAACTTGGCAATGTCTCTTTCCATACCACCCCACCAATAAACTTCTTCAAATCCCTATACATCTTTGTAGAATTGGGGTGAATAGAGTCGGATGAACTATGTACCTCTTTTAAAATAAAGTTTATTAACCCATCTATATTGGGCAAACACAAACTACCTTGATACCTAAGGGCACCATCTCCCCCTTGGGAGGAAACTTCCACCTCACCATCTTTTACCGATGCTTTCAGCTCCACCAAAGTGGGGTCAAGGTCTTGTTTGGATCTGACCTCTTCAATCAAAGAAGACTTAGAATCATCCACAAACACCATACCTCTATTTTCAACTTCATCCAATCTAACCCCCAATGTAGCAATCGGTGGACCTCCCTTGCTAATTTCTTCTTACCATCATCAATATGAGTGATACTCTTTATAGTCTCTATTTAGAGCATCGACAACAACATTAGCCTTGCCTGGTGATAATGCGCACTCGTGTCATAATCTTTAAGCATTTCCAACCACCTTGTTTGCATTAACCTAAGATCTCTTTGGGTAAAAACATATTGGAGACTACTGTGATCGGTAAAGACATCTACATGAACCCTATACAAGTAATGACACCATATATTCAAAGAAAAAACTATGGCTGCTAGCTCAAGATCATGGGTAGGATAACTATACTCATACACCTTTAGTTGCCTAAAAGCATAGGATATGACTTTGCCACTTTGCATCAATACACACATCCAAACTTATTCTTCAAGCATCACAATAGACTACAAACCCTTTCGGTAGAGCCAACATAGGAGCAGATGTAAGCTCGTTCCAATTTCTCACCATCTCTATATTTTTAGGATCCATTTTAATCCCTTCACCCGACACCACATGCCCTAAAAATAAACTTCTTTCAAACCAAAATTCACATTTTTCAAACTTAGCAAACAACCTCTCATCCCTCAAAATTTGCAATACCATCCTCAAATGCTTCATATGCTCATCCACATTTTGGGAGTAAATCAAAATATTATCTATGAACACCACCACAATCATGTCATGGTAGGGTTTAAAGATCCTGTTCATAAGACCCATGAATATCACTGGTGCATTAGTTAGGCCAAACGACATCACTAGAAATTTGAAATACCCATATCTTATCTGAAATGCCATCTTAGGAATATCACACTCTCTTGCCCTCACTTGATGATACCCGTACCGAAGGTCAATCTTATAGAAGTGACTTGCCCCATGTAGTAGACCAAATAGGTCATCTAACCTTGGCGAAGGATACTTGTTCTTTATGGTGACCTTATTAAGTTGTTAGTAGTCGATGCACTTCTAAGTGATCCATCCTTCTTTCTGACAAACAACATTGGTGCACCCCAAGGTGACTTACTAGGCCTTATTAAACCCTTCTCCAATAAATCTTTCAATTAGTCCTTTAACTCTTTTTAATCCGTTAGGGCCATAAAGTAAGGAGAAATGGAAATGGGTTGTGTATCGAGAAGGAGGTCTATACAAAATCTATTTCCCTTTCAGGAGGGTTACCAGGGAGTTCATCCGGAAAGACATCAACAAACTCATTGACCACCGGAACCTACTCATAGAAGGGACTCAACATCCCTAACCCTTATGAGATGGTAAATGCAACTCTTAGAAATCAACTTTCAAGCCTTAAGACAAGAGATCATCCTACCTTTAACCATCGAATTATGACCTTCTCACTCAGAGACGGGCTCATTTAGTGATTGGAATAGAAGCATGATATGGATATAACCATCAATCACAAGAATAATATCAAAATCAACCATGTCAAGCTCAACAAAATCACAAGGAAAGACTTTATACAATATAGGCACGGGACAACCCCTATAGAGTCTTCTAGCCACAATAGACTCACTAATGGAGGTAGACACCTCAATGGGTTCACATAACAATTTGGGACACACATGAAGTCTATTAGCAACAGTTGGAGTAATAAAAGAGAGAGTGGCACCCCGATCCAATAAAGCATACACATCATAATCATAAACCTTGAACATGTTGTTAACAACATTGGGTGCCTCATCCACCTCTTGACTTTCTTGAAGAGCATAAAATTGATTGTAAAATGGAAAACCCCCTTATTGACCACCTTGTGCCCTTTGATCTCCATGGGTACCTTCTCCTTGAGGACGTCTATCTCTTCCCTTATTTTAAGCGTGTGGACAATCAACAATTCTCGGGCCCATCTTGCCACACCCAAAGCATGCACTTGTGTTCCTTAAACATGTACCACTATGATTCCTTCCACATTGTTGGCACCTTGGAAGAGTCATCTCACCTGTCATGATCCGAACCTAGGGCCTAGTCGTGACACACCAAATGTGACACCTGAAGGCATCCCATCCAAGCCTCGTATACATATCATAAGCATTCATAAGGTAAAATAAGTATATATCAGAGATAAGTAACAAGCGAAAATGCATATAAGCAAAAGCGCAAGTACATCATATCCATTTGCCACATTCATGCCTCTACATCAAGATCTTGGCGGGGTCTAGCACATGGCTCACTAGCTCATCCCTCAAGATATACATCTAAAGTAATGAAAGTACTAAAGTCTCAACATAAAGGAAACATTATAAGGCTTGTTCCCGGAGCATGGGAACTCACCAATCTAATCTCCAAGCTCTATGAATCTGAATGTTAGCCTCAATATAGGATGATTTCCTCGTCGTCCATCCCTACATGGTTAGATCATGTAGGAAAAGAAGTATGCATTAGTACAAAATGTACTAAGTACGTAGGTATGCCATGAATCAAAGGACATCACAATAATATCAATATGCATAATTATAACAAGGGTTAAGAACATAGTATGCATGAGCATGCCATTTAAAAATCATGAGAAGAAACATCATAAATTTATTCATAACTTAAGTATACAAATGTGGGAATAAGACCATAACCGACATTTATAAGACCATGGAGACTATCATATCGAATTCCTATGTTCACTTTACTTTGAGCTAAGAAGAGTCTACTTTGCCAAGGTAACTCGATCCTCATCCTATAGACTCTATCTGAGCATAGTGAGAACCATCATTTGACCCCACCCTTTAGGCTATACCCTAGCATGGTGAATGTCCATTAGTTAAGTTAATTAGATCCATTACCACACCTTTAAGGAATAAAACATGAACATCATTTCTATAGTGGCACATAGCTATGGGACTATGGAATCTATTAAAGCCCTCTAGGTGCTAAGTCATATCGCACGAAATACATAAATCATGCATATACATAACTTTAACATACGTCATACTTTTAAAATAATCATCATAGCTTTCGTAAAATATCATGTCATAAGAATGGTCCATCTACTGTACTTTCATCATAGTGTGATTAGATATTCTCACCTTTAAATCATCATAAATATTAAGGTGTTCATCATCCTCTTCATCATGGCATCATCATAGCTTTCATAAAATCATCATTGTCATAATACCATCATCATCATCATTAAAACATGCCTTTCATACTTAAGATCATAGACATAGAAATCCACAATTTTAACATAAGAGACTAGGACTAAGTGTGGGTCTATGGACATTTGAATCAAAATCATGCAATTGAGTAAGATCTATAGAGGAAATCATGCATTTGAATCAATTTAGGACATTAGATAAGGAACCCACATCAAATTATTAAATCCTAATCATGCACACTTTTAAATCACACACTTATGCTTGAAAATCATATACCTTATGAAATTAATCATAATTCATGCTTAGTGTGAGACCTCGTGTTTCTCGTTTTTCATAATATATATAGGGTGGCATGTTATGATTTTGGATAGAACCTAAGGATAATAAGGCTTCCAATAAGTGGTAATATCAAGTACTTAAAGTTTTAAGTCAAAGGAATCCCCAAAATACACATTTGGGCTTAAAGAAATGGCCCAAGTGGCACATTACCCCTTTTCGGAAGGTTTAAATTAGGTTTTACTTTTTTTATGGGACTAAAATGTGTAATTTGATAATAATAATAATAATAGATTTTTAAAGATTATTTTAATATATAAAAGGTCATGTGCTAACTTTTGGAATCAAGAAAGTTTCAAGATAAAGGTTGGCCAAAGTTACCGTAATTTTCTTTAATAAATCCTTCTTAAATTTGGGTCAATTGTATCAGGTCATATCTCCCAAGATAAAAGGAGTTATAAGTTACCTATCAAATTGAAGATCTATGAGTCTAGTTTGCACCGCACAAAACTGCGCATCAATCCAACTTCTGAATAAAATGTTATGACTATTTTACTGTGATTGTCCGAGTAGAAAATTGGGTCATAGGCTGGGTCGGGTGAAGCCCACCAAGATGTCAGCTAATTTGAGCTTTTTAAAGCTCAAAACAATACCATTTCGTTCCGAATAGTTTAGGAACACAAGATAAAGCTCTCTGAAGGTATCTAAGTGATTTAGGTAAGTTTTTCACATTTTAACTGTTAAAATTCATCCTCATGCCTAGGAATGTGTATCTTACGCTTTTCAATTATTTTTCCATCCATTTAGATGTGTCTGGGGCTATAAAAAAAGTGGTATTCTTGCTGGTTATTCTTGATTTGTAACAGGTGTGTTCAGATAATAATATTGGGGCTCTTTTATGATCATTTTACGAAGTTTTATGGACGTTTCCTCGCGCAAATGCTATATGAAAAATCTTCCGATTAATGCTCAATTATGGAGTATTTATAGGTTCTTATAAGTCGCATACATATATTTTTATGAATCTTAGGATATAAGGGACAACATTCATGAAGAAACATTGGGAAATAGGACGTCTGTTGGAAAAGTATGTTAAGGCTAAGCTCTATCCCTCCTTTTAGCACGAAATTCAGGAAATCCCCAAAACGCAAAATGTGTTATTTTACTACTCTGTTACTAGAAAGACCTTCTACAAAAGACATTGGGATTGCAGATAAATTATTTTTATGATAGTATTAGGTTGATATACTACTCGATCGCTTAAATTGGACATTTAATATCTATATACTAATTTATCGATTAACTGACTATATGTCCATAAGTGAGGTGTTTCTCTTTAGGTGTGGTGTCACTAAAAGTAAATGCAGATTACGAGGGGAATATAATATTCATAATCCATCCTTATTTCATACTAAAAACATAATTGAAGTACTTAACAAGTAACGCATGTATTTGCAATAATCTCTAGTGTAACCTATTTAAACTACTAAGGCACTTAATTCTATTTAAATAATTTCATTTACTAATTGACATGGTACCAAGTATAAGCATTATGTATAGCACCTTTATGAACATTTTCAGAGTTAAGGCCTCGTTATAAATGTTGAGTTAAGCTGTCAGACTCATTCGAAAGATATGTAAGATACCACGAGTCATGTATATATGCTACGACAATAATAATGATGTTCGGAGGATAAGTGTATCAATGAGCCAAGATTAGCTAAATTTATGCTATGGCCTACTATGTGCATTCAATATTCATATCATATATGGCATGTTATGCATGGACTTCGAACTATAATGTGAGGTATGGGGCTTATTTTCCCAAATGATTATATAAATATATGTATATAGTATAGATGGCCACAGGTTAAAAAAATATGATGCCAGTCAGCTACTAGAAAGAACCACCAATGCTAGTATTTTATTGCGTATATCATATATTTTCATCTATATATATATATATATATATATATATATATATATATATATATATATATATTCACGACATGTTATACTCGAGCATACCATGCAAATTTGAACACTAGGAGGTTGATTGTTGGGCATTAAGGTGAATTGAGTTTTGGTTATAGGTGGTATTTCTATTATCCTTTTTACTATAATATTTACTTTTTGACTTACATACCAGTACATGTTCATTAGTACTCATGTCCCATTGCCTGGGGACGCTGCTTTTTATTTCGTGCGTGCAGGTTCAAGTTGGAACTCTGATCAACCCCTCAACTAGGAGCCCAATTCAGCTGTGAGTTGGTAAGCTCCACCTCTTCTTGGAGATTTCACTGGATGCTTATTTTTGCTATACAGTTAGGCATAGTCGGGGCCCTGTCCAGGCAGTGTTAGTAGTTCTCTTAGAGGCTATTATGGACATGTTATATTTGATAGATTCATATGTTCCTTTCAGTCTCCGGTCATAGGATTGGCATGTATATGTAGTGTGTTCCTGTACTTCTGTTATTTTAGCCTCATCGGCTAGCTAGTACTTTATCATTTTGGTTAATCTATCTTGATGTAAATAATTTGTTAACCAGGTCATGACCTAAATGGTGCACGCTTAGTTTTTCAGATTTTCTGCTATCCAATTTTCTTTTGACTCCTAATTTAGTTGACTAGCATGTTTATTGGCTTAGTCGGCCAATAAAGATTTCGAGTGCCAATCACGTCTCACCTCTTTTTGGGGTGTGACACTTAGTTAACCATAATTATCATATAGAAATCATAACACATGCATTAGGTATCATAGCTTAAAAGCCCATAAGAAAATCATCACGAAGATTGATAAAAAAGAAGTTTTGGGATGGACTTCATGGATGAAACTAATCCATGAATGAAGCCCTATATACCTCAAATAAAATCCTTTCAATTAGGGGGAAAATCTAGAATAACCTTGGTCAACCCTTCAAGCTTAGCCTCATTGGAACCCTTGACTGAGAGAGAGAATTGTTGTGAGCCCTTGAGAGAATTTTGGGAATTAAAAACTTGGAGTGACATAGGAGTAGGTCTTTATAGGAATTAGGACAGCTAGGGTAGAGAAGAAAGGAAAATGACCAGAACCAAAGAGAGAAGTTCATAGAAACACTTGGAACACAATTTTGTGATTTTAATCAATACTTTGTGATTTCTTTTGAAGAGTTTGGAATTTCTTGTTCTTAAATTCATTTTTATAAGTGCTTAATTATGTTATTCCATATCATGATTCTTATATCTACAATGATTACGCATAGCTAAATCCATAACTTGGGTTGTGAGAACCATGAAGAACTAACAATGTAAAACTAGATAATTCATAATTCTTGGAAAGTTTACATGCATGTATTAATTAATTCTTTTTGTTTTAATTGCTTTTTAACGATGGCCAACGTTAGAAATTGCCTAGTTGTTACTGACTGGATCAAGGTAGTAATGAATAAGAAAAGAGATTAATCAAAAGAATTCGATTGATTTCTTCTTGTCTAATCAACCAGGGGAAGTTGTACCGGGATAATAGGTAAGGGTTAGTAACGTCACACTATGGGGATGGATCAAATCATGTAGTAAAATTTACCTCTCGCCTGGATCAAAGGGTTTAGTAAACTTAAGTTACTGCTATGCATACTACCCACTAGAGAAGATTACGATTATCTGGTAATACCAAGTTAGGAAATCATGGGGAACACAATACCCTAGTTACTCTTCTCACCAATTTAAAAACACTTGCTCTAGTTTAGGTTTACTTTATGCAAACTACAACCCCCCTCCCTTTCGGGAGGTAAGTAGGTAAATTCACTTGACTTCCTTGAAATTACTCTGAGTCTACCATATTCCCTATGGGATTCGACCCTAACCTTTCTTAGGTTATATACCTTGACAACGACCGCTTTAACCTTCAAAAAGAAGGAGCAACTTGGGGGACATCAAGATTTCAGCATCGTTGTCAAGGAATACAACTAGACACGTTTACTTAGATCATACGTGTATAACGTGTTTTTCAAACATAATATGAGTAATTTGGGAATTGATCCTTATATCCTTCATTTTAGATTTTTTTTTTATTTTGTTTTGTTTGAGTGTGCAGGTGTAGTGTATGCATAACATTCAAAGTTGAGGTAGACCTTTGACTCCATTTGATCCTGAGATCCAAAAGATGCTGAGAAGAATGGCCCAAAATGATGTCGTCTAAGTTACATCTCCTTTTTAGAGGATAAAGCGGTTGCTGTCAAGAAATAGAACCTCAAAGGTTAGGGTCGATTCCACAGGGAATACGTAGACTCAAGAGAATTCACCAATTGCAATTCGAATGGTTAACCAACTTACTTCCCCACGGGGGGGGGGGGGGTATTTTGCAATAATCAATGAGAAATATAACTGAAACTATCACAAGAGAGAAGTCAATATGGAGAGAAACGAGGGTATTGTGTTCCCCATGATTGCCCAACTCAGTATCATCGGATAAACTAATTCTTTTCTAGTGTATAGCATGCGGGACAGTTCGTTATGTTCACCAAGTCCTTTGGTCAAAGGTGAGAGGTGAATTTCACTATAAGACTTAGCCCATCTCCATAATGTGCATTACTAACCCTTACCTGTTAGTCCCAGTACAACCTTCCCTTGGACCAGCGTAGTTGATCAGACAAGAACAGATCAATCGAATCCTGTTACGTAATCTCTTTTCCTATTCATTACTACCTTGGTCCACTCAGTAACACTAGGCAAGTTCTAATCTTGTCCAACTCTAGAAAACATGCAAAACAAATAGAGTTATTTAATACATGCATATACACATTCCAAAAATCATGAATTATCTAGTTTTACTTTCTTAGTTCTTCATGGTTCCCATAACCCTAGTTGTGGATTTAGCTACTCATGCTATATGCAGATGTAAGAATTATGAATTGAGAAAACATAATTGAACAATTACATAATAGAATTAAAGAACAAGTAAATCCATCTTCAATAAGAATCACAAGCTTAAGGATGAAATTCAAACACAAGTGTTCTTAAAGACTCTCCAATATGATCTTACAATTTTTTTCTCTCTAAGTACTTAGTTCTCTGAGTACTAGGAGAAAATTTATAAAAAGAATAACCTAAAAACCTATTTATAATAATTAAAATTCAAGTCCTAAACAAAATAGATGAACTGCTCAACACGCCATACGAAAGTTGTTTACAGGCCGTATTGCATTCCACGGCCCGTAATCAGGGTCTCGTACTCAACTGCTAGAAATTTCGGACTTCAACTCTACAACACCTTCCTACGACTCGTAAAGTGGTTTATGACCCGTAAAGGGGGTTTCTCTGATGAAATTCCCAAAAGTCCAAGTCTCTGATCCTCAAGGCACGAACCATCTTCTACAACTTGTGAAACCATTTACAGCTTGTCTGTATGTTCGTAGAAAAAACTTCAGAAAATCGGCCCTCACTGGAATTATTCATGAAACCACCCATGGGCCGTAAAGGGTCTTGTATAACAGCAAAAATCAGCAACTTCTGCAACTTTCCCTAAAATCAAGGCCAACCCATAATACTGCAAATACAAATACAAAAACACATAAACCAACTAACATCACATTGAGAACACACAAAATTCCAAGTTTTAAGCATCAAAAGTGTTGTATTTTAGCACATATCAACACCTTGGACTTAAAATTGTTGCTTGTACTCAAGGGATAGGCTCAATCTATATAGATAATATAGTAATACACAGACCTCAACCCAATGGCATACATCAAATAAATATTTGACTCAGACACCCACACCATCAAAATAGGATCGGATAGCTATCTAGAAAACCAACACAAACTAGTGCATGTGACAACACAACTATGACAAGCAAGGTATTATCAATAATCCACAATTACTAAACAAGTCTAGTACTAACAATGTAATGCAAGTGCCCTCACAGAAAGAAGTCCTATATCTGAAACTCAATAATGTTTTCATGTTTAACCTTAGAACTATGCAAGATCACTCACTCCCACAACAGATTTTCATGCATAATGTCTGATACCATAGGCTTGCCCCTATACTCATGATACAAACCTTCAACTAAATGAATTAGGATAACTTTAGGACTTTTTAGGCTTGTAACGTAGGCTCAGGGGGCTTTACACCTTTCCCCTACCAACTCTTGTTATTTTCACTTTATTCTCCCTTTTCCCTATTTCAAGCTTTTCTAGGTGCTTTCTTTTCATTTTTTTTAGCTTTTTTGCCTTGTTTCTACACTTCATTTTGCTTTTTATCTTATACTAAGGCAACACGTATTTCTCTTGCACCCAGTACATAGTTTTCTCTTTTTCTCCGTATCACTAACTCACCCCCTTATTTTTGTGTTTCACCCTTATACTAGCCACCCACAACTTAGGCTTTTGGCCTGTGTTGAGGTGCACAATATCCGTCCTTAGAACCAGGGACACTTTTGGTAACCACCTTCAACATCGGATTTTTACCTTAGTCAAGGTGCATAATGTTCGAGCAAGGACCAGGGCCAATTTAAGGATTTGACAACTGACAAGGCTAGGTTAATCAGGTGTTTTCAAAGAATAGGTATATGTTAGGCTCAAACATTAAGAACAAGGGATTATATCATCATTTTGGTTGGTCATTTTAGGCTAAGTGGACTATTAAGAACAATGGCCTAAGATCCTTTCCTAATCCAATTAATCGATAATCTAACTTAGAGTAATAGGAAAGTTCTGAATTAGCACAAAACACATGAATTTAGCAAATAAAGCTCACACTCACATAGCACTGCATACATTATCAATAAAAGAATGTTAGATCATGTTTTTTATCTCAATTTACCCTCACTTATCAAAACAAACATTGTCACGCACCTAAACATGCATGGTTGCTATCTAACTACTAATCAAAAAATTTTGGTGGGTATCATTTTCAAACAAAACACAAAAACATGCTATATGCCACAAGTATTTATACTATATGCTACAAATACTATCTAAACATCCTAAATGTACCGGTTTTATTGGAAGTTGTTATCCACTGGTAAAAAGAACACAGGCAAGAAAACCTCGCGATAAAAAATTAGGGTAGTTATGCATCCAAGCTACTCAGACTTCACTCCATAACTACCCAGACCCATTAAAAAAAGATGTGCATTATCCCCACTGCACAAAATGAAAGCAAAGTAAAACATATAGGGGTTAAAAAACATACCTGGGCGCCCAAGCACTAGGGTTCCTTGGGTTGCCTCCCAAGCAGCACCTGATTTATTGTTGCGGTATGACTTGGACAACTTGGTTATTTAGACTTCATCAATTGCTCGGACTTCACTCTTCAAATCATCTGGACGCTTCATGGGTTGACAGATAATGAAGATGACTTCTTTGCCATTCAATCTAAACCTGAGTTGAGCGGCTTTCATATCCACTAATGCTCGCCCAGTGGCTAGGGACAGTTTTCCCAAGATGATTAGGACGTCAAAGTCAACTTTGCAATCTAGGATCACAAAATCTATGGGGAATATTAACTTTTCAACTTTTACCAACACATCGTACAATATCCGCACAGGCTTCTTCACAGTGCAATCCGCCATCAATAACCGCATACTAGTTGGAGTAGGGGCTCCTAATACAAGCTTCTTATAGATGGCAAGAGGCATCAGATTAATGTTGGCACCTAGATCACATAGTGCCCTTGCAAGCTCCATATCTCCCATGGTGCAGGGTATGGTGAAAGCATCGGGATCTTCTCGCTTCTAAAACCAAGGACCTCGTAGCAATAACACTGCAATGTTGAAGCTCTTGGGAGAGCTCCCAACTCACAGTGCATTTTTAGTAACCAATTCCCTCATGTATATAGCATACTTTGGTATCTTCTCCGGTGCTTTAATGAGAGGGATACTGATGGAGAGTTGTTTCAGCATGGAAAGATAGTGCTAGAATTTTCCTTCCTCCTCCCTCTTTTTGATTCTTTGAGGGAAGGAAGGAGGAGGCCTAGGAATGGACTTTAACTTCTATGGCACGTCAGTAGTTTCGCTCACCCAATCCTTGCCACGAGTATATCCTTTATCCGCCTCTTTGGCTGCAACCATCTCCCCTCAAACATGCAACACCCCTAAATTCCTTCTACCTAGACTAAAGTAGATGCATAGAGGATGTTGAGAAAAGACTGAAGATGGCCCGTCCAGGGGAAGGACGGATGTCTAAGAGGTTGGTCAGTCAACGATCAAAAAACAGAGAGGACGACCATCGTCCATTGAAGGACGGCCATCCTCCATTGAAGGACGCCCATCCTCCATTGAAGGACGGTCATCCTTCGTTGAAGGATAATCTTCCCTGATGCTTATAAAATCCATCCGTTTCAAGCTAATCAGCATCAAATTTCAATTTTCTTTCCTTATTCTCACATATTTTGATTCTTTCTATTTTTACACACTAAACTTTTGGTTTTATTTTGTACCGGGTCGAGTTGGACTTTGTCTGCTATTCTACTTGTTTATGTAAGTTTACTCTTATTATTATTTCTCTTTGTAATAAAATTTATCATTATGTTTAAATTTTATCCTATTTTTAATTTGTATTATCATAATGTTTAGTCAATCTATTTTAGAGTTATGAACTGAAATAGGGAATTGGGTATATAGGATAAAATTATTTTTCCAGTCTAAATCGAGTTTGAATGTTTGCATTGATTGACTAAGCTGATGAGAAACTAAGATGAGTAGAGCTGAGCTAACCTAATGAGATTGAGACTTGAGTTGATTTATTAAGCATTGTGGATTAAGTTGATTGAGGAGTTTAGCATGTTTTAGTCTTGGGAAGAGTATCGAGCACCGAGTTGGGAGCGAGTAAGCATCTACTTTAACCCACAAAATTGTGTTGCTAGTATAGGATACCGTGCAGCGGGTTCTGGAAACTCTTATCCCACAAGTTGGACATTTACTATGGATCCAAGAGAGAAGTTATCATCCTTTACCGTGGCACATATAGGACGAGCACGGCAACGATGTCGCCTTTGTTATGCATCACCAAACTAAAGGTAATGGGATTGATTGTCTATTAAGAGAACCTCCTAAGCAACATTGATTGAGAATGATATTATAAATTGAGTGTATTTCTACAGAGTTTAATTTAAAATCATGATTTACTTTAAAAACTTGCATGTACGGAGTTAAGCATGAGTTGTTGAGTTGATATAAGTAAGTTGAGCCTTATTTTCTTGAGCTATTTCATTTACCAGTATATTCCATTTACTGACATCCATTTGGACCTGCGTCATTTTAGGATGCAGATATAGGTGATAGAGGACTTCAGCCCGCGCATTGTTGAAGTCCAGATCCTTGCATTCCAGAATTGGTGAGCCCTCTTTGTAGTTTCCAGAGGAGCTTTTTTATCTTCGTACTTTCATGAGTACTTTATTTTCTTTGATTTTGGGGTGACCATGGCCTGTGATGGCACCATCTATATTGTTGAGTAGAGGCTTCATAGACATTGATGTAGAGGATTTGTCGAGTATTCTTATTTCCAAACTTATCCGTTGGAAACTATGATTTGTAGAACTATATTTGTTCATATAATGTCATTTCATCTCAATTCTGTCTTCCACTGTTGAGTTGATGTAACAATGAGGCCAAGTGGTTCTCTTAGGAAATCAGCAATGGTTCTTCAAGTGCCGGCCAAACCAAGGTTACCCTCCCGGGTATGACAAACTTAGTATCAAAGCACAAAGTTCAAGAGTCTTATGGATTCTATGAAGTCGTGTCTAGTAGAGCATTGTGTATGGGTGTGTTGTGCACCACACTTCATAAGTGGGAGAGTATAAGACATTAGGAATTGTTACACATTCTTGTATTCTGAGTTCGTGCAATAGAGTTAAAAACTCTACAAAACACTCTCTTCTAACTCATGCATTATGCGCTTGCAGATCATGCCTCCTAAACGCACCATAATCCAAATGAATTCCCCAGCTAACAATGCTGAGAACCCTACTTCGGAGATGCCTCCTCAGATGGAAACGAGGGGCCAAGATTGACCGGTCCGAACCACTAGTGTTCCTGTGAAACCTACCGCTCCACTTGCTCCTATTACAGAGGCTGACTTCAGAGGAGCTCTCGCCATGCTCGCACAGTTAGTAGCTGCCCAGAGCAGGAACCAGGGGTCACAGATTCCTAGTTCTAGCTCTTAAGAGCCAACAGCTGCTCCAGACTAAGAGACGTTGCGAGAATGAACCCAGTCTTCACAAGGTCAAAGGTTTAAGAAGACCCTTAGAACCTTATTGATGAGATGTGATAGGTGCTAAAAAACTACGTATGCAACCGAGACTGGGGAGTTGTAGTGGTTGTCTATCAGCTCAAGGATGTGGCTGATGTCTTGTACAATCAGTGGGAGGAAAGTTGGGGTGATGATGCTGAGCCGGCAGTTTGGGATGAGTTCGAGAGTGCCTTTCTTGATCATTTCTTTCCTCAAGAGTTGATATAGGCTAAGCTTGAAGAGTTCATGAATCTAAAACAAGAGGGGTTGACTATTAAGGAATACAACCTGAAATTCATCCAATTATCCAAGTATGCCCCAGAGATGGACCAGGACATGAGAGCGAGGATGAGGAAGTTTATATCAAGGTTGGATAGACATGATAAGAGGGAGTGCAAGGCAGCATTGTTGATCCCAGGTATGATATCTCCAGAATGATCATTTATGCCTAGTAAACTAAGGAGGATAAGAAGAAGGACAGAGAAGAGCATCTGAGTAAGAAGTCCAAGTCAGCAGGGCCTGAGCCCAACCGAACCAAGCAAGTCAAGGGAGATAAGACATACTTCCCGAAGAGGTCCTCTGGCTACACACCATCTTTAGCTAGTGCACCAGCCTTGAGCCATAGGTATGATCACAAATCCCAAGGTCAGCCAAACTGTAGAGCACAGGGCACAGGACATGCAATCTCAAGCCAGTGTGGCTCTAAAAGGAAGCCACCTTGTGGGAAGTATGGCAGGATGTATCTGGGAGAATGTATAGATGGAGGGAATGGTTACTACAAGTGTGGCCAGCCCGGCCATTTTCAGAGGGATTGTCTGATATGGGGCAATAAGGCCCAGTCCTCTACCACAGCACCACTAGTGAGGGTTAACTAAAGAGGTGCTGAACTAGGGGCAGGCAGTGGGACAAACTGTCTGTATGCGATGGGAAATCGATAGGACCAAGAGGTTGCACCAGATGTTATGACGGTTATAATTCGCGTCCTTACTATTGATTGCTATTTTTGATGTATCCTAGGGCCACATTGTCATTTGTGTCTCCTTATGTGGCCACTCGATTTGATAGAACTCTTGAGTGTCTTCTTAAACCCTTTAATGTTTCCACTCCTGTTGGCGAGTCCATTCGAGCCGAGAGAATCTATAGAGATTGTGTAGTGTCCATCCGTTATAAGGATACTCTTGCTGATTTGATTGAGTTAGAGATGGTCAATTTCGATGTAATCCTTGGCATAGACTGGTTTCACACCTGTTATGCCTCTGTTGATTATAGAACTTGGACTATCAAATTTTAGTTTTTAAATGAGCCTGTTATTGAGTGGAAGGGAGATGTTGTTGCGCCGAAGGGTAGGTTTATTTCTTACCACAAGGCCTGAAGATTGATCTCAAGGGATGTATCTACCATCTCAAGCTAGTTAAGTCAGATGATATTGAGCCCCCTACTCTTGAGTCTTTCCCAATTGTGGGTGAGTTTCCTAATGTATTTCCAAAGGATCTGCCTGGAGTCTCTCTTGATAGAGATATTGACTTTGGAATCGATATTCTACCTGACACCCATCCTATTTCTATTCTGCCATATAGAATGGCCCCTGTGGAGTTGAAAGAGCTTAAGGAGCAGTTGAGAGATTCGCTAAAGAAGGGATTCATAAGGCCAAGTGTCTCTCCCTGAGGTGCTCTGGTCTTGTTCATATGAAAGAAAGACGGTTCCCTTAGGATGTGTATTGATTACTGTCAATTGAACAAGGTGATAGTCAAGAATAAATATCCCCTCCCGAGGGTCGACGACTTGTTTGATAGGGTGCTACTATTTTCTTCAAGATAGACCTCAGATCAAGCTATCACCAATTGAAAGTGAGAGAATTTGACATCCTGAAGAAGGCTTGTCGAACTCAATATGGTCACTTCGAATTCCTGGTGATGTCCTTCGGATTGAAAAATGCACCTACAGCCTTTATGAACCTGATGAACATAGTATTCATTGATGATGATATCTTGGTGTATTCCAAAGATGAGGAGGAGCATGCCAATAACCTCAAAATCACTTTGCAGAAGCTCAGAGATAAGGAGTTATATGCAAAGTTTTCTAAGTGTGAGTTTTGGCTCAAATCTTTGTCTTTCGTGGGCCATGTGGTCTCTAGAGATAGAATTTGAGTGGATACTCAAATGATTGAGGCGGTTAAGAACTGGCCAATACTAATCTCACCGACTGAGATAAGGAGTTTTTTGGGACTGGATGGCTATTACCGAAGGTTTTTTGATGGATTTTCTTCCATATCCATGCTGGCTATTACCAAAGGTTTGTTGATGGATTTTCTTCCATATCGACGCCATTAACTAGACTGACTCAGAAGAAGGTCAAGTTTCAATGGTCTGACAAATATGAAAGAAGCTTCCAAGAGCTGAAGACGAGGATAACTACTACACCAGTGTGGACCTTGCCTACTGGAGTGGATGGATTTGTTATCTATTGTGATGCTTCGAGAGTAGGAATGGGATATGTGTTAATCCAGAGAGGGAAGGTTGTTGCCTATGCTTTTAGACAGCTTAAAGTACATGAGAAGAACTATCCCACTCATGACTTGGAATTGGTAGCAGTGGTGTTTGCTCTCAAACTTTGGCGCCATTACTAGTATGGAGCCCATGTTGATGTATTCACAAACCACAAGAGCCTGCAATACGTCTTCACCCAGAAAGAGCTTAACTTAAGGTAGAGGAGATAGCTTGAGTTGCTTAAGGACTACGACATGAGCATCCTCTACCTCTAGGTAAAGCTAATGTGGTTGCTAATGCTCTTAGTAGGTTGTCCATAGGAACCACCACCCATGTAGAGGAGGAGAAGAGGGAGTTTGCCAAAGAAGTTCATAGACTAGCACGACTGACCGTTTAATTAGATGAATCGAGTGAAGGAGGAATTCTTGTGCATAATGGGTCTGCATCATCTCTAGTAGATAATGTGAAGGAGAAACAAGATCAAGATCCTGTTTTATTACAATTGAAGAAGGATGTGCATAAGGAAAAAAGGTGATGACTTTCGCCAAAAAGGGAGATGGGGAATTGAGGTATCAAGGCAGATTGTGTGTTCCAATTGTTAATGACGTTCGAGGGAGGATTATGGAAAACGCCCACATCTCTAGATATTCCATCCATCCAGGGTCTACCAAGATATACTATGACATGAGGAAAGTCTATTAGTGGAGTGGAATGAAGAAAGACAATGTTAAGTTCATTTCCAAGTGCCCAAATTGCCAACAAGTTAAAGTTGAGCAACAAAGGCCATGTGGAGTGGCCTAGAATTCTGAGATTCCAGAGTGGAAATGGGAGATTATTAACATGGACGTTGTCACAGATTACCAAGGTCCACCATGGTTCTATTTGGGTGATAGTTGATCAGATGACAAAATCTGCACATTTCTTAGCAGTAAAGATGAGTGACACTGCAGAGGATTATGACTGATTGTACATTAGGGAGATTGTTAGACTACATGGAGTCCCTTTGTCTATCATCTCAGATAGAGGATCTCATTTCACTGCCCAGTTTTGAGATCTTATCAGAAGGCTTTGGGTACGAACATGCACCTTAGCACTACTTTTCACCCGCAGATGGATGGCCAAGCAGAGCGTACTATTTAGATGTTAGAGCATAAGTTTAGGGATAGGTAATTGAGATGACCACTTGCCTTTGATAGAGTATGCTTACAATAACAGCTTTTATTCGAGCATTCAGATAGCCCCCTATGAGGCACTCTATGGAAGGTGGTGCAGGTCTCCAATTGGATAGTTTAAGGTAGGTGAAGCAGAGTTGATTGGGCCAGAATTGGTTCATAAAGCTATGTACAAGGTGAAGATCATTTGAAAAAGGTTGAGGATTGCATAGATTTGACAGAAATCCTACACAAATGTTAGAAGAAGAGACTTAGAGTTTGAGGTCAACGATTTGGGGTACTTGAAATGTCGCTCTTGAAGAGTGTGATGAGGTTTGGAAAGAAAGGGAAGTTGAGTCCATTGTACATTGGCCCTTTCCGAATCATACAGAGAGTGGGCAAGGTGGGATATGAGTTAGAGTTACCATTAGATTTAGCAGCCATCCACCTAGTCTTCCACATTTTTATGCCCAAGAAGTGTTTGGGAGATCCACAGTTGGTTGTGTCTATCAAGAGTATTGGAGTGAAAGACAGTCTGAGTACGAGGAGATTCCTGTCCAAATCCTCGATTGCCAGGTTCGCAAGTCAAGAACCAAAGAGATTGCATCTGTCAAGGTATTGCGGAGGAACCAATTCGTAGAAGAAGCTACTTAGAGGCGGAGGAGGGCATGAAGGCCAAATACCCTGATTTATTTGTGCCTACCGATGATGAGAGAGTTTATGGTAATGATTTCCCTCCAAATTCTTGAATTCCATTCCTTGAATTCTCTGCTCATTCTCAGTATGATAGACGATAGAGCTTTAGAGTCCGAGTAAGGATTGATGTTTGTCTTACTTGCTGAATTTCTTACTTAATTGATTATATGAGTGAGGTGAAAGTTGGTTTCTTGTAAGTGTCCATAAGGAGATTTGTTCCTTGACTTAAATCCCTATATTTTTATTTCTCTTCATTCAAGGATAAATGATCCCAAGGGGGGAGATAATGTAACACCCCCTAGATCCTTCTACTTAAATTGGAGTATACACATGGAGGATGCTGAGAAAAGACTAAGGACGGAGCCTTCAGGGGAAGGATGGTTGTCCAGGAGGTTGGTGAGTCAATGGTCAAAAGAAGGGAGGAAGACCATCCTCTATTGAAGGACGGTCATCCTCTATTCAAAGATGGTCATCCTCTGTTGAAGGACGACCATCCTCTATTCAAAGATGGTCATCCTCTATTGAAGGACGGCCATCCTCCGTTGAAGGACAGCCGTCCCTGATGCATATAAAATTCATTTGTTACAAGCTAATAAACGTCCAATTTCAATTTTCTTTCCTCATTCTCACATATTTTGATTCTCTTTCTATTTTTACACACTAAAAGTTTAGTTATATTTTGTACTGGGTCGAGTTGGACTTTGTCTGTTATTCTGCTTGTTCATGTAGATTTACTCTTATTACTATTTCTCTCTGTAATAAAATTTATCATTATGTTTAAGTTTTATCCTAGGTTTAATTTTAGCAGTTTTATTATCATTATATTCAGTTAATCTATTTTAGAGTTACAAAATGAAATAGTAAATTGGGCATGCAGGAAAAAATTATTATTTCGGTCTGAGTCGAGTTTGAATGTTTGCATTGATTGACTGAGCTGATGAGAAACTAAGATGAATTGCGCTAACTTAACCTAATGAGGTTGAGATTTGAGTTGATTGATTGTGCATTGCGGATTGAGTTAATTGAGGAGTTAAGCATGTTTTAGTCTTGGGAGGAGTATCGACCACCGAGCTAGGAGCGAGTAAATATCCACTCTAACCTACAGAACTACGTTGCCAGCATAGGATAGTCGTGCAGCACATTCTGGAAACTCTTGTCCCACAAGTTGGAAATTTATTACGGATCCAAGAGAGAATTGATCGTCCTTTTCCCTAGCACATATAGGACGGGCATGGCAATGACGTCGCCTTCATTGTGCATTACAAAACTAAAGGTGATGGGATTGGATGTCGATTAATAGAAACTTCTAAGTAGCATTGGTTAAGAATGATATTTTAAACTAAGTCTATTTCTACAGAGTTTACTTTAAAATCATGATTTACTTTAAACTTGCATGTACTGAGTTGAGCTTGAGTTGTTGAGTCGAGATGAGTAAGTTGAGCCTTATTTTCTTGAGCTATTTCACTTACCAGTGTATTCCACGTACCGACATCCATTTGGACTTGCATCATTTTATGATGCAGATAGAGGTGATAGAGGACTTCAGCCCGAGTATCATTGAACTCTAGATGAGTTTATTCCAGAATTGGTGAGCCCTCCTTATAGTTTCTGAGGAGCCTTTTTATCTTCTTACTTTCGTTAAGTACTTTATTTTCTTTAATTTTGGGGTGACCATGGCCTATCATGGCGCCATATAGATTGTCGGGTACAGGCTTCATAGATATTGATGTAGAGGATTTGTCGAGTATTTCTATTTTTAAACTTATCCATCGGAAACTATGATTTTCAGAACTATATATGTTCATATAATATCATTTCATTTTAATTCTTTCTTTCGTTGTTGAGTTAATGTGACAATGAAGCCAGGTGGTTCTCTTAGGGAATCGGCAATGCGTCTTCAAGTTTCGGCTACGCCAAGGGTACCCTCTCGGGGCGTGATAGAACATCTTCCTCAGCAGCCGGCATGGGAGGGTCAATGGTGCTCTTGCGACCCCAACTAGTGACCGCCATACACTACCCTTCATTTTTAAGATTTCAAACTGTGTTGCTAGGCAGTGTACCCCTCTGATGCTGATTTAGTTTAGTCGACACTTGACCAAACTGTTGACCTTGACCTTAGCACCAAGAGCTAAGGGCCCAATCAGGACTATTGGCTATAAAAGACAAGGAAACCTAGGTCAGCACTTTAACATGGATTATTCTTTCAGAGACAACAATCAAGGAGGCTACTATGATAGGAACAGGGGCCAAGATAGATATGTTGATTGGGGACGGAGAGATGATTACAAGAATGGTTCTTATGTGCCACCAAATAATAGAGATTCGAGTGCTGGTAGCTCTCAAATTGAGGAAATATTTGATGGACTACTGAAGAAGGCTGATGCTCAGGATGAGACCTTAAAGGGGATGAAATTTGACTCTACCAGTATTAATCAAAAAATCGAGTCTCTTTCTGTTACTATCAAGTAGCTAGAGCAACAGTTCAGTCAGATGTTTGACTCAATTGAACCAGCGCCAGAAAGGTACATTGCCCAGTAACATAGTTCAAAATCCAAAGAATAAAGGGCAATGTATGGCAGTGACTACATGTGGTGGCAAATAGACCATCAACCCTTCGATGTTGATAGATGATGATGATGTTTGTAAGGAGATAGTTGAGCGCAACGATAAGGACCAGAGATGTTTATGCCAAGGATGGGGTAAGTGATGTTGCAGTGACGCCACAAAAATTGAAACCCCTTCCTAGACCTCCCCCTCTTTTCCTTTAGAGACTCAAAAGGAAGGAAGAGAAAGGTAAATTCTAGAACTTTATCTCCATGCTAAAGCAACTCTCCATCAACATTTCTCTCATTGAAGCATTTGAAAAGATGCCTACATATGCAAAGTTCATGAAAGATTTGGTTACAAAGAAGTGGGTTGTGAGCTAGAAGCTCTCCCAAGAGCTTCAATACTGCAGTGCGATAGCAACGATGTTCTTTAGAACAGAAGCAAGAAAATCCCAGCGCATTCACCATACTCTACACCATCCTAGATGGTGTGTTTACAAAGGGTACTATATGATCTAGGTGCAAGCATCAATTTGATACCCCTTGCAGTGTTTAAGAAGCTAGGCTTACGAGTCCCTACTCCTACGAGCATGCGATTGTTGATGGCAGACAGAACGGTGAAGAAACCTGTGCGGATACTATATGATGTCCTTGTCAAAGTGGAGGAATTCATATTCCCGCATGCTTTGTGTTCCTTCATTGTGAAGTCGACTTTAAAGTCTTAATCATCTTGGGAAGGCCCTTCTTAGCCACTAGGTAAGCACTAGTAGATATGGAATCAGGCCAACTCAAGTTTCGATTGAATGATGAAGAAGTTATCTTCAACATTTGTCATTCAATAAAGAGGCCCAATGACTTTCATAGAAGTTTGGGAAATTTTTGAAGTCTGAGTAACCAAGTTATCCAAGTCGTGTCGCAACAATATATGAGACCTTGTGTTTCTCATCTTTCATAATATATATATATATAGCGTGGTATTTTATATAATACATATATGATTTGGGATAGAAACTAGGGATAATAAAGCTTCCACTAGGTGGTAATATCAAGGACTTAAAGTTTTAAGTCAAAGGAATCCCCTAAATACACATTCGGGATTAAAGAAATGGCCCGAGTGGCACCTTACGCTTCACGGAAGGTTTAAATTACATTTCACTTTTTGGATGAGAATATAATTGTATAATTTGCTAATACTAAATTTTTAAAGGGTATTTTAATATCACAAAGATCATATGTTAAGTTTTGGAATCAAGAAAGTTGCAAGATAAAGGTTGGCCAAAGTTACTGTAAACTTCTTTAAAAAGTCCTTCTAAATTTTGGGTCAAATGTATCAGGCCATATCTCCCAAAATATAAGGAGATAGAGGGGTCATGACCTATCAACTTGCAGATCTACTAGTCTAGTTTGCAATGCACAAAACCGCGCATCAATCTGAATTCGAAATAAAATGTTATGACAGCTTCACTGTGACTGCAAGCAGGAATTGGGCCATAGATCAGGTCGAGTCAAACCTACCTAGATGTTGGCTAATTTGGCCTTTTTACATCTCAAAACAATTCCATTTTATCTAAAGCAATTTAGAAACTAAAGAGAAATCTCCTTCAAGGTGCCTAGTGATTTAGGTAAGTTCTTTGCGTTTTTACCGTTAAAATTTGCCTGTGTGCCGAGAAATGTGTACCCTACGCTTTGAAATTACTTTCCTCCTCCTATTAGTTGTGTTTGGGGCTGTTTTTCGACTGTAAAAAAGTGGTGTTCTTGTTGGTTATTCTTGGTTCGCAACAGGTGTGTTCAAGTAATAATATTCGGGCTCCTTTACGCTCATTTTTACGAAGTTCTACAGACATTTCCTCGTGTAAATGCTATATGGCGAATCTGATCATTAATACTCAATTCTAGATTATTTATAGGTGTGTGTAAGCTACGTATATATAGTTATTATGAAGCTTAGGGCGTAAAGAACAACTTTCATGAAGGAACTTTTGGCATTTGGACATCCGTTGGAAAGGTATGTTCAGGCTAAGCTCTACCCCTTCTTTTAGCACGAAATTCGGAAAGTTCCCAAAATGTCAAATGTGATATTTCACTATTCTGTTGCTACAAGGATCGTCTATAAAAGCATTGGGATTGCAGCTAAATTATTTTCATGATGGTATTAGGTTGGTATTCCATTTATTTGCTTAAACTGGACATTCAATATCTATATACCAATTTATCAGTTTTACTAACTATCCGCCCATATGTTGTGTTTCTTTTTTTTGGTGTAGTGTCACTAAAAGTAAAGGAAGCTTACGAGAGGAATATAGTATTCATAAATAGTCCTATTTCCTTACTAAAACTATATTTTAAGAACTTAGCGAGTAACGCGTTGATTTCCAATAATCTCCGGTATAATGCTCTTATTTAAACTACTAAGGCACTAGATTCCTTTTAAGTACTCTCTTTTACTAATTGACATAGAACCATGTATAAGCATTATGTAAAGTACCTTTATGAATATTTTTAGAGTTAAGGCCTCATTCTAAATGTTGAGTTAAGCTATCAAACTTATTCAAAGGATATGTATGATTCCACGAGTCATGTGTATATGCTATGACAATGATTATGATGTTATGAGAATAAGTGTACCAATTAGCCAAGATTGACTAAAATTTATGCTATGGCCTACTATGTGCATTCAATATTCATATCAGACATTGCACGTTATACATGGACTTCGAGCTATAACTGGAGAGATGGGCCTATTTTCCCAAGTGATTATATATATGTATATGGTACAGATGGGCACAGGTTCGCAAATATGATGTTGGTCAGCTATTGGAAAGGACCACCATTGCTAGCATATGGTTGGGTATGTCATGCATTTACATCTATATATGTGTAATCATGACATACGATACTCGAGGATACCATGCATATTTGATCACTAGAAGGTTAAATGTTAGCCATTGAGATTACTTGAGTTTTTGTTACAAGTGGTATTTCTATTACTCTTTTTACTGTAGTATCTATGGTTTTACTTTTTGCCTTACATGCCAGTACATGTTTATTTGGCCTGACGTCACATTGCCTGGGGATATTGCATTTTATTTCGTGTGTGCAACTTCAGGTAGGGACTCTCATAGACCCCTCCACTAGGAGCCAAATGCAGTTGTGAGTTGATAAGTTCCTCCTCTTCCTGGATCTTTCACAGGATGCTTATTTTTGTAATACTATTAGGTATAGTCAGCGCCCTATCCCGGCAGTGTTAGTGATTCTCTTAGAGGTTATTGTGGACATGTTATTTTAGGTTGGTCCTTTTGTGCCTTTCAGTGTCCAGATATAGGATTAGCATGTAGATATAGTGTGTGCATGTACCTCTATTGTTGCAGCCTTGTTGGCTAGCTAGTATTCTATTATTTTGGTTTACCTATCTTGATGTGCATGATTTATTGATGACCAAGTGATGGCCTAAAAGGTCCAGGCTTAGATTTTTCAGTTGTTATGCAGCGCTAATCATTTGCCCCCTAGTTTCGTTAACTAACTTGTTCAGTGGCTTACTTGGCCAATAAGGGTATTGGGTCGCACCTCCCTTCTTTTTGGCGTGTGACAAACATGGTATCAAAGTAGGTTGTGTCCCAAGGAGTCCATAATGTTGTGTCTTGTAGAGTCCTACTTATGGGTGTGTTGTGCACCACACTTACAATCAGGAGGCTATGAGGCATTTAGGGATGGTTGCCACTCTTTCACTTAATAGATCGTGATATAAAAGCAAAGTCAAAGGAATATATGAAATCTAAATCGTGCTTTGTGGTTTCTTTTATTTTTTAGGTTGTCTACATTCACGAGATGGCACAACCTGAGGTAGGTATGGATCCGAGAGAAGGTACCAGTCGTTCCTTGCAAGATCAGGCAGATATACTCCCCGTTGAGGCACATAAGGAGACTCCAATATCCATATTACCAGATTGACCAACACCTGTTGAGGGCCAAGGAGGTCCAGTACCCCCAACCCCACTAGAGACTGGGGAGCAAGGGATGAAAGAGGTTGTTCAGCTACTGACTAGGATGGTTTCCATTCATAAGAGAAAACTACAGGCGAGAGCAGACACCAGAATGAATCAAATAGAAAGCTCAAAGATACGAGAGTTTCTTCACTTGACCCTTTCAGTATTTACAAGATCTAGTCCTACTGAGGATCTCCAGGACTTTATAGACCATATGTATAGAGTATTCGGGGTAGTGCATGCCTCCGTCACTGAGGCTGTGGAGTTGGCTTCTTTTTGTCTACGTGATGTCACCATCTTGTGGTATAAGGCATGGGAGAGATCCAGAGGGCCTGATGCTACGCCAGCAGAGCAGGAAGACTTCTCTAAGGCATTTTTATCCTATTATTTGCCACGGGAGGTTCGCGAGGCCCATCTTGACCAGTTTATCAGTTTGAGGCAAGGGATGTGAGCGTGAGGGAGTATAGCCTTAGGTTCAATTCTTTAGCTAGATATGCACCAGATATTGTATGTACCATGAGTGACAGAGTTTATCATTATGTGGATAGTTTGAGGAATCATTTGACCAGAGACTGTAGGATAGCCTCTTTATAGGATGGTGTAGATATTTTCCATATACAAGATTTTTCTCAAACTACAGAAGACCTTTCTCATCAGATTCTAGATACGTGATAGGGAGAAAAATAATAGGGCTCGTACATGTGGTTCTATAGGGAGCCACAGGGGTGATTTAAGGCCTTTATTTCACCAATATCCACCTACGTTAGTGGGTAGTTTCCCACCGCAGATGCAAGGCTAGTGATTTGATCATTATATTTAGTCAAGGCTAGGAAAGTGCTCAGGCCAGCCTAAGAACCGTCGACAGGAGCATTTTGCACAAATAAGACAGCCTACTCCTCCATGTACACAATACGGTAAGCTTCATACTTGGTCATGTCAAAAGAATTAAGGTGCATGTTACCATTGTGGGAATTTATAAGCCAGTACCCGAGGTTAGGTAGAGGTACAACAACTCAGCCTTTAGGATCCACTACAACCTTTTCATCCTTAGTGCGTGTTCCCCGACCAAGTCCATAGCCTATTCAGGTTCATGGTAGGGGGAGAGGTAGAGGGATAGTTCAAGTTTTACTGGTGACTAGAATCGCTACTATGCACTCAGAGGCTGACAGGATTCAGAGGCATCTCCAGATATTGTCACAGGTATATTGATGATACATTCTTATGTTGTTTATGCACTAATATATCCTCGCTCAGCATTTTCATATATTACTTCATTTATCGCTGATAAGCTTAATATAAGACCTGAGTTATTGCAGAGGTCAGTTGAGGTATCTATGCCAATTGATGACTCAATTATACCTAGTTATGTCTATCGAGGTTGTACAGTGTTAATTAATTAACGCCTAACCTCTGTTGATTTAATTGGATTGATTATGCTAGATTTTGATGTCGTTGTGGGTATGGATTGGTTGTCAGCTTGTTATACTAATAATAATTGTTGAGCAAAGCTAGTCGACTTCTATTTTCCAGGTGAGCCTGTCCTTGAATGGAAAGGTTATGTTGCCTCTCCCAAGGGTAAGTTTATTTCATACCTTAGGGCTCAGAAACTGATCGTTATAGGTTGTATATATCACATAGTTCATGTTAGGGATATTGATAAGGAGTCGGTGACCCTTTAGTCAGTCCCTACCATGAATGAATTCCCGATGATATTACCAGATGAGCTTATAGAGATCCCCCCTCCCCCGAAAGGAAAATTGATTTTGCTATAGATTTGCTCCTTGATACACAACCTATATTCATTCCTCCCTACAGAACGGCTCCTGGAGAGCTAAGGGAATTTAAGGAATAACTCAAGGACTTACTTGATATAGGCTTTATTAGGCCAAGTACATCTCTATAGGGTAATCTGGTGCTCTTTGTTCGAAAGGAATATGGCTCCTTACGGATGTGTATTGATTACAGGCAGCTAAATAAAGTCGCTATCAAGAATAAGTATCTTTTTCCATGGATTAATGACTAATTCAACCAGTTGTAGGGTGCCAAATGCTTTTAAAAGATTATCTTGATCCGGGTACCACCAGTTGCGAGTCAAGGATGTTGATATTCCAAAGACAATATTTAGGATGGGGTATGGACATTTTAAGTTCCTTGTCATGTCTTTTGGTCGTACAAATGCCCCCAACAGCTTTCATGGATCTAATGAATCAAGTCTTTAAATCATTCTTGGATGAATTTGTGATCGTGTTTATTGACGACCTTTTGATATATTTACGGTCAGAAGCTAAGCATGTAGACTACTTGTGAGCTATATTACAAACTCTCCATGACAACAGGTTAGATCCTAAATTCTTTAAATGTGAATTTTCGTTGACTTCCATAGCTTTTCTTGGCCATGTTATTACAGGTGATGGTATCAAGGTCGATGGCCAGAAGATTGATAGTAATGGCCTAGCCAAGACCGTTGAATCCGATAGAAGTCCATAGCTTTTTAGGTTTGGCAGGATATTATAGAAGGTTTATTGAGGTATTCTCCTCTATCTCTACACCACAAACGAGATTTACACATAAAGCAGCTAAGTTTTAGTGGGCTGAAGCATGTGAGCAGAGTTTTCAAGAGCTAAAGAAAAGACTTACCACCGTACATATATTGCCTTTTCCGAATGGAACCAAGGCTATGTTGTCTATTGTGATGCCTCGAGAATTGGCCTAGGTTGTGTTTTTATGCAACATGGTAGGGTTATTGCATACACTTCCAAACAATTGCGAAAACATGAACAAAACTATCCTACCCATGATCTTGAGGTCGTCGTAGTTGTTTTTGCCCTAAAGATTTGAGCCTCCAATGAAGGCGAACCATCAGAACCTCCAATATTAATTTAAGTAGAAGGATCTGAACCTACGTCAAAGGAGGTGGCTAGAATTACTAAAAGACTATGATGTTGACATTTTATACCATCCTGGTAAAGCTAATGTTGTTGCTGATTCACTTAGGCGAAAGTCCATGGGAAGTCTAAGCCATGTTGAAGCTGATAAGTTGAAATGTCAAACGACCTATGTCAGCAAGCTAATTTATAGGTGTGATTGGTAGATGCAGAGGATGGAGGTGTAATTGTTCACAATACAACATAATCTTCTATTGTAACTGAAGTAAAAGAGTGATAGCACGAGGATCCTGAGCTTAGGACGCTGAGGGAGAGTATTCCACAACAGCAGCATCCTGCATTTGAGCTAACTGGAGATGGAGTCCTTAGGTACATGGACCGCTCATGTGTGCCCAACGTCGTAGGACTCCGTGCCAAGATTCATTCTGAGGCCCATTATTCCAGATATTCACCATGGAGCTCCAAAAATGTATCAGGACCTTCGACAAATCTATTGGTGGAATAGCATGAAAAAGGATATTGCAGAGATGGTAACCCAATGTCCCAATCGCCAGCAAATTAAAACAGAACATCAAAAACATGGAGGCCTAACTCATTATATTGAGCTTATGTTATGGAAATGGGATATGATAAATATAGACTTCATCACTGGTCTGCCTCATACTCCATGCAAGTATGATTCTATTTGGGTAATCATTGATAAGTTGACAAAATCTGCTCATTTCTTGCCAGTAAGAACAATATATTCAGCTGAGGATTACGCTAAGCTTTACATTCAAGAGATTTTTCTCCTTCATGGAGTTCCATTATCTATTATCTCTGATTGAGGGGCTCAATTTACAGCACATTTTTGGAAGTCTTTTTGGAAGGATCTGGGCACTCTAGTAAATCTTAGCACCGCTTTTCATCCACAAACTGATGGACAGGCAAAGCCATCCAGACTGTTGAGGTTATGTTATGTTCCTATGTGATGGACTTTAAAGGAAGTTAGGATGATCATCTACAGCTACCAAGCTTGTATTCAGATGATGCCTTACGATGCACTATAAGGGCGAAGATGTAGGTTACCAATCAGTTGGTTTGAGGTCGAGGAGGCAAAATTGCTAGGCCATAATCTAGTTCATTAAGTGATGCACAAAGTGAAACTTATTAGAGACTGATTGCAAACAACACAAAGTTGGCAAAAGTCTTACATAGATGTTTGCCGACAAGACTTAGAGTTTGATGTAGAATATTGGGTTTTCTTGAAAGTATCACCTACGAAGGGTATCATGCAATTTGGAAGAAAAGGGAAGCTCAGTCCTAAGTATGTTGGAACGTATAAGATTATTCAAAAAATCGATGAGGTGGCGTACGAGCTTGATTATTTGCCTTCAAAATTGAGGGAAATACATCCATTATTTCATGTATCTATGTTGCGGAAGTACACGGAGATCCTTCTTATATTACTCATATTGAGTATATCCACATTGCTAAAGACTTGGCTTATGATGAGGTGTCGGTAGCTATTTTAGATCGAAAAGTGAGAAAGCTTCAAGATAAGGAAGTGGCCTCCATGAAAGTATTGTGACAAAACAACAACATTGAGAAAGTAACTTGGGAAGCAGAAGAGGAAATGATGAAGAAGCACCTCAACTATTTAAAAATTGAGGTAAGTCACATTTTAAAAAATGCCAGTCATCTTTTTACAGCAACTTAAATTTTAAATGAGTTGGGAGTGTAATTTATATAGTATGTCGCAGAATAGCTAAACAGCCTTAGTAGTTAGAATTATTAGAAGTTGATTTATGAAGTGAAGGTATAAAAGATATATCCTCAAAAATCACATTTTAGGACATAGTAATGCAACCAACGGGTTGTCTTGACACATTCATGGATGAATGTTCTAAAAGGGGGAGATTGTGAGACCCCCTATATATATAGGATGACATGTTATATGATACATATATGATATTGGATAGAACCTAAGGATAATAAGGCTGGCAATAGGTGGTAATATCAAGGACTTAAAGTTTTAAGTCAAAGGAATCCCCTAAGTACACATTCGGGATTAAAGAAATGGCCCGAGTGGCCCCTTGCCCTTTTTAGAAGGTTTAAATTACATTTCACTTCTTAGATGGGACTAAAAGTGTATAATTTGCTAATAATGTATTTTTAAAGGGTATTTTAATAACAAAAAGTTCATATGATAAGTTTTAGAATCAAGAAAATTGTAAGATGAAGGTTGGCGAAAGTTACTGTAAGCTTCTTTAAGAAATCCTTCTTAAATTTAGGTCAAATGTATCGGGCCATATCTCCCAAAATATAAGGATATAGAGGGGCCATGACCTATCACATTGAAGGTCTACGAATCTAGTTTGCAACCTACAAAATCGTGCATCAATCTGACCTCGAAATAAAACTTTATGACAATTTTACCGTGACTATCCGAGCAGGAAATCGGTCACGACCTGGGTCGGGTCAAATCCACCTGAATGTCGGCTAATTTGACCCTTTTAAAGCTCAAAACAGTTCCATTTCATCCCGAACAGTTTAGAAACTGAAGAGAAAGCTCCCTCAAGGTACCTAAGTGATTTAGGTAAGTTTTTCGCATTTTTACCGTTAAAATTAGCCCGCATGCCTAGAAATGTGTGCCTTACGGTTTGCAATTATTTCTCCCCTCCTATTAGTTGTGTTTGGGGATGTTTTTGGACTGTAAATAAATAGTGTTCTTGCTGGTTATTCTTGGTTTGCAGCTAGTATGTTCATCTAATAATATTGGGGCTCTTTTACGGTCATTTTTACGAAGTTCTACGGACATTTCTCGCGTAAATGTTGTATGGCGAATGTGGTCATTAATGCTAAATTCTAGACTATTTATAGATATGTGTAATCTACATATATATAGTTGTTATGAAGCCTAGGACGTAAGGAACAACTTTTAAGAAGGAACTTTCAGCATTTAGACCTCCGTTGGAAAGGTCCATTAAGGCTAAGCTCTGTCCCTTCTTTTAGCACGAAATCGGGGAAGTTCCCAAAATGTCAAATGTGATATTTTACTGTTCTATTACTAGAAAGATCTTCCATAAAAGGCATCTATTTGCAGCTGAATTATGTTCATGATGGTATGAGGTTGATATTTTATTCGTTCGCTTAAACTGGACATTTAATATCTATATACCAATTTATCGGTTTTCCTTGACTACCTGTCCATTTATTGAGGTGTTTCTCTTTTTGGTGTGGTGTCACTAAAAGCAAAGGTAGATTACAAGGGGAATGTAGTATACAGTCTATCTTCCTTACTAAAATTGTATTTGAAGAACTTTGCAAGTAACACGTAGGTTTCCAATAATCTCCGGTATAATGCTCCTTTTTAAACTACTCAGGCACTTGATTCCTTTTAAGTACTTTCTTTTACTAATTGACATGGAACCAAGTATATGAATTATGTAAAGCTCCTTTATGAACATTTTTAGTTTTAAGGCCTCATTCTAAATATTGAGTTAAGTTGTCAAACTTATTCTAAACACATGTAAGATTCCACGAGTCATGTGTATATATTATGACAATGATTATAATGTTATGATAATAAGTGTACCAATGAGCCAAGATTGGCTAAAATTTATGCTATGGCCTACTAGGTGCATTAAATACTCATATCATACATTGCACGTTATGCATGGACTTTGAGCTATAATCGGAGGTATGGGCCTATTTCCCAAATGATTATATATATGTCTATGGTACGGATGGCCACAGGTTGGCAAATATGATGTCGGTCAGCTACCAAAAAGTACCATTCTTGCTAGCATTTGGTTAGGTATGTCATTCATTTGCATCTACATATATGTATTTATGACACACGATATTCGAACATACCATGCATATTTGATCACTAGGAGGTTAAGTGTTGGCCATTGAAATTACTTGAGCTTTGGTTACTGGTGGTATTTCTATTAACCTTTTTACAATAGTGTCTATGGTTTTACTTTTTGGCTTACATAGAAGTATATATTTATTCATACTGACGTCCCGTTATTTGGGGATGCTGTATATTATTTTGTGCGTGCAGGTTCAGGTAAGGACTCTAATCGTTCCCTCCACTAGGAGCCCGATTTAGCTATGAGTTGGTACGCTCTTCCTCTTCCTAGTGCTTTCACAGAATGCTTATTTTTTTTTGTACAGTTAGATATAGTCGGGGCCCTGTCCGATAGTGTAAGTGATTCTCTTGGAGGCTATTGTGGACATGTTATTTTTGGTTGGTTTTTTTGTGTCTTTCAGTATCCAGTCATAGGATTGGCATGTATATATAGTGTGTGCCTGTACCTCTATTTTTTCAGCCTTGTCGGCTAGCTAGTATTCTATCGCTTTGGTTTACCTATCTTGATGCACATGATTTATTGATGATCAGGTCATGACCGAAATGGTCCAGGCTTAGTTATTTCAAACATTATATTGCCTAATCGTTTGGCCCCTAGTTTAGTTAACTAGCATATTCAGTGGCTTACTCGGTTGATAATAATATTGAGTGCCAATCACACTTCCCCTCTTTTTGGGGCGTGACACAATGAATCCGGCGCTACTTGGGAGGCAACCCAAGATATTTTATGTAATTGTAGTATTTTTGTTTTATTTTTAGCTTTTTGGACTTATAGGTAGTTTAATTTTAGCATTTTGGTTGTAATTTTTGAGCTCTTGATTCGTAGCATATAGGGTAATAGTGTGTTTTGTGAAAGATGTTCAGGTACATGACCAAGTTAGCAAAATTGGGATGAATAAGCACTAAGAAGTTCTTGTACGATTGGTTCTATGGGTCGTGGTTAACACCACGACTCATACACCGACTTGTAGAACACTTCCAGTGAGCAAAGATAGTGTGCACTCCAGTCCATGAGCCAACCTTATGGTCCGTAGATCAAACCAAGGTCGTGAATGGGGCTCGTGGACCATAGGTAAGCTCCCTAAATATGTCTATGTGTTAGGGGATTCTATGACCCAATCTAAAAGTTGTATGTCTATGTGCGGCCCATAGATGGGTTCGTGAAGCCAATATCCCAAATTAGGCCTTTGGCACTCTACGAGACTAGGTTTTATGGACCGTAAAATATTCTATAGCACGTAGTCAGGATTTCATAGGGCTTGGGCCCAAATATTCACCCGACCCAGTCAACATATTAAAACGAGGGGTAAATAATTTACCCCTCATTCTTACGAAAATTCCCAAATGTACCCCAACCCCTTCTCCTACCCTACTACTCCGACCAGTGTCCCGCCACCATCAAATTTTTCCAACAACTTTTCACCGATACTCCCGCACCTTGGTTTTCGCCCTTTTTGAATTCCTCCTTCAATTTTAATCTTGTGATCCAAATTTGATAAGTTCTTGGCTCTAAATTTCTTTTATTACCGAAATTGATATCATTAGGTTAGAATTATTTATGGGTACGATATTCCAAAGTTAGTGTATTTGAATTAGGTGTAGTGTTATGTGCTTAACATTGATTGAGTAGTTGTTGTTGCATTGAATGATGTAAATGCCAGAATGTGTGTATGGTCGTGTCGTGTTTGAATGTTGTTGTATGAAAATCATGTAGTCACATGTCATTGGAATTACATGGAAATCATTGTTCAAAAAATGACATGTGGTTGCATGTGTGTGCATAATTTCTAACTATCAAATGGGCATCAGATTGTGTTGTGAATGTGTAAAATGACATTTGTTGGGGTAAGTGTATAATTGTTGCATGTGGGACATTGGGAAATTTGTTAGGAGTATCTAATGTGCATAGAATTTTTATTTCAGTGTTGAACATGTTTATCGTGGTTTGTTGATGAGTTTATTCTGGGACCCACTTGATGGGCTTTGAAAACCCAAGTTACTGAAATATTAACACCACGAGGGTCTTCTACTGCCTGTGGAATAATTCATGAGCCATATTTACCCCTCATGAAAAGATCCAGTAGCCTAGGTTTCTGAGACTCCATTAGACGAGACTTTCTACGGGCTATATTTTAGTCTATGGCTCGTAAATAGGTCTTATAAGGTGATACTTGTAAAAGTTCAAGTCTAGAACTACATCTACGACTCAGTCTATGGCCCGAAGAATGTTCAATAAGTTGTACCTAATCGTGTAGATATATTTCTAGTAACTGAGTTATTGTACCCTACCACCTATGAAGGTCTTTTATGGCTTGTAGTTTTCCCTACTGCTCGTAAACAATCCCTTGTAGGTTCTTCTATCACCATTTTTGATAATTTCTTATTTTTCATTCATATACTAGTGGGGCTAATCATGATGTTAAATGTGTGTATTTCATGTACCATAGCCCCAAAAGCAAGGAAGAGTGAGATACAGGTCATGCAGCGGCGATTGCGAGATGATTCCTCGAATGCCCAAAATAGCTCCAAGGTCCGTGGATCTCTAAAGAACGTCGTTGTCCAACCTGATGTGGACTCCAAGAGACCAGATACATGGGTTGCTACTAGACAAACAAAGCAGCCCCAGACTCAGACCATTGTAGTCTGCCCTCCCTAGTCTGACGAGGGAGGTTACAGGGACAGTAGTTCAATACAGATGACTCTGTGTAGCAGTGGGGGTGGAGATCCTTCATCACTTCGACTCTCTAATCAAGGTTCAGAGGACATTGGATTCTAGCCTAATAAAGGCTGATGAGAATTCAATGGCCCTCCGACAAGCACCACACCCTCTAGTATAGATGCCAGGAATGTTCACCATAGTGCTACCATCTGAGCCTCCATCTGCTTCCTCCACTGCAGCTATCATTGCTGAGGGAACCCCGTAGACTGAGGCTGATATAGCGAGGGGGCCACTACCAACACTACTGCACCAGAGGCCATGCCCGCATAGACAGCACCCATTAGTATGATATACGTGTTGGCAACATCTATTCAAGCCCTGACGCAAAGACAGGTACGCACTGAGTCCCAATTGACTCAGTTGCTACAGTAGATTCAGCCTTGGGTTAGCTAGGCCATCTCAAAGGCTGAGGCATGGATGCAGATGCATTGTGTGGGCCACTATTTAAGAGAGGTTCACACCAGTACACAACCGCATTAATGTGTGTAAGAGGCAAGTAGAGCAGAACCTCAGCTCAGCACAGCCTGCAGATTTGACGGCAATTCTGATCGAGATCCAGCAGCTTCCGTCCAAGATGAGGGCAACAGTAAAAACACTAATTGTGTTTCCACCATTCGATTCCACTAATGTGGTGGTTAATTTATTTGTTGTTAAGGATATGCCACTCCCTTCCTTCGGGAAGAGGCCCCGCACTGATGATACAAATGCCGCAAGGCGAGAGGCAGGGATGACAGAAGAGGAGTAGTTTAAGCTTGCGTTATGCTCCATGCAGGATGAGGAGGCCCGATAGACATGCGAGATAGAAAGGATGAGGGATGCTGGACCCTATAGATAGGTTGCCACTACAAACAAGACCACCAGGCGGTTTGAGGGTGGTCAGACTCAGCCAGAGCGCTTAGGCATCCACGTATATTTTTGACCCCCTATGCTTTAAAACTATTAAATTTTTTGCATTGAGGATAATGCAAACTCTTTTCGATGGGGTGTGGGTAGTTATAGGCCTCAGTGAAGTCTGAGTAACTATGGCCTATAACTATCCCAAATTTTGAGTCTGAGGGGTTTTCTTGCCTGTGTTTTTTTTTCTAAGGACATTTATTTTCTATTAAACTAGCACGTTTAAGATGTATAGGTAGTATAGTAGCATGTAGTACTGAAGTCTGTGGCATATATTAGTTTTTATGTGAAAAGTGATACCCACCAAAATTTTGTTAGGTAGTCTTGATAGCAAACATGCGATATTGATTGTTGACTATGCTTGTTAGATAAGTGAGGTCTAATTATGATGAAAAGTATGATCTGATAGTCTTTATTGATAGCGTAATTAGTGTCATGTGTGTGTGAGCTTTCTTTGCTTAATTCTTACATTGTGTTTCAATTCAGAACTTGTCCTGTTACTCTGACTTAGACTGTAGGTTAGTTGATTAGGAGAGCATCTTAGGTCATTGTTCATATTAGACCTCCTAGCCTGAATGACCAACCAAATGTGTAATGTATACTTTGATCCCAATTTTTGAGCCTTGCATGTACCCTTTTCTTTTTAAAACCCTAGCTAACCTAGCCTTGTTGAATGTGAAATCCTAAAATTGGCCCTGGTCCTTTCTTAAATATTGTGCACCTTCACTGCGGCAAAAAGATTAAGGTGAGGGTGGCTACCAAATAGTGGCCCTAGTTCATAGGTTGGATATTGTGCACCTCAACTCAAGCCAAAAGCCTAAGTTGAGGGTGGCTGGTGTAAGGGTAATCATACAAAATGGGGTAGAAGCTACTAACACACAAAAAGGATAAAAATGTGTTATGGGTGCAAGAAAAATGAATAAATGTCTAAAGAATGAGCTAAAAAAGAAAGAGAATGTGAAAATAGAAGGCAATGAGCTAAAAATGAGAGTACAGTACCCAGAAAAGTTTGAAATAGGAGAAAGGGAGAATGAGTTGAAAAATGGCAGTGTTGGTAGGACAAAAGTATATAATAACGCAGTGTCAAAGAGGGTCATTAGTCACTGTGTTCCTAAAACATCATACCAAAGTCCCTTGAGCCTACATTACAAGCCAAGAAAGTCCTATAGTAATCCTAGTCCAAGTAGTTGAAGGTCATAGTCATGAGTATAGGGGCAAACATATGGCATTGAGAACGGTGTTTGAATATCTGTTTTGAGTGTGAGTGATTTCGTTTAGTCCTAAGTAGTTAATCAAAAAATATTATCATGAGCGGGATATGGGACTTCTTTTTGTGAGGCTACTTGCATTGCGCTGTTAATTTTAGGCTAGTTTAGTGATTGTCGCTTATTTGTGGTTACCTTGCTTGTCATAGTTGCACTGTCATACATATTGGTCTGCATTGGTTTGTTTGATAGCTATGTGATATGCATTGATGTGTAGTGTGTGTATTTGTTCTTGAGTTGGAGATGATGTGCGTCATTAGATTGAGGTTATATGTTACTAGTCTACTTATGTAGATCGAGTTTGTCGCTTGAGGACAAGCAATAAGTTTAAGTTATGGGTGTTGATGTGCTGTCAAAATACAACACTTTTGATACTTAAAACTTGAAATCCTGTGTGTTCTCGAAGTAATGTTAGAAGGTTTGATGTGTTTTTATGTTTGTTTTTAATGATTACAAAATTTGGCAAGATTTTGGGCTAAGTGTTGCAGTTGCTACATTTTTGGTGATGTATGAGGCACTCTATAGGCTGTGGAAATTTCCACGAGCCGTAGAGTTGTACCATGGTTGAGAACCAATGAGGGGCTTATTTTTTGAAGTTGCACTTATGAGTTATCAGACGAGTCAAAATTTCATACGAGTCATGGATTAGGTTTCATGTCTTGAGGATTAGATTTTGGGATTTTTTTGGAAAGTCATCAGACGAAACCCTATACAGGTCGTAAGTCTGAATACGACCCATTGAAGGGTCTCATAGAAGTTGCTCCTAGTTTTGAAGATGGAAGATTATGAAGCCCATGTAGAGAACTTAATATGACCCGAACCCTGCTCGTATTGCCTACCGAATCCTATTTTCCTAATTTATTTTGGACTTGAATTTTAGGTACTATAAATAGGTTTTTAGGTTATTTTCGGTAGATAAGAAAGGAGAACGGCCAGAAACAAAAAGAGAAGTGTGTAGAAACACTTGGAACATAATTTTATGATTTTGATCAATACTTTGTAATTTCTTTTGAAGATTTTGGGATTTCTTGTTCTTAAATCCATCTTTGTAAGTACTTAATTACGTTATTCCATATCATGATTCTTGTATCTACAATGATTACGCATAGCTAAATCCACAACTAGAGTTGTGGGAACTATGAAGAACTAACAAGGTAAAACCAGATAATTTATAATTCTTGAAAAGTGTGCATGCATGTATTAATTAGTTCTCTTCGTTTTGATTGTTTTTTAATGATGGACGATGTTAGAACTCGCCTAGTTGTTACCGATTGGATAAGGTAGTACTAATGGATGGGAAAAGATTAATTAACAGAATTTAATTGATTTCTTCTCATCTAATCGATCAAACTAGATCAAGGGGAGGTTGTATCGGGACAATAGGTAAGGGTTAGTAATGTCACACTGTGGGAATGGATCAAATCGCGTAGTAAAATTTACCTCTCGTCTGGATCAAAGGGTTTGATAAACTTAACTTACTGTTCTGCATGTTACACTCTAGAAAAAATTACGATTATCTGGTAATAACAAGTTAAGAAATCATGGGGAACACAATACCCTACTTACTCTTCTCACTAATTTCACAACACTTGCTCTAGTTTGGGTTTACTTTCTGCAAACTACATACTCCCTCTCCTTTTGGGAGATAAGTAGGTTAATTCACTTGACTTTCTTGAAATTACTATTTTCATTAACCCAAGCCATGCAAGTAATTTAGGATTATGAGTGACACTATGTTGACATGCATGGACTAAGAGTTGAAGAAAAATATGAATTTAAGATGCTTTCGAACAAAGTATCATCATGATTTCATGAAATTTAGATTTGCTTCTAATTAGTTCATTCACTTGGGTTCCTTTGAAATTCTTATTACTATGTTACGAATCAGTGATAGTTATATTTTATAGAGATTTTATACAATTATTATACTAAAATTTGTGAGCAAAATTATAAGTTTTTAGTGAGATATATACATATTTCGTATATAAAAATTGTGGAGGAAATTTTAAAGCGAAATATATATATATATATATATATATATATATATATATATATATATTTCATAGGTTTTTTCATCACTGGCGGATCCAAGATTTAAAGAATGTGGGTGCTCATCTGGTAGGTGTATTTTAAGGTAAGAAAATTAGTGTTACCAGTGGGATTCGATCCCTCATCAAGGAGCTTGCTTTGAGCCTTATGTCAGGACCCGCCACTATTTTTGCACGGAGAAGAAGAATTCGGAACTTCGGTTAGTTTGCGGAAGACTCTAGATCCATATAGATTATTCTGATAGTATGTGGTCTTCTCTAGAATTGTGTGGAATTCTCTATAGAAGGGACTATTGTGTAAATATAGGAGGACTTGTGATGTAAATATTATTTGAACTCAGGCTCCTTAGGAGTAGTATAAATAAAGAGGGCCATTTTCATTTGCAAACCATCCAGAAAGCAAGTTGTAAAGCATTCTTCCAAAGTAATACAAGCCTTTTTTCTATAAGATCTCTCTCTTATAGTCTTCTTATCTAGCGTTCCCTTCGCGGTCCTAGTTGAAAGGCTTACTAGTATTTGCAAGATCGTGAAAGAGTCGTGAGAAAATAGACTAGTGCCACATGGAAGTCATAGCAACAATTCTAAGTCCATGACAACATGGTATCAGAGCGGGTTGCACTACGGGATCATGGCAAATAGAGGAGACTTTGACATCATAAATGCCACCAACATCAAGATAGATGCTGGCAAGAAGTCACGAAAGGGGAAGAAGAACTCCAAGAAGGATGAGATGTTGCTCGAACCAACACTAAGCGGCATCATTACCACCCACTCACTCTTGGTCATAAAGGTGAGTGATGATGAGCGTGGCGAGGAGCACATGAACGTCACACCTAGCATGGAGTGGGTCACAAGGGTAGAGGTTGCCCGTCAGGTGGTGGAATTCCTTGGCAAGCGCTTGAACGAGTTTGACAGTAAGTTCAAGACCTAGGAGCAGTTCATCCTTGACGAAAATGACAACATCCGTAAGGACTTGGACGGGCATAATGCACCTGAGATCGAGGCGAAAGAAGCATTCACTTTCTTGGAGTGCCAGGTCGTCGCCTTGGAGGGTAGGTTCATGGACATGCTAGAGGCCATGAATGTTGGGGTAAAGGCACTCGAGGAGGTTGTTGAGGAAGGGAAGTATGTTACACGGTCCGTTGAAAGGGAGGCCAGGATAGAGGCTCCCAAACCACCTGTCTTTAAAGGTGTCCGGGATGCACAGGAGGTGGAACACTTTGTGTGGCACTTGGAGAACTACTTTAAGTGCAACAAGGTGAAGTGAGATGAAATGAAGATCAACACAGCCATGCTATACTTAACGGAGATGGCCATGTTATGGTGGAAGAGCAAGTAGGCCGAATAGGGAAGGGGCTATGCATGATAGACACGAGGGAGCAGTTCAAGGCTGAGTTCAAGAAGGCCTTCTTCCAAAACAATGTTATCTATGAGTCCAAACGCAAGTTCGGGGAATTGAAGCACAACGGCAGCATACGAGCTTACATAAAGGAGTTCACAACCCTCACCTTTCAGATTCCTAACCTTACAGAGGAGGATATGATGTTCCACTTCATGGACGGCTTGCAGAAATGTGCAAAGACGGAGTTGGAACATAGGCAAGTATCCACCATAGAAGAGGCTATCACTCAAGCAAAGGCCCTGACAGACTTCAAGCATGACAGAGACAAGGCTAAGGAGTCAAAGGGTAGCCGTACCAAAGGTGGGGGAGATCGCGGCAAGAGCAAAGAGAAACACCCACCTAGAATCCAAGATCGGGCTGACAATAGAAGGCTCGAACGTCAGGGATACGCTGAGAAGAAGGAGCAGTCGTCCAAGGGAAGCGGCTGCTATATTTGAGGAGGCCCATGCAGTTACGCTAGGTGTCTTTAAATGAAGAACCTTGGATCCATCTTGCGGGAGCATAAGGAGAAGGAGTCGCATGATCAAGGGCAGAGTTCGGGCACCACCCAAGAGGGCATGATCGGGTTATGTGCCACCACCGCCAAGCCAGCCGGTAAGCTGGAGGCTTACCCAATGCAATATGTGGACATGACCCTGATTAGGAAACCAGTGCATACCATGGTAGACATGGGAGCGGAGGCCAACATTATGACAAAGACAGCGGCAGCAAGGTTGAGGTTGAGCTACAGCCTGAGCAACACATGCCTCAAAACGGTTAATGCCCCACCGACTCCTGTATGTGGAGTAGCACATGGAGTGGACGTCACCCTTGGGAAGTGGAAAGGTAAGACTAACTTTGTCGTTGCCCCTTAGACATTTTCTATATCATACTTAAGCAAGAGTTCTTCAGGCAGTTCCACACCATGATCGACCCCTACCTCCAGCGCATGCTTGTTATGGAGAGGGAAGGGTCTTGCATTGTGCCCTTGATCGAGTTGCCAAAGGCAGAAGGCATTGCCCATCTGTCAGCCATGCAGACAGTGAAGGAGCTAAAGAAGGGGGAACCGACATATCTAGCTACCATTATGAGTCTGGGCGAGGAAGATGTTGCTGAGGAAGTCTTACCACCTTGCATCGAGGAGGTGCTAGAAGAGAACAAGGATGTGATGCTAGATGAGCTATCGAAACACTTGCTTCCTAGGCGGGAGGTCAATCATAAGATAGAGCTGGAGCCACGGACTAGACCACCTGCCTACCCGCCTTACCGCATGGCACCACTAGAGTTAGAGGAGCTGAGGAAGCAGCTAAAAGAGCTCCTCGAAGCTGGCCATATCTGACCCTCGAAAGCACCGTATGGTGCACCAGTATTGTTCCAAAAAAAGAAGGATGGATCATTATGAATTTGCATAGACTATCAGGCGCTGAACAAGGTGACCGTGAAGAATAAGTATCCTGTCCTGCTCATTGCAGACTTGTTCGACAGACTTGTACAAGCTAAATACTTCAACAAGGTGGATCCCCAGAAGGGATATGAGTTGGTACGAATTGCGGAAAGGGATGAACCAAAGACGATGTGTGTGACGAGGTACAGTTCCTATGAGTGGTTGGTGATGCCTTTCGATTTGACCAATGCACCCGCTACCTTCTGCACACTAATGAACAAGATCTTTCATCCCTACTTGGATGACTTCGTGGTGGTGTACCTAGATGACATTGTCATCTAGTAACACCTTGGAGGAGCGTATGTTGCACCTGAAGAAAGTATTCCAGGTCTTGCGGGAAAATGAACTTTACATAAAGCAGGAGAAGTGCGAGTTTGCCCAACACGAGGTGCACTTTTTGGGTCACATTATAAGCCAGGGCCAGCTACGGATGGATGAAGCCAAGGTACGAGCCATCAAAGAGTAGGAGACTCCCACAAAGGTGACAGAGCTAAGATCGTTCCTTGGGCTTGCTAATTATTACCGATGGTTTATCAGTGGCTACTCTGCAAAGGCCACTCCACTCACCGAGCTATTAAAGAAAAATAAGCCTTGGGTTTAGAGCAAGGAATGCCAAGAGGCGTTGGAAGGTCTAAAAGTTGCCATATTAGAGGAGTCGATCCTTGCACTACCTGACTTCTCCAAAACTTTTGAGGTACATACTGATGCCTCAGACTATGCCATAGGGGGTGTGTTGATGTAAGAAAGACATCCCATCGCCTTCGAAAGCCACAAGTTCAACGAGACTGAACAATGATACACCATACAGGAGAAGGAGATGACTACCATAGTACATTTCCTACGCACCTAGAGGCATTACTTATGGGGGTCTAAGTTCTTATTTAAGATCGATAATGTCGCCACTAGCTACTTCCAGTCCTAGAATAAGCTCACGCCCAAATAGGCTAGATGGCAGGAGCTAGAACACAAGCCAGGCAAGGGCAACGTCGTGGCAGCCGCTTTGAGTCGAAAAGCTGAACTGACTGCCATCACTACAGCCTAAAGAGACATACGGAAGGCTATCAAGGAAGGCTTACAGCATGACCTAGAAGTTACAAGACTCGTGGAGTTGGCTTTCTAAGGCAAGACACGACACTTCTAGTTAGATGATGGTCTCCTGCTCACCGCCAAATGAAGAGTCTATGTGGCGAAGTACGGGAACATCAGGTGGCAGATCATGAAAGAGAACCACGACACTTTATGGGCCAGACATCCTGGGAAATGTCATACGAGAGATCTTATCGAAGGAATATACTACTGGCCACGCATGCGGGATGATATAGAGTGTTATTTGCAGACTTATCTTGTGTGCCAGCAAGACAATATAGATCAACTTCAGGCTAGAGGACTTTTGGAGCCATTACCAGTAGTGGAACATCCATGGGAAAAGCGTTAATATGGACTTCATCACTTACCTCCCAAAGTCTGATGGGTACAGGACGATTATGGTTGCGGTGGACCGATTTTCCAAGTATGTCAGCTTCATGCGCGCCACAGCCGGATGTACTGCTAAGGAGGCTGCCCAGCTATTTTTCAAAAATGTAGTGAAGTATTGGGGGCTGCCGAGGCATATAATAAGTGACCGAGACCCACGCTTCACCGGGAACTTTTGGAGAGAGTTATTTGAGATTCTTAGCAGAGAGTTGCACTTCTCCACAAGTTTCCACCCAAAGACAAATGGCCAGACAGAGAAGGTCACTGCCATATTGGAGTGCTATCTTAGGCACTTCGTGAGCTCTCATCAAAGGGATTGGGCAAAGTTGCTTGACATGGCCCAATTCTTATACAACCTGCAGAGAAGCGACGCCCTTGAGAGGACACCATTCGAATTAGCCACAGGCCAACAGCCTCAAACTCCACAATTATTACCAGCCGTGTTTGAGGGCTAGAGTTTGGGGATATATCATTTGGCTAAAGGTTTTGAAGAACAGTTGGATACCGCTAAGTCTTACTTAGACAAAGAGGCTAAGAAGATGAAAAAGTTCGCCGACCGTAAGCGTCACCCCACAGACTACAAGGTTGGAGACATGGTCTTGGTGAAATTCAACCCGAGATAATTCAAAGCTTTACGAAGTGTGCATCAAAACTAGGTATGAAAGTACGAGGGCCGATTCAGGATCATTGCGAAGGTAGGCAAATCTCCTACCGATTGGAGCTTTCACCGTCATTCAAAGTGCATTATGTTTTCCATGCAAGCATCCTCAAACCGTACCATGAGGACAAGGAGGATTCAAGTCGTGGATAGTCAAATCGGGTGCCTATAACAGTCACCGTCTCGCATGATCGGGACATAGAAGCTATGGTAGATTACTAGGCCAAGCAGAAATGGGGACAACCTACTACCGCCATGTTTCTTGTACACACGAAGAGCCAGGCACCAAATGAAGCCACATGGGAGAGATATGAAGACCTGTGGCAGTTCATGGACAAGGTGGGGTAATTCTTGCAGTAACAACAATGCGCCACGGTTGTCGCCACATCAGATGGAGGAGAGTGTTAGGACCCACCACTATTTTTGCACAGAGAAGAAGAATTCGGAACTACAGACAGTGTAAGGATCCAAAATTTGTACGACCTCAATGAAGCATGAAAATTTGGTTTTGGAAAAGTTTTGGACCAAGGTGACACTTCATGGGAGTCCTCAGAGTGTGAGGTCACACAACCCGTGTGGAGCCTCCACTGAGTGGCCCTTGGCCTATGGAGGATGTTTGGACCTTAAATATGGCATTTGAAACTAAGGCACATGACACTTGGACCCTTCACGGTTCGTGTGACACTTCACAGACTGTGTGGTAGGCCGTGTGGTGGCCTTGGCTTGAAATCCCATAATTTTAGGACCATGTACGGTCACAAGACCAGGTACACGGCTCGTGTGGGGTGTCACGACCCGTATGGAAACCCGTAAGTCTTCTGGAGTGGAATTTTTCTAAGTATGGAATCAACGTTTCGTAACTTGATCGTGGAAGTTTTCTGAGAGGGGTAAGGGCAGTGTCACAGCCTGTGTGGCCTCCCGTGAAAGTGACTTTATTGAAAAATTCTAAGTATGGGATCTTCAAGTTCAAGCTAATTTCACTTTCAAGCCTTCAATTCAAGCTTAATTATGTTGTTTAAGGCCATGATGGGTCTCTTATACATCAAGTCAAGTTCAAAGGAATTCCATTGGCTAAGTTTTTCACAAGTATCGATAGAATGGTCAACTTTAGATGGGAATATCTCTTAGCAAAAAAAGGAACTGGGTGGCCCACGACATATCAAATTGAAGTTTGTTGAGTTATCTCTCCAACGCATCTTGTTTCACCTCATTCCAAGTTTGGATCAAGAAGTTATGCCCATTTTTGTAAAACCTGTCTATGTAGGGAATCTACGCGGATTTTTAATTCCGTGTCATTAATGAATCTTACGTAATTTTTGGTTATTCTAAGGGTGTTTTATGACCTTTTCTCCTATCCTAGACCCTAAATCAGCTGATATCCTTTCATTTTAATTCATTCTCATTAGAAACACTCTCACTCTAAAATCAATTCCTAAAAATCCTCTCTAAGTTCTTCTCTCAAGACTCAAGCTAGAGATTCAATTGGGTTTCAACTTCAAGCTAAATTTTTCTCGAATTCACCTTCCTAATCAAGGTATGTGGGATTGATTCTTGATCTCTTTCAACCAAAAAGACCCAAACTCTTTTCAATTAATTTTCATAAAATTAAGCTTACTTTAAATGTGGGTTTTCCATTATTTGGTTGTATTATATTCAATTGATGTATGGACTGTACTTTATTTATGATTTTAAGTTATTTTAAGCCCTATTATGATAATTTACATTGAGGTTATGAAGTTATGAAAGTGCATGTCCCCTTTAAAGCTTGATTTATCATTGGGTGATTTATATTATGATTTAAATGTGGATTTAACTATGGATTTACTTCAATTTCATATTACATTGTTGATTTTGATTGAATCTCAATTACCCATGTCATTTTCACATTATACATGACATATGCATTCATGGACATTAGATTTTTATGGAAATTAAGAAGTGGATTAAGCCTAATTATGTTTTATGATATGATTTTGATATGATATGAGTTATGACAAGAATGCGATCACATAAACGTCTATGTTTATGTCTCCTTGAGCATTTTGGGTACTTAGACCATGCCATATATGTAAATGAGTTATTCCTATGCCTGAGTATTATGACTATGAGCTATGATTTGGCATTTGAGCCTAAGTACGATTTATTATGAATGATGTTTGGCTTCTAAGCCTAAGATTGCATTGAAACGACTTGGAAACAATCATTGCCTCTTTTGGAAACATGTATATGTATAAGTATTTATGTGGGATATTTTTACTTAGCACCGATGGATTGAGCGTCCTCTCTCTTTCATTGAACTATGTGCCTAACATAGGTTATGAGAATCCTATCCGAAATGGGTGTAGTTCCTGTAAGAAAGATTGCTTCATACGAAATGGGTGTTGTTCTCATAAGGTGAAGTATAATGTGATATGCTATACGAAAATCCTATCCGAAATGGGTGTAGTTCCCAAAAAGGGGTTACTTCATACGAAATGAGTGTTGTTCCTATAAGGTGAAGTATGGTTTACCTTTGGCAAGTAGACCACCTCTATACCAGTGAGGGGATTTCATCGGGATTCTAAGTAATAGCTCGCTTGGTATTACTCATGTCGCTTAAGGTCATATCCCCGCTATATATAAGCATTATTGTATTTCATGTACCATGAATTTCATGGCATATTGTATACTATTCTCCTTTGGATATATAATTCTTTTTATATTATGTGCCCTTGTCATCTAACATTGAAATGTAGGTTGATAAGTCCTATGTATTGCATGCCCGCATACTTAATACATTCAAATGTACTAACGTATACTCTATGCCTACATGATTTTACCATGTAGGGACTATGTGTTACGATCATCCACCGCTTGACGGGTAGCTTGAATTCAGAGAGTTGATATTGTGGTGAGTTTTATCTTTCAAGGACAAACCACATTCCTTCTACCTATGTTGCGTTCAGTTTATCTTCTTAATTGAGGGTGAGTCGGGGACATGTCTTGGCCCCCATCCCATCTTATGACGAGATATTGTTGGACATTTTGTAGACTCTCGTAGATTCTATATGATATGTGTTGTATTTGAAGTTTATGATTTCGGTTATCTATTGGATATGGCTATCATGGATTGATTATGAGAATTATGATTTGTATGTATGTGTTGATGTGGAAATGTGGAAGATCCTAAGCCCCGTATTGCCCCCATAGAGTAAGTCATACTTACTCGCCCCTTAGTTCTTATGTTCTATGTGCTATGTGAATCCATGTAAATCTCTTTTCCTTCGATATTCTCATAGCGTGAGTCCTACTTTCCCATCCCTTAGAACTATGCGTTTACTATTTGAATGCGCTTCCAAACTGATGATGTGGATTTGGATACATTGAGGCTTATTTGGGGATTCTCGGGTTCCCATTCGCCATGTCACTTCTAAGCCCTAGGTCCGGGTCATGACAGATAGTTTACGGAAGACTCTAGATCCGTGTAGATTATTCTGATCGTATGTAGTCTTCTCTAGAATTGTATAGAACCGTGTGGAATTTTCTAGAGAATGGACTATTGTGTAAATATAGGAGGACTTGTGATGTAAATATTATTTGCACTCAGGCCCCTTAGGAGTAGTATAATAGAGGGGGCCATTTTCATTTGCAAATCATCCAGAAAGCAAGTTGTAAAGCATTCTTCCAAGTAATACAAGTCTTCTTTCTATAAGCTCTCACTCTTATAGTCTTCTTATCTAGCATTCTCTTAGCGGTCTTAGTTGAAAGACTTACTAGCATTTGCAAGATCCTGAAAGAGTCGTCAGCAAATCGACTAGTACCGCATGGAAGTCTTAGCGAGAGTTCTAAGTCCGTACACTTAGGAGGGCAACAAGAACCAAAACACCCATAAGGCTTCTTATTCACTGGTGCTTATCTTTATATTTATACAATTTTTGCATATTTTCTTTATAGAACACAAAACTTTTTTGGGGGTCAATAAATGCTCGAGCATCCAACTTGTGCCACATGGATCCGCCCTTGTTTTTCATATACAAAAGAATTAACCTTGAGCAAAATTTTCAAGCCCTGAGCAAAAAATAGTATATGTTTTGTAAAAAAGGAAAGAAAGAAAGAATAGTATGACTTGTAAACTTAAAAAAGGGTCACATTTTCTAAATGCATTCTTAGTTAAGTATGTATACATTTTTTCTTAAAAAACAAAGCTTGTTACAATATGTAAAAATAGAAAAATGATGTGTCAAAATAGGATTGATGCATGGAGTACACAATTATTATTATTTTTTTAACTAATATTGATTTTGGGATATTGTCTAATCAAACTTTGTCATAACAATATTTCACTACAGTAATTTGATTTTCTCCGAAATTGATTTTTGATATTATATATATTTTTACTTCTCTATAGCAATATTATATCTATATTAATAATAATGACATTCATTATATCAGTACACGACTTGCAAAATTACCCATTTATAATAAGTATACTTAAATATTTCAATAATATTTTATAAAAAATATATTTAATAAATAATAAAATATTAAATATTTATAATAATCATCATTAATGTTGCGAAAATAGTAATATCCAAGGACAAATATTTAAAAGATAAAAATTGTAATTAATGGTGCCATGGAGTTAAATTGCATAACAAATGTACAGCTTCCCTTTGGTACACAATCTTTACACTTACTTTTTTTCATATTTTTTTGTTATATTTACATCATATTTTTTATTTATTTATAATAGCTACATCAAATTTAAATGTCATGCAATACCAATACACAAGAGATGATACGACCATCCAAAAGTAAAGTTTATTATTTAGCAAAATAAGGTAAAAGTTTTGGAGTAATTATGTATTTCTCGTTTAAAATGAAATACTTACTAAGGGTATGGTTGGAAAGCCACATAGTAATTGGAGTTAGTGTAGTAATTATCAACCTAGTAATTGCACAATTTAATAATTACAATCCTGTTTGTTTGCAATAATGTAATTACATTATAATTATAAGTGTATTGTTTAGTTGCACAAATATAATCATAAGGTTATATTAAATTTTTAAGATAAATTAATTATCTAAAATTAGAATATTTGAGACATATATTTCCTTTGAGAATATATTAATTAACATACATTCTTAATTAATATTATAAAAAATTGACTTATATTTTTTAAATTAATATATTTTAATTACATTAATAAATTTTTTTAAAAGACACGATTTCTATAAACGTCATGAGATTATGTTTGACAAAAATAATAAATAAAATGTCATAAAATTATTAAAATATTAGACAAATTATGAAGTCTAACTAAAATAAATGGGCTGTTATGTGAAATATCAAGTCAATACTATTAAAACAAATGACTAAAAATATTACATATGTTCTTAATTCATAATAATTTTGTTTTTACATAATACTCTTCTGTCAAATAACACCATAAGGTACACGATTTAAAAGAAAACAAACATAAGTCTCTAAATTTATTTAACAATAAATCATACTTAAATTAAAAAATCAGAATACTAGCAAACTTATGCTAATGAATAAAATAAACATAGATTAAACAAAAAATAATATTAAGATTGCATGGAATCAGATGAAGTAAAGATTGAAAATGAAAAAGATAAAATATAAATAATGCAAAATAAAAATTACATTTTTAGAAATTATTAAAATAATAGAAATAAGAAAAATTTAAAATAATAGGAATAGAAATAGAAATAGAAAAGAAATTAACAAGTAACTTGTTATTAGATCATGGAGGTCTCCCTACCAAAACACTCCATTATATGCTTACTAAACTAAATAATTAGATGATAGTCAATTATACCAAATCCAAATAAGTATATATTAAGATTCGAGAGGCAACATAAAATAGGCCCAAACAGCTTGTTTACCACCATCCAAACAAGCTGCAAGTCTATAATAGTTTTTTTGGGTCTGAAGATTCGAAAGGCAACATAAACATGTGCTGAGCAGGGGGCTCGATTGAAGAATATTGGGTTTTTCCTCCGTGGCGAGTGCTGACTGCTCGACTGGTCTTGATAGTTGTGGTCCTTGTTATTGCCTAATCTTTTCCTCTCCCTCTCTTCGATCCTTCATCTCTTCTGGTAAGCGTTTCTTGTTTTATGTCTATAGGTGTGTTTAGTTTACGTGTATTTTTTTTTTGAAAAGGTTCAGTCTAATATCTAGGGTATTGCGCTTCAAACTCATAACCAAGAAATATATGAAGATATCAAATTATTTGCTTTGTCTATTATCTAGGAACATAAACACTGTATTTACAGCTGTATGAGTATTGTATGGGCGTTCTTGTTCTGCTGTAAAACGGTTTCGCTAGTGTTGAAAGAAAAAGGAATCTGGTGTTGAGACATCACATAAATATCTAATCTTCTTGTTGTTTGTGTTTCATACTGATTTTTTGCTGTCCTTCAAGCTCCAAATGTTGGATCAGTCTCGGATATAATTTGATCAATTTGAGTGCTGAAAACTTTTAATTTGTTAATCTCATACATCTGTGTCCTACTGCTGTCTTTCCATCTTTAGGATTCAATTAACCAATATGACCCAAACCAAATGTTGCGTAGCTGCAGTACTATGCAATGTTTGTGCTTGCTCTTTAATCAATTTAGGAAAAGTATTCCTCAAATTGTCCTCCCAAATATGGCTAAAAGGGTATTAAAAAACAATTGTCGGTAGTTCAAGAGGTCAATATTTCAATATGGATGTGGGTTCTGCTAAAAATGTGTATATATAGACTACCACTGTAGGTTTAAAATATTGATTTTTCTTTGTTTTTCTTCTTGTATAATAGTCTTATAGATTCAGTCTTAACTGGTATTCAAATGTTTGGTTAAAATATATTCTTTATAAGTTTATGATATGAATACAAGGTCATTGTTGGCTTTTTATCAAGATTGCTCGCAGAAGAGTAAAAGTAGGAAAATCACTTTCTCAAACAAAAAAAAAAAAAAAACCAGGAAAATCTCCTCAAAATAAGATCCAGTTTTGCAGTATCGTTAATATTCTGTGGAATTTTTTTCTTAACATTCTGGGCCTTCAGTGGTGTATGCCTTCTGGCACTAGTAGCTGCTAAAAGTTGGAATTGCAATAGGGGTGTAGTCAGACAGAAGAAATGGTGGAGATTGCTTCCTGATTGTATATGGTGGACAGTTTGGAAAAAAAGAAATTTAAGAATTTTTTGAAGGAAGAAGTAGCTCTTTATAGAATTTTAAGATGAAATGCTTTCTTCTTTTTCATTTTTGGTGTAAAGGATGTTTTGTAGAGGAGGCAGTATCCTTAGTAGATCTGATAGGTGCTATGTAACTGTTAGGATTTCATAGTTGGATCGCTGCCCTTTCTCTCTGTATTTATGGTTTTAGCACTCTCCTAGTGCCTTTTCTTTAATACTCAAGTTACCAGTCTCAAAAAAAGAAAAAAAAAAAAACACCACTCTTCATACACATATATTCAAGTCACTAAAAGTGGTTACCACAATTTGATTGATAAAATGAGCTCATTGATGTGTTGCTTCTTGCTTTCAAATTAAAGGTCAACTATATGGATGTTAAGCTTAAAATGCTGATCCCTGATAAAACTTCAAGTTGGTGAAGTGGATCAAAAAGTGAAACAATATGAGTTCCTTTTCACTAATTTTACCCTTTTTTTTGGGTAGTTGAAGAGGAGATCATTGAATCTTTGGTCGTACTAGGAAAAGAGGTTTAGTTTGATGGAAAAAAGGAAATATATAACATCCAATTTCAAATGGGGAAAATATTCAATTTCTTTTTCAACAGATATGTTGCAGGGATATATCAAGTGTAAGAATGTCAACAACCTTCATTGTAAGTAGAGTAGTCAAAAGTGAAAATCGCCAAAAAGGGTCAAATGTGTCGGGGCTTTAAGCTCAAAACCGCAGAATTTAAACTTGAGTCTCAATGAAGGGAAGTGCTAATGAAGAGAAATAAAAATCAAGCTGAATATGTGAAGTAAAATTCATGTTGATCAAGTTTAAAACCATTTCAAAATTTTGATTAGAGGAAAATATGTTGTTTTACTTTTTTGGGGAGCTCATTTCTTATACTAAAGTGTTGTTGTTGTTGATTCCTAATTTTTTAAAAAAAATCACTTGCAATGACTTTTAACAATTGATGTACTATTAGTTTATCAATTATATTTAGCATCTAGTACTGCCCTCTTAAAGATAGAGCCCATTAGTAGTGAGGCATAACCTCTGCACCTACACTAGAGTCCTACTTAAACGAAGCAAAGAGCACAACCTGGCTTCAACTGAGCTTTCAAACGAACCTTTAACAACACTGGTTGTTAGTTCTTTGTCAGTGTACTATTGATACTGTGGTGTCCACATTATAACCATTATAACCTCTCTCTTCGACATCATTAAATCTTATTTTGCTATAAAAAGTTCTTCACTATGAAGTCAACATAATTTTTGACTTCCGAAGTAGAGATTGTGGTATTTGCTTTTTTTTTTTTTTTTTTGTTATTAAGATAGGAACTGCAGTAAATTTTCTTTTGTTCCTTAGACACAAAACTAGACTCAAAATTGTGTCCATTTTCTGATTTTAGAAAGCTAGCCTCAGGTGGTCTGGCAAAATGTTCTGAAGCACAGTTCACATTGATATATTACCTAATTCTTATGCATAAGTTATTCCCTCATTTAAGTTCAGTTCCTCCATCCTGCTTTGAGGACCTGACTGGACTTATTTTGTAAATTCTAAAAGATTACCTTCCCCAAAATTTAACAGAGAATGACAAGATATTGTATCTTTTTAGTTCAATATGATTTTAAAGGATAACCAATAATTTCTCTTAAATTTGTTGTTTCAAATAGAAGTTGTTGCAGAAAGTCATTCAAACTGGTTATGTTGGATGCATAACATTATTAATTCCTTGTACTGCCCTTCCACCAGATTAATTTATGTATTTCCTGCTCAAAGGAAATTGATTTTAATTGGGAGCAGTAAGCACACAATGGTTTACTGATAACATGACTAGATCAAGGAAAATCTTGAGGAAGATGAGAAGATATTGCAAAGAAAGAAGGTTAATAATGAACTATAGATTTCTGATTGAGTAGTGAATGAACATACTTTTTTTATAAATGTCCTCTAGTTTATCTGCCCAGGACTGGAATTTTGCCACATTTTTGAAGACGTGTCCATTGTTATCAGTGGTTGAGGAAATAAGCATGAGGTGAATGTTGTTGGCTTTACTGTCCCGAGTGCCAATTTAGAAGAATGCTAATTTGCTTGAGTTGCATTTATTAGGAATAAAATATGCCTATGTCATGACCCAAGCTAGGCCCTAGATGTGACACGGTGATCAGAAGCTCAACGGACTCCAACCAAGCCTCTTAGTATACATCGCATATATGAGGAATGTAAAGACATCAATGAAGAACATAGTGCAGAATATGAGTCTCAACGTGGAAGTCTTGAATATAAGGGAAATAAAAGAAAAATCTCTGAACGAATGGGACAACATAGACATAACAATCTAACATGCCTCTACTAGTCTAGACGGGGTGTAGGACATGCCCTAGCACACCCTGATCATCAATGAAGTAAAGTCGTATGAAAACATTAGGAAATCTCAAATATTGTATCCTCAAAGCATGAGGAGTCACCAACAAATGGATTTTTAGCAAACTCCAAAATCTAGCCACGAGCGAGTTGAGAGTGATGATCATTGGACCCTACATTATGATATAATATAGGCAAAAGTATATATTAGTCCATGTAAAGTACTAAGTATAATGCATGATATCTTGATAGGTAAAACACGAGAATGTATGACCAATAGTTATTGAAAGCATAAAAAAAAATCATAAATCAAGAAATAGTTTGAAGCATTATAAAAAGGACATAAGAGAAAGCTTTAAGAGAACATAGTATCTTTGTGGGATATTAACTTTAATCGATATTTAAGACCATGTGGCTTATAACATGAATTTGGTGTTATACTCACACTGAAAAGAGAGAGACTACTCGCTAAGGTAGACTATGTGAACATCATTAACATCATGAGTTATAGGTGGATCCACTAGCTAAGACCAATTTAGGCAACCTATGGAGGCACATAGTTTGGGACTAGAGGTTGCTACTAAAGCTCCCATAGGTTGCTCCTAGAGCTCTCTGGCCAAGTTCCACCTCAAAGTCCTTGGTGCTAATTCAAATCCCAATGGAATAAATAAATCATCTATCATTTATAGCTTTAGGAAAGGCAATAACTAGGACCAATCCACATTATAAAACAGTCATAGAAATAGCTCTTTGAAAACCATGATTTCATAACAGTCTTCATCAAGACACTTACCTTTCTAAGCATATAAATCATGATCCTTTCATATTGTGAGAAATCCATTTCACAACAATTCATAGGTACTTTCTTGAAAACATGCTTAGAACATAATTCATATAATTTCATAAAACATGCATAAATCTTTCATCAAAATCATATTCATAATTCATAGTTTATAATTTAAAATTATAGCATAGTCCATATGAAATCAATTGAAAATCGTGTATTGTAGTAAATTCATGCATAAACGAAAGAATAGCGTAAATTGAAATCAATAAAAAGGGACCCATGAAAGTGGAGGAAGGTAGAGGGTGGGCCCATTATCCACTAAGTTTAGAAGGCTGTGGTTGGTCCAAAGGGCAGGCCACAGATGAACTCACGAAGAATTGACATGAAACCCTCATGAATTGAGTGGAAATAGAATTAGAAGGTTGTGGAAATGAATGAATGAAATCCATTGGTGAATTCCGACATACCTGAGGTAGAATCCTTGCCCTAAATTTGGAATTGAATGCTTCTTGATCTTGGCTTGAGAGATTTTTTTAGAGAGAGAATTTTCTAATTGAGTGGGGAGTGGTGTGAATGAGAGATTAGGCTGATCGGGATCCCTTAATCCCACTTAAAATAACTCAAAATGACATAGTATAGAAGTTAAAAGAATGGACAAAGATTGAATTACCTTAGAAAAATAAATGCCAACAGGACCCATGAGGGCCATCTATGGTCCGTGGTTCCTTCTACAGACTGTAGAATCTTGTCCGTAAAAGTCAGGCCTCAAAACCAAGTCTCTGAAGTTTTTGTACGAAACCCTTTTCATGATCTGTAGAAGTGTGACCCATAATCATAGAAGTCAGGCTAATTTTTCATTTCTCAGAATCTCATCCATGAAATCACGAACTACGGTCCTTAGACTATTTACGACCTGTTAAATCTGTCCGTAGATCCCACAACAACATACCCAGTGGAATCCCACAAGTGGGGTCTGGGGAGGGTAGAATGTACGCAGACCTTACCACTACCTCATAAAAGTAGAGAGGCTGTTTCCTGGAAATCCTCGTCTCAACAACCCTCTGTCCGTAGATCCCAAATACTAAAAATATCACTTTCTGAATTTCATCTACCGACCCCTAACTATGACCTGTCCTGTCTTCCACGACATGTAGAAACCATTCGTGAACCAAAGTACTTCAAGTCTAAATTCCTAGGTCCTAACCACGAAACCTTTTCTACGAGTCGTACACCAAATCATGAGCCGTAGAAGTTGCTTGTAAACCTTGACTTAAATTCCAACATTTTCTCCAACTTCTAGGTCCCATCTAGGATTACCAACTATGGCTTGTAGATCAATCTACGGCCTGTCGATGGGTCTCGTAGACCCTGACCAGATCACAATTTTCTGCATTTCTTTCTTCGTTCCACCTTTTCAATTTCCGAGGTATTACAGCCTGTATACGTGTTCATTGTTTGGCTACCTACGTTGCGGCACCTTAAAGCTTTTGTCGGTGCTTGAAGTTTCCTGAAGTTTTGCTTACTTACGTATTGCTTGTGACACAGGACTTCCGCTATCTGATGAGGACGCTGGAGATGAGTTGAACTGGCTTGTTGCTAGAGTTTTTTGATATCATATATAGTTGATGGCTCGTAAAGGAAACCGACAGAAGTACAAAAAAGGAGTTTCAGATTCTGGATCTGGATTGCTAAATGAGAATGAAAGCAGTAATCTGGCTGAGGCAGAAGGCAAAAATGCTGAAGAGCCTTTTAATGGTAACCTTTCTGGCATATCTTTACCAGAGAGCTTAAACAATACACATGAAAGTGAAGGCAAGAAGAAACCCAAGAACAAATCTAGAAGATTGCTGAAAAAGGAAAAGGAAGGTAATGGTACACTGTCGATTGCAGAGGAAACAGGGCCTGACGGCACTGATGCAGGAATTTTCCAAAGTCATAAAAGTAGAGGGGTGGATCCCGAGTCAGGAGAAGGGATTGATACATCTCCACACACTAGTAGCCACTCAGATAATTCAAAGGGATGTTTTGGTCTCTTAGGAACAGGAGCGGATGGAGACATTACATTAGAAAATTTCAAAATGTCTATGATGGTTGTTTTTAGGAACTTGATGGCGTTGGCTCTGTCTGTCTCAAAGGTATCAATTCTGTGGATAGAGAGGTGGAAACCTTTTCTTGACCCTATAAAGAGCAATTTACTAGTTGCGATTGGGTATGTTCAAGAAAAGGCTCAGCAAGCATATCCTATAGTGGTTAGGTGGATCATACATTTTGGAAATATAATGCTTTTATTATCAATGGTTTGGTTGGATTGTTCCCTTAGAGGAATTGAGTCCTTTCTGTGTATGGGGATGACATCGATTCTCTCAGTCATCTGGTGTGGTGTTCTTTCTTTGATTGCAGCCACTAAATTCAAGTTTCTATTGATTTTGGTAAGTGTCTAGTTTTTTTTTTCTTGTGTGGAAAGCAACATTATCTACCCCTGTGGTGATAAAGGTGTTTGTAAGCATAAATATCTAACCCAAATTGCTTCTCAGCTTTGGGTTGACTAATGAATGATTTCCTGCTGAACCAGAACTAGTTTTTATCATTTTTTGAAGTCACTGAATTTAGCAATTTATAAAGTTTGTGAATTTGTTTTTTTAAAAAAAAAAATTGGACATAAATCACTCTATCCACTTTTCACTGTGGCCATTTCATGCTTTAGAGTTCTAATAGTTGTCATGTACTGATTTTGATTCTGTATACTCTGTTCCATCTCCTTAAGTTGATACTTGAATTACTGAAGGTGGCCGCAACAATTTTTAAGTGAAATATATTTTTTTTCATTCTGGAGATGGACCTACCTCTTTAGCAGCGTCTAAGACTGTAACTTTGATCAGTTAGTATATTGATTTTGTGGAGTTCCTGTGGTCATGCTCTGTCTTTGAGTTTGCTTTCTAATTTTTTATTAGATTCCTTTCCTATAATTCCATTAACTTATATGAAACATTCAATATCTTGCGGTAATGACTTGCTATTAACATTCAGGCAGCAGTTTCTGTTATTGGACTTCTTGCTGGGTTCATCGTCACAGTTCTAGGAGTTGCTGCAGTGAGTATCAGTTACTTGTGGTTCTATGGAAGATTTTGGGCAGCAGTACTTCTGGTCTTGACTGGAGGTGATTGTTTTTAAGTTTATTGTTGAGCATTTCTTTCTTTTTTCACATTGAATCAAGTCTTATCCACTAAGTGCTGTTCTTCTTTAATTGTAGGAGCTCTTTACAGGTTGAACCATGAACGGCTTGCAGTGTTTGTCATAACTTTGTATTCTCTATATTGCACATGGACATATGTTGGATGGATTGGTTTAATCTTCGCTTTGAATTTGTCTTTTATTTCGAGTGATATTCTCATATTCTTCTTAAGAAACAATGTAAATGAGCAAAGAAGGGCCCACAGCTTTCCCGATCAAACAACTGGAGTACAAGGCGAACGTAGCTTCTGTACTGGTGGATCAGTGCCTCCATCTGCTGATAATGGGTATGTTCATCCCATTGATCGTGACACTGGTGTCCCTTCAACTAGTGGATCTGATGCTGAGATGGCTCCCGAAGATGAAGTCTTGAGATTGTTAAACAGTACAGATCACTATTCAGCACTGGGCCTAATGCGATTTCAGAATATAGATGCTGCAGTTCTCAAGAAAGAATATAGGAAAAAGGCGATTATTTATACCCTCCTGAAATTTTTACTCTAAAAATATCCATCTCTGATTTTTCTGGACGTCATGCTTTTTGAAGTCTGATAATGCTTTCATTAGAGATGCCCTGCTATTGAAGTGAAATTATTAATCTGCTGAATTATATCTCCTATTAGGCAATGTTGGTTCATCCTGACAAAAACATGGGTAACGAAAAGGCTGCTGAAGCTTTTAAGAAACTTCAAAATGCCTATGAGGTACAGGTTCTCTCCTGTGATTTGAGTTCTCTATCTGGTATTCATTCTGCACTTGATAAGAATTGGATTGTTTCAGGTCTTACTTGATTCCTTAAAGCGAAAAACATATGATGATGAATTGAGGAGGGAGGAGCTGCTAAATTACCTTCGTCAGTTCCAAAGTCCTTCCCAAAAGGTTTGAATTAATATAGTTGAGTCATCTAATTAGTTCATTGGGAGTCAGATTTTTTACATTTTATGTATAAGCCAGATATGCAGTGAGATCAGCAAATAGATTTTTTGTTTTAATTTTTGCTATTTCCTTTGCGTCGAAGTTTCTTCTTTTCTACAGGAGCTACGAACTTTAAATGATATTTAAACTGAAATAAGAGAATGGTCAAGTCCTTGACAAAGCTCATGTTTTGTAAAAAATCTGAGGCTTTAGTCCTCTGTTTTCTTCGAAAAAGAAGGCTTAGCCTCACCTTTTGCTGAAGAACCCATCCCGAGAAAAGTATCTTAATAGGAAAAGCTTCAAGTAATAATGGCTTTTCATATGTCTTTTGCCTCTTGCCAGTTTAACTCGAATATATATGAACAAGTTCCAGTAGTTTCATCATACAAGTAATGATATCCATCAGGCAATGTCTTGCTATCAGTGCAGTTTTATGTCAACTTTCTATTGTAGGTCCCAGGTTGTATTTTAGAAAGTATCATCTTGTATCAGGAAATAGTTTTGGAAAGTACTCCCGAGTGTGTAATTGTAATTTTTGGTTATGCTTTGACTCGACTCAGAGTCATGCTTAACCCTTATCTCAAATAATAACAGGGTAGAGGCTACGGATTCTTCAGCTCTGGCTTCACACAGACAGAAGCTACGAGCGAGGATCCTCTTGGAGAAGCTCGGCGAATTACTTGCAAAAAGTGTGGCAACTTTCATGTCTGGGTTGTCACTAAGAAAACAAAGTCCAAAGCAAGATGGTGCCAGGTTTGTCCTCCAGTCACAGTATAACCATGTTATAAATTCTTGAGTTGTGTGCACTTTTAAGCATAAATAGGTTGTCTTCCTCCTCTCCAGCATAGGTTCTTGTAAAGGACATTTATCTTTCTCTCTATCACTCATAGGAATGCAAAGATTTTCATCCAGCAAAAGATGGAGATGGATGGGTTGAACAGCCTTCACATCCATTCTTTTTCGGATTGCTACTGAAGGTATCAACTACTTGATCAAAAAGGAAGAAAGCTAAAGCTTTTGACGAGACTATCTTTCATGATGAATCTCTTCTTTAAATATTTTTTTCTCTTTAGCTTTTACCTCTTCTCTCATCCTCGTGTATATGTTACACTGCTGACCTCCATTAATCTGCGCAGGTTGATAATCCTGTTGCCTATGTTTGTGCTGATAGCAGGATCTATAATGCAACTGAATGGTACATCTGTCAGGTAAACTTTTTCTTCTCACCATCTGAGAAAAGTTTTTGACGTCTCTTGGATGTGGAATGGAATTGGTCTGGGAATTAAGAAGACTTTTTCGTAGCACTATGAAGGTGAAAAGTGCATTACTGTAGTTATCATTGAATTCTTTTTGCTTTTTATCATCACTGTAAGGTACAGACTTTGCTAGCTTTCTGCAAATCTCATAGGAGAACAAAAGTTATGGTGTGGTTGGGGCTCACACACCAACACCACCACCACCAACAACATACCCAATGGGATCCCATCTAAGTTGCTCGGACTCGGGTGCAGGTGTCCGATACGGGTGCGGATTTTCAAGTCGGATCCTTCATGATTTAATTTTTAAGATTCGGGGATATGGATCCATGTATGGATACGAGTGCGGAAATTTGCCTAAAAATAATCAACATATCTAAGAATAGAGTGACAAAACCTAAATTATGAGATATTATGTGGAGAACTTGAAGAGAATCTTGGAAGGAGATTAAAGAAAAAGGCGTCACATAAAAATTTCTATATGAAAGGTATTCCATTTTTTTTCAATTTCACCTTAGTTTTTGTATTGATTACAGAAATCATTAAAATCGTCCAAACTTTCCCCATCGATGGTGAAAGTACCCGAAACCAGTTGATCAAATCGGACACTGATCCACACCCACGCCGATGTCGTGTCGACACAGGTGCGACACCAAGAGTGAAGAGTCCGAGCAACTTAGAATCCCACAAGTGGCGTCTGGGGAGGGTAAAGTGTACGCAGACCTTACCACAAGCTCATAGAGATAGAGATGTTGTTTCCTGAAGACCGTCGTCTCAAAAATATCAAGCCCCAAAAGCAGAAGATACTAGATATGAAAAAAAAGAAAACTGACTAAAGTGAAAAGTCACTGATGATATATAAATACAATAAAAGTAACAAATATAAGCTAACAAATAACAACAGATGATATAAAGATACGTCTAATCCTACTAACCTACTATATCACAAGGCTAGACAACATTCTACCACTACAAGCCTACTCGCTGAGATGAAGTCTCGTCATATCTTGTCTAATCACCTCCCTCCCAACACTTTTTCGGTCTACCTCTACCACTTCACGTAACTCTTATATCCTACCTCTCGCACATCCTAACAGAAGCGTCGGTATTTCTTCTCTGCACATGCCTAAACCATCGTACTCTCGCTTCCCTCATCTTGTCTGTCACGGAGGCAACCCCTAACTTTTCCCGAATGGTCTTATTCCTAATCTTATTACCCCTGGTATGCCTACACATCCATCTTAATATCCTCATCTTCGCAACCTGTACCTTCTAGATGTGTGAGTTTTTGATTGGCTAGCACTTTACTTCATATAACAATGATGGTTTAACCACCATTCTGTAAAACATACCTTTAACTTTAGCTGGTATCTTCTTATCACACAATACTCCAGGGGCAAGTCTCTATTTCATCCAAGCTTCTCCAATACGATGTATGACATCATCATCGATATCACCTTACCCTGGATGATGGACCCAGGATATTTAAAGCTTTCTTTCTTGGGAATAGGTTGAGTGGCTAGCATCACTTCAATGCCTGCTTCATCCTTCACCTCATTGAATTTGCACTCCAAATATTCTATTTTGGTCCTACTCAATTTGAACCCTTTGGATTTCAAAGTATGTCTCAAAACCTCCAACCTATCATTAACTTTGTCCCTGGTCTCATCAATCAGTACTAAGTCATCCGCAAATAGTATACACCATAAAATCTCCTCCTGAATAGACCATGTCAGCTCATCCATCACCAAGGCAAAAAAGAGAAGGGCTCAGCACATATCCTTGATGAAGTCCCATCTCAACATGAAAATACTTCGAGTCTCCTCCCTCCGTCCTTACTCGAGTTTATGTCCCAATTGAATAATCCTTTACGTCTCTTTATTTTTCGTGGGGGAGGGGAGGGTAAGCTTGGACCAACTTCAGTTTTATCTTCCATGGGTGCACTTTATTGTTCTTTTCTTCATATCTAGGAAAGATAAACTCCCATGAATGTGGATTTTTTTGAGTGGACAGAAAATGCTCATATGTGGTATACAGGAATAGTTAGCACTGTAGAATCATAGCTTGGATCTTATTCAAAATTATGGATCCCCCCCTGTTTGCTTTAATGTTCCCAATACTGGTTAGGTAAATCATTGTTAAGCTTGTTAACTAGCATGTCAAGGAAGTTCTTGGTGGCTTCACTTCGCTACATTCCAAAAATTCTTTACCCAAACAACTTGTAACTTTATTTCTTTTTAAGTTTTTCTTGAACAATTAAAAGAAATTGTTTAAAACGAATGCATACCCGGTAGCCCCCTTACTTTGTAGTTCTAAAATGGAAGGATGCCTCTAGATGTTTTAAGGTTGGTTAATCATCCAAATGGCCTAATTAAACTGAGAGGATGTACCTCTGTATCGAGATTATGTGCTTAGACAAATGAACATTATGCTGGTCGTGCAGGGAATGAGATGTCCAGTCAACAGTCACAAGCCAAGCTTCCATGTAAATACTAGTGTAACCTTGAAGAACAGCAACGGGAAGAAAAGTAGCTCAGGACAAAAAGGTGGGATGCCAATGCCAAATATGGAAGAGACCATGACCGAGGAAGAATTTGTTGAGTGGCTACAGAACGCTGTACAAGCTGGCATATTTGGTGACTTTGATGGAGGCACGCCGCAGAGCCCATCTACACCAGCTGGGAGTACCTCCAAGAGTACTAGTACAAGCAACGGTAGTGGAAGTGGAAACAAGAGAAAGAAAAAGGGGAAGAAGCAGTGGTGAGTATGAAGCTCTTTCTCTGATTTACCTCATTGAATTGTTCAAGGATTGAGACGGCCAGACAAGAGCCAAAATTAACTGATACTAGCCTGGAATTGACTTGACCCGATGATTTCTGTGAGACGAAGAATTGTCTAGCATGTTCCAGGTCAGTTTGAAATAGATTGTCCAAAAGTTGTTGGCAAATAAATTGTAGTCTCACTTTTTGGGTAAATGTTCCTAACCTGACCTTTATACTGACCTGGGAAATGAGAGCATGAGAGAGATGCCTGTTGAAAACGAAATGGGGCTACTCCAAGTTAAAAGAGTTATGATTTCAACTCCTGGTAAAATTGGTCTGATGGTTTATATTTTTTGCCTCGGTTTGAAATTGCTAGCATAACTTGAATATTTTTTGTACTAGTTCCTTAGGATCCTTACGGCATAGCAAGGATGACAGAGCAGAATTTACCAAACTTTTTACCTGGATATTTACTGTCCGTCTTACAATATTGACACTCCAACTCAAGAACGGAACTTCAGACCAGCACAGAATCCTTGAAATATTTTATTGTAAAACACTTTTAAAGTTGCTGTCAGTTTTGGTCCAAGTTTTTTTGGCTCCCATGGTATATGACATTCGCACAAATTTGTCCTTGAGAATAGATCCATTTAAGCATTTTAGCAAGAAGTTCAATTCCAACTCCTGTGTGATATAGTTCTAGATGTGTTTCAAGTTCTTTTTGTTTTAGAACAGTGGACCTTTGGAGCCATGATAAAATGGCTATCCAGGTTCTGGGTATAAAACTAATGTATAGCAACACCAAAGCACTTCCAAATCACCATAAAAGACGTACTTCACTAAGTTACGCCAGATAACTAATACGAATTTATTGTTTAACTACACTCTTCTAAATCAATTCCCAAGTTCAATTTGACATGCAAGCTTTGGTCCTCAAAGTTGCACTCTAGTGCCTGTGTAATGTATCGACTTCTCAAATTAAATCCATTTCTTAGAAAATGGAATTTGATAAACTGAGAGTGCTGATCTTCGTACCAAAACATATAAAGTAGCAAATTGCAACCATCTTTAGGTGCAAGTTCTTGTTGATCGTTTGGATTGACTTATTTTAGGTGTTTTAAGTTAAAATAAATTGTAAGCAGCTTTGTAGTGTTTGGGTAAAATTAATGAAATGTTGCACTTGTTTTTAAGGCAAAGTCACAAAAATAAGTCAAAAGTGAATCGAAAAGTCTTTCGATCTTTTCCCATGAACTTCACCTGTTCATGACTATATTCATCCAATCGCCCCACCCATCCCATCCCACCCAAATAAAACAAGAGATAAAAAGAGACGAAAGAAATGAAAGAGGCCAAGGTTTAAAGTTAGTCGCGATTCACAATTCAATTGGAATTAGGATTTGTTTGGTATGGAGGGGGTATTTCCAATAAATGTTCTCATTTTTTCATATTTGATTGGACAAAATTTTTGAAAAACATTTTCTCTAGGAAAATAACTTTCTTAAAAATAAAGAAAATGGCATCATTAGTGGAAGTAGGTTCTATAAGTGACCGGTGGCGTACACAGAATTTTCTCAAAGAAATGTAACCATTTAAAAGAACAAGAATAGTTCAAGAGTAAAAGTAATGAAATTTTTGCTTTAGGCCTCCAAAAATTTGAGGCTGATTGAAATGAACTTTATGAAAAAAATATTTTACTTAAATAGTATGAAATTTAGATAAAGTTATAAGTTAAAAAAACTTAATAATTGTGTATTTTTTATATTAGATAATATTCTAAAATTTTAAATTAAATCACACACGTCTTCGTATTAGTAAATAAAATTTTTATAACATAATTCAATAGATTATATTTGAAAAAAAAGAAGAAGAAAAAGACTAACATCTTGCAAAATACGTGAAAAAAGAGAAAAATATTATAGGCTTTTTGTTTAAAATTGGTTTAGATCACTATTTTTGATAATGGATTAAAAAAAATGAACAAATCAATGAAAGATGACTAAAATCATATTAAATCTCTTAGGAAACTCATGATTTCGAGGCTGGAAGAGACCTTTATGAAGATACGATCATTTGGATCTTTCTTCAGGATTAGTCGGTAGTAAATTTAGATTAATTTCTTCATTTCATTGATATTTTTTTGACTAATTGTCGTTAAACTTGAATTTTATACGTTTGGAATCTTTTTAAAATAATACCTCTCCATTAAATTTAGCGTGTTGCACGATCAATAATTGAATAAAAAATTATGTAAATTTAAATATCAATTTAATGAATCCTAAATTATTTCATTGTAAAAAGCACATAGAAAAGAACAAAATTATTATTTTTAACAAATAAAAATAAAACTTCAAGCATATAATTTTAAAAAAATGAATAAACCACTAATTTTTTTATTTAAAAGGAAGCTTAGGCTACAATTTTGAATTTAACATTAAAATTTAAGAGGGAAAAAACAAAGAAACAATCCAAGGAATCGAACTCAGGACAACAATAGACTACTTAACCACCAGAGTTGCCACTCAACACCACTAGCAACTACGCCTTGACTATCCCAACCCTCACCCTATAATTTTTTACTAGATTATACTCAAATATTTTTGAAATAATATTTTTTTAACTTACCAAATACTAAAAATAAGTGAGAATTTGATTTATTTTTTGAGAAAACATTTTATTAGAAAACCGTTTCCATACTAATAATATTTGAACTTCATTTTTCACCATTTAGGTGTAGATCTTTCCTTTTCCACTGCCCTTTTCATTATTCATAATCTCAATAACAAATAATCACATATCCAATGATATCGAGTCAATTCCTCGTGTATATATATAATGATAATTAATTTATTCACATGATCTATCATAATATTATAGAATATTCTCAATCCACAATATTATAAATTGTTGTAAGACAATAAAATTCGCGTCGAGAAAATAATAATAAAGAAACGAAAAATACTGCAACAATGGTAGTATTTTATTTCAAGGTATGAGTTCTACAATTTCTATGAATCTTCTGATTCGCCTTATCAAATATAAATTTAAGGGCTCCTTAGCTTGATCTTGAATATTATGAAACTTGATGGATTTGATCTTGACTTGTACTTAAGTCAAGGGATTTCGGGCTTGATCTTGAATCTGGTGGTCTTGATCTCGATTTATGGATTTGATGAACTTGAACTTGATATAGGCTTGATCTTGACTTGTACTTGAATCCAAAGCTTTTGGGCTTGTTCTTAAATTTGATGGTCTTGATCTTTATGCATTCTTGAACTTGAATGCTTGAATTCTTGAACTTATAGCTTGTAGAGAAATCTATGGCGTTTGATCCACGACCGCTGCAATGACCCCCAGTTTAGGAGCCATGTGTGTAGCAAAGTTGGCCTGGAAAATGACCAAGAATCCAATTCACGAGACAATTTACGACCCGTGGGTAGTTTTACGGCTCGTAGATAGATTCGTGAGTGCGATTCCAAACATGAAGGAAATTAGAATTTTTAGGAAGGTAATCTATAACTTATCAGACGGCCCGTAGAATGTGATACGAACTGTATAAGGTCTCGTATAAAGAGGTCAGATACAAGGTGGGAAATTCGTAAGTGTGGAAGGACTCTACTAGTCCAACCACGACCTGTAGAAAATAGTACGGCTCGTCCTGTTTGTCGTGGTTTCTAATTCAGCAAAGGCCATATTTCAAGATTCTTAGGTAGGCCATGAGGCGAAAGGGCTTACGACCCGTAAGCCAATCTTTGACCCGTAGTGGGCATCTCATGGATGGCTTCTGACAGTTTTAAATGAGGGGTAGTTTGGTCATTCCCATCAATTCTATTTCAAAACCATGACATTTTGGGGGATGGGAAGGGGACCTATATTAGCCAAAAGCCCTAATTACTTTTATTCCACACTCTTAAATTTCTTTGAGGCAAAGGAGCTCTCAAGGATAGGCAAGAACAAGACAAGGGTTTCCCAAGTTCCTTCCTCAATTCCTCAATTCCAATTCCCTCTAGTTTATCAGGTTTGTAAGTTAATTTATGGGTACCCCTTTCACCCATCAAGTTCCTTATTATGTGTTTCTTCCCTTTTCTTTAAGTTCCTAAATTCTAGTGCATGCTTATGATGATTTTATGGTTCCTATGCTACTATGTGATGTTCCTAAAGTTCAATGATTATTTTGTTAAGTAAATGCACATATATTTTTGAAGCGTGATGTTGATTCTAAGATGGATTTTGATATGATTAAGGTTGAATTATTTTGATGTTCCTTTTAAAGAAATTTCTTAAGACCTATATGATTTATGATTGTTCCATGTACCAAATAAGCTATAACACCCCAACTTTTTTTTCTAGGATTGAGCCATCCTTCATATTATATGCGATCTTGATCAATAATTCTTAATTGAGCATAGATGTTAAAGTTAATTTCTTAGAGTGGGAGTAAAATTGGAGATGATAAAAAGATCTTTTACATCAAGTCAAGTCCAAAGAATTTCTATCGACTAAGTTTTCGTATGAGTTGATAGAAGGTAAACTTCAAATGACCATACCTCCTAAAGTATAATGAGATAGGTGACCCATAATATATCAAATTGAATATCTTTGAATTATCTTTCCAACACATCTTATTTCGCTTTAATCAGAGTTCGAAGTAGAAAGTTATGACCATTTTACTGGAGACCTGCAGAGCTGTTTGAAGAGTCGCGACAGCTCCGCGTGGCACATATCGTGAACCCTTTGTGGATAAGCTAAGTGACGTCCCTTTATTTTATTTTGAGGGTACTTTTATCCTAAAACCTTTGGGGGTCTATTTAAGGTCCCAAAACGCATAGAACGTCAGTTTTCATAAATAAAACACTCTCTTTCACTCCTAAACATAAACACTCAGGAATCATCAAGAAAGTCATCAAGTTAGGATTAAATCTCAAGATTCATCATCAAGGTGATTTATTTTTCATGAATCTTAAGCTACTCAACCTTAAGTTCTTTACCTATTAATGAATCCCTAATAGAATTTTAAATCATAACCTAGGGTTTCAAGAAACGAATTCAAGAATCCCAAGAAAGGATTTCTTGATTCTTCTTTTCATGAATTAGTGTTCTTCATCAAGAACTCTAAATATTCTAAGACAAGAATCCGAGGATCAGAGAGAATCCCTTCAAACAATGTCTTTCCAAGTTCTTCAACTCTAAAAGAACAACCGAGATTGAGGATTTCCTCCAAGAAAATGAGTACTCATCAAATTTTGATTGTAATATCAATTTTCCAGGTATGTAAGGCTAAACTAAAAGCATGAGATTGTTTTCTCATGTGCCCCATAGAGGTCATAGATGAGTTGATGGTTGAAGAGACTATACGCATGAATACTTGAGAGTTTTTTCATTGAAAAATTGATTTAAAATTACATGTTTTCTATGTTGATGGTCATCATACTACTTGTTCTCTTGAAGTTAACATTCTTCATGAGATTTTGCATAACCCTACATGATTATTTGAAAAGCATGCATAATGAACTTAGGGGGATGAGTCTAGAACCTTGACGATGATGATATCTGTGATGTTGTGATTGTGCTTCAAATTGATGAGATCATGATGATGATGTTGATGAGAATGATGTTCATGAGTCTTAAAGCTTGAAACTAAATTCTAAAAAGAGTGTTTCGAGTCTATAATGTTGATGAGATGAGTTGATGTTGATGTTGAGGTACTATGTCCCTATGGGACTGATGATGATGATGTTTTATGAGCATGTCGAGTTCTGGAAGGAGTGTTGAGCACCAAAATGGGTGAGAGTGAGTCCCACATGAACCTATTAACTATGTGGCCTGCGTAAGAAGAGAGGATTGAACCGCAATGCAGATGGCTCCTTTCTTGTCCCAAAAGAGGATTGAGGTTTTTTTTTGTGGATCCACTGAGCTTGGTGTACTTTACCCTGGGCAGGGTACTGGATGGATGTGTCTACGACATCGTTTTGTTGTATCATCACTGGCTCATAGGTGATGGTTGTCGGTTAGAGAAACTCCCAGTGAGGTCTTACTTAATAGTACTCTGATGTTGATGTTGATGTGATGGTATGACTCGAGTTCCCTTGAGTTGAGTTGAGTCGAGTTTCCTGAGTTTCCTTGAGTTGAGTCGAGTTTCTTTGAGTTGAGTCGAGTTTTCTTGAGTTGAGTTGAGTCGAGTCGAGTCGAGTTTCCTTGAGGTGAGTCTGATGTATTGATGAGGTATTGATGATATGTTGATGGGTCATTTGTCTACTCTTTATTCTTTCTTTAGATAGACATTTGACATTCTGATGGAGTATGAAGTTGAGTTGATGTTATGCCTATATTATTCTACCTGATTTTGTTTCACTTAACTATTTTACATATTAATGATTCCACGTACTGATGTCCCCTTCTGGGACTGCATTGTTTTATGATGCAGAGGCAAGTATTAGAGATTATCGACAGGCGCTTCGTTGAAGATCTATTAATATACAGCTGATCAGTGAGACCATGCATTATATCTCAGATACTTAATACATTCAAACGTACTAACGCATATTAGCCTGCGTGATTTAACCATGTAGGGGTATATACTCCTCCACCGGCTCGTGGCTAGTATTCAGCGTCTAAGACTAGCTCTACTGTTTGTGGTGAGCCCTTAGATCGGAATTCCTCCACTCTTTCCTTCTAGCTCACACTTAGTTTATTCTGAGATGATATTTTGTAGCCCTCCTGAGGCATTTATTTTATATATTATACATGTTTGGATTTCTTTCCATTTTATAGAGACTGTCCGTTACCGGTCCCATCGATTTATGATATAGTTCATATGCATATAGACAAAGTAATGAATTAGTTATTTTCACTATTTTTAATGTTGCCACATTGTCCAAAAAGTCCATAGCCCCTTTCCCTTGTGTTTTTCTGTATTATATTTCTGTTTATTATCTATGAATACTTGAGATGCTTAGATGGCTTGGGTGAGGTGCCTTTAGGTATTTCATTCGCTGTGTGACAACTAGGCCCCTAGGTTGCGTCATTACAAGCTCTCTCTGTCTTCTTGTTAGAATTCTCATGTCTTTTCTGCATTATGAGGACCCTTATATATAGTTGTAGAATAGAGGAGTTATGATAGAATCAGACTTTCTTTTGGCCAATCAAATTTAACTGATATGACGCTAAAATAGTGATTAGAATAGGCTTCCTTTCAAGTGATATGGAAAAATTTAAGTGGTTAGTACACGTCACTTGTACATGTGGCACATTTTTGTTGGCCTTTGATTAAGATGGAAATGTCATGTCATTTTGACACATGGCTTGATCCTATTGACTTTGTTTGTTTGACTTGGCATGCCACGTCGTCTGACATGTGGCTTCAAGTGGGCCTCTAGGATGAGATAATATTGTGCCTATTAGAGCGGGTTATCTTTTATAGCGCAAATAAATGAATTTAGACTTTTAATTGAATCTATATTTTATTAGATTTAAATAATTAACTCAATTATATTAATCCTTAGTATTTAATTGGACTAATACATTTTGAATATAATATAATTCAAATCATTTTATAAAATTTATATTTAATAAAATTTATATGATTACAAATGCCTTCTTCTTTAAGTCTTATCGAAATATTTTATTTTTCTAAAACTAAACTTAAAGTATTAGTATTACGTGATAATTTGTATGTTACGTATTTCGAGGCATACCCTAAATGTATTTTAATTTATGCACCATTCCTACATGATTAGAATGAGGAGCAAGAATTTGATATGCAAAACTTAATTCAGTTTAACCATTTTCCATTAAAGTTTGACCAATTAAAACAGAGAGAATAAGAAGTGAGGTTTGATCTATATGTCGGTCCTATTTACGAGGTCCCTTTAACATTTCAAGCCAACTGTAACCAGTTAGGATTATGAAAAGGATAAAATTTTATCAAATTTGACTTTTTCACCATTTTAATGTCCTAGCCAAAACAGGATTACACCGGATCTCACCACTGCTAGTTAATTCCTATTGCACCGCCTATAGATTAATAGCCTCCTATTAGGGATAAGATTTCCATCCAATTCTTTTACAAATTTGATAACATTTTCGATTAGGAGTCGAACATCGCATATATTGTTCCTCAATAAATAGCCTATATTCTTTCATTCGTGAGCATTAATTTTGAAAGGTTTGAACTATTGAATCAATCTTGATATTTAGAAAGTACTTGTCCCATGTAATTTCTTCTATGCTTCTCTTGTTGTTTCTCCTTCACCTTTTTTAGGCCAACATAAGCAATATATTGTGGATGCCGTATAATAGGGTGGGTTTTTATCACAACACAACCATTTAGTCTTGAGGTGCAGGGATGGATACACATCCCCACCTTAAGAAAGGAGATTTTAAGAAATTCTTATGATGTAAAGGAATAGATATGCATTTCTACCTTAAGAAAGACAATTTGAAGATGTTTTATGGTGAAAAGGAATGGATACACATTTCCACCTTAAGGAAGGCAATATGAAGATGTTCTTAAGGTGAAAAAGAATGGATATGCATTCCCACCATAAGAAAGATAATTTGAAGATGTTCTTATAGTGAAAAGGAATGGATATACATTTCCAGCTTACAAAAGACATTTTGAAGGCATTCTTATGGTGAGAAAGAATGGATACGCATTTCCACCTTAAGAAAGACAATTTGAAGACGTTCTTAGGGTAAAAAGGAAGGATATGCATTCCCACTTTAAGAATAACAATTTGAAGATCTTCTTAGGGTAAAAAGGAATGGATACACATTCCTGCCTTAAGAAAGACAATATGAAGATATTCTTAGGGTGAAAAGGAATGTATATGTATTCCCACCTATGGATACACATTTTCACCTTAAGAATGCCAATTTGAAGATGTTCTTAGGGTGAAAAGGAATGGATACACATTCCCACCTTAAGAATGATAATTTAAAGATACTCTTATGGTAAAAATAAATGGATATGCGTTCCCTCCCCAAGAATGAAAAAGGCTTTTCTTGACTAGGCTATATTTATATTTTTTTTCTTGCCATTTTGTACCTAAGTTTGTCTCTAATGACTTCTTCTATTCCTTGCAGTTTGTAAAGATGGCAATTTTCACACGATACACCTCTCCTTCCACCAAACATAAGCATCTTGTAGTTGAAACTAAAGAAGGGGTGGAGTAAACCAGATTCTTGACTCAAAACTTCACTAGCTAACCTATATGCAAGCTCGCGGCCTCCTTTGAAAAATTCATTTGGTTTAACGAATTGGACTTTTGTACAAACCCATAGTTCTAATAAGCTACTTAAGTTGAGGTCCCTCCAGCACCAGATCATCATTATGCTAATATTGTAACTCCCCTTCCAAGCTTAAGTCATCCCATAATTCAATGTGAGATTCACTAGGGAAACACCATGATAGTTGAGGGAGAGTATTGTCATATCTTAGGGTATTGGGAGTGGAGCGAAGATGTTCTTGGTAGAAGTCAAGAAGTCTTGGTATGGTACAAATTTATAATGCTGTTTATGCATACCTTTCCACTTAGGACAGTAATTTAGATATTTTGCAAGCCTTGTGTGAAGCATGGTGTCCTACAACAAACACAATTCTCACATCTGTTGGAGAATCATTTATTTCTTTATGGCATTTACATAATTTTGGAGGTTTGTCAATATTGGGTTCTCTATATGAAAAAATGTTGCCTGAGGCTAAGGAATTTATGGAGTTCAATGAAAAGAAGATAAAATATATTTCTCGAACTTGTAAGCATTTATTTGCATCCTTTTATCATCTTTGGGATGCTAACCAAAAAGTATCTTTCAGCAAATGGACAAAATTCTGGTGTAATAAACCTCTAAGGTATGGGCCTTCTTCGTCAAGGCAGGAAAATAAGTCTGCTTACCTTGAATTGACACATAATCCTTGTGGAGTCTAACCTAATACGAAAAGGTGGTCCCATGCCAAAGAAAAGGTACTTTCTGAGTTTGGGGTGAAATCTGACAAAAGAGACGACACATATCTGGCAGCCTTCTTATATTGTTGGCTGTGTGCTTTTATTCTCCCCAATAAGGAAGATGACTTCATTCGTCCTGAGACTTTCAAGATAGCAAGCTTGATGGCAAGTAGGAAAAAGGTCAGCCTCACAATTTTGGTGTTAGCCAACATCTACAACGGTATGAATAAGATCTCAACTGTATCACAACATGATCAAATAACAACTTGCTTTCCTATATATTGTGTTTATGGATGGCTTGCTCATTATTTCAAGACTCATTTTGCATTTGCTAATGGACCATTTGTTCCCACTATGGTAGTATACTCTAGAGAGGAAGGTGCAAGATATTTTAACAAAAGTGATGCAAGAAAACGCATCTAGGGTGTGGAGAGTATGGCTTGGACATCTACCATGTTGGACAAGACATACCCTCACTTTTATGTGGATAATAACAATGCATCTGAGTTAAAGTTGAGCAATTTCATGAGTATTCGCTTCAACTATCTTCCCCTTAGATGTAAATGTCCATTTATCATCAAGTCATATAGTCCACATTGCTTTAGTCATCAATTTGGGTTCTACCAGAACATGCAGGCATCATGAAGCATGACATTTATAGTGTTTCTTGTTTTGGAGGATTTGCACAATGAGTCAATCTACATCCCTAGTGACTTTTCCCTCACTCACACCTAATATAGAAAATTCTTTTGGATCTGATTATCAGGATTGGTCGAAGAAAACTCATGGAAATTTTCTAAGTAATCATTTGCAGAGTGTAGTAAATGCCGCTGGGGCAACTCATGTCGTACACTTAGAGAGTTCTAACAAAGTACATATAATCAAAGTCCCCAATGCTGGTGTATCTCTTCCTTTGGATTCCAAGTTTCCCAACAACATAATAAAGGAAAATACCGACTTCCCTTAGTGGCAGTATAGGAAGAGACATCTACTCAAGATGCTCAAGTTTCTAAAAAGGTTGCTTCAATATAAGAGTGAGAGTTGTAGAAGCAAAGGTCGTTGCTGGAATAGAACACGAGTGTGCCAGATGATTTACGAGATGCTACTATACATGTGGCTGAATTGCATGATGAGAAAAATAGCCCTTTGAGGACCATAATGGTTCCTATCAAAGAGGTATGATTAAGATTTCACCCTTTAGAGTATACCTTAACTCTCTTTTTGACGATTTATCCGGTTTTTTTTAATGTAGGCAAAGAAAAGGCCAACTTTTATCTTGTGATGAGGTCAAAGACACTTTGAAGTTTGATGTCTGCAATTATCCAACAACTGTCGTATCCATATTTGATGCAAAGAGAGTCATCCTAGATGCTCAAAAGAATTATATTTCTTCTCTTTAGATCATTATTTGTGAAAAACTCTCTAGATGTGGTGTGGATTCTTCTTTCTCTCTTAAAGAAGAAATTTAATTAATTATCAAGGAGATGGAATGCAAAGATGTGGATGTCTTGCCTTTGAGACATCTATGGACTCCTTTAAGTTTGTTACCTCGTATGACCAAGCACAATCAACTCTACATGATATGGACATGAAAGATATAAGAAAAGAGTTGTTCCTAGCAACGAGATAATGTCTTTCAAATTCCATGCTTGAGGAGTACGATAAAGTTAGAGTGATGTCCTCTCTTCACCAGTCGCTGGGTAATATGAAGAAGAAAATAAAAGAGCTATGCAAACAGACTCAAGCTTTGGAAGTCCTTTTAGCAACTACAAAGGATGAAGTCGAAGGAGCCAAGCTAGCCACCACACTTGAAGTCAAGGAATGCATACTTTGACGCTGATTTGTTCGATGGTCTGGGACAAAGGAAAGACTGTCTAGAGGCTCTGCATCAAGAATTGATTAATTATAATTTATGCTTATAGTAGATCTGTTTTTGCTTTTTATCTACTTTTGTTTATTTTAGTTGTACTTGATGAACATTGGCCTATTGAGACACTATGTTATGAGATTGAAACTGCTTATATTACTAATAAATGGTTAGACTGCTTGACTTTGGTTATCTATTGATTATTTCGAGGTAATTTTCAATAATATGTACTTGTATTTATATTTTGTGTTGTACTACAACTTTTTTAAGTGCAGGTGTGTAGTTCGGCGGTATGTGGTTGGGTGGATAGGATTACTTGTATTCTTCATTTCTTTACTTCAGGTTTAGTTTTTATTTGCTGAGTACCGTGATGGTTGGTGCTCACCCCTTGCTATATTATTTTAGGTTGTGAGCCTGGTTCCTGTTATTAGACTTCCTATTGATACGATCAAGCTTCTGGATTCCTTGAGAGGTAGCTGCTTGTCTCTTCAGCAAACCCTCGAGGATTCTTCATTATTTATATTCTATTTGAGGACTATATATTGAAACTTGTATCATCTTTAAGTATAACTATTTAGAGGGTTGTACACATGGGACTAGTTTTGGGATGGTTGTAGTTAGGATTTCTTATGTTTATCTATTGCCTTAGACTATATCATCTTTTGCTTCTGTTGTTATATTTGATTGTTCAATTTTTAGCTGACTCGGCTTGGTGGGTTAGGCGAGTGCCATCACACCTGGATTTTGGGTCGTGATAGTTTTATGATGCAAAAATAGGTACTAGAGGTCCTCAACAAGTGCATTGTTGAAGACTTATTTGTGTTCAGCTGATTGGTGGGACCTCCTTGTTTTGGGAGGATTTTCATATCCATATCATCTAGCTATTAGAATTTAGATTTTTTTAATTAGATTTGTGATAACCATGAACCTATCATTGGCACCACTTAGACAGGCGGATAGAGGCTTCATAGACTAGATTGGTGAGCTATTGATTGGATAGTGTCTTTGGCTAGTTCTTTCTTACTAGGTTGGATTAAAATTTAAGTTAAATCATATGACTTAAATAAAGTCCAAATTATATTTGGGTCAGTCCATTAAATTGACAAGATGAGCCAACTCAGGTTCTTCAAGCCCAAGAAATTAATTGAAGACCAAAATACCCCCAAATCCTACTTTACAACTATATAAATGAGTCTTCATAAGACAAGAAAAAAAAAGAACAAGAGGAACAAGAAGAAGAGAAATGCAAAGAAAAGTTCTACTTTTCAGTGGTGATCCGCAAGTCTTCCGCATACAAAGGAGTTTTGTTTCCAAGTTATTCTCCATAAGTTCACATATTTCTGCAATGATTAAAGCTTGGCTCCGCATTCAAAGTGAAGTTTCAACAAGCCCTTCTTCGATTGAAGAACAAAGCAAAGCTCTTGAGTTGATGATCATTAGGAGAAGAATCAGAGGATTACATCTTTATTTTTTTAGATTTTATAAGGATTGTAACCTTCACACAAATTCATGAAATACAAATAAGGTTGTTTGCCTATATTTTTCTTTTCTTGATTGTTATTTTTAGAAAAGAAACTTAGTCGCTTACAATTATCCTTTTCATTTTATAGCTAGAGGAGTGAAGTGCTTATATCGTTATTGTACTATTTGATTCATGCTTTAGTTTGATTCAATGAAGAATGGTTGTCACGCCCCAAAGAGAGGGAAGGCGCGACTGGCACCCGATACCGTTACTGGCCGGGTAAGACACTAAACATGCTAGTTAACTAAACTTTGGACCAGAAGAAAATTGGGCAGCATAATGTTTAGAAAAAAAGGAAACTAAGCCGGGACCGTTTAGTTCATGACCTGGTCAACATCAAATCACGTACATCAGGATAAGTAAACTCAAACGATAAAGTACTAGCTAGCCGACAAGGCTGCCACCACAAAGGTACAGGCACACATCATATATACATGCCAATCTTAGTGATTCTCATAGAGGCTATCGAGGACATGTTATGGTGGGTTAGTCCTTTTGTGTCTTTCAATCTCCAGTCATAAGATTGGCATGTATATATGATGTGTGCCTGTACCTTTGTGGTGGCAGCCTTGTCGGCTAGCTAGTACTTTATCGTTTGAGTTTACTTATCCTGATGTACGTGATTTGATGTTGACCAGGTCATGAACTAAACGGTCCCGGCTTAGTTTCCTTTTTTTCTAAACATTATGCTGCCCAATTTTCTTCTGGGCCCCGACATACCTAACTGTACAACAAAAAGTAAACATCCTGTGAAAGCTCCAGGAAGTGGAGCTTACCAACTCATAGCTGAATGGGGCTCCTAGTGGAGGGGTAAATCAGAACCCCTACCTGAACCTGCACGCACGAAATAAAATGCAGCGTCCCCATGCAAAGGGACGTCAGTACGAATAAACATGTACTGGTATGTAAGGCGGGAAGTAAAATCATATATAACCGTAGTAAAAAGGTTAATAAAAAATACTACCTGTAACCAAAACTCAAGTAGCCTTAATGGCCAATAAGACACCTCTAAGTGATAAAAAAAATGCATGGTATGCTCGAGTATTGCATGTTGTGAATACATATATATAGATGCAAATGCATGACATACCCAACCAAATGCTAGCATTGGCGGTCCTTTCCGGTAGCTAACCAACATCATATCTACCAACCTGTGGCCATCTGTACCAAATATATATATATATATAGTTGGGAAAATAGGCCCCATACCTTCGATTATAGCTCGAAGTCCATGCATAACATGCAATGTATGATGTAAATGTTGAATGCACATAGTAAGCCATAGCAAGAACTTAGCCAATCTTGGCTCATCGGTACACTTATTCTCATAGCATCATAATCATTGTCATTGCATATACATATGGCTCGTGGGATCATACATGTCTTTTTAACAAGTATGGGAATTTAACCCAACATTTAGAGTGAAGCCTTAACTTTGAAAATGTTCATAAAGGTGCTTTACATAATGATTATATTTGGTCCCATGTCAATTAGTAAAAGAATGTATTTAAATAGGATCAAGTGCCTTAGTAGCTTAGGCAAGAGCATTTCACTTGAGAATATTGGAAATCAACATGTTACTTGTTAAATTCTTCAATTATATTTTTGTATGGAAGAAGGACTGATTTTGAATACTACATTCCCTTTGCATTCTACATTTATTTTAATGGCGCTACACCAAGAAGAGAAATGCTTCGAACATATGAATAGGTAGCCGGAAAACCGACAAAATGATATATAGAAGTTGAATGTCCAGTTTAAGTGAATGAATGGAATTTCAACCTAATACCATCGTGAATATAACTCAGCTGCAATCCCAATGCCTTTCACAGAAGGTCATTCTAGCAACAGAATAGTAAGATATCACATTTGACATTTTGGGAAACTTCCCGGATTTCGTGCTAAAAAGAGGGACGGAGCTTAGCCTTAACATACCTCTCCAACGAACGTCCAATTTCCAAAAGTTCCTTCATGAAAGTTGTTCCTTATGTCCTAAGCTTCCTAATGACTATATATACGCATCTTAAAGACACCTATAAACAGTCAAAAAGTTAACATTAATGGCCAGATTCGGCAAGGAGCATTTACGCGAGGAAATGCCCGTAAAACTTCATAAAAATGACCGTAAAAGAGCCACCAAAATTATTAAATGAACACACCAGCTGCAAACCAACAATAACCAGCAAGAACACCATTTTTTTACACTCCAAAAATAGCTCCAAACACAGCTAATACGAGAGGAAAACAATCACAAAGCGTAAGGTACGGGGACGAATTTTAACGGTAAAAACACGAAAAACTTACCTAAATCACTTAGAGAACCTTTGGGAGATTTCTCTTCAGTTTCATACCGGTTTGGGACGGAAATGGCTCATTTTTGAGCTTTAAAATGTCAAAATAGCCGACATTAAGTTGGGTCAACCCGACCCGACTCGACCCATGACCCGGTTTCCAGCTCGAGCAGTCTCGGTAAAACAGTCATAACTCTTTATTGTGAGGACAGTTTGATGCGCGGTTTTGTGCGTTGCAAGCTAGACTCAAAGATCATTAATTTGATAGGCCATGGACCTTCTAACTCCTTAGAGTTTGGGAGATATGGGCTGATACATTTAACCCAAATTTAAGAAGGATTTCATAAAGAAACTTACGGTAACTTTGGCCAACCTTTATCTTGCAACTTTCTTGATTCGAAAACTTAATGTATGACCTTTGTGCTATTAAAATAGCTTAAATAAATCCCTTATTAGCAAATCATATACTTTTATACCCATCCGAAAAGTGAAATCTAGTTTAAACGTTCCAAAAGGGCGAGGTATCACTCGGGCCATTTCTTTAACCCCGAATGTGTATTTAAGTTATTCCTTTGGCTTAAACATTTAGGTCCTTGATATTACCACTTATTGACAGCCTTATTATCCCAAGGTGCTAACAAAAATTACATGTGCCTTATATAATGCCACACTATTTATATAATGGAAGACGAGAAACACGGGGTCTCACAGTCTCCCCCCCTTAAGAACATTCGTCCGCGATTGTGTCAAGACAACCCCTTGGTTGAATTACCATCTAATAAAATGTTATTTTGTTTTGGATACATCTATTATCCTTGCAAACCATAAACCAACTTACAAAAACTCCAAGTACTAAGCTTTGTATAGCTATCCTGCGACAAAATATACAAGTTACACCTCCAAATCCTTTAAAACATAAGTTACTAAAAAAAGAGAACTGCCGGTTTTGGAACACGACCCACCTTAAGTTATAAATAGCTGGGGGTGATTCCTCATCATTTTTTTCTTTGGCTTCCCAAGTTATTTCCTCAATATTTTCTTTTCCGCCACAACACTCTCACGAAGGCCACTTTTCATTTCGAAGCTTTCTTAGTTGTCCATCTAAAACAACCACTGGTACCTCATCAATAGTTATGTATTCAGCAATAGGGGTATCCTTAATGTTAGTAATACACGAAGGTTCTCTAATGTACTTCCACAACATAGATACATGCGACATTGGATGGACTGCTATTAATTCTAAAGGAAAATTAAGCTTGTATGTTACCTTGCTAATTTGTCTAATAATTTTATACGGTCCAACATATCTAGGACTGAGCTTTCCTGTCTTTCCAAACCACATGATTCCCTTCATAGGTGATACTTTTAAGAAGATCCAATCTTCTACATCAAATTCTAAGTCTCGTCGTTGAACATCGCATAAGACTTCTACTAATTCTGGGCCCTTTGCAGTAGTTTCTAATAGATTTCTTTTTTTCATTGCTTCTTGAACTAGATTAGAGTCTAGAAATTTTGCCTCCACAACCTCAAACTAACCGATCGGCAACCTACATCTTCACCCGTATAGTGTTTCACAGGGCATCATTTGAATACTAGCATGGAAGCTATTATTATAAGCAAACTCAATAAGAGGTAGATGATCATCCCAGCTCCCTTTAAAGTCCAGCACACAGGCACATAACATATCCTCAACGGTTTGGATGGTACGCTCTACCTACCCATTAGTTTGTGGATGAAAAGCGGTGCTGAGATTCACCTAAGTGCCCAGACCCTTCTGAAAAGACTTCCAAAATTGTACGGTAAATTGAGCCCCTCGACCAGAGATAATAGATAATGGAATTCCCTAAAGGCAAATAATCTCTTGAATGTAATTCTTGCATAATCCTCCGCTGAATATGTCGTTCTTACTGGAAAGAAATGAGTAGATTTTTATCAACTTATCAATGATTACCCAAATAGAGTCATACCTGTGTGGAGTGCGAGGCAACCTAGTGATGAATCCCATATTTATCATGTCCCATTTTCCAGAACAGAAAATCGGTATACTTAGCTAGGCCTTCAGGTGTTTGATGTTCTATTTTAACATGCTGGTAGTTGGGGCATTGGCCACCATCCTTGGAATATCTTTTTCATGCCATTCCACCAATAGATCTTTTATAGGTCTCAATACCCCCTTTTTTACTGCCCTAAGTTGAGACGAATATCTAGGATAATAAGCCTCAAAATGAATCTTGGCACGAAGCCCTCCGATGTTTGCCACACGTAAGAGCCCCGGTACTGAAGGATTTCATCTCAAGTTAGCTCAATAAGAGGATGTCGCTGTTGTGGAACACTTTCCCTCGATATCATAAGCTTAGGATCCTCACGTTGTTGCTCTTTTATTTTAGTAACAATGGAAGATTTTGTTGTATTTTAAACAATCGCACCTTCACCTTTTCCATCTACTAATAGCACTTGCAAACTAGTTAGCTGATGTAAATCTTTTGTCATTTCAATCTTATCAGCTTCAACATGACTTAGACTTCCCATACACTTTCGGCAAAGTGCATCAGCAACAACATTAGCTTTACCGGGACGGTACAAAATGTCAAAATCATAATCTTTGAGTAATTCTAGCCACCTCCTTTGTCGTAAGTTCAACCCCTTCTGCTTGAATAACTATTGGAGGCTCTGGTAGTCGGTAAAAACATCATTATGAACTCCATATAGATAATGCCACCAAATCTTTAGGGCAAAAACAACTGCGACGAACTCAAGATCATGAGTAGGATAGTCCTGTTCTTGTTTTAGTAACTTCCTGGAAGCATATGCAATAACCCTACCATGCTACATAGGAACACAACCTAGGACACATCTCGAGGAATCACAATATACAATGTAGCCTTTGGTTCCATTCAGAAAAGCCAGACTAGGTGAGGTGCTAAGCCTTTTCTTTAGCTTTGAAAACTCTGTTCACGTAATTTAGTCTACTGAAACTTAGTTTCTTAATGCGTCAACCTCGTTGGTGGTGCATAGGTAGTGGAGAATCCCTCAACAAACCTCCTATAATATCCTGCCAAGCCCAAAAAGCTATGGACCTCTGTCCGATTCAAGGGTCTCGGCCAAGCCATTACTGCTTCAATTTTCTGGCCATCGACCTTGATACCATCGCTAGTAATAACATGGCCACGAAAAGCTATAGAAGTTAACCAAAATTGACATTTGGAGAATTCAGCATATGACTTGTTCTGGAGAGTCTGTAATATAACTCGCAAGTGGTCTGCATGCTCAGCTCCTGACTCATCCTAAATATTGCCCTTGGAATATCAACATCCCTAACTCGTAGCTGGTAGTACCTTGGTCACAAGTCAATCTTTGAAAAACCATCAATCTACATAAAAGGATACTTATTCTTGATAGTGAAGTTTTTGCTATCTGTAACTGATACACATCTGTAAGGAGCCATCTTTCTTCCAAGCAAAAAGCATTAGAGCACCCCATGGAGATGTGCTTGGCCTAATAAGGTCTTCATCAAGCAAGCTCTTCAGTTGTTTCTTCAAGTCTCTTAGCTCTACATGAGCCATTTTTCTTAGAGAGGAATGGGTATAGGTTGCATATTAGGGAGAAAATCTAAAGAAAAATTGATATCCCTTTCGGGGGATCCGGGGAAGCTCATTGGGGAATATTATCATAAATGCATTTATAATATGGACTGACTAAAGGGCTAGTTGCTAATAAAATATCCTGTCTTCCCGTAATGGTAACATGCCCCTTCCCCTTTCTACACTGCCTAGCATGAAGCTTGCCACATTGTGTACATGGGGGAGTAGGTTGTCTCATTGGTGCAAAGAGTTCCTATCGATGGCTCTCAAGCTGGCGTAAACTCTGATCTGACCCTAACTGAATATAATGATCAAATCGCTGGTCTTGTATCTATAGCGGGGAACTACCCGCTAACGGAGGTTGATATCAGTGAAAAGGAGGCCTAAACTCACCCCGTGGCTCCCTATAAGACCCCATAGTATGAGCCCTCTTATTCTTCTCCCTATCTCTACGGGTATCTCGAATTCGACGAGAAAGATCCTTTGTAGTCTGAGTAAAAACCTGAATACGAGAAATATCTACACTATTTTGTAAAGAGGCTATCTTGTAGTCTCTAATCAAATGATCCCCCAAACCATCCATATAACGATAAACTCTAACACTCATGGTACGTACAATATCTGGTACATACCTAGCCAAAGAATTAAACCTAAGGCTATACTCCCTTACACTCATATCCCCTTGCCTCAAATTGATAAACTGGTCAAGATGGTCCTTCCGCACCTCCCGTGGTAAGTTATGGGCTAAAAATCCCTCAGAGAAGTCCTACCACTCTGCTGGCAGAGCATCAGGCCCTTTTGATCTCTCCTATGCCTCGTACCACAAGATGGCAACATCAAGTAGTCGAAAAGAAGCCAACTCCACTGTCTCGGTAATAGAGGCATGCATCACTCTTAATACTCTATACCTATGGTCCATAAAGTCCTGTAGATCCTCAGTGGGACTGGACCCTGTAAATACTTGAGGGGCCAAATGAAGAAACTCTCGTACCTTTGAGCTTTTTGTTTTATCTCTTCTGGCGTCTGCTCTCACCTTTAGTTGTCTCTCATGAATAGAAACCATCATAGTTAGTAGCTGAATAGCCTCTTTCATCCCATGATGCCCAGTCTCTAATAGGGCTTGGGGTACTAAATCTCCTTAGGCCCCAACAAGTGCTGGTGAATCTGGTACTGTGGGCATTGGAGACTCAATTGGGAATATATCTACCGCACCAGGCAAGACATGATTGGTACCTTCTCTCGGATCCATACTTATCTCATGTTGGGCCATCTCCTGAGCATAGGTAACCAATTAAATAAGAACAACATAACATGATATAGATTTCATATGTTCCTATATCTTTGCTCTATAGCACGATCTATGAAGTAAAAGAAATGTAACCATCCCTAAATGCCTTGTAGCCTCCTGATTATAAGTGTGGTGCACAACACACCCATAAGCAAGACTCTACTAGACACGGCATTGTGGACTCCTTGGGACACGACCTGCTCTGATACCATGTTTGTCACACCCCAAAGAGAGGGAAGGCGCGACTGGCACCGGATACCATTACTGGCCGGATAAGCCACTAAAAATGCTAGTTAACTAAACTTTGGACCACAAGAAAATTGGGCAGCATAATGTTTAGGAAAAAAGGAAACTAAGCCGGGACAGTTTAGGTCATGACCTGGTCAACAACAAATCACGTACATCAAGATAAGTAAACTCAAACGATAAAGTACTAGCTAGCCGACAAGGCTGCCACCACAGAGGTACAGGCACACACCATATATACATGCCAATCTTATGACTGGAGACTGAAAGACACAAAAGGACCAACCCACAATAACATGTCCACAATAGCTTCTATAACATTGTCTGGACAAGGCCCCGACTGTCACGCCCCCGGAGGGTACCCTTGGCGTGGTCGTCACTCGAAGACTATTGCTAGCAAAGCGAACCACCTAGTCTCATCACATCAACCAATCATATACTTCTACTGATCAGCGGAAATTATATGCAAGCAGTGGACACAATTCATCTAAAGTTCTCAATATAATATAGGCAAAATAACGAAGGCTGGTAGAAAGAACTAGCTCACAATATCAACATCAATACTCGACACCTGTCTATGAAGCCTCTATCACTAAATCATGTGGTGCCAATGACAGACCCATGGCTACCCAAAACAAAATAAGAAGATAGTCCAATCCTAACTCTAAAGCTTGATGAAATAAAATAATGGTTCCTCCGGAGTAGGGGAGGCTCACAAAATCAACTTCGGATCTCTGATCTTCAACGGAGCTCCTGTTGATGATCTCTAGTACCTACCTCTACATCATAAAACGATGCAGTCCAGAGTGGACGTCAGTACTTGGAATGTACTGGTATGTAAAATAGCCGAACGAAACAGAAACCGATAGAAAATATGGAAAGTAACATCAAGTCAAAATAAACGTCATAATCACATTAACCGCCAGCTTGCCCATCTACGAAAGAGTACAGAGTGGACAAGTGACACATCATTATCTCAGACTCATCAAAAGTCTCAACTCATCACATGGATTATCTCAGAGGAGTTCACCCCCTCTTATCACATCTCATCTAGACTCAGAGTAAGGTACGAATTTTCCCGGGAGTTTCTCTTAACCGACAACACTCACTTATGAGCCAGTGAATGTACAACAATCACCCTGATGTTGCCACAGTGGTCCCAAACTTGCCAGGTAAGGAACACTAGATCCCATATCAATAAACCCAACATCGAATCAAACTGAACAGATCCTCTATTGCTTTCAGGGACTGTTAAATCTCGAGGGAAACCATATGTATGCATGTGATGGTTTAAGCCTCTCCTACGTTTGGCGACATAGTTAATGAGTTCGAGTGGGACCCACTCCTGCTCATTTCGGTGCTCAATACTCCTCCCGACTCAGTGCTTATAAAATCAACCTCAACCAGTCTCATAGGGATTCACTCCCCGTCAATGACTGCCAGTCTCATAGGGACCCACCCCCCATCCACGACTGATATTTCACCGGGACCTTGGCCCCTTTTCATCAATTACCTCATAGGGACTTCCACCCTATCATCAACATCTCATAGGGATTTTTAACCCTATCATCAACACCTCCTCAATGACTTAAGATTATATAACCGTCATTAGGAAATAAGTGAATAAACACATCGGTAGAGTTCATTTATAGAGACTCATACAACAATCAAGATTTCATCAACTCATCATCACAGTCAACAATCCCAATGCAAGGCTCTAGACTCAAGTCTCAAATCATTATGCATGCTCTTCAAAATAGTCATGTAGGGCTATGCATATTCCATGAAAATATTCAATTTAAGAAAACAAATAGTATGATGATCATCAACATAGAAAACATGTAATTTCAAATATAATTTTCAAGAAAATCCATCGAAGAAATTATGCATGTAGCCTCTTCAATCATCAATTCAGCTATGACCTCTATGGGGCACATGAGAGAACAATCCCATGTTTTAGTTTAGCCGTACATACCTGTGATGCAACTGTTCAACCAGGTGATGTCAATGATTCTCTTCTCGTATTTCTCACCCCGAGCCTTTCTCTCCTCTCCTCAAGCCCTAGCCTTGTTAGATTTTGGAATAGGACTTAGAATAGGTTTTGTTAGGCTCTTTTCGTGTAGAAACGACCTTACTAGCCGTGTATTAGTGTTAAGAGGGGTTAGGGATTTATCGGAATGCCCCTCGAAATAAATTAGAAATTTCCAGTTCGGAATATACACGGTCCGACGCGGACCTATCGCGAACTGTGTATTTTTTGGAAAAGTATTTTTAACGAGTTTTCTCCATCCCGTTGAAAATCTGGAAAAATATATAAGTGTCTCTCCGCGGCAGGTGCGCATCGCGCCTCTGTCGCGGACAGTCACTGTTTTGTGACTTGGATCGAAAATTTATCTTCCGATCAGGTCGTCCTAAAATTTAACCCGGACAATTTTCCCACTCCATCTTTCAGGCTGATCACGAATCCGATCTCGGATTCGCCATACGAGCCCCAGAAGATGCGTTACGCGCGTACCCTCACTCTAGGGGCATTTTGATAATTTTACCGGGCGTCACATCATATCCCCCTTGGGATCATTCGTCCTCGAATGAGGAGTGGAGATGGGGATTAAAGAACGAATATACTCAAGACTCATTCCCACACTCAATTCGATAAATCAACCCTCGACTCAATGATAGCAAGTCACATAAAAGAATACAACACTTAGCTTAGTGAAGAGTAAGGATTTTTACCTTCAATACTTTCACTATCAGTTGGCACGAACAGGTGTGGATACTTTGTCTTTATCTCCTCCTCAGCTTCCCATGTGGCCTCTTCAACGAATTGATTCCTCCACAGGACTTTTACTGAGGCTATTTCTTTGTTCCTTAGTTTACGAATCTGACGATCAAGGATTTGAACCGGAACCTCTTCGTACAATAGGTTATCCTTCACCCCAATGCTATCAACAGGAATCACCAAGGCCGGATTCCCCAAGCATTTCTTTAGCATAGACACATGGAATACCGGGTGTACCCCATCTAGCTCGGAAGGCAACTCTAACTCGCCTTCCCAATTCTCCTTACGATTTGATAGGGTCCAACATAACGTGGACTCAACTTTCCCTTCTTCCCAAACCTTACGACACCCTTCATAAGTGACACCTTCAAGTACACCCAATCATCTACTTCGAACTCCAGATCTCTTCTCCTCACGTTAGTGTAAGATTTTTGGCGACTCTGGGCAGTCTTTAACCTCTCTCTAATGACCTTTACCTTCTCCATCGACTGGTGAACAAGATCGGGTCCTATGAGCTCCGCTTCTCCAACCTCAAACCACCCAATGGGCGATCTACACCTCCTTCCGTACAAGGCTTCATAAGGAGCCATTTGGATGCTCGCATGATAACTATTGTTATATACAAATTCAGCCAGAGGCAAATGATCATTCCGATTCCCTTTGAAATCAAGGACGCAAGCTCTCAACATGTCCTCCACTGTTTAAATTGTACGCTCCGCCTGACCATCCGTTTGTGGATGGAAAGCCGTACTCAGGTTCACCTTAGTACCCAAGCTTTTCTTGAATGATCTCCAGAACTGGGAGGTAAATTGAGCTCCTCTGTCCGAGATGATGGACAAGGGGACTCCATGCAACCTCACAATCTCCTGGATGTACAACTTGGCATACTCTTCCGTAGTGTTCGTTGTCTTGACTTCCAGGAAGTGAGCTGATTTAGTCATTCTGTCCACTATCACCCATATCGAATCATGTTGCTTTCGAGACCTTTGCAGACCAGTGATAAAGTCCATATTAATCATCTCCCATTTCCACTCCAGAATTTTAAAGTTCTGAGCCAATCCACATGGCCTTTGATGCTCAACCTTCACTTGTTGGCAATTTGGGCACTTCGAAACGAACTCCGCGATGTCCCTCTTCGTTCCGTTCCACCAATAGACCTCCCTTAAGTCATGGTACATTTTGGTGGAGCCAGGATGAATGGAATATCTCTTGTTATGAGCTTCTGCCATGATTCTATCTCATATGTCATCAACATCTGGGACACACAATCTACTTTGATATCTTAACACTCCATCTCCCCCTTTGGAGAAGACCATCACCCTCTGATTTTGGACATCCTCCTTCAATTGGAGTAGGACAGGGTCTTGGTCTTGCTTTTCCTTCACCTCCACCACTAACGAGGAAGCAGACCCATCCTGGACATTAACTCCTCCTTCGTTGTTCTCCTCGAGTCGGACTCCTAATCGAGCCAACTGGTGCACATCCTTGGCTAACTCCCTCTTTCCTTCCTCCACATGGGCTGTGCTACCCATTGATAACCTGCTAAGAGCGTCAGCAACAACGTTAGCTTTACCTGGGTGGTAGTGAATGCACATGTCATAATCCTTGAGCAATTCCAACCATCTCCTCTGTCGCAAGTTGAGCTCATTTTGGCTAAAAACATACTGCAAGCTCTTGTGGTCAGTGAACACATCCACATGCACTACGTACAAGTAGTGACGGCAGATTTTAAGTGCAAACACTACTGCTGCCAACTCGAGGTCATGGGTTGGGTAGTTCCTCTCGTGAACCTTGAGTTGCCTGGAAGCATAAGCTATCACTTTCCCCCTTTGCATTAATACACATCCCAATCCAACCATCGAGGCATCACAATAAATTACAAAGTCTTCGGTCCAGTCGGGTAGAGTTAGGACTGGTGCAGTAGTTAACCTTGTTTTCAATTCCTGGAAACTCTTTTCACATTTTTCGGACCACTGGAATTTGAACTTTTTCTTAGTCAATTTGGTTAGTGGCGCGGATAGGGAAGAAAATCCCTCCACAAACCTGCAGTAGTAGCCTGCCAGCCCCAGGAAACTTCTGATGTCAATTGGAGTGGTCGGTCGGGGCCAGTTCTTAACCGCCTCAATCTTTTGGGCATCCACTCGAATACCGTCACCGGAAACCACGTGGCCTAGGAAGGCCGCTGACTCACGCCAGAATTCACATTTGGAGAACTTTACATACAACTCAGCTGTAGGAGTAACCCATTACCTTCTGGGTGGAATTGCCACAACATGGTGGTCCTTAAGAGTTTGGAGGAACACTCTGAGGTGGTTAGCATGCTCCTCCTCACTCCTTGAATTCACCAGGATGTCGTCGATGAACACAATCACAAACAAATCAAGATATGGCTTGAACACTCTGTTCATCAAGTCCATAAAGGCGACAGGTGCATTCGTCAGTCCGAAGGACATGACCAAGAACTCAAAATGGCCATATCTAGTCCTGAAGGCTGTCTTTGGAACGTCACACTCCCTCACCTTCAACTCATGGTAGCCAGATCTAAGGTCTATCTAAGAGAAGCAAGAGGCGCCCTGAAGTTGGTCAAACAAATCATCTATCCTTGGGAGGGGATATTTGTTCTTTATCGTGACCTTGTTCAGTTGCCTATAATCAATACATATTCTGAGAGACCCATCTTTCTTCGAATAAAATAGGGGCACCCCCATGGCGAAACACTTGGCCTAATGAAGCCCTTTTCCAGCAAATCTTTTAATTGCTGTTTCAATTCTTTTAACTCCACGGGGGCCATTCTGTAAGGTGGGATCGAAATAGGCTGGGTATCTGGAAGAACATCAATCCCAAAGTCAATCTCCCTATCGGGAGGGACTCTGGGCAGATCATCAGGAAAGACTTCTAGAAACTCGTTGACAACCGGAACTGACTCAAGAGTTGGGGACTCAACATCATCAGATTTCACTCTCACCAAGTGATAAATACAGCCTTTGGAAATTAACTTCCAGGCTTTAAGATATGAGATAAACCTTCCCCTAGGTGTCACTGACTCACCTTTCCACTCTAGAACTGGTTCATTTGGAAATTGGAACTGAACTGTTCGGGATCTACAATCCACAGAGGCATAACAAGCGTGAAGCCAATCCATGCCGAGGATCAAATCAAATTCAACCATCTTTAACTCGATCAAATCAATAATGGTGTCCCTATGATGGATGGACACTACACAAGCTCTATAGACTCTTTCAGCTCGAATAGACTCACCCACCGGAGTAGAAACATCAAAGGCTTCAAGAAGACTCTCGGGGGTTTTATCAAATTTACTGGCCACATAAGGAGTTACAAACGACAATGTGGCACCAAGATCCATCAAAACATAACAATCAAATGTAAAGACTCGGATCATACCCGTCACGACGTCTGGAGAATTTTCCTGATCTTGGCGACTCCCCATAGCATATAAGCGGTTTGTGGCCCCGCCTGTACCTGACGTAGTGGCCCTTGGGTTCCCTCTAACTGGTGGGGTCGATGCCGCAGATTGGGCCTGGCCAGCCCGTTTTGGACAATCCTTCTTGTAGTGGCCTACTTGGCCACACCCGAAGCATGCGTCATTTTTATCACGACATCTCCCCCAATGCGCCTTTCCACAGTTATCACACTGTGGCCTACTCTGAAAACCTTGAGCCACACTAGCTTGGGACTGGGGTCCGTGGTTCCCTGTATTCTGGAACCTCTGATCATACGTGCCTTTAGGCACAGGTGCGCTAGCAGCTGAGGGTGATGGAAATCGATTCCCATTACCTCTCTTTCCACCCTCGTGGCTGGATGTCTTAGCCCTCTTGCGCTTGAACTCTTCCCTGACCTGTTGACTTTCTTCGTCAGCTTGCTGCATGAATGTCATCAGTCGCCCGATGTCCATGTCACTCACAAGCATAGCTCCTCTTCCATCTCTCTTGGGTCCTCTGTTCAACCCATCTACATACATTCCCATCCTTCCCCTTATGTTAGCAACCATGTCTGGAGCATAGAGGGATAGTTGTGTGAATTTCAACCCGTACTCCTGCACGGTTATGGAGCCCTGCTTCAGATTCAGGAACTCCCTCACCTTAGCCTCTCTTTTCTCCCTTGGGAAAAAGCGCCCTAAGAAAGCCTCCTCAAACACCGCCCAAGTCACATATGCGACATCATCCCCTCGGGTCTTCTTCCATTGGTCGAACCACAGCCTGGCCACCCATTTGAGTTGGTAGGCGGCCAATTCAACCTTATCAGCATCAGCCACGTGCATCACTTGGAACACCTTCTCAAGTTCCTCTACATAGTTCTCGGGGTCTTCAGTAGATGCCGACCCCGTGAACTCAGGTGGGTTCATCCTCAGAAATTCTCGGACTCTAGAGGTGCCATGAGAGTCTGTTCCACCTGCACCTTGCCTCACAGCAGGTTCTGCGATAGCTTGGGCCAAAGTTTGAATGGCTTGGCGTAGCTCAGCATTCGAGATCTCAGCTTGAGGAGGTTGCCCAACAGGGACAGCTGGATCCACGGGCCCCTCGGGTACTTGAGGCTCGGGTGGGTTAACAGCTTGTTTGGCAGGACGTCCCCTTCCTCTGACAGCTCTTCTGGGAGGCATGTTATCAATTCTGCACGTGTAACGCACAAATTAGAGGATAGTTTTCATAGAGTTCAACTCTATCACGCGATTTGGAATAAGAAAGAAGTGTAACCATTCCTAATGTCCCATAGCCTTCTGCTTATGAAATGTGGTCGACAACACACCCATAAACAAGACTCTACTAGACACGGCTTCATAGACTCCCTAGGACACTTGAACTCTATGCTCCGATACCAAGTTTGCCACGCCCCGGGAGGGTACCCTTGGCGTGGCCGGCACTCGAAGACTATTGCTAGCCCCCAAGCGAACCACCTAGTCTCATCACATCATCCAATCATATACTTCTACTGATCAGCGGAAATTATATGCAAGCAGTGGACACAATTCATCTAAAGTTCTCAATATAATATAGACAAAATAACAAAGGCTAGTAGAAAGAACTAGCTCAATATATCAACATCAATACTCGACACCTGTCTATGAAGCCTCTATCACTAAATCATGTGGCGCCGATGACAGACCCATGGCTACCCAAAGCAAAATAAGAAGATAGTCCAATCCTAACTCTAAAGCATGATGAAATAAAATAATGGTTCCTCCGGAGTAGGGGAGGCTCACCAAATCAACTTCGGATCTCTGATCTTCAACGGATCGCCTGTTGATGATCTCTATTACCTGCCTCTACATCATTAAAATGATGCAGTCCAGAGTGGACGTCAGTACTTGGAATGTACTGGTATGTAAAATAGCTGAATGAAACAAAAACTGGTAGAAAATATGGAAAGTAACATCAAGTCAAAATAAACGTCATAATCACATTGACCGCCAGCTTGCCCATCTACGAAAGAGTACAGAGTGGACAAGTGACACATCATTATCTCAGACTCATCAAAAGTCTCAACTCATCACATGGATTATCTCAGAGGATTTCACCCCCTCTCATCACATCTCATCTAGACTCAGAGTAAGGTACAAATTTTCCCGGGAGTTTCTCTTAACCGACAACACTCACTTATGAGCCAGTGAATGTACAACAATCACCCTGATGTTGCCACAGTGGTCCCAAACTTGCCAGGTAAGGAACACTGGCTCCCATACCAATAAACCCGATATGGAATCAAACTGAACAGATCCTCTATTACTTTTAGGGACTGTTAAACCTCGAGGGAAACCATATGTATGCATATGATGGTTTAAGCCTCTCCTACGTTTGGCGACGTAGTTAATGAGTTTGAGTGGGACCCGCTCCTGCTCATTTCGGTGCTCAATACTCCTCCTGACTCAGTGCTCATAAAATCTACCTCAACCAGTCTCATAGGGATTCACTCCCCGTCAATGACTGCCAGTCTCATAGGGACCCACCCCCCGTCCACGACTGATATTTCACCGGGACCTTGGCCCCTTTTCATCAATTACCTCATAGGGACTTCCACTCTATCATCAACATTTCATAGGGATTTTTGACCCTATCATCAACACCTCCTCAATGACTCAAGATTATATAACCGTCATTATGAAATAAGTGAATAAACACATCGGTAGAGTTCATTTATAGAGACTCATACAACAATCAAGATTTCTTCAACTCATCATCACAGTCAACAATCCCAATGCAAGGCTTTAGACTCAAGTCTCAAATCATTATGCATGCTCTTCAAAATAGTCATGTGGGGTTATGCATATTTCATGAAAGTATTCAATTTAAGAAAACAAATAGTATGATGATCATCAACATAGAAAACATATAATTTCAAATATAATTTTCAAGAAAATCCATCGAAGAAATTATGCATGTAGACTTTTCAATCATCAATTCAACTATGACCTCTATGGGGCACATGAGAGAACAATCCCATGTTTTAGTTTAGCCTTACACACCTGTGATGCAACTGTTCAACCGGGTGATGTCAAGGATTCTCTTCTCGTATTTCTCACCCCAAGCCTTTCTCTCCTCTCCTCAAGCCCTAACCTTGTTAGATTTTGGAATAGGACTTAGAATAGGTTTTGTTAGGCTCTTTTCGTGTAGAAACGACCTTACTAGCCGTGTATTAGTGTTTAGGAGGGGTTAGGGATTGACCGGAATGCCCCTCGAAATAAATTAGAAATTTTCAGTTCGGAATATACACGGTCCGCGACGCGGACCTATCGCGAAATGTGTATTTTTTGGAAAAGTATTTTTAACGAGTTTTCTCCATCCCGTCAAAAATTTGGAAAAATATATAAGTGTCTCTCCGCGGCAGGTGCGCATCGCGCCTCTGTCACGGACAGTCACTGTTTTGTGACTTGGATCGAAAATTTATCTTTCGATCGGATCGTCCTAAAATTCGACTCGGGACCATTTTCCCACTCCATTTTTCATGCTGATCACGAATCCGATCTGGGATTCACCATACGAGCCCCGGAAGATGCGTTACGCGCGTACCCTAACTCTAGGGGTATTTTGGTAATTTTACCGGGCGTCACACCGACATACCCAACTGTACAACTAAAAGTAAACATCCTGTGAAAGCTCTAGGAAGAGGTGGAGCTTACCAACTCATATTTGAATGGGGCTCCTAGTGAAGGAGTAAATCAGAACCCCTACCTAAACCTGCACGCACGAAATAAAATGTAGCGTCCCCAGGCAAAGGGACGTCAGTACAAAAAAATATGTACTCGTATATAAGGCGGGAAGTAAAATCATAGATAATCGTAGTAAAAAGGTTAATAGAAATACTACCTGTAACCAAAACTCAAGTATCCTTAATGGCCAATAAGCCACTTCTGAATGATAAAAAAATGCATGGTATGCTCGAGTATCGCATGTCGTGAATACATATATATAGATGAAAATGCATGACATACCCAACCAAATGCTAGCACTGGTGGTCTTTTACGGTAGCTAACCGGCATCATATCTGCCAACCTGTGGCCATCTGTACCAAATATATATATATAGTTGGGCAAATAGGCCCCATACCTTCGATTATAGCTCGAAGTCCATGCATAACGTGCAATGTATGATATGAATGTTGAATGCACATAGTAAGCCATAGCAAGAACTTAGCCAATCTTGTCTCATCGGTACACTTATTCTCATAGCATCATAATCATTGTCATTGCATATACATATGGCTCGTGGGATCATACATGTCTTTTTAACAAGTTTGGAAAGTTAACCCAACATTTAGAGTGAAGCCTTAACTTTGAAAATGTTCATAAAGGTGCTTTACATAATGATTATATTTGGTCCCATGTCAATTGGTAAAAGTATGTATTTAAACAGGATCAAGTGCCTTAGTAGCTTAGACAAGAGCATTTCACTTGAGAATATTGGAACCAACGTGTTACTTGCTAAATTCTTCAATTATATTTTTGTATGGAAGGACTGATTTTGAATACTACATTCCCTTTGCATTCTACATTTATTTTAATGGCACTTCACCAAGAAGAGAAACGCTTCGAACATATGAATAGGTAGCCGGAAAACCGACAAAATGATATATAGAAATTGAATGTCCAGTTTAAGTGAATGAATGGAATTTCAACCTAATACCATCGTGAATATGACTCAGCTGCAATCCCAATGCCTTTCACATAAGGTCTTTCTAGCAACAGAATAGTAAGATATCACATTTGATGTTTTGGGAAACTACCCGGATTTCATGCTAAAAGGAGGGACGAACTTAGCCTTAAACATACCTCTCCAACGAACGTCCAATTGCCAAAAGTTCCTTCACGAAAGTTGTTCCTTACGTCCTAAGCTTCACAATGACTATATATACGCATCTTAAAGACACCTTTAAATAGTAAAAAATTTAACATTAATGGCCAAATTCGGTAAGGAGCATTTACGCGAGGAAATGTCCGTAAAACTTCATAAAAATGACCGTAAAAGAGCCACCAAAATTATTAACTGAACACCAGCTGCAAACCAACAATAAGCAGCAAGAACACCATTATTTTTACACTCCAAAAACAGCTCCAAACACAGCTAATACGAGGGGAAAACAATTGCAAGGCGTAAGGCACGTATTTCTAGGCACGGGGATGAATTTTAACAGTAAAAACACAAAAAACTTACCTAAATCACTTAGAGAGCCTTTGGGAGATTTCTATTCAGTTTCACACTGGTTTGGGACGAAAATTGCTCATTTTTGAGCTTTAAAATGTCAAAACAGCCGACATTAAGTTGGGTCAACCCGACCCGACCCATGACCCGGTTTCAAGCTCGGCAGTCTCGGTAAAATGGTCATAACTCTTTATTGTGAGGATGGTTTGATGTGTGGTTTTGTGCGTTACAAACTAGACTCATAGATCTTTAATTTGATAGGTCATGTACCTTCTAACTCCATATAGTTTGGGAGATATGAGCTGATACATTTGACCCAAATTTAAGAAGGATTTCATAAAGAAACTTACGGTAGCTTTGGCCAACCTTTATCTTGCAACTTTATTGATTCGAAAACTTAATGTATGACCTTTGTGCTATTAAAATATCTTAAAGAAATCCATTATTAGCAAATCATATACTTTTATACCCATCCGAAAAGTGAAACCTAGTTTAAACCTTCCAAAAAGGGCGAGGTGTCACTCGGGCCATTTCTTTAACCCCGAATGTGTATTTTGGGTATTCCTTCGGCTTAAAACTATAGGTCCTTGATATTACCACTTATTGGCAGCCTTATTATCCCAAGGTGCTAACAAAAATCACATGTGCCTTATATAACGCCACACTATTTATATAATGGAAGACGAGAAACACGGGGTCTCACAGGTATATGGGAGAAGGAGTTGACATGAACTTGAAAAATTCTATACCAATTCTATACTTCTTTTTTTATCAATATTATTATGATTACAATCCTAAGAAGAATGTGTACTTTGTATTTTTTCTTCTCTATTTGTTTTTTGTGATTTCTCCCTACTAGACTGTAACATCCCACATCTTACATGTACTAGTCCAACGCAGATGAAACATGATATGGCAGGGTCAAATCCGCACATATTTTTAAAAGTGCGTGAATTTTAGATTAAAGGGCTATGTGTACGTCTAACGTTTAAGATGACCGAGTGTAAATAATTTTTAAGTCAAATTAAGGAGAGTGTGACCTTAAATGAAGTAAAATAATTGAGGTGCTTGTGGGACTTAGGAAGCTAGTAGGTGAGTCACCTACGTGCTTAGGTTAAATAAGCTCGGTAAACGGAGATAAGGCCCAACACCGAATTTGTTCAAGTCCGATAAAGAATAAACCCCGAGTTAAGGATGTCATTTGGGCCCATGGTTTAGCATCATAAAAGGAAAACATTTGCAGCCCAAGATGGATAGGAAAAGGGCCAAATTACAATTACAATCCAATTCAAAACTAGGGCCCAAACTAAGGGGGCTTAAGGGAGAAATGTTTGCAACAAAGCCCATCCCATTTGAAGCCCAATAAGGCCCAGATGAAAAGGCCAAGCTGCTGCCCCATAACCTTAATAAAATAAGGTTGAAAACCCAAAAGAAAGTCAGCCAAAAGTGGCCTATAAAAGGGAGCAACAAGCAGCAACTTTTAGTCATTTTCTCAAGCCAAAATTTCAGATTTCTCTCTAAGTTTCTTCTTGCTCTCTCCTCATTTTCTAAAGCAGCCAAGACACACCTCTAGGGTTCTTGAAGAGAACCTAATCCTTGAGGGTTAAGGTAAGTAATAATAACCATAGTTTGGTATAATATTTCCATGAGAAACATGAAGAGTATGTTGGTTGTATTGTGCAGGAAAGTTGGGACAACATGTGTTCCAAATATTGTGGTTCACTTTTCTTGTTAAATAAGAGACTTTTATCTAGTTGGGTGGCTGAGTTATGAAGTAATATGTATGTTTTTAACAAGTCTTGGGTCTGTAATGATGTAAGAAGGCTTCTGGACCACTTTTATCTTCCGCAAAAATAAGTTCTTAAATGATGTCTTAATTCCGCTCATTAGTAAGAATTCGTGGACTGTTTTTGAAATTGTTGTCTCATGTTTTCCATCTACTTAGGGACTGTCTTTGGACTGTTTTAGGATTGTAATTGTGTGTTAATATGTTGAGGACAGTTTGGTTGAGGTTGAAACGGATTTGGAATGATTGACGTCGAAGTGTAGCGGAAAGACGCAATGTTGCGTTTTCTACTTGCGTGTTGTATAGAGTTGTTGTATGCTGTACTGTATGAGTTGTTGCAATGCTGTTATGGGACTAAAAATAGCTGGATATGACATGTATATGGGAATGTGTACTAGAAAAATACGATTAGGAGCGGAAATGTTGAAAGAATTATACTCTTTGGTTGCTAATTCCGAGCTTGCTGCCCAGATATTATTGTTGGGTGAAATTGGATTACTAAGATGTACTTACTAGCTTCTAACACTAGTTTTATCACCTAATATATTGTAGATAAGTGTTTGGAGGAAAAGGATACTACTCCGAGGTAATAACAACATAGTACAACGAGGTATGTAAGGCTACTTGATTTCCTATTACTTGGCATGAAATCAATAATCTTCCTTAGCACATAAAGGCACATACAAACTCTGACATGGTTGCTAACCATGTCCCCACTCTTTTACCATGTTCATATGTTCCCATACATAGCCATTGTCAAACCTGCATATGTACTTGGATACCAAATATACATGAGTTCCTTGTTACCAAACAAAGTCCATGTGTTGTTTAATCTTCGATACAATTCATTAGTTGTGTATCTCTCTTTTCATTGTGGTATTATCTTATATGGTTGTTCATATGTCATATGTCTATATTCCCACAGTTCTCAAGGTTATGACCACCAAAAGAACCATCTCAAAGTAAATAAAAGATAACTTACAGTTGCTTATAAATGGGTGGTAACCCGAGGGGTGGAAGAATCACTTAGCAAGGGTCGATCTCATTTACGGGTGGTAACCCGAGGGGTGAAGGAATCACCTAGCCAGGGTCAATCCCATTACAGAGTTACCACTGATCAGCTGGTCATTTACATGATATATTATGCATAGATTATACAGTAAAGAAAGATGCAGTAATAAAAAGACATAAAGTACATGATTCCACAGTATGATTAAAGGTGGTCTTTTCATCCTTACACAATAGCATGTGATTTCATTTAAGTTCTTATTGCATATACAATATTTCCTGCCTTACATATTCAGTACATTATCTCGTACTGACGTCCCTTATGGGGGACCTGCATTTCATGCTGCAGGTACATGAGTTACTAGATCTCCCCAGTAAGAGTACAGGACTTTCAGCTGCTATTACTAAGCTCCAGGTTGCTTCGGGGCTTGTGTGTTTAGAACTTGTCTTTTGTATTGTATAGTTGGTCATGAGGCGGGACCTATCCCGACCCATATGGATATTGTTCCTTACCTAGAGGCTTTGTAGACAATGTAAATTAAAGTGTGGTCAAATAGTGTATTATAGACATCGTGGCTCCAACGGCCTAGACTTATACATTTACTTTTGGTTTTTTTAGTACAGTTTACTTTCTTTTGACAACATATTAAGTATGGAAACCTCTTAAATGTTCATAGCAGGTGTATCGTTATATGTTGGTTCTCCCGAGCCTTGTCGGCAACGGGTGTCAGTCCGCCTTAATGGGGCTTAGGGCGTGAAAGAAGTGGTATCAGAGCGGGTCGTCCTAGGGAGTCTACAAAGCCGTGTCTATGTAGAGTCTTGTTTATGGATGTGTTGTGCACCACATTTATAAGCAGGAGGCTACATGGCATTTAGGAGTTTTCACTTTCTTTTCATTCTTTAGATCGTGCCATAGAGCCAAGTGTTGTAGGTTGATTATTTCTAACCTCTAAATCGTTTTGTACAGTAAGCATGCCTGAAACAAGGAAAAGCAAAGGGAAAGGGAAGGAGGTGGAAGTGGTAGTTGGTATGCCCAGTCGGGTGAGACGACGAGATGAGGCCCAAGATGAGACTCTGTCCCAAACATCTCCAACTCCTCCGGCTCCTGATGAACCAGGTAGTAGTGAAACTCCCCCAGAACCACCTGCCGATGCTGCTGTGTAGGATCTGAGAAATGCGGTCCAATTATTGACTCGCATAGTTTCTAGCCAAAGCCACAGACAAGAAGGCCTAGTTGTAGGTGCAGGTGGTGTGGATAGGGCAGCTAACACGAGGATACGTGACTTTCTTAATTTGGACCCTCCAGCTTTTACTAGGTCAGATCCTAATGAAGATCCGCAAGACTTTATCGACCAGATCCAACACACTTTAGATGTTATGCATGTAAGTGGTACAGAAGCTATAGAACTGGCAGCATATAGATTGAAAGGTGTGGCTATATTGTGGTATGAAGCTTGGAAGCAATCTAAGGGTATAGATGCACCTCCAACTACCTGGAAGGAGTTCAAAGAGGCATTTCTTGACCATTACTTGCCATACGAGATCCGAGAGGCCCGGGCAGATCAGTTTCTGAATCTCCACCGAGGGGGTATGAGTGTGAGGGAGTATAGCCTCCAGTTAACTCCTTGGCCAGGTATGCTCCTAATGTAGTTGCTACTATGGCAGATAGAGTTCATCGGTATGTGGATAGGTTGGATACGTATCTGGTAAGAGACTGTACTATTGCTTCATTAAATAAAGACATGGATATAGCAAGGATGCAAGCATTTGCACAGAAACTAGAGGATCAGAGGCAAAGGAGAAGGATACAAGAGATAGAAAGGGGGCAGTCCAAGAGGGCCAGATCTATAGGGCAGTTTGTACCATCCCAACGTGACTTTAGGCCATGATTTCCTAGTAGACCACCTAGACCATCATCCTCCTATTCTGCAGTCAGTGCTCCACCGCAATTTCAAGGGCCTAGAGGTAATCAGTTTAATCAAAGAAGTGAGGGACAAGGTGCACGGACTACAGGATATTCGGCTAGCCAACAGATTCCTCCTAGGCCGCTTTGCAAACAATGTGGGAGGAGTCATTCAGGTATATGTCGTGTTGGGACAGATGCCTATTATTGGTGTGGTGTACCAAGGCATATGATAAGAGATTGCCTAAGAAGACGTATGGGTGATATAGCACAACCTGCTGGGTCAGTTGTTGCATCATCATCGTCAGTTCCTCCCTTCAGTAGGGGTCAGCAAATGCCTGCAGGCCATGGTAGAGGTGGTAGAGGAGCAGCTAGCTCCAGCAGAGCCCAGAATCGCACTTATGCTCTGGGGAGTCGGCAGAATTTAGAAGCTTCACCCGATGTGGTCACAGGTACATTGTCCATCTTTTCACATAATGTGTATGCATTAATTGACCCTGGTTCTACATTATCATATATCACACCACTAGTGGCTGGGAAGCTTGAAAGAACACCTAAATTATTGAATGAGCCATTTGAAGTGTCTACACCAACCGGTGAATCTATTATAGCTAGAAGGGTCTATTATGACTGTGTCGTAACTGTTTGTGACCGTGACACATGGGCGGACCTTGTTGAGTTAGATATGGTGGAATTTGATGTTATAATGGGTATGGATTGGTTAGCTTCTTGCTATGCTACTGTGGATTGCCGAACTAAGAGGGTGTATTTCCACTTTCCAAATGAGGCAGTCCTTGAGTGGGAAGGTAATGTTGGGGCACCAAAGGGTAAGTTTATTTCCTATTTTAAGGCAAGGAAGATGATGTCAAAGGGGTATATATGTCATCTAGTTAGAGTAAGGGATATGGAGGCTGAATCACCAACTCTTCAATCTGTTCCCGTAGTGAATGAATTTGTTGATGTGTTTCCCGAAGAGCTTCCAGGTTTACCTCCAGAACGAGAAATAGATTTTGGCATTGATTTACTTCCAGGTACTCAACCTATTTCTATCCCTCCATATAGAATGGCCCCGACATAGTTACGTGAATTAAAGGAGCAATTAAAAGATTTGCTAGAGAAGGGTTTTATAAGACCTAGTGTGTCCCCTTGGGGTGCACCAGTGTTATTTGCATGTAAAAAGGATGGAACCTTGAGAATGTGTATTGACCATCGGCAATTGAATAAGGTGATAATTAAAAACAAATACCCCCTCCCCAGGATTGATGATTTGTTTGATCAGTTACAGGGTGCCAAATGTTTTTCAAAAATTGATTTGAGGTCAGGTTATCACCAAGTGAAGGTGAGGGAGAAATATATACCCAAGACAAACTTTAGGACACGCTATGGCCACTTTGAATTTCTTGTTATGTCATTTGGGCTGACAAATGCACCAGCAGTTTTTATGGACTTAATGAACAGGGTATTCAAGCCATTCTTGGATGTCTTTGTGATAGTATTTATAGATGACATTTTGGTGTATTCAAGATCAGAAGAGGACCATGCAAATCACTTACGAAAAGTATTACAAGTTCTTCGTGATCGGTATGCCAAGTTTTCCAAATGTGAATTTTGGTTGAAATCAGTGGCATTCTTGGGTCATATTGTATCCGATGAAAGAATAAGGGTTGATTCACAAAAGATAGAGGCGGTGAAAGATTGGCCAAGGCCAACAACACCCACAGAAGTTCGAAGCTTCTTAGGGTTGGCAGGTTATTACAGAAGATTTGTTGAAGGTTTTTCTTCTATTTCTGCACCTCTAACAAAGTTGACGCATAAGGCGACCAAATTTCAATGGAATGATGCGTGTGAAAGGAGCTTTCAAGATTTGAAAAGCAGGCTAACTTCTGCACCTGTATTAGTGCTTCCAGAAGGCACAGAGGGGTATGCGGTGTATTGTGATGCTTCGGGGGTTGGATTAGGGTGTGTACTGACACAACATGGTAGGGTAATTGCTTATGCCTCGAGACAACTGCGGCCACATGAGAAAAACTACCCGACACATCACCTTGAGCTAGCAGCTGTTGTGTTTGCCTTGAAAATATGGCGCCATTATTCGTATGGAGTTCATGTTGACATATATACTGATCATAAGAGCTTACAGTACATATTTAAATAGAAAGACCTAAATTTAAGGCAGCGGAGGTGGCTGGAGCTAATAAAGGATTACGATGTTGATATACTATACCATCCAGGGAAAGCAAATGTGGTAGCCGATGCTTTGAGCCGCAAGGCAATTGTGAATATTGATGATCAGACCGTGGTAAGTCAAGGAGTCGCTAAGGATCTACATCAACTAGCCAATTTGGGGGTTCGCCTGATTGAAACTCCAAAGGAAGGGGTTGTTGTGCATAATGCTGCGGAGTCTTCATTGGTAACAGAGGTAAAAGAAAAACAGTTCAAAGATCCTATTCTACGACGACTTAAGGAGAAGGTGAGTCAAGGCACAATGAAGGGCTTTGAACTTAACCAAAATGGAGTACTTTATTGCCAAAATAGGTTGTGTGTTCCTAACATAAATGGATTAAGAAGAAGGATAGTGGAAGAAGCCCATCATTCAAGATATTCTATCTATCCAGGGTCAACTAAGATGTATCATGACCTGAAGGGAATGTTTTAGTGGGAAGGCATGAAAAAGGACCTTGCAGAATTTGTGTCTCAGTGTCCGAATTGCCAACAAGTTAAGGTAGAGCACCAAAAGCCGGGAGGTTATATGCAATGTATAGAGCTTCCAACATGGAAGTGGGATATGATTAATATGGATTTTGTTACTGGGTTGCCTCGCTCATTTCAGAAGTTTGACTCCATATGGGTAATCGTTGATAGACTTACAAAGTCAGCACACTTCTTGCCAGTTAAGAGTGACTATACGGTTGAAGAGTATGCAAAGCTATACCTCAGGGAGATAGTTAGGCTACATGGGGTCCCAATATCCATTATATCTGATCGAGGAGCTCAATTCACCGCAGAGTTTTGGAAATCCTTCCAGAGGAGCTTAGGGACACAGGTTAATTTAAGTACAACTTTCCACCCGCAGATAGATGGTCAAGCAGAATGCACCATTCAAACACTTGAAGATATGTTACGGGCTTGTGCATTAGACTTTAAAGGTAGTTGGGTGGACCATTTGCCACTTATTGAATTTGCCTATAATAATAGCTACAATTCAAGCATCAAGATGGCACCGTATGAAGCTTTGTATGGAAGGAAATGTAGATCACCAATAGGATAGTTTGAAGTGGGTGAAACCACCTTTCTTGGTCCAGATATAGTCCAACAAGCCATAGAAAAAGTCAAGGTAATACGACAACGGCTAGAAACAACTCAAAGTCATCACAAATCATATGCAGATGCTAGAAGACGAGGACTGGAATTCTCAGTAGGGGATTGGGTGTTCTTAAAGGTGTCCCCAATGAAAGGTGTTATGAGATTTGGTAAGAAAGGGAAACTAAACCCACGTTACATAGGGCCATATAAGATTATTAAAAGGTTTGGACATGTTGCATATGAATTGGAGCTACCCCAGGAGCTTTCAATGGTTCATCCAGTTTTTCATGTCTCAATGCTTCGAAAATACATAGGTGACCCAACTCGTATTACTCCTATTGAAGATATGCAGGTCACGAAAGATCTCACCTATGAAGAGGTACCTATTGCTATCCTAGATCGTCAAGTTAGAACGCTAAGGAATAAACCAACAGGTAGAAGAGATAACGTGGGAGGCTGAGGAAGCAATGAGGTATAAATACCCTTATTTATTTGTGTCTAAAGAGGAAGTTCAAGATACAGAGTTGAAGGAGTAGTAGGTACGTGAATATGAATTCTTATTATGTTTTCAAAAGTCTGTTTACACGGAAGTTCAAACTTGTTTAACTTATTCAATTATTCTTACATTTGGGGATGAATGTTCCTAAGGGGGGGAAGATGTAACACCCCACATCTTACATGTACTAGTCCAACGCAGATGAAACATGATATGGCAGGGTCAAATCCGCACATATTTTTAAAAGTGCGTGAATTTTAGATTAAAGGGCTATATGTACGTCTAACGTTTAAGATGACCGAGTGTAAATAATTTTGAAGTCAAATTAAGGAGAGCGTGACCTTAAATAAAGTAAAATAATTGAGGTGCTTGTTGGACTTAGGAAGCTAGTAGGTGAGTCACCTACGTGCTTAGCTTAAATAAGCTCGGTAAACGGAGACAAGGCCCAACACCGAATTTGTTCAAGTCCGATAAAGAATAAACCCCAAGTTAAGGATGTCATTTAAGCTCATGGTTTAGCATCATAAAAGGACAACATTTGCAGCCCAAGATGGATAGGAAAAGGGCCAAATTACAATTACAATCCAATTCAAAACTAGGGCCTAAACTAAGTGGGATTAAGGGAGAAATGTTTGCAACAAAGCCCATCCCATGTGAAGCCCAATAAGGCCCAAATGAAAAGTCCAAGCTGCTGCCCCATAACCTTAATAAAATAAGGTTGAAAATCCAAAAGAAAGTCGGCCAAAAGTGGCCTATAAAAGGGAGCAACAAGCAGCAACTTTTAGTCATTTTCTCAAGCCAAAATATCAGATTTCTCTCTAAGTTTCTTCTTGCTCTCTCCTCATTTTCTAAAGCAGCCAAGACACACCTCTAGGGTTCTTGAAGAGAACCTAATCCTTGAGGGTTAAGGTAAGTAATAATACCCATAGTTTGGTGTAATATTTCCATGAGAAACATGAAGAGTATGTTGGTTGTATTGTGCAGGAATTTTGGGACAGCATGTGTTCCAAATATTGTGGTTCACTTTTCTTGTTAAATAAGAGACTTTTATCTAGTTGGTTGGCTGAGTTATGAAGTAATATGTATGTTTTTAACAAGTCTTGGGTCTGTAATGATGTAAGAAGGCTGCTGGGCCGCTTTTATCTTCCGCAAAAATAAGTTCTTAAATGATGTCTTAATTCCGCTCATTAGTAAGAATTCGTGGACTGTTTTTAAAATTGTTGTCTCATGTTTTCCATCTACTTAGGGATTTTCTTTGGACTGTTTTAGGACTGTAATTGTGTGTCAATATGTTGAGGACAATTTGGTTGAGGTTGAAACAGATTTGGAATGGTTGACTTCGAATTGTAGCAGAAGGACGCAATGTTGCGTTGTCTACTTGCGTGTTGTATAGAGTTGTTGTATGTTGTACTGTATGAGTTGTTGTAATGTTGTTATGGGACTAAAAATAGCTGGATATGACATGTATATGGGAATGTGTACTAGAAAAATACGATTAGGAGCGGAAATGTTGAAAGAATACTCTTTGGTTGCTAATTCCGAGCTTGCTGCCCGGATATTATTGTTTGGTGAAATTGGATTACTAAGATGTGCTTACTAGCTTCTAAAACTAGTTTTATCACCTAATATATTGTAGATAAGTGTTTGGAGGAAAAGGATACTACTCCGAGGTAATAACGACATAATACAACGACGCATGTAAGGCTACTTGATTTCCTATTACTTGGCATGAAATCTATAATCTTCCTTAGCACATAAAGGCACATACAAACTCTGACATGGTTGCTAACCATGTCCCCACTCTTTTACCATGTTCATATGTTCCCATACATATCCATTGTCGAACCTGCATATGTACTTGGATACCAAATATACATGAGTTCCTTGTTACCAAACAAAGTCCATGTGTTGTTTAATCTTCGATACGATTCATTAGTTGTGTATCTCTTTTTTCATTGTGGTATTATCTTGTATGGTTGTTCATATGTCATATGTCTATATTCCCACAGTTCTCAAGGTTATGACCACCAAAAGAACCATCTCAAAGTAAATAAAAGATAACTTACAATTGCTTATAAATGGGTGGTAACCCGAGGGGTGGAAGAATCACCTAGCCAGGGTCGATCTCATTTACGGGTGGTAACCCAAGGGGTGAAGGAATCACCTAGCCAGGGTCGATCCTATTACAGATTTACCACTGATCAGCTGGTCATTTACATGATATATTGTGCATAAATTATACAGTAAAGAAAGATACAGTAATAAAAAGACATAAAGTACATGATTCCACAGTATGATTAAAGGTGGTCTTTTCTTTCTTGCACACCAGCATGTGATTTCATTTGAGTTCTTATTGCATATACAGTATTTTCTACCTTACATATTCAGTATATTATCTCGTACTGACGTCCCTTATTAGGGACCTGCATTTCATGCTGCAGGTACAGGAGTTACTAGATCTCCCTAGTAAGAGTACAGGACTTTCAGCTGCTATTACTAAGCTCCAGGTTGCTTCGGGGCTTGTGTGTTTAGAACTTGTATTTTGTATTGTATAGTTGGTCATGAGGCGGGGCCTATCCCGACCCATATGGATATTGTTCCTTACCTAGAGGCTTTGTAGACAATGTAAATTAAAGTGTGGTCAAATAGTGTATTATAGACATCGTGACTCCAACGGCCTAGGCTTATGCATTTACTTTTGGTTTGTTAGTACAGTTTACTTTCTTTTGACAACATATTGAGTATGGAAACCTCTTAAATATTCATAGCAGGTGTATTGTTATATGTTGGTTCTCCCGAGCCTTGTCGGCAACGGGTGCCAGTCCGCCTTAATGGGGCTTTGGGCGTGACATAGACCTCTTTAATTTGTGCTTTTATTTTGGCTCAAACTAGTCATTTGTGACTTTATTCAAGGTATGAAATACATGTGCAAAGCACGTGTCGAGAAATTAGTATTTTTTAAAGCTTAAACGATATTTTTGGTTAAGTGAAATTTTATAAGAATGTAGCAAAATTTAAGATACTATAATAAGGATGAATTTTGTTATGTCAAAGATACATTTGATTACATGCATATTTGCTAGTTGTTCTTTATATTTCACCTCTTTTTCTTGTTTTATTTTTTTAATTAATTTGGACCGAAGGCCCATTTTTATTAGAAAAGCATCATCAATTATTCTGGTACATCAACGTTGGCCCAAATGGCAAAAAGGAAATCTGAGCCCACATGGAACTCAATAATATAGATAGATGCCCCTAGATTATAGGGTTTCCTAAAGCATTCCCCATACTCTTCCTTTCCTCTGTATCTCCATCGTGTCTGATGTTTCTGTAGAATGTGAATTTTAGCTATCTCCATCTATGAGTACCAAATTTCCTTCATATCTTCTATGAATCAACTTTGATTATCAGCTTACAAAGGTTTAGGTTCTCTCCATCTTCTTCCTTCTTCACCTTGACCTCCTGTCTCACCCTGGTGTGACTGTGCTTGAAGGGTCCAACCTCTCTTTCTCTTTCATTCTCAAGAACAAAAAGAAATATTTTTCTCCTCTTCTTCATTTCATTCGAACCAAGAAAGGTGCATAATCCATATAAATTGAAAATCCAGCACAACTGAATCAATCCTATCAGCTGCTCCAATCCCATCTTCTTTCTCTTCACTCCTGGAATAGTTATAGAAAGCACAAAAATCAATAAACAAAATTCCTCACCAATTCCCAATTGATTTACCTAACACAAACCCTATCTCTTAGTTAATTTATCCCTAATTACAGTTTACTCCAAACTTCTACCCCAGTCCATAACTTTGATTCAATCGAAAATCATTTATGTCCCCTTACAAATATAAATACTGAGGTAGGTCAGACGACAAATAACCTTTGTACTAAGTATTCCGTGTCACTATGGAATTGTATAACATGTCTTTATCAACATGGACAGACAGAGGATAATTTATATACAAAACTTAACTAGGTTGTCCATCTGCTTTTTGTCCACTGGCAACTAAAATGGCTGCGTAAAAGAAGAATTTAGAGTTAACCATGTTAACAAACATTCATATTCCAAACTTCAAATGAAGTATGAATGTTTGTTAACATGCTTCTTATTTTGTTAAGCCATTTCAATTTTCACTGGGACAAAGAGTCAATGTACAATCCAATGGAGTTTTGTGTATATATTATCAGTCCTTTGTCCATGTTTTTAAAGACGTGCTACACAATGACAGAGTTGCCTTAGCAAAGGCTTGACACTATAAAAAATTGGGGTTTTGATTGTTAAATAAGGTTACAATGTTATTTCTCGTAAGTATTTCAGAGTCCAATATTGATATATTTCTTCTAGTTATTTTTAATTCTAGTTCTCAGAGGAAATTACTTATGTTCTATAGATATGCAATAGTTGTTGATGGGCCCTCATTGTTAGCTCTAGTCGCAACAGTAGAGGCACACAAGTTTGAGATAATAGACCCTACTGATGCAGTGACAGAAGTTTTTTAGATTTTAAAAGGTAAACTCTATGTTTCACACAACTTTGCTTTCAATTACTAAAGCAATGTTCTTTCTGTTGATTAACATATTGAGTAATAATAAGCAAACAATAATAAAGCAGAAAAATCAGAATGGAGTTGTTCGAGGAGTGGATTTACATTATCTTGCACTTGAGTTTAGGGGTTGAAAGAGTACATGAATCAGTGCCATGGCCATTACCCCTATATGGAAGTCATCTTGCGTTATTTCACTTCCTATCGTTTCTCAAAACAAAAAAATAATTAAGAGTTGATTTCACCATATTGAGAAAGTGCTATCTATTACTCTTTACCCTTTAAAAGACTCTTATCACATTTTTCTTGTCTCAACTATATAGTTAAGAGTTTTCATCATCTGCCATTTATTTTTGCTGCTATGTATATATATATATTTGAAAATACATTGATTTTAGTAAAGATGAAACTTATATTTCTTGTGGTCATAGAGATAATGTATTAATAAGACTTAGAACATTATTATCAGGTATATATGAACCACAAAGAATTAAAATTGCCAGAGACCACTCAAATTGTATTTACAAAATGGGGTAGTGATGATACATTTAGCTTTGTCCCTATTCCAATGTTGTAGTGTGTGCATCAGGAGGTGAGTATGTCATTTTAGCAGAAATTGTAGGGGAATGGAGACTTTTCATTGCTTCTAAATAATTGATTTTTGTTGTTTATGGTAATGAATTAACTAATTTCTTTGCTACAACCATCTTGTTTCTTCATTCCACTAACAAAATGCTTAAGTGTGATTTAGTTTCTATTTATACCCAAGTTGTTTTATTAGCTTTGGGAATAGTTGTTCATTTTCCTTTTTGGATCAACTTTTTGATTTTGCTATATCAATGTTGCTTGCATGCTCACTTTATATATGCACTAAATGCTGAAATAAGATAACCCGATCAGACAGGTTAAATGCACGCAACAAGTGGAACTAGTAAGCAGGGGCAATACAAGCAAAAAGCTAAATAATGTTGGTATACAAAAGGAAGCAACCTAATTTGAAGTGGAAGTGGTTTAATGATGCATCAATTATTTTATAAACTTTGGCATTGGATAAAGAAGCCACCTAATTGTTTATTTGTGAGTAGCTTATCTTACAACATTGATGTCAAAATTCTTATGCTGTAATATTATTAGTTCTTCATCTTGTCACTTTCAATTTAGTCAGCTTTTATTTCTCATAATTATCTTCCGTTGGATACTCTGTTGCCTATGCTTTGGACTATGAGTTAGACTTATTTACCGATGGTTTGGGGTAGGTGCCATCACAGCTTAAAAGTGTAACACCTGATAAAATTACCAAAATACCCGATGTGTGCATAACACATCATCCCAAACTGCGATGGCAAATTTGAGGCCGAAAATGCAATTAGCATGAAAAATGGTCTCGTTTGATTTTTAGAGCAACCCGATCAAAAGATAATTTTTTGATGTGAAAACGCAATTCCAGAAAAGTGTGCGACATGCCCGCGATGCGGACTTGTCGCGGACTTACACTTGGATGTGATCCCAATATTTTATACGGTATTAGAAAACTCAATCGGAGAATTTCTGGTGGAAAACCCCAAAAATTGGCCAAGTACGCTTCGTTGAGGTAAAATATTTTAGTTTTTCGTGAGGGGAATTTCAAACTTTTTCCAATCCCTCCTAAACTTAAAACACAATCAATATAGGCCGTTTTGAACGTAAAAAAGGTTTTAGCACCCATTCTTAGTCTTTCTAAAACTTTTACAAAGACTAGGGCTAAGGAGAAGAAAGGAAGAGCGAGGATTCAAGAGAATTAAGGACGAATTCTTACAAGATTGATTTTCAAAACTCCATGCCAGGTATGTAAGCCTAAACTAAAGCATGAAATTATTCTTCTGTGTGCCCCTTGATGGAGAGAGATTGATAGATGAATGTATTGAGTCTCCATGCATGTTTTCTTGAAAGTTTTCTTGTAAAATATATACATTCTATGTATTTTCATACGTTGATAATCATCATAAACTTGGTTTTACTGGTTCAACACTTTTCATGAGTTACTGCATAAACCCTATATGTTATTTTATAAAGGATTGCATGAATGAACCTAGGGATCGAGTCTAGAGCCTTAATTTGAGAATGTTGATTGTGATTGTGATGTGAGCATGATGATAGGATAATAGAAATTGATGGTCCTGTGAGTATTCATAATTGAACTCTAAAGATTGGTCTAATTGACTGTCCCCGTAATGATTGGTCTAAGATCTTTGAGAGATTGAATGAGAATTGAGTTGATGAGATGATTGATATGATAGATTGGAAGGCCTAATTTAGATAGAGCTGTTGAAATGATAGAAGTCTTTAGGAGACTAATTGAGATGATTGATTGAGATGGATGGTCTTATGAGGAGTCTTGGGAGGAGTATCGAGCACTGAAATGAGTAAGAGTAACTCAACTTGCACTCATTAACTACATCACCAAGCGTAGCTGAGGATTGAACCATTAAATCAGAGGTTCCCTATTGGGTTGAAGTCCCTAAAACAATAGCGGACTTGAGTGACTAGATCCCTTGTGGATCCGATTTATTCTTTACCTAGAAAGTATGGAACAGTTGTGACAACATCAGTGGGATTGTTGTACAATCACTAGCTCATAAGTGATTCTTATTGGATAAGAGAAACTCCCAAATAGGTTCTATACTGGTAGTACTCTGATTTGATTTGATTGGACTGGATGGGATGGTATTGATTAGTCGTTGTCTACTCTTTATTCTTGCTTCAGATAGACATTTCACATTCTGATTGAGTATCTTCTGAGTTGATGTTATTTTAAATTATTCTGCCTATATCTATTTTATTTAGCCTTCTTACATACGCTTACATTCCACGTACTGACGTCCATTTGGACTGCATCATTTCAGAGACAGGTACTTGAGATCATCAATAGGAGCTCCGTTGAAGATCTATTTAACACATCAGTTGATTGGTGAGTCCTCCTTGATTTCGGAGGATGCACATGATTTGTTTCATCTAGTTTTCTAGAGTTAGAATTTGATTAACATTATTTAGATTTGAGGTAGCTATAGGTCTGTCATTGACACCAATTGATAGTGGTAGAGGCTTTATAGATTAGAGTCAAATTATTGATTGGAGATTATGTTGATTTAGTCTCTTTCATACTAGCCGATATTATTGATATGATTTTTGTGACTTAGATTGTCCACCTTTTATTTTCATAGTCTTCCACTGACATTTTAAATATGTTGATAGAGTGAGGGAGTGAGTCTGATGAGGCCAAGTGGTTCGCTTGTGGACTAGCAATAGTCTCTGAGTGCCGACCATATATAGGGTACCGTCTCGGAGCGTGACAAACTTGGTTTCGAAGCAAAGAGTTCAAGTGTCCTAAGGAGTCTATGAAGCCATTCTAGTAGGGTCTTGTTTATGGGTGCATTGTGCACCACACTTTATAAGTAGAAAGCTATAGGACATTAAGACAATTTACATTTCTTCACATTCTTATTCGTGCAGTAGAGTTAAAACTCTATGAGAACTCCTTTCTAACTTGTTGATTACACATTTGCAGAGGTTTGATCATGCCTCTAAGAAGAGTTGTTAGAGGAAGAGGGCATCCTGCTAGATAGAATGTTAACCCACCTACCCCAGGATCATGATGAACCCACTGGCCCAGCTATCCTTGTTGAGCAGTCACCACAAGTTGAAATCTCGAATGCTGAGCTTCACCAGGCTATCCAGACTCTAGACCAGGCTATCACAACACCTACTACAAGACAAGGAGTGAGTAGATAGGATGCATAGGACACATCCAGAGTCCGTGATTTCTTGAGGATAAACCCACTTGAGTTCATAGGATCTACACCTAATGAGGATCCTAAGCACTACATTGATGAGCTTCAGAAAGTGTTTTTAGGTGATGCATGTGGATGATGTTGATAGAGTTGAATTGGTTGCCTACCAGCTCAAAGGTGTTGCCAGACTACGGTTTGATCAGTGCAAGAAGGGTAGAGGAGAGGAAGCCCCAATGCTGACTTGGGTAGTGTTTGAGGAAGCTTTCTTTGGGCGTTTCTTTCTAAGAGAATGGAGGGAGGCCAATGTAAGAGAGTTCTTGAATCTAAAATAGGGCTTTATGGCTGTGCAAGAGTATGGACTTAGTTCACCCAACCATCTCATTATACTATTGATATGGTTGCAGATATGAGTGGGAGAATGGGGTTGTATGTTGATGGGCTGAACAAAGAATCAAAGAAGGATAGAAGGGGAGCTATGCTTGTGAATGATATGGATATTAGAAGGTTGATGACTTACGTACAACAAGGTGATGAGGAAAGATAGCAAGACAGGGAAGTGTACAAGAATAAGAGGGCCAAGACATCCAACCATGAGATTGGGAGGTAAGGGAATGGAAATGGTAACGGATTTCAGTCAGGGCTAGCACTGTCATCTGCTAGTATACCTGTGCCCAGAAACAAGAATGAATAGAGGCCTCAGAATTTTGGAGCCCAGGGATCTTAGTCACAGGCTAGTGTGGCTCAACGTTCATGGGGTAAGCCACCATATGGTATGTGTGGCAGATTACACTTGGGGAAATGTCGTAAAAGGAGTGATGTATGTTTTAGGTCTGGCCAATTGGGTCACTTTCAGAGAGATTGTCCAAGGTGGGCTGACCGGGCTCAATCCTCTGCACCAGCCCCACCAGCTAAAGAAAATTAGAAAAGTACTACATCGAGTGCAATCGAGGATACAAGCTGTTTGTATGCCATGGGTAGTCGCCATGATAAGGAGAACTCCCCAGATATTGTGACGGGTATCATTCGAGTCTTTACTCTTGATTGCTACGTTTAAATAAATCCTGGTGCCATATTGTCATTTGTGTCCCCTTATGTGGCTAGTAGATTTAATAGAACTCCTAAGTGTCTTCTTGAACCCTTTAATGTTTCTACTCTAGTTGGAGAGTCTATTCTAGCTGAAAGAATCTTTAGAGACTGTGTAGTATCCGTCCACCATAAGGATACTCTTGCTGATTTGATTGAGTTAGAGATGATTGATTTTGATGTGATCCTTGGCATGGATTGGCTTCACGCTTTCTATGCCTCCATTGATTGTAGAACCCAAACCATTAAGTTCCAATTCCCGAATGAATCGGTCCTGGAGTGGAAGGGTGATTTTGTTGAACCTACGGGTAAGTTTATCTATTACCTTAGGGCTAGAAAGTTGATCTCAAAGGGTTGTATCTATCACATCATGCGAGTTAAGTCTGTTGATGTTGAGCTTCCTATTCTTGAGTCAGTCTCGATTGTGAATGAGTTTCCTAAAGTGTTCTCTAAGGATTTTTCTAGAGTCTCTCCTGATCGGGAGATTGACTTTGGGATTTTTGTTCTCTCTGATACCCAACCTACCTTAATTCCACCTTTATAGGATGGCCTCCGCTGAGTTGAAAGAATTGAAAGAATAATTGAGAGATTTGTTAGAGAAGGGCTTTATTAGGCCGAGCATTTCTTCTTAGGGTGCTCCTGTCCTATTCACGCAAAAGAAAGATGGGTCTCTCTTAATGCGCATGATTATAGACAACTAAACAAGGTCACAATAAAGAATAAATATCCTCTCCCCAGGATAGATGATATTTTTGACCAACTCCAGGGTACCTCTTGCTTCTCAAAGATAGACCTTAGATTTTGTTACCATCAGTTGAAGGTAAGGGAATGTGATATCTCAAAGACAACCTTTAGGACTAAATATGGTCATTTTGAGTTCTTGGTCATGTCCTTTGGGTTGACTAATGGACCTGCAACCTTCATGGAATTGATGAATAAGGTATTCAGACAGTACCTTGATATGTTTGTGATCATGTTCATCGACGACATTTTGGTGTATTCGAGAGATGAGGAAGAACATGCCAAACACCTCAGAATTGTCCTCCAAACTCTCAAAGACCATCAGTTGTATGTAAAGTTTTTGAAGTGTGAGTTTTGGCTTAAGTCAATGCCTTTCCTAGGCCATATTATTACATATGATGGTATTTAAGTAGACACCGGCAAAATTGAAGCAATTAAGAACTGGCCCAGACTGACCTCTCCAACTAACATAAGAAGTTTCTTTGGGTTGGCAGGTTATTACCGCAAATTTGTCAAGGGATTTTCTTCCATATCGTCACCACTGACTAAATTTACTCAAAAGAAGGCCAAGTTTCAGTGGTCTGATGACTGTGCAAAAAACTTCCAAGAGTTGAAAACAAGATTGACTACTGCATCAGTTTAAACCTTGCCCGATGGGACAGAGGATTTTGTGATATATTATGACGCATCTAGAGTTGGATTGGATTGTGTGTTGATGCAGAGGGAAAGGTGATAGCCTATGCTTCGAGAAAACTTAAGGTTCATGAGAGGAACTATCCAACCCATGACCTTGAGTTGGCAGTGGTGGTATTTGCACTTAAGATTTGGCGTCACTACTTATATGGTGTACATGTAGATATGTAACTGACCACAAGAGCCTACCGTATGTCTTCTGTCAAAAAGAGCTCAACTTGTGACAGAGAGATGGTTGGAGTTTCTCAAGGATTATGACATGAACATTCTCTAACACCCAGGTAAAACTAACATTGTTGTTGACGCTCTTAGTAGGTTGTCAATGGGTAGTAGGACCCATATTGAGGAAGGAAAGAAAGAGTTGGCTAAGGAAGTGCATAGATTGGCCCGATTGGGAGTTCAACTCGAAGAGAATGATGAAGGGGGAGGTAACATTAAGAACTGCTTCATCTTTAGTGGCAGAGGTGAAAGAAAAGAAATACCAAGATCCTAAAATACTTCAGTTGAATGAATCGGTCCACAAATAGAAGGTGATGGTTTTCTCCAAAGGGGGAGATGGGGTGTTGAGATACCATAGTAGATTATGTGTTCCAAATATTGATGGTGTTTGAGATAGAATTATGGATGAAGCCCACAATTCTAGATATTCCATTCATCGTGGATCTACCAAGATGTACCACGACTTGAGGGAAGTCTATTGGTGGAGTGGAATGAAGAGGAATATCGCAAAGTTTGTTTCCAAGTGCCCAAATTATCAACAAGTCAAAGTTGAGCATCAAATGCCATATGGATGGGCTCAAAACTTTGAGATTCCTAAATGAAAGTGGGAGATGATCCACATGGACTTCATTACCAGTTTACCAAGGTCTCAAAGGCAACGTGACTTGATAGGGGTGATTGTAGATAGAATGACTAAATCAGCTCACTTCTTATCAACTAGGACGACCGACACTGCTGACTAGTATGCCAAGTTGTACATCTACAAGATTGTGAGCTTGCATGGAGTTTCCTTATCTATTATCTCAAACAGAGGAGCTCAAATTCACCTCCCAATTTTGGAGATCTTTTAAAAAAGGATTTTGTACTAAGTTGATTCTGAGCACTGGTTTTCATCCTCAGATATATGGACAAGCAAAACATACAATTAAGACATTAGAGGATATGTTGAGGGCTTGTGTCCTTGACTTCAAAGGAAATTGGGATGACCACCTACCTATAATCAAAGTTGCATATAACATATTTATCATGCAAGTATTCAGATGGCTCCCTATAAGGCTTTATATGGGAGAAGATATAGATCACCAATTGGGTGGTTTGAGGTTGGAGAAGCCAAGTTAATTGGACTTGATCTTATCCATAAGTCGATGGAGAAGATAAAGCTTATTAAAGAAAGGTTGAAAACTGCATAGAGCTACTAGAAATCCTACACCAATGTGAGAAGGAGAGACATAGAGTTTGAAGTGAGTGATTGGGTATACTAGAAGGTGTCACCCATGAAAGGTGTCATGAGATTTGGGAAGAAGGGGAAACTGAGTCCACGCTATATTGGTCCCTATCATATTGTGAAGAAGATTGGGAAGGTTTCTTATGAGTTAGAGTTACCTTCTGAGCTAGACGTGATTCATCTGGTATTTCACGTCTCAATGTTGAAGAAATACTTGGGAGATCCTTCCTTGGCAATCCCTAATGAGAGTATTGGAATGAAGGATAGCTTGTCCTATTAAGAGATTCCAGTCCAAATCTTTGATCATCAGGTTCACAAGTTGAGAACCAAAGAGATTGCCTGAGTCAAAATACCGTGGAAAAATAAATTTGTTGAGGAAGCAATGTGGGAAGCTGAGGAAGACATGAAAGCTAGATATTTGCATGTATTCGTGCCTAATGATGAGAATGTTGAAGGTGATGTCCTTACCCTTGATTTGAATTGATTTATCTATCCCTGAGTTGACTTATCTATTCTTAAGCCTAAATAGCGATAGTCTAGAGTGTTGATGGGTCGATAGTTTGATTGGAGGATTGATTGTTGTCAGGAGTCTTGATTGTTTTTCGTGTCTTGATGTCCATCTTTACTCTTCATTTGAGGATGAATTATTCCAAGGGAGAGATAATGTAACACCCGGTAAAATTATTAAAATAACGCTAAATGAGAAATATGCACATAACGTGTCTTCCCAAACTCTGAAGACAAATCAGAGGCCGAAAATATGATCATCATGAAAAATTGAGTGGGAAAATGGTCTTGATTTATTTTTAGAGAAACTGGATCAAAAGATAATTTTTCAATGTGAAACGCAATTTCAGAAAAGTGTGCGACATGCCTGTGACGCAGACTTATACTTTGATGTAATCCCAATATTTTCTATGGGATTAAAAGAATTGATTAGAGAATTTTTAGCAAAAAACCCCAACAATTGGCCAAGTCCGCGACGCGAATTTGGTATGTCGAGGTGAAACTTTTCAATTTAGACTGAGAGGCGTTCCGGACTTTTTCCAACCCCTCCTAAACTTAAAACAAGATTAATATAGGTTGTTTTGAGCGTAAAAAGGGTTTTAACATCCATTGTAAAGTTTTTTTTAATTTTTTTTTATGAAGACTAGGGCTAAGGAGAAGAGAGGAAGAGCGAGGATTTGAGAGAATCGAGGACAAATTCTTACAAGATTGATTGTCAAAACTCAATACCAAGTATTTAAGGCTAAACTAAAGCATAAAAGTATTCTTCCATATGCCTTTTGATCGAGAGAGATTGATAGATGAATGTATTGAGTCTCCATGCATGTTTTCTTGAAAGTTTTCTTGTAAATTATATACATTCTATGTATTTTCATATGTTGATGATCATTATAAACTTGGTTTTACTGGTTTAATATTTATCATGAGTTACTGCATAAATCCTATATGCTATTTTATAAAAGGATTGCATGAATAAATATAGGGATTGAGTCAAGAGCCTTGATTTGAGAATGTTGATGATGATTGTGATGTGAGAATGATGATAGGATGATAGAACTTGATGAACCTATGAGTATTCATAATTGAATTCTAAAGATTGGTTAACTGCCATCCCCCTAATGATCGGTCTAAGCTTTCTGAGAGATAGAATGAGAATTGAGTTGATGAGATGATTGATATGATGTACCGAAAGGCCCAATTTTTATAGAGTAGATGAAATGATGGGAGTCTTTAAGAGACTAATTGAGATAATTGATTGAGATAGATGGTCTTATGAATATTGAGTCTCAGGAAGAGTATTGAGCACCGAAGTAAGTAAGAGTAAAGCCTGAATCGCACTCATTAACTACGTCGCCAAGCGTAGGTAAGGATTGAACCATTATACCAGAGGTTCGCTATTGAGTTAAAGTCCCTGAAACAGTAGCGGATGAGAGACAAGATCCCTTGTGGATATGATTCATTCTTTACTTGGCAAGTATGGAACGACTGTGGCAACATCAACGGGATTGTTATATAATCACTAGCTCATAAGTGATTGTTGTCGGATAAGAGAAACTTCCAAAAAGGTTCTATACTGATAGTACTCTGATTTGATTTGATTGGATTGGATGGAATGGTATTGATTAGTCATTGTCTACTCTTTATTCTTGCTTTGGATAGACATTTAACATTCTGATTGAGTATCTTTTGACTTGATGTTATTTTATATTATTCTGCCTATATTTGTTTTATTTAGCCATTTTACATACTACTACATTCCACGCACTGATGTCCATTTGAACTGCATCTTTTCATGATGCAGAGACAGGTACTAGAGATCGTCAACTGGCGCTCCGTTGAAGATCTATTTCACACATCAGCTGATTGGTGAGTCCTCCTTGATTTCAAAGGATGCACATGATTTGTTTCATCTAGCTTTCTAGAGTTAGACTTTGATTAGCTTTATTTTGATTTAAGGTAGCCACGGGTCTGTCATTGACACCAATTGATAGTGATAGAGGCTTCATAGACTAAAGTCGAATTGTTGATTGAAAATTATGTTGAGCTAGTTTCTTTCATACCAGCTGGTATTATTGATATGATCTTTGAGACTTAGATTATCCACCTTTTATTTTAATAGTCTTCCGCTAATATGTTAAATATGTTGAGGGAGTGAGTGTGATGAGGCCAAGTGGTTCGCTTGGGAACTAGCAATAGCCTCTGAGTGCCAGCCACATCTAGGGTACCCTTCCTGGCGTGACTAAAAGATTGGGTCATGACAAAATATTAATCCACCATGATAATCATGGTTGTTAAAGCTGAAAAAACTAGGATTTTTTTTTCAAAAATTATGTTGATTGATATACTCAACATGATATATTCCTTAATGTCTATTTGTTTTGTTTAATATATGCAGACTAATTCTGAGGAACACACACTCCTGGGAGGAAATTCACTTTTAGAACATGTCAAAATCATTTATAGTGCGAATAAAGGTATGATTAATTATATTATATATGAGACATATATTCTCATGTTATTTAAATTATAATTTTGGATCACATAAAAGTGACATTCAGATAATTGTTAAGTTCTAGTTTGTCCTTATGTTGAATTGCCGAGGCAATTTTAAAGGGTTACACAAACGGCAAGGTACTTTAAACCCCCAAATGTGAGGTTCATTTTATTAAGCAATAACTAATATACGTACCCACACGTTGCGCGAAAAAAAATTGAGGCTATAAAATTATAAATAGTGTGCATAATAAAAATTAAAGATATTTATAAAATCAAAAATTTACTTCATAAGCATTAGCCATACAACAAAAATATTTTAAAGTAACCTAATGATAACCTATATACTTGATAAATCAAAATATATTTATGTGAAGTCTAAACATAGTACATTCTAAACTTATTTTAGAATATCATGATTTAATTATCAAAATAAAGAGCATATCATATAATTCAGATATTTCTATTATATTAAAATAAAATCTCAAAACTAATGTCACCAAAAAAATTATATCAACCAAAATTCACAATTAAAAAAATTACATAATTTGTCAATCAATGAGTTAGATTAACGCCTAAATAAAATTTTTATGTATAGTAGTAATAATTATATTTATGTAGAATAAAAATATTGTTTCAAAAGAGAAAGACTTCAATATATAATGCATTTATTATTTTAATAAACACAAATAAGATTAAATAGATAATTATGTTTTGAAGGTATTTTTATCATATTTTATAATATGTTTATCCTTATGATGTTGCTGGGATATTTTTAATATAGATTTTCAAAGTTTTTGTCCTATTGTGTTGTTAAACTATTTTAGTAAATTTTATAGAGTAAATTTAGGATATCTGTGCGATTATACTTTAAGCAAATTTTTAAAAAAAGTATTTTCATTTCTTGTTGTTACCAATGAATGTTAGTTTATCGTTTTGCTTTTATTTATTGTTTTGCTTAGTAAAAGGCACTACTAGATCTTTCTTACCACCTGACGTGTTGTAGGGTGTTGCTTATTTTGCTTTTTTGAGAGAATCAGGAGCTACTTTAGGAGATAGAGCTGATCTCTTCTTAACCTCAATTCTTTTAGGTGTCTCTTCTTTTTCTTTTTAATCATCTTCATCAACTTCATCTTCCTTTCTGGACTATTCATGCCTAAAGGTGAATCATCAAAGTTATCTTCACTATCATCATCTACATTATCAGAGTCATCTTCAGAAGCATCATCATTATCATCATCATCTTGGTCAGACTACTCTTTCTTTTGTTCAGCTACCTTAGCATTTTTAGCATTCTTGTTAGGTGCATATTTTAGTGCTCTGGCTTTACATCATCTTTCACATTAGCCTCATGTTCCCCATTTGGTGCCTCTAAAACATTCCCTTCATTTGAAAAGACATCATCGCCAGAGTTGATTTCATCAGTGCTTGGCTCATCAGCAGTTTATTTGTCACACCCTGGGAGGATACCCTAGGCGTGGCCTGCACTTAGAGACTATTACTAGTCCCCAAGAGAACCACTTAGCCTCATCACATCATTCATATATATATATAAATGAAGGCTAGTAGAAAGAACTAGCTCAAAAGTCTCAACATCCACGCTCAACCATCATCTATGCAGCCTCTATTACTACTCATGTGGTGCCAATGACAGACCCATGGCTACCCAAATCAAAAATAAAGAAATAGTTCAATATAACTCTAAAGCATGATGAAATAAATATAGGGGATCCTATGGAGTAGGAAAGGCTCACCAAATCAATTGTAAATCTCGGATCTTCAACGGAGCGCCTGTTGACGATCCCTAGTACCTACCCCTGCATCTTAAAATGATGCAGTCCAGAGTGGACATCAGTATTTGGAATGTATTGGTATGTAAAATAGTTAAGTGAAACTGAAACCGATAGAATTATATGGAAACAATATCAACTCACAATAAATATCAAATCATCAAATGTCCATCTATGAAAGAATAAAGAGTAGGCAAGTGACGCATCAACAACTCAAACTTATCAATCATCTCAGACTCATCTCAAAGGAGCTCACCTCCTCTCATCTCATCTCATCTCATCTCATCTCAGAGGAGCTCACCTCCTCTCCTCTCATCTCAAAACTCATCTCATACTCGGAGTACTCAAGGTAGGAAATTTATGGGAGTTTCTCTTATCCAACAACAATCACTTTTGACTCAATTCTCAATTTCAACCCTATCATCTCCTTGCTCATAGAGACTCTAACCCTTTCATCAATCAAGCTTATAGGGACTTTAACCCTCTCATTAATTAATCTCATCAATGACTCAAGATTTAGAACAATCATTAGGAATCAAGTGAACAGACACATCGGTAGAGTTCATTTATAGAGACTTATAAGACAATCAAACTCCATCAACGCATCATCAATCTCTCATCACAATCAACAACCTCAACTCAAGGCTTTAGACTCAATTCTCAAGTTCAATATGCATGCTTTTCAAATTAGTCATGTACGATTATGCAAATTCTCATGAAAGTATTTAATTTAAGAAAACAAATAGTATGATGATCATCAACATAGAAAACATGTAATTTCAAATATAATTTTTTAAGAAAAACTATCTAAGGTCATACATGTAGACTCTCCAAGCCATTAACTCATCTATGACCTTTATGGGGCATATGAAAGAACAATCCCATGTTTTTAGTTTAGCCTTACATACCTGGAATGCAACCATCAACCAAGCACGTCAAGGGTCTCTTCTCGAATCACTCGATTCAAGCTCTTCTCTTCTCCCCTCAAGCCCTAGTCTTAGTAATGTATTGGAATAGGACTTAGAATGGGGGTTTCAGACCCTTTTCATGTCGAAACGACCTTATCATATCGGGTACAGAGTTTAGGAGGGGTTGGAAATTGATCGTAATGCCCCTTATAATGATCTAGAAATTTTCAACTCGGAAAAGCGGACTGGTCGCGAACAATGTATTTTCATAAAAGAGTTTCTGAATGAGTTTTCTCCTTCCCGTCGAAATTTTTTAAAAGAATATAAGTGCTGGTCTGCGATGGGTGCGCGATGCGCCCCTGTCGTGTACTAACACTACTTTGCGCTTCGTATCGAAAATTTATCTTTTGATCAGCTCTTTCTAAAAATCGATCGAGATTATTTTCCCACTAAACTTTTTGTGTTGATCACAAATCCAGCCTCGAATTTTTCATATGAGCATCGAAAGATGTGTTACGCGTATACCCTCACTCTAGGAGTATTTTGGTAATTTTACCGGGCGTCATAGTATATAATGAAGTACACACTTTCATTTTTTCATCCATGTGAAGATTTAAACTCATTTTCAAAGACCAAGTCAAACATCAACTGCGGTCTATCCGCAACCAGTAGATGTAACACCCAGTAAATTATCAAAATACCCCTAGAGGAGAGATGTGCGCAAAACATATCTTTCGATACTCGAATTGAAAATCTGAGGCCGCATTCATGATCAGCACAAAAAATTGAGTGAGAGAAGGATCTCAGTCAATTTTTAGAGCGACCGAGTCAAAAGATAATTTTTCGTTCAAAAACAAAAAATAGTGTGAGTCGGCGACAGAGCTGCGTCGCGGACCTATTGCAGAGACACACTTATATTTTCTGTGATTTTTTCAATGGAGTAGAATTTTGCCAAAATGCACTATCCGCGATAGGACCACATCACGGACTGTGTTATTTTTATTTTATTTCAAGTCTGAAATTTTTTAAAAAAAATTTGATGGGTATTCTAGTCCATTCCTAATACCTTCTAAAACTCCTATACGACTAATATATGTCGGTTTCTCAGAGAAAGGGTTCTGAAACCCCCATCCTAGAAAACTCACTAAGTTAGGGCTTGAGGAGAGTTGAGATTGAAGAATTCAAGATGAGTTCTTTCAAAGAATTGTTGTTAGGAATCATCCCAGGTATGTCAGGCTAACCTAAAGCATGGGATTGTTCTCCTATGTGCCCATTTGAGTAAACTGAGTCTATGATTGAAGATAATGCGTTTGATGTGAAGAATTTTGAGTATTATACTGAGTTTTACTTGATTCTTATATTTTGCATGAATTGATGATCATCATAAACTTGATTTACTGCATAATTTATTTTCATGAGTGTTTTTCACTAGACCCTATGATTATTTTATTAAAGAATGCAATAATGAACTTAGAGGATGAGTATAGAGCCTTAACGATGATGATGTCTGTGATGCTGTGATTGTGTTTCAAATTGATGAGAGTCTTGATGATGATGTTGATGAGAATGATGTTCATGAGTCTTAAAACTTGAAACTAAATTATATAAAGAACATTTCGAGTCCATGATGTTGATATTAATGAGATGATATTGATGTTGATGTTGATGAGACGAAATGATGTTGAGGTACTATGTCCCTATGGGACTGATGATGATGATGTTTTATGAGCATGTCGAGTTTTGAGAGGAGTATTGAGCACCGAAATGGATGAGAGTGAGTCCCACTCGAACTATTAACTACGTGGCCCGCGTAGGAGAGGATTGAACCGCCGTGCGAATATTTCCTTTGTCCCAAAAGTGGACTAATATTTTTCTTGTGGATCCACTGAGGTTGATGTCCTTTAACCCCGGATGGATGTGGCAACAACATCGCTTCTTTGTATCATCATTGACTCATAGGTGATGGTTGTCGGTTAGAGAAACTCCCAGTGAGGTCTTACCTTGATAGTACTCTAATGTTGATGTTGATGTGATGGTATGAGTCGAGTTCCCTTGGGTTGATTCGAGTTTCCTTGAGATGAGTCTGATGTATTGATGATGTTGAGATGAGATGTTGATGAGTCATTTTTCTACTCTTTATTCTTGCTTTAGAGACATTTGACATCCTGAGGGAGTATGATGTTGAGTTTGATGTTATTCCTATATTATTCTATCTGTTTCTTATCCATTCAGCTAATTTACATACCTGTACATTCAACATACTGTTGTCCCCTTCTAGGCCTTCATCGTTTTATGATGCAGAGGCATGTGTTAGAGGACTTCAGCAGACGCATCGTTGAGGTCGGAGGATTTTCTGATTCCATTTATTAGTGAGCCTTCTTACTATCCGGAGGAGACCCCTTTTATTATTTGCTTCTTTATTTATTGAGTTGGGTAGCCATGGCCTGTCATGGTACCATCCTAGATAGTTGAGTCAAGTTAGAGGCTTCATAGACATGAGTCGAGGTTTGATGTTGAGGTTTTTCCCTGATGAGTTAAGTTAGCATTTATATTTGGTTATTCTGATGATGATACTGATGTTGGCCATTGGCCTTCCTATTGAGATAGCTCACTACCTTACTTCTACTATTCCACTATACTGATATTGAGTGACTATCCTGAGAACGAGTGGTTTGCTTGGGGACTAGCAATAGTCTCTAGGTGTCGGCCATGCCTAGGGTACCCTCCCGAGGCATGACAAACTTGGTATCAGAGCACAAAGTTCAAGAGTCCTAGGGAGTCTATGAAGCCGTGTCTAGTAGAGTCTTGTTTATGTGTGTGTTATGCACCACAGTTCATATCCAGGAGGCTATAGGACATTAGGAATGATTATGCTTCTTTGATGTGCTGAGTTCGTGCGATAGAGTTTGACTCTATGAAACCCTCTTCTAATTCATGCGTTACGCGTTTGCAGATCATGCCTCCAAAATGCACTGCTGCCCGAAGAGATGCCTCAGTCCCTAACGTTTAGAATCCCCTACCAGAGGTTCCTACCCAAAATGAGACAAGGAGACAGGGTCGACCTGCTAGAGCTACTGAGGTTCCACCGGCAACTCCTGCTCAGTCAGCCTCTATTTCGGAAGCAGACTTCAGGGGAGCCATTGCTATGCTCACTCAATTGGTGGCCTCTCAGAGTAATAGACGCGGTCCCAGGCCCCTAGCTTCAGCTCCCAAGAGCCTACAGCTGCAACCAGGCTCAGAGATTTCCTGAAGATGAACCCACTAGCCTATACGGGGTCTAAGGTTGTAGAGAACCCATAAAACTTTATTGATGAGATATGCAAGATTTTGAGGGCTCTGTAAGCGAATGGGTTGAGGGAGTCGTGCTGGTCTCTTATGAGCTTAAGGATGTTGCTCATGTCTGGTATAACCAGTGGGAAGATGGTAGAGGTGAGAATGTTGAGCCTGCTGAGTGGGAGGAGTTTGAGAGTGCTTTCCTCGATCACTTCTTTCCCTAAGAGTTAAGGAGGCGAAGGTTGAGGAGTTCGTGAATCTGAAGCAATATTGGTTGACTGTCAATGAGTACTACCTTAAGTTCATTCAGTTGTCCCGATATGCCCCAGAGATTGTCCTTGATATGAGGGCAAGGATGAGGAAGTTCGTTTCTGGATTGGACAGGCATGTAAAGAGGGAGTGTAAGGCAGCATTGCTGATTCCAGGTATGGACATCTCTAGAATTATGGTCTATGCCCAGCAGACTGAGGAGGACAAGAAGAAGGACAGGGAAGAGCAACAGAGTAAGAAGGCCAAATTGGTTGGGCATGAGCCTAGCCAACAGAAGCATAATAAGGGTGATAGAACTTTCTTTCCAAAGAAGTCTTCTAGCTATGCACCCTTTATGGCGAGTGTGCTTGTTTAGCAAAATAGGCATGATTAGATATCCTATGGTCACCAAAATTTCAGAGCCTAGAGACCTCAATCCCAAGCTAGCATGACCTAAGGCCCGAGAGGAAAGCCACCTTGTGGAAGATGTGGCAGGTTGCACCTTGGTGCGTGCCATGGGGGCACAAATACTTGCTATTCATGCAGATAGCTTGACCATTTTCAGGGTGAGTTTCCTTCGAGGAGATGGGGTGATGGGGGTATCAAAGCTCAGTCTTCGACAGTGCCCCTTGCGGGCAGTCATCAGAAGGCTACTACTGCGAATGTAGGAGGCGGGACGAACCGTCTATATGCGATGGGTAATCGACAGGACCAAGAGGTTGCACCAGATGTTGTTACGAGTATGCTCCGAGTCTTTTCTTATAATTGTTATGCATTGCTTGACTCGGGTGCCACTTTATCCTTTGTGATGTCCTATGTGGCCAAAAACTTTGAGATTCTTCCAGAGTGTTTGCTTAAGCCTTATACTGTTTCTACTCTTACTGATGAGTCTATCCTAGCTGAGAGGATCTATAGAGTATATGTAGTATCTATCTATCATCAGGATACTTTGGCCGACTTGGTAGAGTTAGAGATGGTTGATTTTGATGTAATTCTTAGTATAAATTGGCTCCATGCATGTTATGCCTCCATAGATTGTAGGATCCGAGTTGTTAAATTCCAATTTCCGAATGAACCAGTCCTAGAGTGGAAGGGAAGTTCTGATGCACCCCAAGGGTAAATTTATTTCCTACCTGAGGGCTAGAAAGTTAATCTCTAAGGGTTGTATTTGTCACCTTGTGCAAGTTAAATATGATGATATTGAGTCCCCTACCCTTGAGTCAGTCCCGATTGTAAATGAGTTTCCTGAGGTGTTCCCTAAGGATTTACCTGGAGTCCCTCCAGACAGGGAGATTGACTTCGGTATTAATGTACTTCCTGACATGCAACCTATTTCAATTCCACCATATAGGATGGCCCCTGCTGAGTTGAAAGAGTTGAAGGAGCAGTTGAAAGATTTGTTAGAGAAGGGATTTATTAGGGCTAGTGTTTCTCCTTGAGGTGCTCCCGTTCTGTTTGTACGAAAGAAGGATAGGTCTCTCAGGATGTGCATAGACTATAGGCAACTGATAAGGTCACGATCAAGAATAAATATCCTCTTCCCAGGATAGATGATCTATTTGACCACCTTCAGGGTGCCTCATGCTTTTCAAAGATAAACCTCAGATCGCGTTACCACCAGTTGAAAGTGAGAGAATGTGATGTTCCAAAGACAACCTTATGGATAAGATATGGCCACTTTGAGTTCTTAGTTATGTCCTTTGGGTTGACGAACGCATCGACAACTTTTATAGATTTTATGAATAGGGTGTTCAGGGCCTACCTTGACATGTTTGTAACCGTGTTCATTAATGATATTTTGGTGTATTCGAGGAATGAGGAGGAGCATGCCAAATACCTTAGAGTTGTCCTGCAGACTCTTGAGGACCATGAATTGTATGTAAAGTTCTCAAAGTGTGAGTTTTGGCTTAAGTTAGTGGCTTTCCTAGGCCATGTTGTTTCGGGTGATGGAATTCGAGTAGATGGCCAGAAGATTGAAGCGGTTACGAACTGGCCAAGACCGACCTCTCAAACTAACATAAGAAGTTTCTTGGGGTTGGCAGGCTACTACCGCAAATTTGTTGAGGGATTTTCTTCCCAATCTGCACCATTAACCAAACTGACTCAGAAAAAGGTCATGTTTCAATGGTCTGACGAATGTGAGAAGAGCTTCTAAGAGTTGAAGACTAAATTGACCACCGCACCTGTTTTGACTTTGCCTGATAGGACGGAAGATTTTTTGATATACTGTGATGCATCAAGAGTTGGGTTGGGATGTGTATTGATGCAGAGAGGGAAGGTGATAGCCTATGCTTCCAGGCAGCTTAAAGTTCATGAGAGGAAATATTTTCGACCCATGATTTTGAGTTGGTAGCGGTAGTGTTCGCACTTAAAATCTGGTGCCACTACTTGTATGGAGTGCATGTAGACGTGTTGACTGACCACAAGAGCTTACGGTATGTCTTCAGTCAGAGAGAGCTCAACCTGCTACAGAGGAGATGGTTGGAATTGCTCAAAGATTATGACATAAGCATCCTGTACCACCCACGTAAATCTAACATTGTTGCTAATGCTCTTAGCAGGTTGTCCATGGGTAGCACAACCCATGTTGAGGTAGAGAAGAAAGAGCTAGTGAAGGAAGTGCATAGGTTGGCTCGACTAAGAGTCCAACTTGAGGAGAATGACGAGGGAGGAATCAAAGTTCAGAATGGGTCTTTATCGTCCCTAGTGACTGAGGTAAAAGAGAAGCAGGATCGAGATCCTAATATACTCCAATTAAAGGAGGCTGTCCACAAACAAAAAGTGATGGTCTTCTCCAAAGGTGGAGATGGGGTATTGAGATACCAGAGTAGGCTATGCATTCCTGATATTGATGGTGTTTGAGAGAGGATTATGGCTGAGGCCCACAACACTAGATACTTCATTCATCCTGGCTCCACCAAGACGTATCACGACTTGAGAGAAGTCTATTGGTGGAGTGGAATGAAGAGGGGCATTGCTGAGTTCGTTTCAAAGTGCCCAAATTCCCAGCAAGTGAAGGTTGAGCATCAAAAGTCAAGTGGCTTGGCTCAAAACTTTGAGATTCTAGAATGAAAGTGGGAGATGGTTAACATGGACTTCATCACCGGCCTACCAAGATCCCGGAGGCAGCATGATTCCATATGGGTGATTGTAGACAGGATGACTAAGTCAGTGCACTTCTTAGCAGTCAAGATGACTAATACTGCGGAAGAGTATGCCAAGATGTGTATTCATGAGATTGTTAGGTTGCATGGAGTTCCCTTGTCCATCATCTCGGACAGAGGAGCCTAATTTACCTCTCACTTCTGGAAGTCTTTCCAAAAAAGATTGGGTACCAAAGTGAGCTTGAGCATGGCCTTTCATCTACAGACGGATGGTCAGGTAGAGCGCACTATTCAGACAATAGAAGATATGTTGAGAGCCTGCGTCCTTGACTTTAAAGGAAATTGGGATGACCATGTACATTGATTGAATTTGCATATAACAATAGTTATCATGCAAGCATTCAAATGGCCCCCTATGAGACCTTGTATGGGAAGAGCTGTAGATTACCTATTAGATGTTTTGAAGTTGGAGAAGCTGAGTTGATTGGGCCTGACCTAGTCCACCAGTCCATGGAGAAGGTGAAGATTATTAGAGAAAGATCGAAGACTGCACAAAGCCGTCAGAAATGCTACACAGATGTGAGGAGAAGAGACCTAGAGTTCGAGGTGAGTGATTGGGTATACCTGAAGAATTCACCAATGAAGGGTGTCATGAGGTTTGGGAAGAAGGGGAAATTAAGTCCTCGCTATACTGGTCCTTATCAGATTGTGAGAAGAATTGAGAAGGTTGTTTATAAGCTAGAGTTACCTTCTGAGTTAGATGAAATCTATCCGGTGTTCCACATTTCGATGTTGAAGAAGTGTTTGGGAGATCCTGCCTTGGTAATCCCTATAGAGAGCACAAGAGTCAAAGATAGTTTGTCCTATGAGGAAATTCCAATCCATATCCTTGATCGACAGGTTCGCAGACTGAGAAACAAAGCGATAGCCTCTGTTAAAGTTTTGTGGAGGAACCAATTTGAGAAAGCTATATGAGATGCTGAGGAAGGGATGAGAACTAAATACCCACACCTATTCGTGCCTGATGTTGATGAGAGTACCGAAGGTAGTATTCCCATTCTTAATTTAAATTGACGTTTCTACCATGAGTGGATGTGTATATTCTTGATGTTCTGAGTAGATGTTATTGAGGTCGATGAAGAGTTGAAGAGTTGATTCGTTGAGTGAGTATCAAGGTGAGTCTTGGGTCTATTCGTGTCATAATACTGTTCCCACTAATCATTCGAGGATGAATGATACCAAGGGGGAGATGATGTAATGTCCGGTAAAATTACCAAAATATCCCTAGAGGAGAGGTGTGCGCAAAACGCGTCTTCTGATACTTAGATTGAAAATCCGAGGCCGTATTTATGATCAACATGAAAAATTGAGTGGGGGAAGGGTTTCGACCGATTTTTAGAGTGACTGAGACAAAAAATAATTTTTCATTCAAAAATGAAAAATAGTGTGAGTTTTCGACAGAGCCGCATCGCGGACCTATTGCGGAAACACACTTATATTTTCTGTGATTTTTTTGACGGAGTAGAATTTTACCAAAATGCACTATCCGCAACAGAACCACGTCGCAGACTGTGCTATTTCAAGTTTGATTTTTTTTTAGAAATTTCGAGGGTCATTCTAGTCCATTCCTAATACCTTCTAAAACTCCTATATGACTAATATATGTCATTTTCTCAAAGAAGGGGTTCCAAAACCCTCTTCCTAGCAAATCACTAAGTTAGGGCTTGAGGAGAATTGAGATTGAAGAACTCAAGAGGAGATCTTTCAAAGAATTGTTGTTAGCAATTATCCTAGGTATGTAAGGCTAACCTAAAGCATGAGATTGTTCTCCTATGTGACCCTTTTACTAAATTGAGTCTATGATTGAAGATAATGAGTTTGATGTGATGAATTTTGACTATTATACTGAGTTTTACTTGATTCATATATTTTGCATGAATTGATGATCATCATAAACTTGAATTATTGTATAATTTATTTTCATGAGTGTTTTTCACAAGACCCTATATTATTTTATTAAAGAATACAATAATGAACTTAGGGGGTGAGTCTAGAGCCTTAACGATGATGATGTCTGTGATGCTGTGATTCTGTTTCAAATTGATGAGTCTTCATGATGATGTTGATGAGAATGATATTCATGAGTCTTAAAACTTGAAACTAAATTCTAAAAAGAATTTTTTGAGTCCATGATGTTGATATTAATGAAATGATGTTGATGTTGATGACTAGAGTTAATGTTGAGGTACTATGTCCCTATAGGACTGATGATGATGTATTATGTCCCTATGGGACTGATGATAATGATGTTTTATGAGCATGTCGAGTTCCGGGAGAAGTAATGAACACTGAAATGGATGAGAGTGAGTCCCACTCAAACCATTAACTACGTGGCCCGCGTGGGAGAGGATCGAAACGCTGTGCAGAAGTTTCCTTTGTCTCAAAAAGATGACTGATGGTTTTCTTGTGGATCCACTGAGGTTGATGTCCTTTACCCCGGACAGGGTACTGGATGGACATGGCAATGACATCGCTTCATTGTATCATCACTGGCTCATAGGTGATGGTTGTCGTTTAGAGAAACTCCCAGTGAAGTCTTACCTTGATATACTCTAATGTTGATGTTGATGTTGATGTTGATGTGATGGTATGAGTCGAGTTCCCTTGAATTGAGTTGAGTTTTCTTGAGTTGAGTTGAGTCGAGTTTCCTTGAGATGAGTCTGATGTATTGATGATGTTGAGATGAGATGTTGATGAGTCATTTGCCCACTCTTTATTCTTGCTTTAGATAGACATTTGACATCCTGATGGAGTACGATGTTGAGTTGATGTTATTCCTATATTATTTTGTCTGTTTCTTATCCATTCAGCTATTTTACATACCAGTACATTCCACGTACTGATGTCCCTTTCTGGGCCTGCATCAATTTATTATGCAGAGGCAGGTGTTAGAGGACTTCAACAGGCGTATCGTTAAGCTTCGAGGATTTTCTGATTCCAGTTATTGGTGAACCTCCTTGCTATCCGGAGGAGACCCCTTTTATTATTTGTTTCTTTATCTATTTAGTTGGGTAGCCATGGCCTGTCATGGTACCATCCTAGACAGTTGAGTCAAGTTAGAGGCTTCATAAACATGAGTCGAGGTTTGATGTTGAGGTTTTTCCCTTATGAGTTGAGTTAGCATTTACATTTGCTTATTCTGATAATGAGACTGATGTTGGCCATTGGTCTTCTTATTAAGATAGCTCACTGCCTTACTTCTACTATTCCGCTATACAGATGTTGAGTGATTGTCCTGAGAATGAATAGTTCGTTTGGGGACTAGCAATAGTCTAAGGGTGCCGGTATGCCTAGGGTACCCTCCCGGGGTGTGACAATAGAGATCTAATAACATAACTGTTTTCTCAAACAGTTAGGCATAGCGGAACATGTTTTGATTCTTTTACATCTTTCACTGCACCTATGACAACCTATAAAATATGAATGAGCTTTTACCTTTAGAGATTCTCCTTCTTTCGCTTAAACACCCAAAACTCCATTGATGACTATCGCTTTAAATCTCAACAATCGTGGGTGAAGAAAAAAAGCCAAAAAGACTATTGCGAGAAGAGCAAACATGAGAGAGGTAGCAACAAGAGTACTTTCAATACATTATTTAAATGTATTTTTCAATCATGTGGCAAAAATAGTTTAAATTTTTTTATAAAAGTATTCATCTTATGATATTGCATTTTGTAAAAATATTTTATTATCATATTGCAAGTGAACTTTCAGTATAATTATATGTATTTTTCTTATCATTTTATATTGGCGCTTTCAATTAATTTTTGAAAAGAAATTTATCATCTTATAAAATGCTTTCATTTTATAACATAGAGATATTTTTTGTAATCATGTGGCAAAAGTACTTATAGTATATTTTTATTTAAAAAATGTATTTATTATCATATTATAAAAATACTTTCATCTCATTTTAGATGAATGGTTTTCTTATCATCTTGCAAGAATAACTTTTGTTCATGTTGTCAGGGTATTTTTTTATCATGTCTATAATGCTTTCATTACATTTTGTTTAAGTGTCTCTTATTATGTTGCTAGATTATTTGTATTACAATACTTTGTAAAAGTATTATGTTACTAGATTATTTGACATTTTTATCACGTTGCAAGTGAACTTTCAGTATAATTTTTAAATGTGCTTTTCTTATCATTTTGTAAGGGTGTTTTCAATAAATTTTATACAAAAGTTTCTTGTCGTCTTATAAAAATATTTTAAGTATATTTCATAGAGATATTTTTGTAATCATGTTGCAAAGGTACATATAGCAATTTTATTTCAAAAATATATTTATACTTATTATCATATTATAAATATATTTTCATCACATTTTAGATGAATGTTTTTCTTATCATTTTGCAAGAAGAACATTAGTTCATGTTGTAAGGGTATGTTCTATATAATTTTTAATAGTATTCTTTATCATGTGCATGATGCTTTCATTACTTTTTGTAAAAGTATTTCTTATTATGTTGCTCAATTATAATCTTTTTTAAAAGTATTTCTTCATTACTTTTTGCAACTCGCAATTGTTTTTTATGAGTACTAATATACTTCAATATAGAGGATTCTATCATTATAAATGTATCTACCAAAAATTGTTGAAATAATCTTTTGGATATCACAATTGTTGGAATTTCACTTCTCCTCTCTTGAATTTTGTATGGAAAAAATTCACGCATGCTAACATAATTTCTTGCTCCACTTGATCCTACTTTTCCATTTAAAGGAATATCCTCTCTATATCCATCTTCACAATATGGAAAAAGTAGTGGATATGTAGGGCTAAATATGCAACATTCAACTCATTATTTCTTTAAAGTTGTCCGATTTTTGTTTCAACAACAATATCTCTGTCACATCTTGAGACATCAAAATCTCCAACCACTAAAGCAGCTACCTCATAGACTATTGGTAGATTATACCTTCTTTTATCATAATTTTTTTCCCTATCAATCTGAGTTGAACATTAGAATGGGTATCACATTAAAATCTATCTCTTACCATTCTAAATGATTTTGTCAAAACATTTTGATCATCAAGTATCTATTTCAGATCATGAACAATTTCAACATAAAGGTTACTTACGCTTTCACCATGATTGCAAAATAAAATATATTATATTCTTATCTTTACTTTTATTACACAATTATTTTGTATAATAAATTAAGGATGTTTGAATACTAACCTCAGTGCATGAATTCTATTTTGCACTTCATTTTCTTTATCATATATATATATATATATATAATTGTACAAATTTTGGCGTAGATCCTTCAGAAGGTAATAAACTACTAATTTGATGATAGTTTTGACCGTAAAGTTTAAAAGTTTTTGGTCCCGTTGTATGATTAATTGAAGCATCAACTTTCCCTCCCATTGATGTAAATGAGAACATAAAGTTATAACTTTTAATATTATCTCTGAACTGATTGCTTTTTGGACCTACAAAAATAATATTTAGTAAACTAATATGCATGCATATATTAGTTAAATATGATAACATAACATATATTCTTACCTGATCTAAATAATAATTCTTTTAGAAGTACTAGGGGATTTTTAGCCTAGGTAAGTTAATTTTGCCATGAAGACAACATAAAGAAAATTCAGGCCTTTTTGTCTTCAGTTTCTTATTGATTCTTTCTTCATACCAAAAGTATGCACCACAATGCTCACATTCAAATATTTATCACCTATATCCCAATAATATGTTGACAAAAGGAAAAACTTAAATGTCAATTATTTTATTTTTCAATGCATATTTTATAATTAATAAAAGTATTAAAAAATATTATAACCGAACTAACCATAATTGCAAATTCAACATCAGTATCTATAAAATACAATATCAAAATCATATGAAATTATTCTTATAATTTAATATTTTAGACAAACAAATTATAATTGTGTCGATAAGGGCATACCTACAAACTCTACTTCATCTTGATACATATTATTATTTCCTATGTCTTTTTCATGTAATAGAATATTAGTGATTTAATAAAACAATCTTTATTTTTCATACATAGATTTAATTTAAACTTGAAATTTTAAAATAAATAATTAAAATACGACATACCAGATACATCACCAAAATTATCGTCATCATCAAATTCTACTCGTCAAATAAAAAAAGTATTAGTATTTGCTAACATTAACATTTTCATATAATAAGCTAGTTAAAATATTATCTTGCATCAATGGCAATTCATTCAAATCTAGTAAATGTTGATTTGTATTAATTGTTGAAGTTGATGCCTCAAATTGCATATCTTTTACTTGTGATAGATTATAATATCGGGGCTGAGTCTCAGAAGAGAAAATATGCCTCAATTTTTTTCTGGCTAAAATATGCAATGGATTTGAGTACTGACAATTTGTTATATTCATCAAAGATTGTATTGATTTATCTTTATCAAAACACTTTCCCTGATGATGGTAGAATTATCACATCCAGTAAAGTATAAAATACAAATATCACATAACTACTATAAGTAGAAGAAATATGTCACGCCCCGGGAGGGTACCCTAGACATGGCCGGCACTCAGAGACTATTGCTAGCCCCCAAGTGAACCACTTGTTCTCAGGACAATCAATTAACATCAACATAACGGAAGTAAAGCAGGGAATTACTTCAATAAAAATGCCAAAGGCCAACATCTGTCTCAACATCAACTAAGTAAGTAAAAGTACTACTCAGTTCATAAGGAAAACATCATCATCAACCTCGACATCATGTCTATGAAGCCTCTAACCTGACTCAACTGTCTAAAATGGTACCATGACAGGACATGGCTACCAGACTCAATGAATAAAGGAAGCATTAAACAAAAAGGGTCTGCTCCGGATAGCAAGGAGGCTCACTAATGTTGGAACTCGCAATCTCTGACCTCAATGGTGCATCTGCTGAAGTCCTCTAACTCCTGTATCTGCATCATGAAACGATGCAGTGCCAAATGATGTCAGTACATGGAATGTACTGGTATGTAAAATAGCTGAATAACAATGTAAGTACAACAACATAAAGAAACATCAGTTCAACATCATACTCCATCAGAATGTCAAGAGTCTATCTAAGGCAAGAGATTAGAATAGACAAATGACCCATCAACCTCTCACGTCAATTCAAGGAACCTCAACACCAACTCGACTCAAGGGACATCAACATCGACTCAACTCAGGGAACATCAACATTGACTCAACTCAGGGAACATCGACTCAGAACAACACATCAACATCAACATCAGAGTTCTATCAAAAGGAACCTAATTGGGAGTTTTTCTAATCGACAACCATCACCTATGAGCCAGTGATGATACAACGAAGCTATGCCGTTGCCACATCCATCCAATACCCTGCCCGGGGTAAAGGATATCAACCTCAGTGGATCCACAAGAAAAACCTCAGTCCTCATTTGAGACAAGAAATGAGCCATCTGCATTGTGGTTCAATCCCCTCTTCCTACGCGGGCCACGTAGTTAATGGGTTCGAGTGGGACTCACTCTCATCCATTTTGGTCCCAATACTCCTCCCAAAACTCGACATGCTCATAAAACCTCAACCTCATCGGTCCCATAGGGACATAGTACCTCATCATCGATCCCATAGGGACATAACATAATACCTCAACATCAACATCAGTCCCATAGGGACATAATACCTCAACATCAACATCAGTCCCATAGGGACATAATACCTTAACATCAATATCACCTCACCTCATTAACATCAACATCAACATCATGGACTCAAGATACTCTTTTAGAGATTAACTTCCAATTTAAGATTCATAAAACATCATTCTCATCAACATCATCATCAAGACTCTCATCAAATGTGGAACACAATCACAACATCAGAACATCATTCTCATTTAGGCTGTAGACTCATCTCTTAGTTCATTCTTACACCTTTTTAAAAAAATAGTCATAGGGTTTTAAAAGAAAACACATATGAAATGGATTATGAATGTAAATTCAGTTTTATGATGATCATCAGTTTAAGAAAAGTATATGCATAAAGTAAAACGCAAAATACATGCTCAAAACTCTTCACATCAAACTCATTATGTTCAATACACAATTTAACATACTCAAGAGGGAACATGGGAGAATATTCCCATGCATTAGGTTAGCCTTACATACCTGGAATGATTTGCTAACACCGCTGTTGCACAACCTTCTCTCGTTTTCCTCAACCTCAACTCCCCTCAAGCCCTGGCTTAGTGACTTTTTAGGAAGAATGTTCTTGAATGGGGTTTTTGAAACCTTTTCTTAGAAACCAATCTTAATTAGTCGTTGGGGAATGTTTAGGATTGGTAGGAATGGACTAAAATGTGCTTTGTAATTTAAAAGAATTTTTCCCCGACCTGAAATAACACAGTCCGCGATGCGGACCTGTCGCAAATAGTGTATTTTCGAAAAATTCAACTCCGTCGAAAAATCACTGATTGACTCCGCGACGCGGTTCCATCGCGCAGTCAAACTGTTTTTTCGTTTTGGAACGAAAAATTATCTTTTGACTCGGTCGCTCTAAAAATCGACCGAGGCCCTTCTCCCACTCAATTTTCAGTGCTGATCATGAATCCGCTCTCGGATTTTTAATCCGAGCATCGGAAGATGTGTTTTCGTACACCTCTTCCCTAGGAGTATTTTGATAATTTAGCGGGTGTTACAAAATATTACATAAATCATCAATCTGTTTGAATGATAAATGTTATATAAAGAATATTACAAAAAATTAAAAAAAAATTGATAATTAATTTAATCATAATTTTTAAAAATATTATCATATTGTCTGGTCCAAAAGTTTAGTGTAAAGTAGAAGAGATATGAATTAACATAAAAATTGAAAGCAAATCTTTTGCCATAAAAGAACTAAAATTCTAGTATATAATTCAAAAGACTACATAATATAATTTTTTAATATGACGATTTGTGAATGTCAACATATTTAAATAATTATAACAATATTGGTAAAAGACATACCACTATTATGCGAGGAATATTTTTGCCGTTTCTGATTATACATGTAAATTTTGTTCATCCTTGCAAGCTTTTTCTCATCTTCCATAGCAAATTGTATAGAAATTGAATGTTATAAGAAATAAACTAATACAAATATATTTTGCGAGAAAAATGTTTTAAAAAATTATATTTACATTAACTGGGTATTCATTATCCATGTTGAAGATGGAAGATATAGAAATCTAATTAAGTTTTCTATATTATTTAAAATTATTTGAATTTTGAGATGCTAAATTCTTCATATTAATTTTTGAATGATGATTTGTTTTTTTAAACATTAATTTAAGAATCTTCGCATAAAAATAGAGAAAATTAGTGGGAAAAAAAGGAAGAAGAAAGAAAGAAAGGAAAAAAAGAAACTAAAAAAGAAGAAAAGAATATAACAGATATTCATATAATCAAATTTCACAGAATTAAAAGTGATTACATACTTGCTATCGTGCACCGGGAGGGTACCCTTGGCGTGGCCGGCACTCAGAGACTATCGCTAGTCCCCAAGTGAACCACTTAACCTTATCATATCATTCAATCAGTAAATTCTACTGAATAGTGGAAAGTATAAGTAAGTAATTGGGCACATCTCATCTAAAGTCTTAAAGTAAGTAGATAACGATAACAGTCGTAGAAAGAACTATCTCACAATCCCAACATTAACGCTCAACAATCGTCTATGAAACCTCTATTACTACTCATGTGGTGCCAATGATAGACCCATGGCTACTCAAAGTAAAAATAAAGGAAATAGTTCAATCTAACTCTAAAGATTGATGAAATAGATGTAGGGGATCCTCCGGAGTAGGGGAGGCTCACCAAATCAGCTGCAACTCTCAAATATTCAATATAGCGCTGGTTGATGATCTCTAGTACCTGCCTCTGTATCATAAAATGATGCAGTCCAAAGTGGACATCAGTACTTGGAATGTACTGGTATGCAAAATAACTGAGTGAAACAGAAACATGTAGAATAATATGGAACAACATCAACTCAAAGGAAATTATCAAATAACATCAAATCGTCAAATGTCTATCTATAAAAGAATAAAGAGTAGAAAAGTGACACATCAACAACTCAAACTCACCAATCACCTCAGACTCATCTCAAAGGATCTCACCTCCTCTCATCTCATCTTGACTTGGAGTACTCACGGTAGAAAATTTATGGGAGTTTCTCTTATCCGACAATAATCACTTATGAGTCAGTGAATGTACAATAATCATGCTGATGTTGCCACAGCCGTTTCAAAAGGAAGGGAACGAGTTGAAACCATACCAGCTCATCCAATATGGATTCAGTTGTCAATAAGTCTGTTATTGTTTCAGGGACATCTAATCAAGAGGGAACCATAATATATATGATGGTTCTAAGCCTCACCTACGTTTGGCGACGTAGCTTGACGAGTTCATGTCCAACTAATTCTCACTCTTTCGGTGATTGATACTCCTCCCATGACTCAATGCTTATAAAACCATCAATCAAATCAAACCAATCCACTCATAGGGATATTGGCCCTATCGTCAGTCAACGTCTCATAGGGGTTTTAGTCCTCTCATCAATCAACGTCTCATAGGGACTTTAGCCCTCTCATCAATTAACATCTCATAGGGCCTTTAACCCTCTCATCAATCAATCTCAATTGAAGACCTAAGATTTAGAATAATCATTAGGAAACAATCGAATAGACACATCGGTAGAGTTCATTTGAAGAGACGCATAAGACAATAAAATTATATCAACTCATCATCATTTCTCTAATCACAATCAACAATCTCAACTCAAGGCTCTAGACTCAATTCTCAAGTTCATTATGCATGCTTTCAAGATAGTCATGTAGGGTGTAATGCCTGGTAAAATTACCAAAATGCCCCTATAGGAGGGATTTCCGCATAACACGCCTTCCGATGCTCGGATGACAAATTCGAGTCTGATTTGTGAACAACATGAAAAATTTAGTGGGGGAAGGGCCTCGATCGATTTTTAGAGCAGCCGAGTCAAAAGATAATTTTTTTTGTTCCAAAATGAAAAGAAATGAACATTCGCGATAGAGCCGCATCGCGGACCTACCGTGGAGAGGGACTTATGTTTTTTCAAAACTTTTTGATGGAATTGGGAAAACTCATTCAGGAAACATTTGCAGAAAATGTACTGTTCGCGACCAGTCTGCATCGCGGACCGAGTAACTCCGAGCTGAAAATTTTCTAAATTTTTTTTGAAGGGCATCCGGCCTATCCCAAACATCTCCTAAACTCAGTTCGCAACCAATACAAGTCACTTTAACATGGAAAGGGTCTAAAATCCCATTCCAAGTCCTTTTCTAAAAAACCATCAAGACTAGGACTTGAGAAATGCAGAGGAGAGCTTGAGGTTGAGGAGAAAAAAGATTTTCGAGGGAGATCATTATCGACATTATCTTAGGTATGTAAGGCTACATAAAGCATTGGAATACGTTCATCCACATGCCACTTCGTTTCTTGAGTCAAAGATTATGAGTACAAATCGTATATTTTAAATTCTTTGATTTCTTTAGTTTTAAATTCTTGTATATGATGGAGTTTTCATGAATTTACTTGAGTCAATTTATGAGTTGCATCACTACCATCACGAAATATGAATGTTATTTGAATGTTTGATACTCTAGTCCTAAATTTAGTTTCTTACTTATGTACTGATTTGAGAAGTATAAATTTAAATTTTCTAAACTCATGAATTAAACCCGAAAAGTATATACTTTCTTGTTTCATATATGTATATAGAGAATACCTGTTTTATCTTATGAGTTGATTCTAGATAATATGATATTTTTTACTAAAATCAATGGGAGTTTTGCATGGTATGAGCTAGAGTCATGAGTTGCATTGCATATATGATGGCCCCGAGTAATTGAGAAATTGAGTTGAGTTATTAAGAACTGAGTTGACTTGATTGAGATGAGTCAAAGAGATGAGTTTGAGCTAGTTTCTATGAGCATATTTTAGTCTTGGAAGGAGTATTGAGCACCGAGTTGGGTGATAGAGGAGCAGCCTAGAATTACTTTGCCAGCATAGGATAGTTGTGCAGCATGTTTTGGCAACTTATATCCCAATAGATGGACAATCTCTTTGGATCCAAGAGTGAGAGTTAGAGGTTGACGCCTTATACCTTGGCAAGTTTAGGGTGGGCGTGTCAACAATGTCTTTTCGTTGTACATCACCAAATCTATGGCGGGGAGGAGAGTTGTCGGTTAGAGAAACTTCCAAGAAACGCTTGAGTTGGGCCTATCATGATTTTTAAAACTGAGTTGCATTAAACACTGAGTCAAATTTTAAAGCATGATTTTAAACTTTAAACTTGCATCGTTGATTTGTGTTGAGATATGAGATGAGGAAAGAATGGCTTTAGACTTGAAACTTGCATTCTATTTGAGATGAGACATGACATGAGGAGTTGAGTCTAGAGTCGAGTCAGTTGATTGAGTCTGAGCCTTACTTGTTGCTTGAGCCATCTTACATATCGTACATTCCACGTACCGACACCACTCGGCGTTGTCTCATTTCATGATGCAGATACAGGTAATAGAGGACTTCAGCAGGTGCATCGTTGAAGTTCAAAGTTCTCGAGTTCCAGAGTTGGTGAGCCCTCCTTGCTATCCAGAGGAGCCTTTATTTTATTTGAGTAGTTATTTCTGTTTTCTTAGAGTTGGGTAGCCATGGCTTGTCATGGTACCATCTAGATGTTAGGTAGACGTTTTATAGACATTGAGTAGAGAATACTAAGTATTGTTTTTTTCAAGATTCTTGTTTATTGGAAATTTCCTTTTTATTAAAGACTTGGCTTACTTATTTTACAGTGCTTTCTTGAGCATTGTTCTTCCGTTGTTGAGTATGATGTGACGATGAGTCCAAGTGGTTCGCTCGGGGACTAGCTATAGTCTCTGAGTACCGGCCACACCAAAGGTACCCTCACGGGGCGTGACATAGGGTTATGGAATTCTTTTATAAAATGTTCAATTCAAGAAAACAAATTGTATGATGATCATCAACATAGAAAACATGTAATTTCAAATAAAAGTTTTGGAAAAACCATCAAGGGTTCATGCAGGTAGACTCTCCAAACCATCAACTCCTCTATGGCCATCTATGGGGCACATGAGAAAACAATACCATGCTTTTAGTTTAGCCTTACATATCTGGGATGTAGCTATCAACCAAGCACGTCAAGGAACTCTTCTTGAATCTCTCAACTCAAGCTCTTCTCCTCTTTTCTCAAGCCCTAGCCTTAGTAGAATATTAGAATAGGATTTAGGATGGGGATTTTAGACCCTTTTTACATCAAAATGGCCTTCTTAGATTGTGTATAGAGTTTAGGAGGGGTGGGGCATTGACCGGAATGCCCCTCATAATAATTTAAAAATTTTCAACTCGTCGTGGACTGGTCGTGTACTGTGCATTTTCAGAAAATATTTTTTGAACAAGTTTTCTCAATCCCGTTGAAAATTTTAAAAGGAATACAAGTGTTGGTCTGCATTGGGTGCGCGACGCACTCCTGTCGTGTACTACCACTGTTTTTGTGTTTCGGATCGAAAAATTATATTTTGATCGCATTATTTTAAAAATCGACCAAGACCATTTTTCCATTCAATTTTTCATATTGATCACAAATCCAACCTCAGATTTGCCATACGAGCATCGAAAGATGTGTTACGCACATACCCTCACTCTAGGGGTATTTTGGTAATTTTATCGAGTGTCACATCATCTCCCCCATGGGATCAGTCGTCCTCAAATAATGAGTAAAGGTGGATATTTGGGCACGAATAGACTCAAGACTCATCCCCACACTCAACTCAATAAATCAAACTCTCGACTTAAGAATAGAAAGTCACATCAATAATAGATCAATCAATTTAGTGAAGGGTAGGGAATTTACCTTCAACACTCTCATCATTTGGCACAAATAGGTGCAGATATTTGACTTTCATCTCTTCCTCAGCTTCCTATGTGGCTTCCTCAACGAATTGATTCCTCCACAGGACTTTGACTGAGGCTATCTCTTTGTTCCTCAACTTACGAATCTGACGATCAAGGATTTGCACTGGAACTTCTTCGTAAGATAGGCTCTCTTTCACTCCAACGCTATCAACAGGGATCACCAAGGTAGGATCTCCCAAGCATTTCTTCAACATCGATACATGAAATACCGGATGCACTCCATCTAATTTGAAAGACAACTTTAACTCATACGCCACTTTCCCAATCCTCTTTACAATCTGATATGGTCCAACATAGTGTGGACTCAACTTTCCCTTCTTCCCAAATCTTAGGACACCCTTCATAGGCGACACTTTCAAATACACCCAATCATCTACTCAAACTCTAAGTCTCTTCTCTTCACGTCGATATAAGATTTTTGGCAACTCTGGGCAGTCTTTAACCTCTCTCTAATGACCTTGACCTTCTCCATCGATTCGTGAACAAGATCAAGCCCAATCAACTCTTCTTCTCCAACCTCAAACCACCCAATTGGTGATCTACATCTCCTCCCATACAAGGCTTCATAAGGATCCATTTGAATGCTTGCATGGTAATTATTATTATATGCTAATTCCATCAATTGTAGGTGATCATCCCAATTTCCCTTGAAGTCAAGAACACAAGCTCTTAATATGTCCTCAAGTGTTTGAATTGTACGCTCCGCTTGACCATCTGTCTATGGATAAAAGGATGTGCTCAGGTTCACCTTAGTACCCAATCCCTTTTGGAATGATCTCCAAAACTGGGAGGTAAATTGAGCTCCTCTGTCCGAGATGATGGAAAAGGGAACCCCGTGCAACCTCATAACCTCTTAAATATGCAACTTGTAGTACTCCTCCGCAGTGTTTGTTGTCTTAACTGCCAAGAAGTGAGCCAATTTAGTCAAACTATCCACGATCACTCATATCAAATCATGTTGCTTTTGGGACCTTGGTATACCGGTAACAAAGTCTATATTAATCATCTCCCACTTCCATTATGGAATCTCAAAGTTCTGAGCCAATCCACATGGCTTTTGATGCTCAACCTTTACTTGTTGGCAATTTGGGCATTTCGAAACAAACTCAGCAATATCCTCTTCATTCCGCTCCACCAATAGACCTCTCTCAAGTCATGGTACATCTTGGTAGAGCCTGGATGAATGGAATACCTAGTGTTGTGGGCTTCCACATAATTCTGTCTCGAAGGCCATCAACGTCTCGAACACACAATCTATTTTGATACCACAACTCTCCAACTCCCCCTTTGGAGAAGACCATCACTTTCTGTTTGTGGACAGCCTCCTTCAGTTGGAGTATGACAAGATCTTGGTCTTGCTTTTCTTTCACCTTTATAACTAAGGATGAAGCAGACCTATCCTGAGCATTGACTCCTCTTTCATCATTCTCCTCAAGTTGAACTCTCAATCGAGCCAACCGATGCACTTCCTTGGCTAGCTCTTCCTTCCTTCACATGGGTTGTACTACCCATTGACAACCTGCTAAGAGCATCAGCAACAACGTTAGCTTTACATAGGTGGTAGTGAATGCTCATGTCATAATCCTTAAGCCATTATCTCCTTTGTCGCAGGTTAAGCTCTTTCTGAATAAAACACACATTGCAAGCTCTTGTGGTCAGTGAACACATCCACATGCACTCCATACAAGTATTGGCACCAGATTTTAAGTGCAAACACCACTGCTGCCAACTCGAGATCATGGGTTGGATAATTCCTTTCATAAACCTTGAGTTGTCTGGATGCATAGGCTATCACCTTCTCACTTTGCATCACTACACATCCTAATCCAACCCTCGAAGCATCAAAGTAAATCACAAAGTCCTCTATCCCCTCAGGCAAGGTAAGGACCGACGCACTAATCAACCTTGTCTTCAGTTCTTGGAAACTCTTCTCACGTTCCTTAGACCACCGAGACTTGACCTTTTTCTGAGTCAATTTAGTCAATGGCGCCGATAGGGAAGAAAATCCCTCAACAAATCTGCAGAAGTAGCCTACCAACCCCAAGAAACTTCTTTTGTAAGTCGGAGTGGTTGATATGGGCCAGTTCTTAACCGCTTCAATCTTTTGGGCATCCACTCGAATACCATCACTGGAAATAACATGACCTAGGAAAGCCGCTGACTTAAGCCAGAACTCACAATTTGAGAATTTTGCATACAACTCATGGTCCTTAAGGGTTTGGAGGACAACTCTGAGATGGTTAGCATGCTCCTCCTCACTTCTCGAGAACACCAAAATGTCATCGATGAACACAATCACAAACATATCCAGATATTGTCTGAATACTCTATTCATCAAGTCCATAAAGGCGGCAGGTGTGTTCGTCAACCCAAAGGACATGACCAAGAACTCAAAATGGCCACATCTATACCTAAAGGCTGTCTTTGGAATGTCACGTTCCATCACCTTCAGCTGGTGGTAGTCAGATCTAAGGTCTATCTTAGAGAAACAAAAGGCGCCCTGAAGTTGGTCAAACAAATCGTCTATCCTTAGGAGAGGATACTTATTCTTTATCGTGACCTTGTTCAATTGCCTAGAGTCAATACACATTCTGAGGGATCCATCTTTCTTTCGCATGAATTGGACAGGAGCACCCCAAGGTAAGACACTTAGCCTAATAAATCCCTTCTCTAGCAAACCTTTCAATTGCTCTTTCAACTCTTTCAACTCGGGGGGGTCATCCTATAAGGTGGAATCAAAATAAGTTGAGTATCGGGAAGAACATCAATCCCAAAGTCGATCTCCCTATCAAGAGAGACTCCAAGCAAATCATCAGGAAACACTTTCAGAAACTCATTAACAACCAGGACTGACTAAAGAGTTGGGGATTCGGCATCATCATATTTAACTCACACGAGGTGATAGATACAACCCTTGGAAATCAACTTTCTGGCTCTAAGATACGAGATAAACTTTCCTCTAGGTGCAACAGAATCACCCTTCCATTATAGGATTAGTTCACTAGGAAATTGGAACTTAATGGTTCAGGTTCTACAATCAACAGAGGCATAACAGGTGTGAAGCCAATCCATGCCAAGAATCAAATCAAAATCAACCATCTCTAACTCAATCAAATCAACAAGAGTATCCCTATGATGGATGGACATTACACAAGCTCTATCGATTCTCTTAGCTCGAATAGACTCACCTACTGGGGTAGAAACATTAAAGGGTTCAAGAAGACTCTCAGGGAATCTATCAAATCTACTGGCCACATAAGGAGATACAAACGACAACATGGTACCCAGATTCATCAAAACATAACAATCAAAAGTAAAGACTCGAATCATACCCGTCACAACATTTAGGTAGTTCTCTTGATCTTGGCGACTACCCATGGCATACAAGCGGTTGCCCTGTCTGTGCCTGACATAGTGGCCCTCCAGTTTCCTCTAATTGGTAGGGCAGGTGTAGAAGATTGAGCCCGGTCAGCCCACCTTGGACAATCTTTCTGGTAGTGACCCGCTTGGCCACATTTGTAGCACACATCATTCTCGTAACGACATCTCCCCAAGTGCAATTTGCCACACTTATCACATGGTGGCTTACCATGCGAACCTTGAGCCACACTAGCTTGCAAATGAGGTCTATGACTCCCCACATTCCGAGATATCTGATCATACCTGCCTCTAGGCATAGGTGCATTAACAGATGATGGTGCTGGAAATCGGTTGCCATTACCTTTCCTCCCAACCTCATGGCTAGATGTCATTGCTTTCTTACACTTGAATTCTTCCCTATTATGTTGTGTCTTATCATTAGCTTGTTGCACAAATGTCATCAGTCGCCCGATGTTTATGTCACTCGCAAGCATGGCTCCTCTCCTATCTCTCTTGGGTCCTCTATTCAACCCATCAACATACATTCCCATCCTTAACCTCATGTCAGCAACCATGATCGGAGCGTAGTGAGACAGTTGCGTGAACTTCAAAGCATACTCTTGCACAATCATAGATCCCTGTTTCAGATTCAGGAACTCTCTCACCTTAGCTTCTCTTTCTCTCTTGGGAAGAAGCGTCCCAAGAAGGCTTCCTTGAACATCGCCCAGGTCAGACATGGAGCATCATCCCTTCTACCTTTCTTCCGTTGGTCGAACCACAGTCTGGCCACACCCTTGAGTTGGTAAGAGCCAGTTCAACCTTATCAACATCAGCCACATGCATCACCTTGAACACCTTCTCAAGTTTCTCTACATAGTTCTCAGGATCTTCAATGGATATAGACCTCGTGAACTCAGGCAAATTCATCCTAAAAAATTCTCGGACTCTAGAGGTTTCATGTGAATCTGGTCTACGTGCTTCTTGTCTCATAGCACGTGCTGCAATAGCCTGGGCTAGAGGTTGAATAGCCCGGCATAACTCAGCATTGGAGACCTCATCTTTAGGGGTTGCTCAAGAGGGACAACTTGATCCACAGGCTCCTCGGGCACTTGACATTCGAGAGGATTAACAGCTTGCCTAGTGGGACGTCCCTTTCCTCTAATAGCTCTTCTGGGAGGCATATTACCAATTCTGTACGCATAGAGCATGAATTAGAAGAGAATTTTTATAGAGTTTAACTCTATCGCATGAATTAGAATAAGAAAGAAGTGTAATGATTCCTAATGTCCTATAGCCTCCTGCTTATGAAATGTGGTCAACAACACACCCATAAACAAGACTCTACTAGACATGGCTTCATAGACTCCCTAAGACACTTGAACTATGTACTCTAATACAAAGTTTATCACGACCCAGGAGGGTACCTTGGCGTGGCCGGCACTTAGAGACTATCGCTAGTCCCCAAGAAAACCACTTAGCCTCATCACATCAATCAATCAATAAAACCTATTAAACAGCGGAAAGTATAAGTAAGTGAATGGGCACATCTCATCTAAAGTCTCAAAGTAAATAGATAATAATAAGGGCTAGTAGAAAGAACTAGCTTACAATCCCAACATCAACGCTCAACCATCATCTATGAAGCCTTACTACTCATGTGGTGTCAATGACAGACCCATGGCTATGCAAATAAAAAATAGAGGAAATAGTTCAATCTAATTCTAAAGCATGATGAAATAAATGTAGGGGATCCTCCGAGTAAGGAAGGCTCACCAAATTTAGCTGCAAATCTCAGATCTTCAACGGAGCGCCGGTTGACGATCTCTAGTATCTGCCTTTGCATCATAAAATGATGCATTCCAGAGTGGACATCAGTACTTGGAATGTATTGGTATGTAAAATAGCTGAGTGAAACAGAAATAGGTAGAATAATATGAAACAACATCAACTCAAAGAAAATCATCAAATAACATCAAATCGTCAAATGTCTATTTATACAAGAATATAGAGTAGACAAGTGAGACATCAATAACTCAAAATCACCAATCATCGCAGACTCATCTCAAAGGATCTTACCTCCTCTCATCTCATCTCGACTCGGAGTCTCACGGTAGGAAATTCATGGGAGTTTCTCTTATCCAACAACAATCACTTATGAGTCAGTGAATGTATAGTAATAATGTTGATGCTGCCACATTCATTCCAAACTTGCCAGGTAGGGAACGAATCGAAACCATACAAGCTCACCCAATATGGATTCAGTCATCAATAAGTCTGTTATAGTTTCGGGGACTTCTAATCAAGAGGGAACCACAATATATGTGGTAGTTCTAAGCCTCACCTATATTTGGTACATAATTTGACGAGTTCAAGTCGGACTAGCTCTAACTCTTTTGGTGCTCGATACTCCTCCCATGACTCAATGCTCATAAAACCATCAATCCAATCAAACCAATCAACTCATAATGACATTGGCCCTATCATCAATTAACGTCTCATAGGGGTTTTAGCCCTTAAATCAATCAACATCTCATAGGGACTTTAGCCCTCTCATCAATCAACATCTCATTGGGACTTTAGCCCTCTCATTAATCAATCTCAATCAAAAACTTAAGATTTAGCACAACCATTTGGAAACAATCGAATAGACACATCAGTAGAGTTCATTTGTAGAGACTCATAAGACAATAAAATTCCAGCAATTCATCCTCATTCTCTCATCACAATCAATAATTTCAATGGCTTTAGATTCAATTCTCAAGTTTATTATGCATGCTTTCAAGATAGTCATGTAGGGTTATGCAATTCTTTTATAAAAATGTTCAATTCAAGAAAACAAATAGTATGATGGTCATCAACATAGAAAACATGTAATTACAAATAAAATTTTAGGAAAAACCATAAGGATTCATGCAGGTAGACTCTCCAAACCATCAACTCCTCTATCCCATGCTTTTAGTTTAGCCTTACATACCTGGGATGTAGCTATCAACCAAGCGCGTCAAGGAAGTCTTCTCGAATCTCTAAACTCAAGCTCTTCTCCTCTTTCCTCAAGCCCTAGCCTTAGTAGAATATTGGAGTAGGACTTAAAATGGGGGTTTTAGACCCTTTTACATCAAAATAACCTTATTAGATCGTGTATAGAGTTTAGGAGGGGTGGGAAATTGACCAGAATGCCCCTTATAATAATTTAGAAAATTTCAACTCAAAAAAGACCCAATCCGCTATGCATTTTTAGAAAACGATTTCTGAACGAGTTTTCTCAATCCGTCGAAAATTTTAAAAGGAATACAAGTGTTGGTCCGCGATGGTTGCGCAACGCACTCCGGTTACGTACTAACACTGTTTTTGTGTTTTGGATCGAAACTTTTGATCGAGTTGCTCTAAAAATCGACCGAGACCATTTTCTCACTCAATTTTTTGTGCTGATCACAAATCCGGACTTAAATTTTCTATACAAGCATCGGAAGATGTGTTACACGCATATCGTCACTCTAGGGCGTCATTTAATCTACGGTGAAAATCTAAGAAGTAACACTAAATCCCTCACACCAATAAGAAGAAGTTTGGTGTTTCATATGTACATTATGTTCTATCATATAAGTTTTTGATCTTCCTCCTTATCAATCAACTTAGAAATGTATTTTATAAGAAGTGACATACAACTTTTGGATAGAAAGAGCAGTAGGTAACAATATTTTACTTAAAAAAAAAAGAAATTTAGTTATTCTTATATTTTGTTTCTTTTGATTGTAACTTGTTCTTATTCTAGATAAAAAAAAATCAGTTGACTATTTTGTAAAAAAAGAACCCTTTAGACAAAGAATTAAAGATATATTTTAAAGAATGTAACAGAAAGTACCAATTCAATAAGAAAATATTATTTTTGTAAATGTAAGAATTTGATTGCACTTTTTAGTGAACTATTTTGTATCATTAACGTGTAAAAATATGCTATATATTTATAAGAATGTAAAGAAAGTATCATTTTGATAAGAAAATCTTATATTTGTAAATGTAAAAATTTGATTAGAATTTTTTTTAAGTGAAAAATTTTGTATCATTAATGTGTATGAATATACTATTGATAACTTCTAATTGTAAAACTAAAAATTATTTAATTTTAACCTTAGCTATGTTAATATTTTAGATCTAATGTATCCAATTTTTGGATGTTCAATTTATTGTATTTTATATTTGTTTACTGATTATTCAATATGTTTTTACTGAGAAAAGTAGTACATATATAAAAAAAAGTTACAGAAATAAATTTTAAAGCAAATTTTAAACTTTACAACACGATAAGAATTTGTATCATTAATGTGTAAGAATATATTATTGATAACTTCTTACGGTAAAACTAAAAATTATTTAATTTTACCCTTAGCTATGTTAATTAATATTTTAGATCTAACGTATTCAATTTTTGGATGTTCATTTTATTGTCTTTTATATTTGTTTATTGATTATTCAGAATGTTTTCACTGAGAAAAATAGTACATATATTTAAAAATATTACATTTTTAAAAAAAAATTTAAACTTTACAAGACGATAAGAATTATATATTACAAATAGCAAATAAATAATCCATTATATAAACAAAATTTAAAAAGACATTTGGCAATGGTGTAAATGTAATACATACCCTTTTCTATGAAATGATAATAAAAAATAATTTAACGACGTAAAAAATGGATCTCTAATATGTTATTAAAATACGTTTAAGAACTATATAAAGTACTATTCATACTTTCTGCCTCTATGTAGATATATTTTAGATTTAATTTGTATATTATTTTTGGTGATTATTTTAATAAATTTTATAGTTATTTATTAATTATGTAGAAAACTTTTATATAGAATGTGAATGGATGCTTTTTGCTTTTTTAAAAGAAAAATCTATAATTTTTTAGGATAGCCAAGTGGCTTGCTATTAGACATGTGAAACTGTAAATTATGGTTAAAGTAGTTTTAACAATAAAAACTATAAGAAACTATTAGAATTTGAATTTTTCAAATAGTTATGAATATTAAATTACTATCATATTAGGTAATGATTGTATAATTTTACTAAAAAAAAATTGGTTTTAATTTTTGTTATATAAAATTGATAAATACTTAATAATAATTTAAAATATAGAGGATGTAATCAAATAAATTTAGAAAAACGTGTTTATCTCCTAGGCATATTTTGTTGAAATGCATTGCTGGTTTTGTTTGTTTGTCAACTCTAGATATGAAAAAGTACTTATTTGTTGGGATTTGAAACTTTAAAAACATAGGTAACTGAAATCGTGAATTGTCAAAGGTTTTTATTTACTCTTTTATTAATTATTTGCAATTTAATTTTATCCTATAAATAAATACTAAATAGTGCATGTGTATGTCTGTTAGTTAGTGGGGATACTGGGGGAGTGGCATGCATAATTTTATTTAGTTCTTTTATTTTGTCATTTCTGTTATTTATATTCAAGATTAATTTTTCTTTCTTTTCAAATTCCTTTTAGTCTTGTTCTAAAAATTATTAGAATTTTAAGCTTAGAAATAACATGTAAATTAAATTGATTTAGTAGCTCTGCTTATAAGCTAATATAATAATAATGTGCATAATTTATTTATTCTTCATGTGTGCAAATGATTTTATTGATTAATATAAATATATTGAATTATATTTAAAAGAGAGTCATAGTGATGAAAATTAATAATTAGTGATAAGAATTATAAACTAACATCTTACAACACAAGAAGAAATTATATATTTAAAAGGTAAATATCATTCCTTTCTAGAAACAGATTAAATATTTTAAAAACATTAATAGGATCAATAAACAGAAATCATAGAGTTAAATTAAACTATTGATTCTTTTCCTTCTTAACAACTTTGCGAGCTTTGTTGCTAGAGAGTTGGCAATTCACATCATCATCTACCATGACTGATTTATCCTTATCTAAGGATCTAGTTCTCTTATCATATGTCTTCAAATGAGACATTTTTTGATTGTCATCCGTAGACTCCTATAATATACATATATATATATATATATATATATATATATATATATATATATATATATATATATATATATATATATTACAACATTAAATAAATATCTATCTACATATGTACATATTCATTTTTGTATTAAATTTTTAAAAGATATGATGTAATTACCTTGCGCTCCTCTCCATCCAAACAATCAATAGTGTTGAAGTCAAGGTCCTGTAGATAATAATTGTATTATTCAAATTCATATGAATTATAAAAATAATTAAAAACCAAAAATAATTTATTATATATTTTGTTATAAAGATGACATACAACAAAGGCTTCATATATTTTTTGATGTGTGTTTCTTTATCAACACCTCATCATGTATAATCTTAACGATAGTACACATTTCATCTTGATTATGAATGTTTGAGCTTTTGACAATTAACTTAAACATCAGTTGTCTTTGAAGAATATTGTCCAAATCCGGTGGATAAGTAGTGTCATCATCAATGTCAATATTCTAGATCAAAAAATTTAGATTATTATTTTTTAGGAAAAATTAAATATAATTACTAAATATATATACCTCAAGAAACTTGTTGTCATGCCCCGGGAGGGTACCCTTGGCATGGCCGGCACTCAGAGACTATTGCTAGTCCCCAAGCGAACCACTTAGCCTCATCACATCATTCATTTTATAAACTCTACTAAACAACAGAAAGTATAAGTGAATGGGCACGTCTCATCTAAAGTCTCAAAGTAAATAGATAATAATAAAGGCTAGTAGAAAGAACTAGCTCAAAATCTGTCATGACCCGGGCCTAAAGCCTAGATGTGACGCGGCGAATGGGAACCAGAGAGTCCCCAAACAAGCCTCAGAGTATCAAATTTCCACATCATCGATACGAAAGCGCATTCAAATAGTAAACACATAGTTCTAAGGGATGGAAAAATAGGACTCGCGCTATGGGGATATCGAAGGGAAAGGGTGTTTACATGGATTCACATAGCACATAAAAACTAAGGGGCGGGTAAGTATGACTCACTCTATTGGGGCAATACGGGGCTTAGGATCTTTCACATCTCCACATCAAACATACATACATATCATAATTCCCATAATCATTCCATAATAGTCATATCCAATAAATAACTAAATCATAAGCTTCAAATAAAACACATAACATATAGAATCGACGAGAGTCTATAAGATGTCTAACAATGCGTTTAGTCATAAGATGGGATGAGGGCCAAGACATGTCCCGAGCTCCCCCCCCCCAAATTAAGAAGATAAATAGAAAACAACATAGGTAGAAGGAAGGTGGTTTGTTCTTGGAAGATAAGACTCACCATAATGTTAACTCTCCGAATTCAAGCTACCCGTCAAGCGGTGGATGATCATAACACACGGTCCCTACATGGTAAAATCATATAGGCATAGAGTATGCGCTAGTACATTTGAATGTACTAAGTATGCGGGCATGCAATACATATGACTTATCAACTTGCATTTCAATGTTAGAAATACAAGGGCACATAATATAGAAAGAATCATATATATCCAAGGAAGAGTAGTATACAAGATGCCATGAAATTCTTGATGCATGCAATGCGATAATGCTCCTATATAGCGGGGATGGACTATAACCGACAAATCAAACTCATGCGAGCTATTACATGAATTAGACCGATTGGAACCTCCCACCGGTAGGTAGAAGATTACGTGCCTAAGGTAATCTACATTACACCTTACGGAACACACCATTTCGGGGAAGGTCACCTTCCTTATGGGAATCAATTTTCGGAAGGGTTTTTCATAATCATATCATAAACATAATAAACGAATAACCATTCCTTACGACCCAGTCATTTCGGTAATGGCAAACGTTCCTATGTTGGCACATAGTTCAAGAAAAGGGAGAGGGACCTTGGGGATATCCCTAACGCCCCCAATCCATTAGTGCTAAGTCAACAACATCCCACATGAATACTTATACACATACATTCTTCCAAGAGAGTCGATATCCATTTCAAACATTCAATGCATATGTAGGCTCAAATGTCAAATCATAAGATCATAATCATAATGCTCATGCAAGGAATAGCTCATCTACACATATACAAAATGGTGCAAGCACCCATAATGCTCAAAGAGCCATAAACATAAACATACTGGTGATCACCTTTTTGTCATAACCAATGTCTTACCAAAATCATATCATAATCATTTCATAAAACATAATTGGCTTTAACCCACTTCATCATTTACACATATCAATGCTCATGAATGTAACGCATTGCATGATGTGAGGATAGCATGGGTAACATAGATTCAAGTTAAAATTAGTCATATGAAAATGAAATCATGGAAATCCATAATTAAATCAACATCTAAATCATAGTAATAGTCACTCATGCATAAATCAATTTTAAAGGGGACATGCGTAATCTCAACTTCATAACCCAATGTAAATCATCATAATAGTAGTCCAAAATGGATTCAGATAATAGATTAAATACAGCCCACACACTAATTAGATTTAATAAAATCAAATCATGAAATTCCACATTTGAAGTAACTAAAATTCATGAAAATAGATTGAAAGATTTTTGGGTCTTCTTGGTTGAAAGGAACCGAGAATCAATCTCACATACCTTGATTAGGAAGATGAAATTGAGAAGAAATTAGCTTGAATTTGAAACCCCAATTGAATCCTAGATTGAATCTTGAAGATGAGACTTGGAGAGAATTTTGAGAGCCTAATTCTAGAAACTAGGTGTTAGTCTTGAATGAGGGTTTAGAATTGGTGTAGGAGAAGTTTTGGAATATAAAGGGGGGGTTAAAAGGGTCTTAAAAGCCTTGGAAATGGATCAAAATATCAAAAATAACTCAATAAAACGCCACTTTAAATTCTACACTGGAGTTCCGACAGTAGGCTTCACGGCCCGTGAAGGCCTCCGTCTAGCCTAGACAGGTTTTACAAAAACGGGCATAAATTCTTGCTCCGAACTCGGAATACGGTGAGACTGGATGCGTTGGAAAGATAATTCAAAGAGATTCAATTTGATAGGTTGTAGGCCACCCAGTTCCTTTTGGGTTAAGAGATATGCGTATTTAAAGTTGACCCTTCCACCGGTAGTTATGAAAAACTTAGTCAATGAATTCCTTTGAACTTGACTTGATGTAGGAGACTCATGATGATCTTAAACAAAATAAATAAGCTTGGATTGAAGGCTTGAAACTGAACTTAGCTTGAGCATGAAGATCCCATACTTAGAATTTTTCACCAAAGTCACCTTCACGGGAGGTTACACGGATCGTGTAGTGTCACACGGGCCGTCACACTGCCCGTACCCCTCTCCTTAGAAAATTCCATGAGTAAGTTATGAGACGGGGATTTCATACTTAGAAATATTTCACTCCGGAAGCTTTACGGATGACCTTATGGGTCGTGCCACCCCACACGGGCCGTCTACTTGGCCGTGTAATCATACTTGGTACCAAAGCTGTAGGATTTCAAGCCAAGGCCATCACACAGCCCACCACATGGTCCGCGAAGTGATAGATCGTGAGGGGTCCAAGTGTGGTGTGCCTTAGTTTATAACACCATGGTTAAGGGCCAAACATCTTCCATGGGCCTAGGGCCACTCTGTGGAGGCTCCACACGGACCGTGGTTGCTCCCATGAAGTGTCACCTTGGTCCAAAACTTTTCTGAGACCAATTTTCATGCTTCATTGAGGTCGTACAAAACTTTGGGTCCTTACACAAGCTCAACATCAACGCTCAACCATCATTTACGAAGCCTCTATCACTACTCATGTGGTGCCAATGATAGACCTATGACTACCTAAAATAAAATAAAGAAAATAGTCCAATCTAACTCTAAAGCATGATAAAATAAATGTAGTGGATCCTCTAGAGTAGGGGAGGCTCACCAAATCAACTGTGAGTCTCAGATCTTCAACGGAGTGCCTGTTGACGATCTCTAATACCTGTCTCTGTATTATAAAATGATGCAGTCCAGAGTGAACATCAGTACTTAGAATGTACTGGTATGTAAAATAACTGAGTGAAACAGAAACAGGTAGAATAATATGGAAACAACATTGACTCAAAATAAACATCGAATAACATCAAATCGTCAAATGTTATCTATGCAAGAATAAAGAGTAGACAAGTAACACATCAACAACTCAAACTCATGAGTTATCTCAAACTTATCTTAAAGAAGCTCACCTCCTCTCATCTCATCTCATCTCAAAGGAGCTCGCCTCCTCTTATCTCATCTTATCTCAGAGGAGCTAACCTCCTCTCATCTCGACTAAGACTACTCAAGATAGGATATTTATGGAAGTTTCTCTTATCCTAAAACACTCGCTTATGAGCCAGTGAATGTACAACAATCACACTGATGTGGCCACAACCGTTCCAAACTTTCTAGGTAGAGAACATTCCAAAATCATATCAGCTCACCCAATATGGATTCAATACTCAACAGATCCGCTATTACTTTTTGGGACTATTACTCTCGAGGGAACCATAATATATGTGATGGTTTTATGCCTCACTTACGTTTGGTGATGTAGTTAATGAGTTTGAGTGGGACTCACTCTTACCCATTTTGGTGCTCGATACTCCTCCCGACTCAATGCTCATAAAACCTCCATCTCAACCAATCTTATAGGAACTCGAACCCCATCAACGATCGGTATCTCATAGGGACTCGAACCTCATCATTATTCAACTCATAGGGACTCAAACCTATTATCAATCAATCTCATTAATGACTCAAGATTTAGAACAATCATTAGGAATCTTTTACAATCAATCGAGGCCATTTTGCTACTCAATTATTCGTGCTGATTGCATATCCGACCTTGGATTTGTCATATGAACATTAGAAGAGGCGTTACGCGTATACTCTCCCTCTAGAAATATTTTGGTAATTTTACTCGGGGTTACACTTATGTTGTAATTCATTAGTAGATTTGCCAATAAGAGACATGGCATCGCTATCGCAAATCAAGAGTAAAAAAGATCCAGTCCCATCAATGACACTAACCTTAAGCTTGTACCTATATAGTCATTATATTTTAGTATATAAATGTTGCCATAAAAAATTAACATAAGAATAAATTAATCATTAACTAAGCACGTCAGAAGAATCTTCATGTTTACATTTTATATTTGTACAAACATAAACATTATCCACTTCTTTTGTACTTTTCTAACACTTCTTGCAACTCGAATATGACCACCCTCTTTCAAGTTGTATCAATTCTATTGTTGCAACAATAACAACCTTCTTGTTCATCAAATATGAATGATATGATATATATTTATAGTGTAAGTAAGGAACAATTTTTTTTTGTATAATTTAACATATGTGTTATCATAACTATTGAATGTTTTTTGTGTATGTTTGAGTAAAGTAGATATTATTTTTTAAAATTAACAAAAAAGATATATATTAACTTCCATGATCTCCAATAATTCAGCAATTGTTTTAACTTGAACAATGCCCTTCTCTAAGTCATCTGATATGGAGACACTTTGTTGAAAGAACGTCTGAGTCAATTTGTAGACTTTAAACCCCGAACTGATAGAAATCTATACATTGAGAAGTTTGGAATATTAATATGTAGAATGAAACATAGTGATTGAGTAAGTTTTAAAAAAAATTAAAAAATGTATATTAAATCTTTTTTTATATGCTTCATATTGATGATCTGTTGGATTAATTCAAAGCTTTAATACATTCCAAGTATGGCGCATGGAATATGAATCTGCACAAAATTATATGAGTTAGCTATATAATACTTTTTCTAAGGAACAAGAAAAATACAAATAATTTTTACCTTGAAATTTGTGTGCTTTAATAAGTTGAAGAACCACAACAATAGGTTGATTGTCGAAACTTAATAGTTGAGGTAAAATTTGATCTACAAATTCTCCCCAAAATTAGATGGAATCTTATTGTTTCTTCCAAAGAAGACAAACATTGTATTTATAATATATTATATTATCAGCTCTATATGTATATAAATGTAATATTATATTATTACTCATCATCTTCTATTTCCACGATCTTCTAGTTCCACGTTCAAGAACTTTCTTGAAATTTCACCTATGTTTTGAGTTTGAACTTAACAAAAACTGAAAGGCCCCAGATCATCGACGTCACTTGAGGTCCAAAAAACTTGCCCAGGAATTCTGACAAGCATCACCTCACGAAGAGCCTACACGGCCCGTGTGAAGTCACACGGACCTTGTGGCCTCTCGTAGGATGACACTTGGGAGAGTGGGGGATAAATGGGCCTGCACATGGTCCATGTAGAGGTACACGGTCCATGTGGCCTCCCATATGGTGGACTGCATAGGGCCGTCTTCACACAGATCAAGTCACAGCCCGTGTGACTTTAGATGGACCGTGTGGCCATCCATTTAAATATGCAGTGTGAAGGGCTACCTGCACACGGACGGGGTCATGATCCGTGTGACCCCAGGTGGCCCATTTATCGGTCCGTGTTGTGATACTTAGTTCGGAAAATCTCGCCTCTAAAAAATTGAAGTCCAAGGCCACGGTACAGTAAATAGTCCGTGTGACACTACACGGACTGTATACCATCCTGTATGCCCCAGACGGGCAATTTTAGGTCCATTTCAGTAATGACATTGTTGAAATATTGGTTATTCCCAAAGAAAATTTTGTCATTTCCACCCATCCTAAGCTCCCTATATAAGCTGAACACCCTCTCATTTCAGCCATTTTCTCTCATTTTCACACCTCTCACTAAGAATTGCTCCTTCAAAGCTCTCCAACTTTCTCTCTAGGATCATTCAAGCTAAGGCTCTCAATTTGAAGCCATTCCTCTTAGTGTTGTCTTCAATCAGGTATGTGGCTTTGGATTCTTGGTTCCTTTCAATCAAGAAGACCCAAGTTCTTCTCAAACTATCTTATAAACATGTCTACTTGAAATGTGAAATTCTACTACTTGTTCTTGATAACTTTGAACCATGCATGTGCTATATAATATTCCGAAGTTTGAGTTATGCTAAGTTTTATTATGAAACTATTATCATGCATGTCCCTTTAAAGAAGTTTTATGCATGGGTGATGTTACTACCATTTTTTACTAATTTTATTATGGATTTTCTAGTTTTTACATTGTATTGCTATGTTTGAATATACTCTACATTACCCATGCCATCCCTACACCATGCATTGCATCACATTCTTGGCATTGGTATACGGAAATTTTGGAAATGTGGGATTAAGCCCAATTTTTGTCCTAAAACGAATTATGATATGATTTTTTGTAAGACATGGGATATGACAAGAAGGTGATCACCTGTATGTCTATGATTATGGCTCTTGGAGCATCTTGGGTGTTTAAACCATCTTGTATCTTGCCTCTTTGAGCATCTTAGGTGCCTGCACCATCCTGTACTTGTAGATGAGCTATTCTTTGCATTGGCATCTTGAATATGATTTGTAATTTGGCGTTGAACCTAAATGTGCCTTAAATGTTTTGAAACTTGCACTTGACTGTCTTGAAAGAATATGTATACATATATAAGTATTCTTGTGGGATGAGTAAGACTTAGCACAAATAGATTGGGGGCGTTAGGGATATCCCTAAGGTCCTTCTCCCTTTCCTTGACTATGTGCCAGCATAGGGACGGATGTTATTCGTCTACTTATTTATGATATGACATGTCTTGATGTGATTCTTGCAAATCCTTCCAAAATGGGGGTCCTATAAGGAAGGTGACCATCCACCGAAATGGGGTTTCTCGTAAGGTGTGATGTAGATTACCTTTGGCAAGTAATCTTCTCCCTACGGGTGGGAGGTCCTAATCGGTCCAATTCATGTAATAGCTCGCATGGATTTGGTTTGTTAGTTATAGTCCATCCCGTTATATATATAGGAGCATTATCACATCTGCACGCATCACACATTCCATAGAATCTTGTATATTAAGTTCCTTTGCTTATATGATCCATGTATATTACGTGCCCTTGTCAAATAACATCAATATACAGGTTCGGTAAGTCATATGCATTGCATACCTGCATACTTAGTACGTTCCAACATACTAACGCATACTCTATGTCTACATGATTTTACCATATAGGAACCAAGCAGTTTGAGTACCAGCCGCAGGACGAATAGTCCTTCTTGAAGATATTTCTATAGTTAGCCTCATCTTTCGAGGGCAAGCTTTTGCTTCTAGTGTTCCTATGTATTTATATTTTGTTGAGGGTGAGCCCGGAGCTTGTCCTAGCCCCCGTGCTTCGACTAGAGGCATATGTTGGGTGTTTTGTACGAACCTTGTTATTTTGTTTAACTTATAAGTTATGCTCATCTCTCTTTTTTATTTGATTTAAATTTTTGGTATTAACTTATTTGTCTTTAAAACTCTCTTAAACCAAACCTCGTAGTTTTTGATCATTTTGAGGCTTGTTTGGGGACTCTCGGGCCCCCATTCGCCGTGTCACATCAAGGACCCAACCCTGAGTCGTGACAAAAGGTGGTATCAGAGTCCTAGGTTTTTAATAGTCCTCAGAGCCCAACATGTCGCATCGAGTAGAGTCCTATTCATGGGTGTGAAGTGCACCATACCTATGAGTGGGAGGCTACGAAGACGTATTAGGAAATTCCTCCCTACTTTGTGTCTTGTATCGTGTTGTGGTTAGTTTATGAATTTCTCTACTTATTGGTGTCGTTAATCCTTTTTTAGTAAATGCCTCGAGGAAGACCTCCACTACCTAGGCCGGCTCCGACTGCTGAATATTAGGCCCCTCGCGAGCCTATGGAGGAGCCTATCTCTAACGGTGAATTCCATACTACTTTTGTCATGCTTGGACAAGTGGTGACTATTCAGGCAAGGCAAGCCAATTTGCCACGGGACCCTACACCCGCTTCTACTATGAGAGATTCACCCGGATGAATCCTCCGGAATTCTACGGGTCAAGGGTTGATGAAGATGCTCAAGAGTTCATTGATGAACTCTCAAAAATACTGAACATTATGGGTGTCTCTTCTGAGGAGGAAGCTGGATTGCCTGCTTACCAGCTGAAGGACGTAGCTCAGGTATGGCATACACAGTGGGCTATGGAAAGGGTCTGTGGTGGTGATGTTAAATGGGGAGAGTTCAAATCTGCCTTCCTCGATCGCTTCTTTCCACTTGAGCTGAGGGAGGCCAAAATGACCGAGTTTATCAACCTTAAGCAAGGGAGTATAAGTGTGAGGGACTATACCCTACAGTTTACTAAGCTTTCCAAATATGCTCCATCCCTGGTGGCTGATCCCCGTGCACAAATGCACAAATTTGTTTCGGGTATTTCTGACTCGTTGGTGAAACAATATTGAACTGCTATGCTAATTAGGGACATAGATATTGCCAAGATCACGGTGTATGCTGAGGAGATTGAAGGGGGGAAACTCAAGGAGAAAAGGGCACACGATCCCAAGAGAGCCCACTTTGATGGTAGGTTCTCCGGTGCTAAGAATGTTGGTTTTGGTCGCTTCCAACAGGGCCAAGGTTCGGGAGCTCGGGTGGCTAATGCTCGAGCACCCACTCTTGGGGTACAAACAGGTGGCAGACTAGGATATATCTTGTGTGACAGGTGTGGGAAGCCCCAGACAGGTGCATGCCGAAGGGATTTGGGGCTTTGCTTCGGATGTGGAAGTAAGGACCATAAAGTTGCGGATTGCCCGAGGAATGTGCGCGGAGGCCAAGGTCAGGTAGACAAAGGCGGGTAGGGTCAACAGAGAGGTCCTCAGGGTGTTTCCCCGAAGAACAACAAGTTCTATGCACTCCATGCTCGCCAGGATGTCGAGGAGGCTCCAAATGTCGTGACTGATATGTTAAAAGTCGTTGATTTTGATGCTTACGTTTTGCTTGACCCAGGTGAAAACTTGTCTTTCGTGACTCCACTTTGGCTGTTAATTTTAGTTTAAAACCCCAGATTTTGAGAGAACCTTTCTCGGTCTACACCCCCGTTGGTGAATCTATTCTTGCTCATAGAGCCTATCATGGATGCCTTGTTGTTGTGTTGCATAAAATATTTCCATGTGATCTTGTAGAACTCGAGAAGTTTGATTTTGATGTGATTCTCGAGATGGATTGGCTGCATGCATCTTATGCCTCCATCGATTGTAGAACTTGAAAAGTCCAGTTCCAACCTCCTGGTGAGCCAGTTCTTGAATGGAAGGGTAGTGATTCCTCTGTTAAAGGTAGTTTTATTTCCTACCACAAGGGGCGGAAAATGATTTCTATGGGTGCATCTACCATATGGTGAGGGTCAGGGATGCAAATTCTGAGATGCCTAACCTCGAGTCAGTCCCTGTGGTGAATGAATTTAGGATGATTTCCCCCCGAGGACTTACCAGATATTGCTCCGGATAGAGAGATAGACTTCGGCATAGATCTTCTTCTAGATACTCAGCCTATTTCTATCCCTCCATACCGGATGGCCCCTGCAGAATTGAAAGAGTTAAAGGAGCAGTTGAAGGGCCTACTAAAGAAGGGTTTTATTCGGCATAGTACATCACCGTGGGGTGCTCCCGTGTTTTTTGTAAGTAAGAAGGTCAGGTCTCTCTGTATGTGCATTGATTACAAGCAGCTGAATAAGGTGACCGTTAAGAACAAGTACCTGCTGCTGAGGATTGATGATTTGTTTGACCAGCTTCAAGGTACCACTTACTTCTCCAAAATTTATCTCTGTTCCGGGTATCATCAGTTGAAGGTTAGGGAGTGTGATATCCCCAAAACAGCTTTTCGGACAAGGTATGGGCATTTCAAATTTGTGGTGATGTCATTTGGTCTAACTAATGCTCCGGCCGCATTTACGGACTTGATGAACAGAGTGTTTAAACCTTTCCTGGACAGCTTCGTGGTGGTTTTTATTGACAATATCCTCATTTACTCTCGAAGTGAGCAAGAGCACGAGAATCATTTGAGGATGGCCCTCCAAACTCTAAGGGAAAAGAAATTGTATGCCAAGTTTAGCAAGTGTGAGTTCTAGTTGGGTGAAGTGGCTTTCCTCGGGCATGTGGTGTCCGGAGATGGTATCAAGGTGGATCCGAAGAAAATAGAGGTTGTGAAAAATTGGCCTAGACCATTGACTCCTTCGTATATCCGCAGCTTTCTCGGGTTGGCTGGGTACTACAGAAGGTTCGTGGAAGGTTTCTCATCTATTGCATCTCCTTTGACCAAGTTGACCCAGAAGCAAGCTAAATTTATATGGTCGGATGAATGCGAGCAAAGTTTTCAAACCTTAAAGGATTGGCTTACATCAGCTCTCGTCTTGACCTTGCCAAATAGTCCAGAAGGGTTTGTGGTGTATTGCGATGCCCCGTGGATCAGATTGGGTTGTGTACGTGCTTATGCAGAATGGTAAGGTGATAGCGTATGCATCAAGACAGTTGAAAGTGCATGAATGAAACTATCCAACACATGACCTTGAAATGGCAGCGGTGGTTTTTTCTTTGAAAATTTGGAGGCATTATTTGTATGGGGTCCATGTTGATGTATTCACCGATCACAAGAGTTTGCAATATGTTTTCACCCAGAGGGATCTTAACCTCAGGCAAAGGAGGTGGTTGGAGTATGTAAAGGATTACGACATGAGTGTGTCATATCATTCAGGCAAAGCCAATGTTGTAGCCGACGTTCTCAGCAGATTGTCTATGGGAAATGTGGTGCATGTTGAAAATGGGAAAAAGGAGTTGGCAAGGGATGTTCACCGGTTGCTAGGTTGGGTGTCAGGTTGACTGATTCCAGTGAGGGTGGTATTCGGGTTCAGAATGGGGTAGAATCTTTTGTGGTGAATGAGGTGAAAGCTAAACAAGATCTAGATCCATCGTTATGTGAGTTGAAGAAGTTGGTTGCTGAAAAGGAGATTAAGGCTTTCTCCCAAGGGGGAGATGGTGTACTTCGGTACTAAGACCGGCTTTGTGTTCCCGACGTGGATGACCTTAGGAAGGTGATTATGAGTGAGGCTCATAACTCTTGTTACTCTATTGACCCGAGGTCTACTAAGATGTACCGGTATCTAAGAGAGGTGTATTGATGGCATGGTATGAAGAGGTATATTGCCAAGTTCGTGTCTGAATGCCCGAGTTGTCAGCAGGTGAAGGTTGAACACCAAAGGCCAAGTAGTTTGGCCCAAGACATTGAAATTCCCACATGGAAGTGGATGTAAATATGGACTTCGTGGTTGGATTGCCCGGGACCCGAAGGCAATTCGACTCCATTTGGGTTGTTGTGGATCGAATGATGAAATCAGCTCACTTTCTACCGGTCAAGACTACCTACAGTGTGGAGGACTACACAAGATTGTATATTCAAGAGTTGGTGAGGTTGCAGGGTGTACCTAGATCCATCATATCGGATCGTGGTACATAATTCACTTCCCACTTTTGGAAATCTTTTATGAAGGGCCTTGGGACCAAAATTAAGTTGAGTTCCGCTTTCCATCCTCAAACCAATGGCCAAGCGGAGAGGACTATTCAAACCTTGGAGGATATGTTGAGGGCATGTGTGTTGGAGTTCAAAGGGAATTGGGATGATCATCTTCCGCTCATCGAGTTTGCTTATAATAATAGCTTCCATGCTAGCATTGGCATGGCGCCATTTGAAGCCTTATATGGGAGGAGGTGTAGATCCCTGGTGGGGTGGTTTGAATTGGGTGAGATGGCTTTAGTTGGCCCAAATTTGGTGTTGGATGCTATAAAGAAGGTAAAGGTGATTAGGGAGAGATTAAGAGTGGCCTAAAGTCGTCAAAAGTCTTATTTGGATAGTAGGAGAAGGGACCTCGAATTTCGTGTTGGGGATTGGGTTTATTTGAAAGTCTCTCCTATGAAGGATGTGATGTGTTTTGGCTAAAAGGGCAAGTTAAACCCCCAGTATGTTGGTCCTTATGAAATTGTTGAGCGGATTGGAGGTGTGGCTTACAAGTTGGAGCTACCTCCGGATTTTGGTTCCATTTATCCGGTCTTTCATGTATCCATGTTTAGAAAATTAGTGGGTGATCCTAGCACTATTGTACCTTTGGAGGGAATTGAGGTCGGGGAGAACTTGATTTATGAGGAGGTGCCGGTGGCAATCTTGGATAGGCAAGTAAAACGGCTTCACAACAAAGATGTGGCTTCGGTAAAGGTACTTTGGACAAATTAACTAGTGGAAAGTGCTACTTGGGAGGCGGAGCTGGACATGATGAAACGATGCCCCCACCTTTTCCAATCTACTCAAGCCTAAGGTACTAGGGACTTTCCTTATCAATTGTGTCATTTTCTTGCCCTCTTGAGTATCATGAAATGACATGCATATATGTACACTAAAGGATTTTCCTTTCTTGACAAATGAGTTGAATACAATCTTGACATGAGTATGGCCTTGAACTATAATTTTATTTGTGGCATAAAAAGCTTTTGTATAAACCTTTTATTTTGAGTTAAGTTGTGCATGGTGTCTTGTGTCGGATGTATCTTGCCTTAAGTCTAACTTTTCAAGCCTTGTTCTTGCACATCCGGGGACGAATGTTCCCAAGGGGAAGATGATAAAAGGCCCCGGATCGTCGACGTTACTTGAGGCCCATAAAATTTTCCCAGGAATTCTGCCAGGCATCACTTCACGGAGAGCCTACACGGCTCGTGTAAAGTCACACGAACCGTGTGGCCTCCCGTGAGGTGACACTTGGGAGAGTGGGGGATAAATGGGCCTGCACACGGTCCGTGTAGAGGTACACGGTCCATGTGGCCTCCCGTATGGTGGACTGCGTAGGGCCATCTTCACACGGACCAAGTCACGGCCCGTGTGACTTTAGAAGGACCGTGTGACCCTCCGTTTAAATATGTAGTGTGAAGGGCTACCTGCACACAAACAGGGTCATGGTCCGTGTGACCCCAGGTGGTCCATTTACCGGTCCGTGTCGTGATACTTAGTCCAGAAAATCTCACCTCTGAAAAATTGAAGTCCAGGGCCACGGTACAGTAAACGATCCGTGTGACACTACACGGACCGTATACCATCCCGTATGACCCAGACGGACAAATTTCAGGTCCGTTTCAGTAATGGCATTTTTGAAATATTGGTTATTCCCAATGAAAATTTTGTCATTTCCACCCATCCTAAGCTCCCTATATAAGCTGAACACCCTCTCATTTTAGCCATTTTCTCTCATTTTCACACCTCTCACTAAGAATTGCTCCTTCAAAACTCTCCAACTTTCTCTCTAGGGTCATTCAAGCTAAGGCTCTCAATTTGAAATCCATTCCTCTTAGTGTTGTTGTCTTCAATTAGGTATGTGAGTTTTGATTCTTGGTTCCTTTCAATCAAGAAGACCCAAGTTCTTCTCAAACTATCTTATAAACTTGTTTACTTGAAATGTGAAATTCTACTACTCGTTCTTGGTAACTTTGAACCATGCATGTGCTATATAATATTCTGAATTTTGAGTTATGCTAAGTTTTATTATGAAACTATGATCATGCATGTCCCTTTAAAGAAGTTTTATGCATTGGTGATGTTACTACCATTTTTTACTAATTTTATTATGGATTTTCTAGTTTTTACATTGTATTGCTATGTTTGAATATACTCTACATTACCCATGCCATCCCTAAAGCATGTATTGCATCACATTCTTGGCATTGATACATGGAAATTTTGGAAATGTGGGATTAAGCCCAATTTTTGTCCTAAAAAGAATTATGATATGATTTTTGGTAAGACATAGGATATGACAAAAAGGTGATCACCGGTATGTCTATGATTATGGCTCTTGGAGCATCTTGGGTGTTTAAACCATCTTGTATCTTGCCTCTTTGAGCATCTTGGATGCCTGCACCATCTTGTACTTGTAGATGAGCTATTCTTTGCATTGGCATCTTGAATATGATCTTGTAATTTTGCGTTGAGCCTAAATGTGCCTCGAATGTTTTGAAACTTGCACTTGACTCTCTTGAAAGCATATGTATACATATATAAGTATTCTTATGGGATGAGTAAGACTTAGCACCAATGGATTGGGGGCGTTAGGGATATCCCCAAGGTCCCTCTCCCTTTCCTTGAACTATGTGCCAGCATAGGGACGGATGTTGTTCGTCTACTTATTTATGATATGACATGTCTTGATATGATTCTTGCAAATCCTTCCAAAATGGGGGTCCCGTAAGGAAGGTGACCATCCACCGAAATGGGGTTGCCCGTAAGGTGTGATGTAGATTACTTTTGGCAAGTAATCTTCTCCCTACGGGTGGGAGGTCCCAATCGGTCCAATTCATGTAATAGCTCGCATGGATTTGGTTTGTTAGTTATAGTCCATCCCGTTATATATATAGGAGCATTATCACATCTGCATGCATCACGCATTCCATAGAATCTTGTATATTAAATTCCTTTCCTTATATGATCCATGTAAATTACGTGCCCTTGTCAAATAACATCGATATACAGGTCCGGTGAGTCATATGCATTGCATACCTGCATACTTAGTACATTCCAACGTACTAACACATACTCTATGTCTACATGATTTTACCATGTAGGAACCGAGCAGTTTGAGTACTAGCCGCAGGACGAATAGTCCTTCTTGAAGATATTTCTGTGGTGAGCCTCGTCTTCCGAGGGCGAGCTTTTGCTTCTAGTGTTCCTATGTATTGTAACGCCCGCGAAATTGCCAAAATACCCCTAAAGGAGAGGTGTGCGAGAAACGTGCCTTCCGATGCTCAGATCGAAAATCCGAGAGCGGATTCATGATTAGTACTGAAAATTGAGTGGGGGAAAGGTCTCGGTCGAATTTTAGAGCAATCGAGTCGAAAAATAATTTTTCGTTCCAAAACGAAAAATAGTGAGCCTCCGCGATGGAACTGCGACGCGGACCTGTCGCGGAGACACACCTATGTTTTTCTGAAACATTTCGACGGAGTTGAAATTTCCGAAAATACACTGTCCGTGAAAAGTCCGCGTCGCGGACTGTGTTATTTCAGGTCGGGATTTAATTTCTTAAAATTTCCAAGGGCATTATGGTCCATTCCCACCTATCCTAAACGTACCCCTATAACCTATATAGGTCGGTTTTCACGAAAAAGGGTTCAAAAAAAACCCCATTGAAGATGTTTTCCTAAGGTTCCTAAGGCTAGGGCTTGAAGAAGGTTGAGGAGATCAAGAGGAAAGCAATTGGTTTCGTGTGATAACCTTTTTCCAGGTATGTAAGGCTACACCTAAAGCATGGGAATGTCCTCCCATGTGCCCCATGAATAATGTATTAAAGTTTAATGCTGATGATGCTAGGGTAATGAAGTGAAACATGTTAATTCATGTAATGTAATGAATAAATGCCATTATTTTATGCAAAAACCTACATATTTTCCTGCATTGATGATGACCCTCATAAAAACCCTCATGCATCCTTTTAAACTATTTTCTTGAAAAGCATTTAGTTGAAAACCTTATATCTATTGTATATGTATTCTAAAAAAGCATGCATGATGAACATGGGTGTGTGTGTAGAGTCTAGAGTAATGATAAAATAATGAATGATGAATGTTGAGCATGAGAATGTGGGATCGTCTCTAAGTTGAGAGTCAAAGTTCCTAAACTAGTGTTCTTAAAGTCTATGATGTTAATGCCAATGCAATGAGATGTCAATGATGTTAATGTAAATGAAATGCTAATGATAATGTATTATGCCCCTATGGGAACTAACGATGATGTAATGGTCCCTATGGGACTAATGATGTTAATGTTTTATGAGCAATGTCGAGTCCTGGGAGGAGTATTGAGCACCGAAATGGATAAAAGTGAGTCCCACTGGAGTCCATTAACTACGTGGCCTGCGTAGGAAGAGAGGATTGAACCGCAATGCGGACGGCTCCCATCTTGTCCCAAATGCGGACTAATGTTATGTTTTAAGGATCCACTAATGTTACGTTCCTTACCCCGGGAAGGGTAAGGGATAGATGTGGCAACGACATCGTTTCGTTGTATCATTACTGGCTCATAAGTGATGGTTGTCGGTTAAAGAAACTTCCAGTTAGGCCTCTCAGAAAAGGTTTCCCTAATAGTACTCTAATGTCAATGTTAATATAAAGGTCAATGTTAATGTTTCCCTGATGTAAATGTTAAGGTCTCATGACGATGTACGTTATGTTCGTATAATCTTAACGATGTGTTTCAGCTATTTTACATGCCAGTACATTCCACGTACTGACGCCAATTGGGGCTGCATCGTTTCATGATGCAGATACAGGAGCTAGAGGACTTCAGCAGCCGCCCCGTTGAGGTCAAGTGTTTTCAAGTTCAGACTGTGGTGAGCCTCCTTGTTCTCGGAGGAAACCCTTATTTAATGTTATCCTGTTTCTTTTGAGTCGGGTAGCCATGATATGTCATGGTCCCCTTCCTAGACGTTTTAAGTAATGTTAGAGGCTTTGTAGACATAATGATGTGGTCAAGGTGAATGCTTTGATAACTGGGCAATATTTCCTTGCTTGGGTTTTTATGATCTGATTAATGTTTGGCCATTGGTCCACTATTTTTAAGTATTATTTACTATTTCCTTCCGCAATGGTCTGAAATGAATGATGTGATGAAGCTAAGTGGTTCGCTTGGGGGCTTGCAATAGTCTCTGAGTGCCGGCCACGCCTAGGGTATCCTCCCGGGGCGTGACAAACTTGGTATCAGAGCACAGAGTTCAAGAGTCCTAGGGAGTCTATGAAGCCGTGTCTAGTAGAGTCTCGTTTATGCGTGTGTTGTGCAACACACTTCATAAACAGGATGCTACAGGGCATTAGGAAATGGTTCCACTTCTTTGATGTTCCGAGTCGTGCGTTAGAGCTTGACTAATTCGTGCGTTACGCGTTTGCAGATAATGCCTCCAAAATGCACTGCTGCCCAAAGAGATGGTTCCGTCCCAAGTACTGAGAACCCCTTGCCAGAACGTGAGACAAAGAGACGGGGACGACCTGCTAGAGCTACTGAGGCTCCACCAGCATCTCCAGTTCAGTCAGCCCCCACCTCAGAGGCAGACTTCAGGGGAGCCATTGCCATGCTCACCCAGTTGGTGGCCTCGCAAAGTAGCAATCGCGGTCCCCAGGCCCCAAGCTCCAGTTCCCAAGAGCCAACTGCTGCGTCCAGGCTCAGGGATTTCTTAAGGATGAACCCGCCAGTCTACACGGGTTCTAAGGTTGAGGAGGATCCGCAGAACTTTATTGATGAGATGCGCAAGATCCTAAGGGCAATGCATGCAAGTGAGGTTGAAGGAGTTGAGCTGCTCTCATATCAGCTTAAGGATGTTGCCAACATTTGGTACAACCAATGGGAGGATGTCAGAGGTGAAAGTGCTGAACCAGCTGAGTGGGAAGAGTTCGAAAGTGCTTTTCTCGATCACTTCTTTCCCCAAGAGTTAAGGGAAGCCAAGGTTGAGGAGTTTGTGAACTTAAAACAGGAGGGTATGACTGCCAAGGAGTATAGCCTAAAGTTCACCCAACTGTCAAGATATGCTCCGGAGATGGTCCTTGATATGAGGGCCAGGATGAGAAAATTTGTGTCTGGGCTGGGCAGACATGTGAAGAGGGAGTGCAAGGCGGCACTGCTGATTCCAGACATGGATATTTCCAGGCTGATGGTTTATGCTCAACAGACTTAAGAGGACAAGAAGAGGGACAGGGAGGAGCAGCAGAGCAAGAGAGCCAAAGCTGCAGGCCAGGAGCAAAACCAGCAGAAGGAGGACAAGGGTAACAGGAACTTCTTTCAGAGGAAGCCTCCTCGCCATGCAACACCAATGGCAAATGCACCTGTTCAGCAGCACAGGTATGATCAGAGGACCCAGGGTCATCAAAATTTCAGAGCACAGGTATCGCAGTCCCAGGCTAATGTCGCCCAGGGTCCCAGAGAAAAAGTAACTTGTGGCAGATGTGGCAAACAACATCTTGGTGCATGCCGGGAAGGCACCAACCTATGCTATACATGCGGACAGCCTGGCCATTTCCAGGGCGAATGTCCTATGAGGAGCCAGAGGGGAAACGACAGGGGTAATAGAGCCCAATCGTCTACGGCGCCCCCTGCGGGCACTCAACAGAGGGCTACTGCTACGAATGCCGGAGGCGAAGCGAACCGCCTGTATGCTATGGGAAATCGGCAAGATCGAGAGGCTTCCCCAGATGTTGTTACGGGTATGTTTCGAATCTTCTCTTATAACTGTTATGCATTACTTGATCCGAGTGCCACTTTATCCTTTGTGACGCCCTATGTGGCTAATAATTTCGAAGTTTTCCCAGAATGTCTACGTGAGCCATATTCCGTTTCGACTCCTACTGGAGAGTCTATTCTGGCTAAGAGGGTCTGTAGAAACTGTGTAGTATCCATTTATCATAGGGATACATTGGCTGGTTCGGTAGAGTTAGAAATGGTGGATTTTGATGTGATCCTTGGGATGGATTGGCTTCACGCTTGCCATGCATCTATAGACTGTAGAACCCGAGTGGTTAAGTTTCAATTTCCCAATGAACCGGTCTTAGAATGGAAGGGAGGTTATGTTGCACCCAAAGGTATAATTATTTCGTACCTGATGGCAAGGAGGTTGATCTCTAAGGGGTGTATCTATCACCTAATAAGAGTTAAAGCTGATAATGTCGAGGCCCCTACTCTTGAGTCAGTCTCAGTTGTTAATGAGTTTCCTGAGGTGTTCTCGGAGGATTTACCTGGAGTCCCTCCTGATAGGGAGATTGACTTCGGTGTTGATGTACTCCCCGATACGCAGCCTATTTCAATTCCACCATATAGGATGGCCCCCGCTGAATTGAAAGAGTTGAAAGAACAGTTGAAAGACCTGTTAGAGAAGGGTTTTATTAGACCCAGTGTTTCTCCGTGGGGTGCTCCAGTTTTGTTTGTGCGAAAGAAGGATGGGTCGCTACGAATGTGTATAGATTATAGGCAACTAAACAAGGCCACAGTCAAGAATAAATATCCTCTTCCTAGGATTGACGACTTGTTCGATCAACTTCAGGGTGCCTCATGTTTTTCAAAGATAGACCTCAGATCGGGGGTACCACCAGTTAAAGGTGAGGGAGTGTGATATCCCAAAGACAGCTTTCAGGACAACATATGGTCATTTTGAATTTTTAGTGATGTCCTTTGGGTTGACAAATGCACCCGCAGCCTTTATGGACTTGATGAATAGAGTGTTCAGACCCTACTTGGATATGTTTGTAATCGTCTTCATTGATGATATTTTGATATATTCGAGGGATGAGGAAGAGCATGCTAAACATCTCAGAGTTGTCCTCCAAACTCTTAAGGATCATGAGTTGTATGCAAAGTTCTCCAAATGTGAGTTTTGGCTTAAGTTAGTGGCTTTCCTAGGCCATGTAGTTTCGGGTGATGGTATTCGAGTTGATAACCAGAAGATTGAGGCGGTGGCAAGCTGGCCAAGGCCAACCTCTCCAACCGACATAAGAAGTTTCTTGGGGTTGGCAGGCTACTACCGAAGGTTTGTGGAGGGGTTTTCTTTCCTATCTGCACCATTGACCAAACTGACCCAAAAAAGGGCTAAGTTCCAGTGGTCTGTCGAATGTGAGAAAAGTTTCCAGGAGTTAAAGACCAGGTTGACCGCTGCACCTGTCTTGACCTTGCCTGATGGGATAGATGACTTCGTGATATACTGTGATGCATCTAGAGTTGGGTTGGGATGCGTGTTAATGCAAAGAGGAAAGGTGATAACCTATGCTTCCAGACAGCTTAAGGTTCATGAAAAGAACTATCCGACCCATGATCTTGAGTTGGCAGCCGTTGTGTTCGCACTTAAAATCTGGCGCCACTACTTGTATGGAGTGCATGTGGATGTGTTCACAGACCACAAGCTTGCAGTATGTATTCAGCCAAAGGGAGCTCAATCTGCGACAGAGGAGATGGTTAGAGTTGCTCAAGGACTATGACATGAGCGTCATGTACCACCTAGGTAAAGCTAACGTTGTTGCTGATGCTCTTAGAAGGTTGTAAATGGGTAGCACGGCCCATGTTGAGGAAGAAAAGAGAGAACTGATGAAAGATGTGCACAGATTGGCCCGGTTGGGGGTCCAACTTGAAGAGAATGACGAAGGAGGAGTTAGTGTTCAAAATGGGTCTTCATCATCCCTGGTGACTGAAGTTAAAGAGAAGCAGGATCGAGATCCCATTTTACTCCAACTAAAAGAAGATGTTCAGAAGCAAAAAGTGATGGTCTTCTCTAAAGGGGGAGATGGGGTACTGAGGTACCAGGACAGACTATGTGTCCCTGATATTGATGGTGTCCGAGAAAGGATTTTAGCTGAGGCCCATAATGCTAAATACTCCATCCATCCAGGTTCCACCAAGATGTATCATGACTTGAGAGAGGTCTACTGGTGGAGTGGAATGAAAAGGGATATCGCAGAATTCGTTTCCAGATGCCCCAACTGTCAGCAAGTCAAGGTTGAACACCAGCCCAGAATTTTGAAATTCCTGAATGGAAGTGGGAGATGGTGAATATGGACTTTGTCACGGGCTTACCGAAGTCCCGGAGACAACATGATTCCATATGGGTGATTATAGACAGAATGACGAAATCAGCGCATTCTTGGTAGTCAAGACGACTAACACTGCTGAGGATTATGCCAAAATGTATATTCAGGAGATTGTGAGGTTGCACGGAGTTCCCTTGTCCATCATTTCAGACAGAGGAGCCCAATTTACTTCTCACTTCTGGAAGTCTTTCCAGAAAGGGCTGGGTACCAAGGTGAACTTGAGCACAGCCTTTCATCCATAGACGGATGGTCAGGCAGAACGCACTATCCAGACATTAGAAGACATGTTGAGAGCATGCGTTCTTGACTTCAAAGGAAATTGGGATGACCATTTACCCTTGATTGAATTCGCATACAACAACAGTTATCATGCGAGTATTCAGATGGCCCCTTATGAGGCCTTGTATGGGAGAAGATGTAGATTGCCCATTGGGTGGTTCGAGGTTGGAGAGGCCGAGATTGGGCCGGACCTTGTCCACTAGTCCATGGAAAAGGTAAAGACTATACGAGAGAGGTTAAAGACAGCCCAGAGCCGCCAGAAGTCGTACACAGATGTAAGGAGAAGAGATTTAGAGTTTGAGGTGAATGACTGGGTTTATCTGAAGGTATCACCTATGAAAGATGTCACGAGGTTTGGGAAGAAAGGAAAGTTGAGTCCTCGCTATATTGGTCCCTACCAAATTCTGCGAAGGATTGGAAAGGTTGCTTATGAGCTAGAGTTACCTTCTGAGTTAGATGGAATTCACCCAGTGTTCCACGTCTCAATGTTGAAGAAATGTTTGGGGGATCCTTCCTTGGTGGTGCCTGTAGAGAGCACAGGAATCAAGGACAACCTGTCCTAAGAGGAAACCCCAGTCCAAATCCTTGATCGACAGGTTCGCAAATTAAGGAACAGAAAGATAGCTTCTGTTAAGGTCCTGTGGAGAAATCAATTCGTTGAGGAAGCCACATGGGAAGCTGAGGAAGAGATGAAAGCAAAGTACCCGCACCTGTTCGTGCCCCAGGTTAACGAAAGCATTGAAGGTAACGTTCTTACTTAATGTAAATTAGTGTATACTCCATGAACTCCATGTGAAATTGTTGATGTTGAATAAATGAGTTTAAAGGCCAATGAAAGGTGAAGATAGTAAGTTATCAAAGTAATGTTGAGGTGAATCGTGAGCCTAGTCGTGCTAAAATACTTTCCTACTCATCATTTGAGGATGAATGATCCCAAGGGGGAGATAATGTAACGCCCGCGAAATTGCCAAAATACCCCTAAAGGAGAGGTGTGCGAGAAACGTGCCTTCCGATGCTCGGATCGAAAATCCGAGAGCGGATTCATGATCAGCACTAAAAATTGAGTGGGGGAAAGGTCTCGGTCGAATTTTAGAGCAATCGAGTCGAAAAATAATTTTTTGTTCCAAAACGAAAAACAGTGAGCCTCCGCGATGGAACTGCGATGCGGACCTGTCGCGGAGACACACTTATGTTTTTCTGAAAAATTTTGACGGAGTTGAAATTTCCGAAAATACACTGTCCGCGACCAGTCCGCATCGCGGACTTTGTTATTTCAGGTCGGGATTTAATTTCTTAAAATTTCCAAGGGCATTATGGTCCATTCCCACCTATCCTAAACGTACCCCTATAACCTATATAGGTCGGTTTTCACGAATAAGGGTTCAAAAAAACCCCATTGAAGAATTTTTCCTAAGGTTTCTAAGGCTAGGGCTTGAAGAAGGTTGAGGAGATCAAGAGGAAAACAATTGGTTTCGTGTGATAACCATTTTCCAGGTATGTAAGGCTACACCTAAAGCATGGGAATGTCCTCCCATGTGCCCCATGAGTAATGTATTAAAGTTTAATGGTGATGATGCTAGGGTAATGAAGTGAAACATGTTAATTCATGTAATGTAATGAATAAATGCCATTATTTTATGCATAATCCTATATATTTTCCTGCATTGATAATGACCCTCATAAAAACCCTCATGCATCCTTTTAAACTATTTTCTTGAAAAGCATTTAGTTGAAAACCTTATATCTATTGTATATGTATTCTAGAAAAGCATGCATGATGAACATGGGTGTGTGTGTAGAGTCTAGAGTAATGATAAAATAATGAATGATGAATGTTGAGCATGAGAATGTGGGATCGTCTCTAAGTTGAGAGTCAAAGTTCCTAAAGTCTATGATGTTAATGCCAATGCAATGAGATGTCAATGATGTTAATGTAAATGAAATGCTAATGATAATGTATTATGCCCCTATAGGGACTAACAATGATGTAATGGTCCCTATGGGACTAATGATGTTAATGTTTTATGAGCAATGTCGAGTCCTGGGAGGAGTATTGAGCACTGAAATGGATAAAAGTGAGTCCCACTGGAGTCCATTAACTACGTGACCCGCGTAGGAAGAGAGGATTGAACCGCAATGCGGACGGCTCCTATCTTGTCCCAAATGCGGACTAATGTTATGTTTTAAGGATCCACTAATGTTACGTTCCTTACCCCGGGAAGGGTAAGGGATGGATGTGGCAACGATATCGTTTCGTTGTATCATTACTGGCTCATAAGTGATGGTTGTCGGTTAAAGAAACTCCTAGTTAGGCCTCTCAGAAAAGGTTTCCCTAATAGTACTCTAATGTCAATGTTAATGTAAAGGTCAATATTAATGTAAAGGTCAATGTTAATGTTTCCCTGATGTAAATGTTAAGGTCTCATGACGATGTACGTTATGTTCGTATAATCCTAACGATGTGTTTCAGCTATTTTACATGCCAGTACATTCCACGTACTGACGCCAATTGGCGCTGCATCGTTTCATGATGCAGATACAGGAGCTAGAGGACTTCAGCAGCCGCCCTGTTGAGGTCAAGTGTTTTCAAGTTCAGACTGTGGTGAGCCTCCTTGTTTTCGGAGGAAACCTTTATTTAATGTTATCCTGTTTCTTTTGAGTCGGGTAGACATGGTATGTCATGGTCCCCTTCCTAGACGTTTTAAGTAATGTTAGAGGCTTTGTAGTCATAATGATGTGGTCAAGGTGAATGCTTTGATAACTGGGCAATATTTCCTTGCTTGGGTTTTTATGATCGGATTAATGTTTGGCCATTGGCCCACTATTTTTAAGTATTATTTACTATTTCCTTCCGCAATGGTCTGAAATGAATGATGTGATGAAGCTAAGTGGTTCGCTTGGGGGCTAGCAATAGTCTCTGAGTACCGGCCATGCCTAGGGTATCCTCCCGGGGCGTGACATGTATATATATTTTGTTGAGGGTGAGCCCGAAGCTTGTCCTAGCCCCCGTTCTTCTACTAGAGGCATATGTTGGGTGTTTTGTACGAACCTTGTTATATTGTTTAACTTATAAGATATGCTCATCTCTCTTTTTTATTTGATTTAAATTTTCGGTATTAACTTATTTGTCTTTAAAAAGCTCTTGAACCAAACCTCGTAATTTTTGATCATTTTGAGGCTTGTTTGGGGACTCTTGGGCCCCCGTTCGCCGTGTCGCATCAAGGCCCCGATCCCGGGTCATTACAAAAATTGATAATTTCTCCGATCACATCTAAAATATAACATAAGTTAGGAATTTTTAGTAAAAACTATAATATGTAAAAAAATATAGGATTTTTTTTATTTACCAAACAATTCAGTCTCGTTCAAGTCTTCCCCTTTTATAATATGGCTGAATGGTCGAAAATTAAAAATATTACCAAAAAATAGTGGATCATTAATTTCTTTCACATTGGTTCATTGAGTAAAAGTAAGCATCAACTTATGATTTGTGGTACTTAACTTTTGAGTATTTTTTTTGAACTAAGAAGTTTTGTATACGATATAACCCACACTCATGAATCGTGAGTTTGAGTTGTTTCAACACTGATTTGTCAATATGAGCATGCATTTGATCTCCCTAAACATAAATAAAATCATAAATAAAATATTCAAAGAAGCAAATTCAAATAAATTTTCGTAAAATAAAATACAAAACTTTTTCATCTTGGAGAACCAACTTATGTGCATAAATAGAGTCAGGATTAAATCTATTTCGAGCTTCCCATAGCCGAACAATCAGAACTTTCAAGTTTCACTGAGTTTTCGTTATTGTCTTATCACTAATAAAGTCTATCATTTTTTGATATTTGTGATCTCTTTGAAGAATAGTGAAAGTGATTCAAGATGAGTACTTGGGCAAAAATTTGAAGAGTGTGAGAAGTTATATGAAAAGTAAACATGATTTGATTCAGCAGTTGAAAACATAATTTTGAGATAAAATAATTAATTTTAAAAAGGTACCCTATTACCCTTTTTTCTTTTATTAATTGTTTATTATATTTTGAAAACTGATTAGTTTGTTAAGAGAAATCCTCTTTTAATTAAATAAAACTTTGTGAAAACTGATTGTGAAACGTTAAGTTATGTAAGTTGACTTAGAGAAGAACTCTTCTATCAATTAAATAATAAGGTAATTTAGTTAATATATTTATATTATTTAAATAAACACAACATTTAATAATGTTACTTATTTAGCACACTAACAAGTTATTTGGTACTTTTATAAAATTAATTTTATGCGAAAGTTTTATATTTATGTATATATTATAATATATTTATTTTTAATTATAAATTTTAAAGCAAAATGTTAAATCAAATTTAGGTTTTAAATTTGTTTGTAAGTAAATAAATCTTATATATATATATTTGACTTTTTATTTAAATAAAGGGAAAGTTATAAAATTTAAAAAGATATTGATTCGGATATATAATTTTTATTTAAAATAAAGATGAATTCGTTTTTGCAATTATAAATATAAAAATCATAAAAACATTACATGATTAGGATATTAAATTGGATAAATATAATATTAAAATTTAAATGTAGAATATTAAAAAATATTTAGTTGCTACAAATAAGGAGAAAACTGATATTGTGGTAAAAAGATATATTTACTACGTTCATTTTTTTAATAACGTGATTTGCAGTTTATGTTGTATTTAATTAATACAATATTAAACATGCATGTGTGCTTGTGAATTAGTGGGGGAAAGAGACGTGCAAAACAAATGCTATTGCAGTAAAAAGTAAATCTTTACTATTTTGCATGTTATTTTAAAAACGTAATGCATTTAATAAAATAGATTTGAATTAATTATGCAATAAAAAATGTACATAAGTGATTGTGAGTTAGTGGGGATATGCAGTTAATGTTTTTTATTTTTAGGTTTACTTTTCTAAAAAATAATATTAACATATACTTTATGTTAACATAAATAATAAATATATTATTAATATTTTTAGTATATTATTCCATATTTTGGTTTATAAATCTTTTTGTGGCCAGTTTTACATCAACCAACGTAAATATGAGTATTAATTTATATTTTTGTGAGAAAATATATGAAAATTTTTCGGTGGTAATCTTTTTTATATATTGAAAAAATATACAAAGCATAAATTTATATGATAAAACTTTACTCAAAGTTTTTAAAATAACTTATGAATAAAGTGGAAACAGAAAAGTTCTAACCTTTTTTTTTTGTTTTTATTATATATATATATATATATATATATATATAGAGAGAGAGAGAGAGAGAGAGAGAGAGAGAGAGAGAGAGAGAATTGACTTTTTATTTAAATAAAGGGAAAATTAAAAAATTAAAAAAGATATTGACCCGGATACATAAATTTTATTTAAAACAAAGATAAATTCATTTTTGAAATTATAAATATAAAAATCATAAAAACACTACATGATTAGGACATTGATTTGAATAAATATAATATTAAAATTTAAAATTAGAATATTAAAAAATATTTAGTTGCTATAAATAAGGAGAAAACTAATTTATATCTATATATATTATTAAAAGGAGAGAATAAAGTGTCACGCCTCGGGAGGTACCCTTGGCGTGGCCGGCACTCAGAGACTATTGCTAGTCCCTAAGCAAACCACACATTCTCAGGTTAGTCACTCATCATCAACATAGCGGAAACAAAGTAGTGAACTACCTAAATAAAAAGCTAAAGGCCAACATCAGTCTCAACATCATACTCATCCTACTAAGTAAGTAAGAGTACTACTCAGTTCATAAATAAAACATCAACATCACACCTTGACTCATGTCTATGAAGCCTCTAACCTGACTCAACTGTCTAAGATGGTACCATGACAGGCCATGGCTACCCAACATCAATAAGTACGAAAACAAAAATAGAAGGGTCTCCTTCGGATAGCAAAGAGGCTCACCAATGATAGAAACTCGAACTCTCTGACCTCAACGGTACGTCTGCTGAAGTCCTCTAACTCCTGTATCTGCATCATGAAACAATACAGCGCCGAGTGGTGTCAGTACGTGGAATGTACAGGTATGTAAAATAGCCAAATATAACAATAATAGTGCACAACATAGGGAAACATCGACTCATCATCATACTCCATCAGAATGTCAAATGTCTATCTAAGGCAAGAGATTAGAACAGACAATTGACTCATCAACCTTTAATCTCAACATCATAAACACATCAGACTCAACTCAACTCAGGAAAATCGACTCAACTCAACTCAAGGAACTCGACTGGAAATATCACATCAACATTAACATCGGAGTTTTATCATAATGGAACCTAACTAGGAGTTTCTCTAATTGACAACCATCACCTATGAGCCAGTGATGATACAACAAAGCGATGTTGTTGCCACATCGATCCATTACCCTGCCCTGGGGTAAAGGACATCAACATCAGTGGATCCACAAGAATAACCTCAGTCCTCTATTGGGACAAGAAAGGAGCCATCCGTATTGCAGTTCAATCCCCTCTTCCTACGCGGGTCACGTAGTTAATGGGTTCAAGTGGGACTCACTCTTACCCATTTTGCTGCTCAATACTCCTCCCAGAACTCGACATGCTCATAAAACATCAACCTCATCAGTCCCATAGGGACATAATATATCATCATTAGTCCCATAGGGATATAATGTAATATCTCAGTATCAACATCAGTCCCATAGGGACATAATAAAATACTTCGACATCAACATCACCCCACCTCATCAACATCAACATCAACATCAACATCGCAGACTCAAGATGCTAGTTTAGAAAATTAAACTTCCAATTTTAAGACATCATAAAACATCATTCTCATCAACATCATCATTGAAACTCTCATCAAATGTGAAACACAATCACAACATCACAACGTCATCCTCATTAAGGCTCTAGAATCCTCTCTAAGTTCATTCTTACCCTTTTTTAACAAAATAGTCATAGGGTTTTTAAAAAAAGACACTCATGAAAATGAATTATGAGTATAAATCCAGTTTATGATGATCATCAACTTAGGTAAAGTATATGCATAAAGTAGAATTCAATATACATGCTCAAAACTCTGCACATTAACCTCATTATGTTTCAAGACACAATTTAATTTACTCAAAAAGCACATGGGAGAACATTCCCATGCTTTAGGTTAGCCTGACATACCTGGGATGATTGCTAACGCAGTTTCTTGCACAAACTTCTCTCGATTTTCTCAACCTCAACTCCCCTCAAGCCCTGACTTATTGACTTTCTAGGAAGAATGCTCTTGAATGGGTTTTTGAAACCCTTCTCTTAGAAAAACGACTTATATTCATCGTAGGGGAGGTTTAGACAACACAGGAATGGACTAGAATGCCCTTCGAAATTAAAAAAAAAACTTTTCTCCCCACCTGGAATAACACAGTCCGCGACGTGGACCTGTTGCGGACAGTGTATTTTTGAAAAACTCAACTCTGTCGAAAAAATCACAAGAAAACAAAAGTGTGGCTGCGCGACAGGTCCGCGACGCTGTTCCATCGCGAAGTCACACTATTTTTCATTTTGGAACGAAAGATTATCTTTTGACTCGGTCGCTTAAAAAATCGACCGAGACCCTTCTCCCACTCAAATTTCCATGTTGATCATGAATTCACTCTCGGATTTTTAATCCGAGCATCAGAAGGCGCATTTTGCACAAACCTCTTCCCTAGGGGTATTTTGGTAATTTCTCGGGCGTTACATTATCCCCCCCTTGAGACCATTCATCCTTGAATGATGCGTAGGAATGGTCTCGATACTCACTCATCAAGGATCCTCCTCAACTTTTCATTGACCTCAATAACATCTACTCAGACATTAGGAATATACATATCAACTCATGACAAGAACGTCAATTTATATAAAAAGTAAGAATATTACCTCCGGCACTTTCATCAACCTTAGGCACGAACAAGTGCGGGTACTTTCTTCTCATCTCTTCCTCAGCTTCCCATGTGGCTTCCTCAACAAATTGGTTCCTCCACAAAATTTTGACGGAGGCTATCTCTTTATTTCTCAGTCTGCGAACTTGTCGATCAAGGATTTGGACTGGGATTTCCTCATAGGACAAATTGTCTCTTACTCTTGTGCTCTCCATAGGGATTATCAAGACAGGATCTCCCAAACACTTCTTCAACATCAAAATATGGAACACCGGATGGATTCCATTTAGCTTAGAAGGTAACTCTAGCTCATAAGCAACCTTCCCAATTCTTTGCAAAATCTGATAAGGGTCAATATAACGAGGACTTAATTTCCCTTTTTCTCCAAACCTCATGACACCCTTCATGGGTGATACCTTCAAGTATACCCAATCTCTCACCTCGAACTCTAGGTCTCTTCTCCTCACATCTGTGTAAGATTTCTGACGGCTTTGGGCAGTCTTCAATCTTTCTCGAATAATCTTCACCTTCTCCATGGACTGGTGGACAAGGTTAGGCCCAATCAACTCAGCCTCTCCAACTTCAAACCACCCAATGGGTGATCTACATATCCTCCCACACAAGGCCTCATAAGGGGCCATTTGAATGCTTGCATGATAACTGTTGTTATATGCGAATTCAATCAATGGTAAATGATCATCCCAATTTCTTTTTATGTCAAGAATGCATGCTCTCAACATATCCTCTACCGTCTGAATAGTGCGCGCTGCTTGACCATCCGTCTGTGGATGAAAGGTCGTGCTCAAGTTCACTTTGGTATCCAATCCTTTCTGGAAAGACCACCAGATATGAGAAGTAAATTGGGATCCTCTGTCAGAGATGATGGACAAGGGAACTCCATGCAACCTCACAATCTCTTGGATGTACATCCTGGCATAATCCTCTACAGTGTTAGTTGTCTTGACTGCCAGGAAATGCGCTGACTTCGTCATCCTGTCTACAATCAGCCATATGGAATCATGTTGTCTCCGGGGTCTCGGTAAAATCCATATTAACCATCTCCCACTTCCATTATGGAATCTCAAAGTTTTAAGCTAAGCCACTTGGCCTTTGATGCTCAACCTTCACCTGTTGGCAATTCGAGCATCTTGAAACAAACTCCATGATATCCCTCTTCATTCCACTCTACCAATAGACTTCTTTCAAGTCATGATACATCTTGGTGGAGCCCGGATGAATGGAGTATCTAGTGTTATGGGCCTCAGCGATAATCCTCTCTTGAACACCATCAACATCAGGGACACATAACCTACTCTGCTACCTTAATACCCCATCTCCCCCTTTGGAGAAGACTATTACTTTTTGTTACTAAACATCCTCCTTCAATTGGAGTATAATAGGATCTCGATCCTACTTCACTTTTACCTCAATCACAAGGGACGATGAAGACCCACTTTGAATATTAATTCCTCCCTCGTCATTCTCTTCAAGTTGGACTCCCAATTGAGCCAACATATTCACTTCTTTTACTAGCTCTTTCTTTTCTTCCTCAACATGGGTTGTGCTACCCATAGACAACCTGTTAAGAGCATCAACAACAACATTGGCTTTACCTGGGTGGTACATGATGCTCATGTCATAATCTTTGAGCAATTCCAACCATCTCCTCTGTCGCAGGTTATGCTCTCTTTGACTGAAGACATATTGCAAGCTCTTGTGATCAGTAAACACATCCACATGCACTCCGTACAAGTAGTGGCGCCAGATTTTAAGTGCCAACACTACCGCCGCCAACTCAAGATCATGGGTCGGATAGTTCCTCTCATGAACTTTAAGCTGCCTGGAAGCATAGGCTATCACTTTTCCTCTCTGCATTAATATGCATCCCAACCCAACTCTTGATGCATCACAGTAAATTACAAAATCTTCCGTCCCGTCGGGCAAAGTCAAGACAAGTGCGGTGGTCAACCTATTCTTTAACTCTTCGAAACTTTTCTCACATTCTTGAGACCACTAAAACTTGACCTTTTTCTGAGTCTGTTTAGTCATTGGTGCGGATAGGGAAGAAAATTCCTCAACAAATCTCCGGTAGTAGCTTGCCAACCCCAAGAAACTCCTTATATCAGTTGGAGAGGCCGGTCATGGCCAGTTTGTGACCGCTTCAATCTTCTGGCCATCTACTCGAATTTCATCACCCGAAACAACATGGCCTAGGAAAGCCACTGACTTAAGCCAAAGCTCACATTTGGAGAACATCACATGCAATTCATGGTCTTTAAGAGTCTGAAGGACAACTCTAAGATGTTTAGCATGCTCCTCCCTATTCCTCGAATACACCAAGATATCATTAATGAATACAATCACAAACATGTCAAGGTAGGGCCTGAACACCCTATTCATCAAATCCATGAAAACTGCTGGTGCGTTCGTCAACCCAAAGGACATAACTAAGAACTCAAAGTGGCCATATTTTGTCTTGAAAGTTGTCTTTGGAACATCACAGTCTCTCACTTTCAACTGGTGGTAGCCCGATCTGAGGTCTATCTTTGAAAAGCATGAAGCACCCTGAAGTTGGTCAAACAAGTCATCTATCCTGGGAAGGATATTTGTTCTTGATCATGACCTTGTTCAGTTGCCTATAGTCTATGCACATTCTGAGAGACCCATCCTTCTTTAGTACAAACAGAACGGGAGCACCCCAAGGAGAAACACTGGGTCTAATAAAACCCTTCTCTAACAGATCCTTCAACTGCTCCTTCAAATCTTTCAATTCAGCAGGGTCCATCCTATATAGTGGAATTGAAATAGGCTGCATGTCGGGAAACACATAAATACCGAAGTCGATCTCCCTATAAGGAGGACTCCAGGTAACACCTCAGGGAACTCATTTACAATCGGGACCGACTTAAGGGTAGGGGACTCAACATCATCAGATTTAACTTGTACAAGGTGATAAATACAACCCTTAGAGATTAACTTCCTCGCCCTTAGGTAGGAAATAAATCTACCCTTGGGTGCAACATAACCTACCTTCCACTCTAGGACCGGTTCATTCGGGAATTGGAATTAAAAAACTCTGGTCCTACTATCTATGGATACATGGCAAGCATGGAGCCAATCCATACCAAGAATCACATCAAAATCGACCATCTCCAACTCTACCAAATTGGCCAAAGTACCCCTATGATAGATGGACACTACAAAGTCTCTATAGACCCTCTTAGCCAAGATAGACTCACCAGTAAGAGTTGAAACATTATAAGGCTCAAGCAAACACTTTGGAAGAACCTCAAACTTATTGGCCACATAAAGCGTCACAAAAGATAAAGTGGCACCCGGGTCAAGCAATGCATAACAACTATAAGAAAACATTTGGAGCATACCTGTAACAACATCTGGAGGAACCTCTTGATCCTGTCGATTACCCATCGCATACAGACGGTTCATCCCACCTCCTGCATTCGCAGTGGTAGCCTTCTAATGACTGCCCGCAGGGAGCGCTGTAAAAGATTGAGCTCTATTACCTCTATCACTCCACCTCCTCATAGGACACTCACCCTGGAAATGGATAGGCTGCCCGCATGAAAAGCAAGTATTTGTGCCCTCACGGTACACACGAAGATGCAGCCTGCCACATCTGCCACAAAGTGGCTTTCCTCTTAGACCTTGGGCAACACTAGCTTGGGATTGGGGTCCCTGCGCTCTGAAATTTTGGTGACCATAGGATTTCTGATCATACTTGTTTTGATTAACAGGTGCACTCGCCATCGAGGTTGCATAGTTAGAAGACTTCTTCTGAAAGAAGGTTCTATCACCCTTATTTTGCTTCTGTTGGTTGAGCTCATGCCCTGCCGATTTAGCTTTCTTACTCTGCTGCTCTTCCCTGTCCCTCTTCTTGTCCTCCTCCACCTGCTAGGCATAGACCATAAGTCTACAGATATCCATATCTGGAATCACCGATGCTGCCTTACACTCCCTCTTCACATGCCTGCCCAATCCGAACACGAACTTCCTCATCCTCACCCTCATATCAAGGACCATCTCGGGTGCATATCGAGACAGCTGGATGAACTTCAGGTTGTACTCTTTAAAAAACAACCCCTCTTGCTTCAGATTCACAAACTCTTCGACCTTTGCCTCCCTCAACTCTTGGGGAAAGAAGTGACCGAGAAAAGCACTCTCGAACTCCTCCCACTCAGCTGACTCTGCATCCTCCCCTCTACCATCTTCCCACTGGTTATACCAGACATTTGCAACATCCTTAAGCTGATTTGAGACCATCTCAACTCCCTCAACCTCACTCGCATGCATAGCCCTTGGGATTTTACGCATCTCATCAATAAAGTTTCACGGGTCCTCCTCAACCTTGGACCCCGTATAGACTGGCGGGTTCATCCTCAGAAAATCCCTGAGCCTGGCTATAGCAGTAGGCTCTTGGGAGCTGGAGCTAGGAGCCTGGGGACCGCTCTGTGAGGCCACCAATTGGGTGAGCTAAGGGATGGCTCCATTGAAGTCTGCTTCAAAAGTGGAGGCCGACTGAGCAGGAGGTGCCGGTGGAGCCTTAGTAGCTCTGGCAGGTCAACCCCGTCTCCTTGTCTCATTTTGGGTAGGGACATCTAGTATGGGATTCCCGGTGTTAGGGATCGAGGCATCTCTTTGGGCAGTTGTGCGTTTTGGAGGCATTATCTGCAAACGTGTAACGCACGAATTAGAAAAAGGGGGGTTTCATAGAGTCAAACTCTATCGCACGAACTCAAAACATCAAAGAAGTGTAACTATTTCTAATGTCCTATAGCCTCTTGTTTATGAAGTGTGGTGCACAACACATACATAAATAAGACTCTACTAGACACGGCTTCATAGACTCCCTAGGACTCTTGAACTCTTTGCCCTAATACCAAGTTTGTCACGCCCCGGGAGGGTACCCTTGGTGTGACCGACACTCAGAGACTATTGCTAGTCTCTAAGCGAACCACTCATTCTCAGGACAGTCACTCATCATCAACATAGCGGAAACGAGGTAGCGAACTACCTCAATAAAAGGCCAACATCAGTCTCAACATCATATTCATCCTACTAAGTAAGTAAGAGTACTACTCGGTTCATAAAGAAAACATCAACATCACACCTTGACTCATGCCTATGAAGCCTCTAACCTGGCTCAACTGTCTAAGATGGTACCATAACAAGCCATGGCTACCCAACATCAATAAGTATGAAAACAAAATTAGAAGGGTCTCCTCCGGATAGCAAAGAGGCTCACCAATAATAGAAAATCAAACTCTCTCACCTCAACGGTGCGTTTGCTGAAGTCCTCTAACTCATATATCTGTATCATGAAACGATGCAGCGCTGAGTGGCGTCAGTACGTGGAATATACTGGTATGCAAAATAGCCAAATATAACAATAATAGTGCACAACATAGGAAAACATCGACTCATCATCATACTCCATCAAAGTGTCAAATGTCTATCTAAGGCGAGAGATTAGAACAGACAATTGCCTCATCAACCTCTAATCTCAACATCATCAACACATCAGACTCATCTCAAGGAATCTCGACTCGACTCAACTCAACTCAACTAAACTCAGGGAACTCGACTCAACTCAACTCAAGGAACTCGACTTGAAACATCACATTAACATCAACATCAGAGTTCTATCACAATGGAACCTAACTGGGAGTTTCTCTAACCGACAACCATCACCTATGAGCCAATGATGATACAACGAAGCGATCTAATTGCCGCATCCATCCATTACCCTGTCCAGGGTAAAGGATATCAACCTTAGTGGATCCATAAGAATAACCTCAGTCCTCTATTGGGACAAAAAATGAGCCATCTGCATTGCAGTTCAATCTCCTCTTCCTATGCGGGCCACGTAGTTAATGGGTTCAAGTAGGATCCACTCTTACCCATTTTGGTGCTCAATACTCCTCCCAGAACTCGACATGCTCATAAAACATCAACCTCATCAGTTCCATAGGGACATAATACCTCATCATTAGTCCCATAGGGACATAATGTAATACCTCAACATAAACCTCAGTCCCATAGGGACATAATAAAATACCTCAACATCAACATCACCTCACCTGATCAAAATCAACATCAACATCAACATCAACATCATAGACTCAAGATGCTAGTTTAGAAAATTAAACTTCCAATTTTAAGACATCATAAAACATCATTCTCATCAACATCATCATCGAAACTCTCATCAAATGTGAAACACAATCACAACATCACCACATCATCCTCATTAAGGCTCTGGACTCATCTCTTAGTTCATTCTTAACCTTTTTAATAAAATAGTCATAGGGTTTAAAAAAAAAGACACCCATGAAAATGAATTATGAATATAAATCAAGTTTATGATGATCATCAACTTAGGTAAAGTATATGCATAAAGTAGAATTCAATATACATGCTCAAAACTCTGCACATTAACCTCATTACGTTTCAAGACACAATTCAATTTACTCAAAGGGCACATGGGAGAACTTCTCTTGATTTCCTCAACTTCAACTCCCCTCAAGCTCTGACTTAGTGACTTTCTAGGAAGAATGCTCTTGAATGGGATTTTGAAATCCTTCTCTTAGAAAAACAACTTTTATTCGTCGTAGGGGAGGTTTAGACAATATAGGAATTGACTAGAATGCCCTTCAAAATTAAAAAAAAGAACTTTTCCCCCGACATGGAATAACACAGTCCGCGACACGGACCTGTCGCGGACAGTGTATTTTTGAAAAACTCAACTCTGTCGAAAAAATCACAGGAAAACATAAGTGTGACTCCGTGACAGGTCCGCGACGCGGTTCCCTCGCGAAGTCACACTGTTTTTCGTTTTGGAACGAAAAATTATCTTTCGACTCGGTCGCTCTAAAAATTGACCGAGACCCTTCTCCCACTCAATTTTCCGTCCTGATCATGAATCCGCTCTCGGATTTTCAATCCAAGCATCGGAAGACGCATTTTGCACACACCTCTTTCCTAGGGGTATTTTGGTAATTTATCGGGCGTTACATAAAGCCACCATATTCAGCCACTTGGCAACTTATACATATGCCATGCGGCATCTTAGAACAATAAGTTTAATTAGTTATTAGTTAATTTGAATAATAAATTATATTAATAAAAAACATAGTCATAAAACCAAAACAAAAATTAAATATAAAAGGTTATAATAATTAAAATAAAAACTTTAAGTAAAGTTTTATTACATAAATCTATTCTCTGTATTTTTTTTAAAATATATAAAAAAGATTACCACCTAAATATTTTCATATATTTTCTTATAAAAATATAAATTAATATTTAAATTTACATTGGTTGCTTTAAAGCTGCCCAAAAAAAAAATTTATAAACCAAAACATACAATAATATACTGAAAATATAAAAAATAAATGTATTATTCATGTTAACATAAAGTATATGTTAATAATACTTTTTAAGAAAAGTAAACCTAAACAATAAAAAAAAAAAACTTAACAGCATATCCCCTCTATAGCCCCACTAATTCACAATCACTTATGCACGTTTTTTTTTCATAATTAATTAAAACTTATTTTATTACATTGTACTCCATTGAAAAAAAATTAAAAATAGTAGATATTTACTTTTTACTGCAATACCAGTTTTTTACACGTCTCTTTCCTCACTAACGCCTAATTACACATGCACATTTATTATTGCATTAATTAAATAGAACTTAAACTGCAAAATCACTTTATTAACTTAACATAGTAAATATTTTATTTTTTCCCAATATCAGTTTTCTCCTTATTTATAGCAAGTAAGTATTTTTAATTATTGTAACACCCGATAAATAACCAAAATACCCCTAGGGAAGAGGTGTGTGCAAAACGCGTCTTCCTATGCTCGGATTAAAAATCCGAGAGCGGATTCATGATCAGCACAGAAAATTGAGTGGGAGAAGGGTCCCAGTCGATTTTTAGAGCGACCGAGTGGAAAGATAATTTTTCATTCCAAAATAAAAAACAGTGTGAGTTCGTGACGGAACCACGTCACGGACCTGTCGCGGAGGCACACTTATGTTTTTCAGTGATTTTTCGACAGAGTTGATGTTTTCCGAAATTACACTGTCCGCGTCGTCGTGTTATTCCAAGTCGGGGAAATTTTTTTTTAATATTTCGAGGGACATTTTATTCCATTCCTATGTTATCTAAACTTCCCCTACAACGAATAAAAGTCGTTTTTCTAAATGAAGGGTTTTAAAACCCCATTCAAGAGCATTCTTCCTAGAAAAGCTACTAAGTCAGGGCTTTAGGGGAGTTAAGATTAAGGAAATCAAGAGAAGTTTGTGCAAGAAACTGTGTTAGCAATCATCCCTGGTATGTAAGGCTAACCTAAAGCATGAGATTGTTCACCCATGTGCTCATTTGAGGGAATTGGATTGTGTCTTGAAACATAATGAGGTTGATGTGAAGAGTTTTGAACATATATATTGAATATTTACTTAATGCATATATTTTACACGAATTGATGATCATCATAAACTTGATTAATTGCATAATTCATTTTAATGAATGCTTTTCAAAAAACCCTATGATTAATTTATTTAAAAATGTAAGAATGAACTAGGGGATGAGTCTAGAGCCTCAATGAGGATGTTTGTGATATTGTGATTGTGTTGCACATGTGAGGAGAGTCTTGATGATGATGTTGACGAAATGATGTTTTATGATGTTTTATGATGTCTTAAAATTTGAAAGTTTAATTTCTAAAAGCGTTCTTGAGTCCATGATGTTGATGTTGATGTTAATGAGGTGAGGTGATGTTGATGTGAGGTATTATATTATGTCCCTACGGGACTGATGTTGATGTGAGGTATCATATTATGTCCCTATGGTATTGATGTTGATGTTGAGGTACTATGTCCCTATGGGACTGATGATGAGGTATTATGTTTCTTTAGGACTGATGAGGTTGATGTTTTATGAGCATGTCGAGTTCTGGGAGGAGTATTGAGCACCAAAATAGGTAAGAGTGAGTCTCACTCGAACACATTAACTACGTGGCCTGGGTAAGAAGAGGGGATTATACCGCAATGCGAATGGCTCTTTTCTTGTCCCAGTAGAGGACTGAGGTTTTTCTTGTGGACCCACTGAGGTTGATGTCGTTTACCCCGGGCAGGGTACTCGATGGATGTGGCAACGACATTGCTTCGTTGTATCATCACTAGCTCATAGGTGATGGTTGTCGGTTACAGAAACTCCCACTTAGGTTCCATTTTGATAGAACTCTGATGTTGATGTTGATGTGATATTTTGAGTCGAGTTACCTGAGTTGAGTTGATGTCGATGTTCCCTTAGATGAGTTGATGTTTATCTTCCTTGAGTTTAGTTGAGTCGAGTTTCCTAAGTTGAGTTGAGCTGAGTTGAGTTCCCTGTTTTGAGTTAAGTTGAGTTTTCTTGAGATGAGGTCGATGTGTTGATGAGGTTGGGATAAGAGGTTGATGAGTCAATTGTCTACTCTAATCTCTTGCCTAAGATAGACTCTTGACATTCTAATGGAGTATGATGTTGAGTTGATGTTTTTCCCTATGCTATTGTACTTATATTGTTATATTCAGCTATTTTACATGCAAGGACATTCCACGTACTGACGCCACTCAGCGCTGCATCATTTTATGATGCAGATATAGGAGTTAGAGGACTTCAGCAGGCGCACCATTGAGGTTAGAGATTTCGAGTTCCAACATTGGTGAACCTCTTTGCTATCCGGTGGTGACCCTTCCATTTGTTACTTTCGTTATTTATTGAGTTAGGTAACCATGGCCTTTCATGGTACCATCTTAGATAGTTGAGTCAGGTTAGAGGCTTCATGGACATGAGTTGAGGTTTTGACGTTGATGTTTTCCTTATGAACTGAGTAGTACTCTTACTTATTTAGTATGATGTTGAGACTGATGTTGGCCATTGGCCTTTTATTGAGGTAGTTCACTACTTTATTTCCGTAATGTTGATGATGAGTGGCTGTCCTGAGAATGAGTGGTTCTCTTAGGGACTAGCAATAGTCTCTGGGTGCCAGCCACGCCTAGGATACCCTCCTGGGGTGTGACAAACTTGGTATCAGAGCACAGTGTTCAAGAGTCCTAGGGAGTCTATAAAGCCATGTCTAGTAGAGTCCTGTTTATGTGTGTGTTTTGCACCACACTTCATAAACAGGAGCTTTAGGACATTAAGAATGGTTACACTTCTTTGATGTTATGAGCTCGTGCGATAGAGTTTGACTCTATCAAACCCCTCTTCTAATTTGTGTGTTAGGCATTTGCAGATCATGCCTCCAAAACGCACTGCTGCCCAAAGAGATGCCTCAGTCCCTAACATTAAGAATCTCATGCCAGAGGCCTCTACCCAGAATGAGACAAGGAGACGGGGTCCACCTGCTAGAGCTATTGAGGCTCCACCGGCACCTCCTGCTTAGTCGGCCTTCACTTTGAAAGCAGAAATCAGGGAAGCCATCACTTGCTCACTCAATTGGTGGCCTCACAGAGCGGTCCCCAGGCCCCTAGCTCCAGCTCCCAAGAGCCTACTGCTGCAACCAGGCTCAGGGATTTCCTTAGGATGAACCCGCCAGTCTATACGGGGTCCAAGGTTGAGGAGGATCCGAGAAACTTTATTGATGAGATGCGCAAGATCCTGAGGGCTATGCACGTGAGTGAGGTTGAGGGAGTCGAGTGGTCTCATATCAGCTTAAGGATGTTGCAAATGTCTGGTACAACCAGTGGGAAGATGGTAGAGGTGAGAATGCGGAGTCTGCTGAGTGGGAGAAGTTTGAGAGTGCTCTTATCGATCACTTCTTTCCCAAAGAGCTGAGAGAGGCAAAGGTCGAAGTGTTTGTGAATCTGAAGCAAGAGGGGTTGACTATCAAAGAGTACAACCTAAATTTTATCCAGCTATCCAGATATGCACCCAAGATGGTCCTTGATATGAGGGCGAGGATGAGAAAGTTCGTGCCCGGATTGGGCAAGAATGTAAAGAGGGAATGAAAGGCAGCATTGCTGATTCTAGATATGGATAACTCTAGACTTATGGTGTATGCCCAGCAAACTGAGGAGGACAAGAAGAGGGACATGAAAGAGCAGCAGAGTAAGAAAGCCAAATCAGTAGGGCATGAGCCCAACCAACAGAAGCAAAATAAGAGTGATAGAACTTTCTTTCAGAAGAAGTCTTCTAGCTACGCACCCCCGATGGCGAGTGCACCTATTCAGCAAAACAAGTATGATCAGAAATCCTATGGTCACCAAAATTTCATAGCGCAAGGACCCCAGTCCCAAGCTAGTGTTGCCCAAGGTCCAAGAGGAAAGCCACCTTGTGGCAGATGTGGCAGGCTGCATCTTGGTGCCTATCATCAGGGCACAAATACTTGCTTTTCATGTGGCAGCCTGGCCATTTCGAGGGTTAGTGCCCTATGAGGAGGTGGAGTGATAGAGGTAATAGAGTTCAATCTTCTACAGCACCCCCTGCGAGCAGTTATCAGAAGGCTACTACTGCGAATGCAGGAGGCGGGATGAACCGTCTGTATATGATGGGTAATCGACAGGATCAAGAGGTTGCTCCAGATATTGTTACGGGTATGCTCCGAATCTTTTCTTATAATTGTTATGCATTGCTTAACCCAGGTGCCACTTTATCTTTTGTGACGCCCTATGCGGCTAATAAGTTTGAGGTTCTTCTAGAGTGTTTGCTTGAGCCTTATATTGTTTCGACTTCTACTGTTGAGTCTATCCTGGCTAAGAGTGTCTATAGAGACTGTGTAGTGTCCATCTATCATTGGAATACTTTGGCCAATTCGGTAGAGTTGGAGATGGTCGATATTGATGTGATTCTTGGTATGGATTGGCTCCATGCTTGCCATGCATCCATAGATTATAGGACCCGAGTTGTTAAATTTCAATTCCCAAATGAACCGGTCCTAGAGTGGAATGGAGGTTACGTTGCACCCAAGGGTAGATTTATTTTCTACCTGAGGGTGAGAAAGTTAATCTCTAACGGTTGTATTTACCACCTTGTACGAGTTAAATATGATGATATTGAGTCCCCAACCCCTGAGTCGGTCCCGATTTCAAATGAGTTCCCTGAGGTGTTCCCTGAGGATTTACCTAGAGTCCCTCCTGAGGGAGATCGACTTCGGTATTGATGTACTTCTCGGCACGCAGCCTATTTCAATTCCACCATATAGGATGGCCCCCGCTGAGTTGAAAGAGTTGAAGGAGCAGTTGAAGGATCTGTTAGAGAAGGGTTTTATTAGACCTAGTGTTTCTTCTTGGGGTGCTCCCATTCTGTTTGTACAAAAGAAGGATGGGTCTCTCAGAATGTGCATAGACTATAGGCAACTGAACAAAGTCACGATCAAGAACAAATATCCTCTCCCCAGGATAGATGACTTGTTTGACCAACTTCAGGGTGTTTCATGCTTTTCAAAGATAGACCTCAGATCGGGCTACCACCAGTTGAAAGTGAGGGAATGTGATGTTCCAAAGACAGCCTTTAGGCCACGATATGGCCACTTTGAGTTCTATGTTATGCCCTTTGGGTTGACGAACGCACCGGCAGCTTTCACTAATTTGATGAATAGGGTGTTTAGGCCCTACCTTGACATGTTTGTGATTGTATTCATTCATGATATCTTGGTGTATTCGATGAATGAAGAGGAGCATGCTAAACATCTTAGAGTTGTCCTTCACACTCTTAAAGACCATGAATTGTATGCGAAGTTCTCCAAATGTAAGTTTTGGCTTAAGTAAGTGGCTTTCCTAGGCCATGTTGTTTCAGGTGATCGAATTCGAGTAGATGGCCAGAAGATTGAAGCGGTCACAAACTAGCCAAAACCAACCTCTCCAACTGATATAAGGAGTTTCTTGGGGTTGGCAGGTTACTACCGCAGATTTGTTGAGGGATACACTCCATTGACTAAATTGACTCAGAAAAAGATCAAGTTTCAGTGGTCTTAGGAATAAGAGAAAAGTTTCCAAAAGTTAAAGACTAGGTTGACCACCGCACCTGTCTTGACTTTGTCCGACGTGACGGAAGATTCTGTAATTTACTATGAAGCATCAAGAGTTGGGTTGGGATGCGCAGAGAGGAAAAGTGATAGCCTATGCTTCTAGGCAGCTTAAAGTTCATGAGAGGAACTATCCGACCCATGATCTTAAGTTGGAGGCGGTAGTGTTCACACTTAAAATCTGGCGCCACTACTTGTATGGAGTGCATGTGAATGTGTTCACTGACCACAAGAGTTTACAGTATGTCTTCAGTCTGAGAGAGCTCAACCTGCGACAGAGGAGATGGTTGAAATTGCTCAAAGATTATGATATGAGCATCATGTACCACCCAGGTAAAGCTAATGTTGTTGCTAATCTCTTAGTAGGTTGTCTATGGGTAGCACAACCCATGTTGAGAAAGAGGAGAAAGAGCTAGTGAAGGAAGTGCATAGGTTGGCTCGATTGGGAGTCCAACTTGAAGAGAATGACGAGGGAGGAATTAATATTCAAAGTGGGTCTTCATCGTCCCTAGTGACTGAGGTAAAAGAGAAGCAGGACCGAGATCCTATTATACTTCAATTGAAGGAGGATGTCCACAAGCAAAAAATGATGGTCTTCTCCAAAGGGGTAGATGGGGTATTGAGGTACCAAAGTAGGTTAAGCATCCCTGATGTTGACAGTGTTTGAGAGAGAATTATGGCTGTAGCCCACAACACTAGATACTCCATTCATCCGGGCTCCACTAAGATGTATCACGACTTGAGAGAAGTCTATTGGTGGAAGGGAATGTAGAGGAATATCGCGGAGTTTGTTTCAAGATGCCCGAATTGCTAGCAGATGAAGGTTGAGCATTAAAGGTCAAGTGGCTTAGCTCAAAACTTTGAGATTCCAGAATGGAAGTGGGAGATGGTTAATATGGATTTCATCACTAGCCTACCGAGATCCCGAAGCAACGTGATTCCATATGGGTGATTGTAGAACGGATGACTAAGTCAGCGCATTTTCTGGTAGTTAAGACGACTAAAACTGCGGAGGAGTATGCCAAGATGTATATCTCAGAGATTGTGAGGTTGCATGGAGTTCCCTTGTCCATCATCTCAGACAGAGGAGCCCAATTTACTTCTCACTTCTGGAAGTCTTTCCAGAAAGGATTGGGTACCAAAGCGAACTTGAGCACGACCTTTCATCCACAAACAGATGGTCAGGCAGAGTGCACTATTTAGACGGTAGAGGATATGTTGAGAGCATGCGTTCTTGACTTCAAAGGGAATTGGGGTGATCATTTACCATTGATTAAATTCGCATATAACAACAATTATCATGCAAGCATTCAAATGGCCCCCTATGAGGCCTTGTATAGGAGGAGATGTAGATCACCCATCGGGTGGTTTTAAGTTGGAGAGGCTGAGTTGATTGGGCCTTACCTTGTCCACCAGTCCGTGGAGAAGGTGAAGATTATTCGAGAAAGATTGAGGACTGCCTAAAGTTGTCAGAAATCTTACACAGATGTAAGGAGAAGAGACCTAGAGTTTGAGGTGAGCGATTAGGTATACTTGAAGGTATCACCCATGAAGGGTGTCATGAGGTCTGGGAAAAAGGGGAAATTAAGTCCTCGTTATATTGTCCCTTATCAGATTTTGCAAAAAATTGGGAAGGTTGCCTATGAGCTAGAGTTACCTTCTGAGTTAGATGGAATCCACCCGGTGTTCCATATTTTGATGTTGAAGAAGTGTTTGGGGGATCCTGTCTTGGTAATCCCTGTGGAGAGCACAGGAGTCAGGGACAGTTTGTCCTATGAAGAAATCCCAATCCAAATCCTTGATCGACATGTTCGCAGACTAAGAAACAAAGAGAAGCCTCCGTCAAAGTTCTGTGGAGGAACCAATTTGTTGAGGAAGCCACATGGGAAGCTGAGGAAGTGATGAGGAAAAGGTACCCGCACCTGTTCGTGCCTGAGGTTGATGAAAGTGTTGGAGGTAATATACTTACTTTTTATATAAATTGATGTTCCTACCATGAGTTGATGTTTATATTCCTATGTCTGAGTAGATGTTATTGAGGTCGATGAAGAGTTGAGGAGGTGAGTTGATGAGTGAATATCAAGGTGAGTTTTGATTCTATTCATGCCAAAATATCGTTCCTACTCATCATTAGAGGATGAATGATCCCAAGGGGGGAAGATGTAACGGTCGGTAAATTACCAAAATACCCCCAGGGAAGAGGTGTGTGCAAAACGCATCTTCTGATTCAATCCGAGAGCAGATTCATGATCAACAAAGAAAATTGAGTAAGAGAAGGGTCTCGGTTGGCTTTTAGAGCAACCGAGTCGAAAGATAATTTTTTGTTCCAAAATGAAAAACAGTGTGAGTTCGCGACGACACTACGTCGTGGACCTGTCGTTGAGGCACACTTATGTTTTTCAATGCTTTTTCGACGGAATTGAAGTTTTCCGAAATTACACTGTCCGCGACAGGTCCCCGTCGCGGACTGTGTTATTCCAAGTCGGGGAAAATTTTTCTTTAATATTTTCAGGGGCATTATAGTCCATTCCTATGTTGTCTAAACCTCCCCTACAACGAACAAAAGTCATTTCTCTAAGGGAAGGGTTTTGAAAAACCCATTCAAGAGCATTCTTCCTAGAAAAGTCACTAAGTCAGGGCTTGAGGGGAGTTGAGGTTGAGGAAATCAAGAGTAGTTTGTGCAAGAAACTGTGTTAACAATCATCCCAGGTATGTAAGGCTAACCTAAAGCATGGGAATGTTCTCCCATGTGCCCTTTTGAGGGAATTGAATTGTGTCTTGAAACATAATGAGGTTGATGTGAAGAGTTTTGAGCATGTATATTGAATTTTACTTAATGCATATATTTTACACGAATTGATGATCATCATAAACTTAATTCATTGCATAATTCATTTTCATGAATGCTTTTCACAAAACCCTATGATTAATTTATTCAAAAATGTAAGAATGAACTAGGGGATGAGTCTAGAGCCTTAATGAGGATGATATTTGTGTTGTCATGATTGTGTTTCACATGTGAGGAGAGTCTTCATAATGATGTTGACGAGAATGATGTTTTATGATGTCTTAATAAATTAGAAGTTTAATTTCTAAAAGCGTATCTTGAGTCTATGATGTTGATGTTGATATTAATGAGGTGAGGTGATGTTGATGTGATGTATTATATTATGTCCCTACGAGACTGATTTTGATGTGAGGTGTTATATTATGTCCCTACGGGATTGATGTTGATGTTGAGGTACTATGTCCCTATGGGACTAAGGATGAGGTATTATGTCCCTTTAGGACTCATGAAGTTGATGTTTTATGAGCATGTCGAGTTCCGAGACGAGTATTGAGCAACGAAATGGGTAAGAGTGAGTCCCACGCTAACCCATTAACTACGTGGCCCGCGTAGGAAGAGGGGATTGAACCGCAATGCAGATGGCTCCTTTCTTGTCCCAATAGAGGACTAAAGTTTTTCTTGTGGATCCATTGAGGTTGATTTCCTTTACCCCGGGCAGGGTACTGGATGGATGTGGCAACGAAATTGCTTCATTTTATCATCACTGGCTCATAGGTGATTGTTGTCGGTTAGAGAAACTCCCAGTTAGGTTCTATTTTTATAAAACTCTGATGTTGATGTTGATGTGATGTTTTGAGTCGAGTCCCCTAAGTTGAGTTGATGTCGATGTTCCCTGAGCTGAGTTGATGTTGATGTTCCTTGAGTTGAGTTGAGTTGAGTCGAGTTCCCTAAGTTGAGTTGAGGTGAGTTGAGTTCCCTTGAGATAAGGTCGATGTGTTGATGAGGTTGGGTTAAGAGGTATATGAGTCAATTGTCTACTCTAATCTCTTGCCTTAGATAGACTCTTGACATTCTGATGGAGTATGATGTTGAGTTGATGCTTTTCCCTATGCTATTGTACTTATATTGTTATATTCAGCTATTTTACATACTAGTACATTCCATGTACTGGCGCCACTCGGCGCTGCATCGTTTTATGATGCAGATATAGGAGTTAGAGGATTTCAGCAGGCGCACCGTTGAGGTCAGAGATTTCGAGTTTCGACATTGGTGAGCCTCCTTGCTATTTGGAGGAGACCCTTCCGTTTGTTAATTTTGTTATTTATTGAGTTAGGTAACCATGGCCTGCCATGGTACCATCTGTGACAGTTGAGTTAGGTTAGAGGCTTCATGGACATGAGTCGAGGTTTTGACGTTGATGTTTTCCTTATGAACTGAGTAGCACTCTTACTTATTTAGTATGATGTTGAGACTGATGTTAGCTATTGGCCTTTTATTGAGGCAGTTCACTACTTTGTTTCTGCTATGTTGATGATGAATGATTGTCTTGAGAATGAGTGGTTTGCTTAAAGACTAGCAATAGTCTCTGGGTGCCGGCCACGCCTAGGGTACCCTCCCGAGGCGTGACAATTATTCTAATTTAAAATTTTAAAATTATACTTATCCAAATCAATATCCTAATCATGTAACGTTTTTATGATTTTGATATTTATGATTTTAACTAACTATAAATAAGTTTTTAAGAAATATATAAAATTAAGGAAAAAAACAAATCAATTTTCTTAAATTGATGTGAAGCCTAACTAAAACATTATTATATATTAATTGATATTAGTATTAATTATTAAATAGACAATTTTAAAACTGTTAATGAATTCATTTAAGGGATCACACATTATCTATAAATTTTTTAGGCCTTTAGTCTAATATTTTGACATAATACTCAATTACTAAATATTATATAATACTCACATACTAAATAATCAACCTATCCCCAAGAGGGAAAACATTAAATATCTGGGGTCTATCATCCAAAGTAGTGGTGATATCGATGATGATGTCACACATCGTATTGGGGAAGCTTGGAATAAATGGAGGCTTGCCTCGGGAGTGTTGTGTGACAAGAAGATACCACCTAAACTCAAAGGTAAGTTTTACAGAATGGTGGTTAAACCATCTTTGTTGTAACGGGTGGAGTGTTGGCCAATAAAGAATGCACATGTTCAAAAGATGCATGTCGCTGAGATGAGGATGTTGAGATGGATGTGTGGGCGCACAAGGAGGGATAAGATTAAGAATGAGATCATTCAGGAGAAGTTGGAGGTGGCACCGATGGTTGATAAGATGAGGGAAGCGAGACTGCGATGGTTTGGACATGTGCAAAGACGGAGTACCGATGCGCCTGTAAGGAGGTGCAAGAGGCTGGTTTTGTGAGCTACACGGAGAGGGAGAGGTAGACCAAAGAAGTACTGGGGGAGGCGATCAGAAAAGATATGGAGAATCTAGATCTAACCGAGGAGATGACCATAGATAGGAAGGAGTGGAGGTCGCGAATTAGAGTAGTAGGCTGATTAGTTGGTAGCAGGGGTAGGCATTATTGATGTCTCTAGCTGTGATATGTGTGTTGAATTCATCGTATTTATATATTGACATGTGCTTTTTGTAAAGAGTCGCTATTTTATTTTGATTTCTAGTTCTATTTTTCCCTTCGTTCCCTTTCCTTCTCTTTGCTATATCTAGTTTATTCTGCTAATGGGTTGTTGAGTCGAGGGTCCCCAAGAAATAGCCTCTCTGCTTCATACGAGGTAGTGGGAAGGTCTGCGTACATTTCTACCCTCCCCAGACCCCACTTGTGGGATTTAACTGGGTATGTTATTGTTGTTGTTGCACTCACATACTAAATAATTAAACAATGATTTCTGAAAAAATGGGGTAGTTTTTTTTAGGATTTCCCCCCTATTTTTTCGGATAGACATTTATGATTCCATATATAAAATAAAATAATTAAGAAGACCAAAATAGGAACTTCTAAAAATCCTACTAAATAACTTTATATATATAATAGAACTGATGGCACCACATATAATAGGATTAAATAGTAAATTATTATTTTATATTTAAATATAATACTAATGGTTACAAATAAATTCCTTAAAAAATATCCTAAATAATACGTACACATTAAACGAGTAACTGCATTATTTATATCTGGGTGAATAAAAGTGCTCCTAAATCATAGGTACTTTAAAATATAATTTTGTGTAAAAAATAGAAAAGAACCAAAGTCTTTGATAAAAAAAAACTCAAAATGATCACTAACAAAATCCCTGAATAATTAATTTTATTTGGATTTCAAAAAGTAACTAACCTTATCTTTAGAAAACACCTTATCTCATAACTCACTTCTTTTTTTAAAAAACAAATAATCAAAACTCCTATTTCACACCCCCTAAAACTAATTCTTTCAATATGAATTCAAATAGGTGAATAATGAAAATTACCTCAATGCATGGGTGTGTTGTACAATCAACATCACAAGTAAAAAAAATTCAAACTTTTTTTGGTATTTTAAACACAAAATTTAATAGTTTTGATATGCAAGAAAAAGCAGAAATTGATAATACAAAAATGACGAAATGTGAAGACGAAGTAGTTCATGGCAATGAAAATGTTATTTTTGTTTATGCATTTGCATGTTCATCTCAACTTTGATGTGTGAGGATGTCTCGCACACATAATTTCACCTATGCGTAAGTAACTTTTTTATTCTTCATCATTTGTTAGTCGGTCGTGCTTATTTATCATTATGATAACGATTAAAAGGCTAAAGGTATAGGTGAAATAATAAAATCACGATAAAATTTATAATTGAAGTTAAAAGTTTTACTATATCACGCAACAAAATTTACTATGTTTATGTGGTTATTGTCAAAGCATTATGTTTCTATTTTATGTACATAAAAATTATATAAATTATACAAGTTTGTATTTTTAAAATGGAGTTTTGCTTTATTATATTTCATGGCCTTTAAGAAGTATTGTTGTGTAAAGTAGGATGTGTTAAAAAATATTATTTATGTTTTTCTATCTTTCCTATATAGATATATAAAACTCTTATATGACTTATAGATTTTTTTTTATTATAACATGTTTGAATTTATAACTTATGACTTAAGTGAAGAGTGTCAAGATTGGATTTCTACTAAGTTAAATTCCCTTTATTAAAATTTCATAATTTGTAATTATATTGAATTAGAAAAACAAAAAAATTTAAAAATTAATTTTATCAAATAATTACTTAAAATTATATTGATTTAATCATTTTAAAAAATTATTTGAATAAAAACATTTAAAATTTAAATTTGAATGATCTGTTTTAAAATAATTTTTCTTAAACTTTACATTCTTTATATAAATAAACATGAATATAAAAGTTTAGTAACTAACTAAATACTTTTATGTTTTTCATTTTTTCAATAAAATTTATTTCTATAATTACAATTAAAATTTAAATGGTAGTTTTAAACTTTCCATTATGTGTAACACCCCAACATTTATTTTTCTAAAAATTGAGCCATCTTTCATATGATATACGATCTTAATTGAGTATAGATGTTAAATTTAACTCCTTCGAGTTGGAATAGAATTGGAGATGATAAAAAGATCTTTTACATCAAGTCAAGTCCAAAGAATTTCTACTGACAAAGTTTTCGTATGAGTTGATAGAAGGGTCAACTTCAAATGATCATATCTCCTAACGTATAATGAGTTAGGTTACCCATAATATATCAAATTAAAGATCATTGAATTAGCTTTCCAACCCATCTTATTTCGCCTTAATCAGAGTTCAGAGTAGAAAGTTATGACCATTTTACTGGAGACCTGCAGAGCTGTTTGAAGGTCCGCAACGGCTCCGCGACGCGGACCTATCACGAACCCTTTCTGGATAAGCTAAGCGACATCCCTTTATTTTATTTTCGTGGTACTTTTATCATAAAGCCTTTGGTGGTCTATTTAAGGTCCCAAAACGCATAAAACGTCAGTTTCATGAGTCAAAACCCTCTCCTTCACTCCTAAACATAAAACGCTCAAGAATCATCAAGAAATTCATCAAGTTAGGATTAACTTTCAAGATTCATCATCAAGGTGAGTTATTCTTCATAAGCTTTAAGCTAATTTCTCTATCTATTCATGAATCCCTAATAAAATCTTAAATTATAACCTAGAGTTTCAAGAAAGCGAATTCAAGAATCCCAAGAAAGGATTCCTTGATTCTTCTTTCCATGAATTAGGGTTCTTCAGCTAGAACACTAAAGATTCTAAGTCAAGAATTCAAGAATAAAAAAGAAGCTCTTCTAATAATGTCTTTCCAAGTTCTTTCACTATAAAAGAACTATCGAGATCGAGGATTTTCTCCAAGAAATGAGTATTCATCAAATTTTGATTGTGATATCAAATTTTCGGGTGTGTAAGGCTAAACTAAAAACATGGGATTGTTCTCTCATGTGCCCCATAGAGATCATAGATGAGTTGATGATTGAAGATTCCACATACATGAATTTTTGAGAATTTTTCATTTAAAAATTGATTTGACATTACATGTTTTCTATGTTGATGATCATCATACTATTTGTTTTCTTGAAGTTAACATTTTTCATGAGATTTTGCATAACCTTACATGATTATTTGAGAAGAATGCATAATGAACTTAATGGGATGAGTCTAGAGCCTTGACGATGATGGTGTTTGTGATGTTGTGATTGTGTTTCAAATTGATGAAAGTCTTGATGATGATGTTGATGAGAATGATGTTCATCAGTCTTAAAACTTGAAACTAAATTCAAAAAAGAGTGTCCCGAGTCCATGATGTTGATGTTGATGAGACGAGTTGATGTTGATGTTTAGGTACTATGTCCCTATGTGACTGATGATGATGTATTATGTCCCTATGGGACTGATGATGAGGTATTATGTCCCTATGGGACTAATGAGGTTGATGTTTTATGAGCATTTTGAGTTCTGGGAGGAGTATTGAGCACCGAAATGGGTGAGAGTGAGTTCCACTTGAACCCATTAACTACGTGGCCCGAGTAAGAAGAAAGGATTGAACCGCAATACGGATGGCTCCTATCTTGTCCCGAAAGAGGACTGGGGTTTTTCCTGTGGATCCACTGAGGTTGATGTCCTTTACCCCGGGCAAGGTACTGGATGGATGTGGCAACGACATTGGTTCATTGTATCATCACCGGCTCATAAGTGATGGTTGTCGGTTAGAGAAACTCCCAGTGAGGTATTACTTAATAATACTCTGATGTTGATGTTGATGTTATGGTATGAGCTGAGTTGCCTTGAGTTGAGTCGAGGTTCCTTGAGTTGAGTTGAGTCGAGGTTTCTTGAGTTGAATTGAGTCGAATTTCCTTGAGTTGAGTTGAGTCGAGTTTCCTTGAGTTGAGTTGAGTCGAGTTTCCTTCTAGTTGAGTTGAGTTTCCTTGAGGTGAGTCTGATGTATTGATCAGATGTTGATGGGTTATTGTCTACTCTTTGTTCTTTCTTTAGATAGACATTTGACATTTTGATGGAGTATGATATTGAGTTGATGTTATTCCTATATTATTCTACTTGCTTCTGTTTTACTCAGCTATTTTATATGCCAGTACATTCCACGTACTAATGTCCCCTTCTGGGACTGCATTGTTTTATGATGCAGAGATAGGTATTAGAGATCATCGACAGACACTTCTTTGAGAATCTATTTGCATTTAGCTGATCGGTAAGACCTCCTTGTTTTCGGAGGATTTCCATATTATTATCACCTAGCTTGAGTAGTACTTTATTTTCCTTGAGTTGGGTAACCATGGCCTGTCATGGTACCATCTAGATATTTGAGTTAGATGCTTCATAGACACTGAGTAAAGGATGTTATGTATTGTTTTTTTCAACTATTCTTTGTTGAAAATTAACATTTTATATAAAGACTTGAGTACTTTATTTACATTAAAGTCTTTTCTTTAAGGATGTTTCTTCCGCTGTTGAGTATGAGGTGACGATGAGACCAAGTGATTCACTCGAGGAATAACAATAACCTCTTCCTATTTTTTTTGGTTTCATGACTATATTTTGTTTTTATAATATAATTTATTATTTTAAGTAACTAATAACTATTTAAACTAATTATCCTAAGATGACAGATGGCATATATTATGTGTAACGCCCGCAAAATTACCAAAATACCCCTAAAGGAGAGGTGTGCGAGAAACGTGCCTTCCGATGCTCGGATCGAAAATCCGAGAGCGGATTCATGATCAGCACTGAAAATTGAGTGGGGGAAAGGTCTCGGTCGAATTTTAGAGCAACCGAGTCGAAAAATAATTTTTCATTCCAAAACGAAAAATAGTGAGCCTCCGCGATGGAACCGCGACGCGGATCTGTCGCGGAGACACACTTATGTTTTTCTGAAAAATTTCGACGGAGTTGAATTTCTGAAAATACACTGTCCGCGACCAGTCCGCATCGCGGACTGTGTTATTTCAGGTCGGGATTTAATTTCTTAAAATTTCCAAGGGCATTATGGTCCATTTCCACCTATCCTAAACGTACCCCTATGACCTATATAGATCGATTTTCATGAAAAAGGGTTCAAAAACCCCATTGAAGAAGTTTTCCTAAGGTTCCTAAGGCTAGGGCTTGAAGAAGGTTGAGGAGATCAAGAGGAAAGCAATTGGTTTCGTGTGATTACCTTTTTCCAGGTATGTAAGGCTACACCTAAAGCGTGGGAATGTCCTCCCATGTGCCCCATGATTAATGTATTAAAGTTTAATGGTGATGATGCTAGGGTAATGAAGTGAAACATGTTAATTCATATAATGTAATGAATAAATGCCATTATTTTATGCATAAACCTACATATTTTCTTGCATTGATGATGACCCTCATAACAACACTCATGCATCCTTTTAAACTATTTTCTTGAAAAGCATTTAGTTGAAAACCTTATATCTAATGTATATGTATTCTAGAAAAGCATGCATGATGAACATGGGTGCATGTGTAGAGTCTAGAGTAATGATAAAATAATGAATGATGAATGTTGAGCATGAGAATGTGGGATTGTCTCTAAGTTGAGAGTCAAAGTTCCTAAACTAGTGTTCCTAAAGTCTATGATGTTAATGCTAATGCAATGAGATGTCAATGATGTTAATGTAAATGAAATGTTAATGATAATGTATTATGCCCCTATGGGGACTAACGATGATGTAATGGTCCCTATGGGACTAATGATGTTAATGTTTTATGAGCAATGTCGAGTCCTGAGAGGAGTATTGAGCACCGAAATGGATAAAAGTGAGTCCCACTTGAGTCCATTAACTACGTAGCCCGCGTAGGAAGAGAGGATTGAACCAAAATGCGGACGACTCCTATCTTGTCCCAAATGCGGACTAATGTTATGTTTTAAGGATCCACTAATGTTACGTTCCTTACCCCGGGTAGGGTAAGGGATGGATGTGGCAACGACATCGTTTCGTTGTATCATTACTGGCTCATAAGTGATGGTTGTCGGTTAAAGAAACTCCCAGTTAGGTCTCTCAGAAAAGGTTTCCCTAATAGTACTCTAATGTCAATGTTAATGTAAAGGTCAATGTTAATGTTTCCCTGATGCAAATGTTAAGGTCTCATGACGATGTACGTTATGTTCGTATAATCCTAACGATGTGTTTCAGCTATTTTACATGCCAGTACATTCCACGTACTGACGCCAATTGGCGCTGCATCGTTTCTTGATGCAGATACAGGAGCTAGAGGACTTCAGCAGCCGCCCCGTTGAGGTCAAGTGTTTTCAAGTTCAGACTGCGGTGAGCCTCCTTGTTTTCGGAGGAAATCTTTATTTAATGTTATCCTGTTTCTTTTGAGTCGGGTAGCCATGGTATGTCGTGTTCCCCTTCCTAGACGTTTTAAGTAATGTTAGAGGCTTTGTAGACATAATGATGTAGTCAAGGTGAATGCTCTGATAACTAGGCAATATTTCCTTGCTTGGGTTTTTATGATCAGATTAATGTTTGGCCATTGGCCCACTATTTTTAAGTATTATTTACTCTTTCCTTCCGCAATGTCCGAAATGAATGATGTGATGAAGCTAAGTGTTTCGCTTGGGGGCTAGCAATAGTCTCTGACTGCCGGCCACGCCTAGGGTACCCTCCGGGGCGTGACATTATGACTATGAAATTCTTAATAAATAATATAAAAGATATTTATTTTAGTACAGATTTTTAAAATCAAGTTATTTAAAATATAAAAATAGATATAACCAACAAAAAAAGTTATGAAAAGTTTATATAACAAAATTATTTGACAAAATTCTATTTGGACATTCATTATGTGATCATTAGATAACATATATTTTTCTGAAATCATAAATAAACAAAGTGTCAATCCGTCGTAAGATTTACAATGTGGAAATAAAACTGCAAAATCAAAGTAAAGCAAATAAGCACATTCATGAAAGTTGATGAAATAGTGAAGCCCGAAGATGTACAATTTAAAAAGGTATCTTAAATTTGAAAACTCCTATAATAATTAGGATAAGTGAGATAAAACAGGAGAAGTTGAAACCACTTTTAAAACTGTAAATTTAAAACTGTAAATAATTACTATAAGCAATTTATTAAAAAATATGATGTAGTTGAGAATTACAAGCTTATTACAGTTTTAAATTAAAAAAAATCATGGAAAATATGTGTATTTTTTTTGCTATGACTAAGGAGAAGTTAGGGAAAATAGTTAAATAATTAGTACTAAAATCATATTGTAAGTGAATGAATGATATATATATATATATATATATATATAGTGATTTGGATAGATAATATTTATTTAAAAAAAAAGATAAATTATTTCTTGAAATTATAAATATTGATATGGATAAGTATAATATTAAAATTTTAAATTAAAATAATAAAAAATATTTAGTTGAATTTTTTTTTACTATGTTAAGTTTTTTAATAAAATGATTTGCCATTTAAATTCTATTTAATTAATGCAATAATAACGTCCATGTATGATTGTAAGTTGGTGGGGAAAGAGACGTGCAAAAAACTGCTATTGCAGTAAAAAGTAAATATTTACTATTTTTAAAGGTTTTATTTTTTTATAATGGAATGCATTTATTAAAACAAGTTTTAATAAATTATGCAAAAAAAAAAAGTGCATAAGTGATTGTGAATTAGGGGGATATGGAGTTAAATTTTTTTATTTTTTAAGTTTACTTTTCCAAACATTATTATTAACATATACTTTATGTTAACATAAATAACAAATTTATTCTTTATATTTTCAGTATATAATTGTGTGCTTTGGTTTATAAATCTTTCGTTTGGGAAGTTTTAAAGCAACCAATGTAAATTTAAATATTTTATTTATATTTTTATAAGAAAATATATGAAAATACTTAGGTGGTAATCATTTTTATATATTTGAAAGAAATATAGGAATAAATTTATATATAACTTTTACTTAAAATTTTTATTATTATAACCTTTTATATTTATTTTTTTTGGTTTTATGACTATATTTTGCTTTAATAATATAATTTATTATTTTAAGTAACTAATAACTAATTAAATTAATTATCCTAAAATGACACATGACATATATATAGGCGCCAAGTAGCTGAATATGATGGCTTTATCATCTCTGTTTAATAATATATAGATATATAGATATAGATGGGCTATAAGTTGTTTTTAGATAAAAATGTTAAGTACTATTGAAAAAGTTATTTTTTTTCGTATATAAACGAAGAGAAGTATACAATAGGAGAAGTTTCTTTGTGAAAGTTGAATGATTGTTAATTTGCTGATTTATTTTAATTTGTGATTTTTGAATTAAGTTGATAAAAGTGTTTATTTTTTCTAAAAAATGTTTATTAAAAAAATGGAAAATTAGAAGAAGAGGTTTTTGACTAACCTTTTTGAGAGAAAATAAATGCTTTTGAAGAATAGTTAAAATTATTTTTTAAAAGTTAAAAAATAGTTTTCACCCAAAACACCATTGAATAAAATTATTCATGAAGCATCTTTTAATAAAAAAAAATGAGACATAGGGAATAAAAAGTATATCTATCATTCAATCCTAATTTATTAAAATATTTTGTCACGCCCCGAGTTCACACCCTAGGCGTAGCCAGCATCCAGAACCATTTCTATGCCCAAGCGAACCACTTGGTTTGTCTACTTTACTCAACAAAAGACTAAAATAACAAATCATAGGCTTAGATATAACGTACTAAAGAAACTACAATAGTCTGAACAATCTCAATTGAGGAAATATCTCAATAACAACTGCAAATAAGATCTGCAACTCCTGTCATACAGTCTATGGAACCTCTAACTAGAATAATCTGAAACAACTACCATGACAGGCCTACGGTAACCACAACTGAAAAGAAATGCTAAAAATATAGATAAAGACTCCAAAGCCTCTGACTGGTAAAAGGCCTCACCAATAGCTGAATGAGTAGCTGGTCCTCAACGGAGCGTCTAATGAGGAACTCTGTCACCTGCATCTGCATCATAAAACGATGTAGGTCCAAAGGATATCAGTACGTGGAATGTACGGTATGAATAGCCAGAATTAGAAACTTAGGATAGGGTACTACATTCAAAGTAACTAAAACATGTCTCAAAAATAAGTAACATAAGTAATAAATAAAGTGCATGTTGTAAGTAGAAACATATGCTGAAACTCTATATGTAGAAACTAGTTTGCTTTAGCTTGGGGAGTTTCTCTAATCGACAACCATCAATATGAGCTTCGTGATGATACAACGTCTTTCCCACGCTGCCAGAGCGGTCTCATACTTTGCCAGGGTAAAGAACGAAAACTAGGGGAGTGGATCCATCCCAAAACTAGTCCATCTCAGCGGCAAGTGAGGAGTTGTACTCTTGGTACAATCCTATCTTATGCTGGCTACGTAGTTTATGAGTTTGAGTTATTATTACTCTCACTCATACCGGTGCTCAATACTACTTCCAAAATAACTTTTATAATACTCATAACTTTAAGAGTAAAAAGTCTCAAATGGCCTTTTTAATCTTTTGGGACTTAGCGCAACTTTAGCTTTTCTTAACTTATCTTTTTTCTTTGACTGAAAGTTGTATCAATGCAAAGTGTCTCAAAACATAATCTTTATTACTCAGCTATCATGTAATTATGGAAGCTTTTATAAGGACCCACATGTTGTACAACCTCATTGGAGCTTGGAAATTTGGTTCCAAAAACGTTTTGGACCAAGGTGGTGCTCCATGGAAGACCTCACAGTCCGTGTGAGGCTATACAGACCATGTGGAGCCTCCTTGGAGTGGCCTTTGGCCTTATGTGGAGTGTATGGGCCTTAACGTGGAGTTTTGGACTAAGGCATGCCACACATGGACCCCATACGAGCCGTGTGACACTTCACAGAATGTGTAGCAGCCCGTGTGGTGTCCTTAGTCTTGAAATCCCACAATTTAGGGACCAAATAAGGTGGTACGACCAAGTATACAGTTCGTACAAGATGGTACGGTCCGTATGGCCTCCCGTATCGGTTCTGGAGTGAATTTTCTAAGTATTAGATCACCGTCTCGGAACCTTTTCATGGAGAATTTTTCTAAGTGAAGTGGTACGGAGGACTATACGGTCCGTGTAGACTGGTATAGGCCGTGAAGTTGGCCGTGTGATGCCTTCGTCGAATTATTTTTAAGTATGCGATCTTCAAGCTCAAGCTAAGTTCACTTTCAAGCCCTCACTTATTCATGTTGTTTAGGGCCATCATGGGTCTCCTACGTTAAGCCATTTTCAAAGGAATTCCATTGGTTACACTTTTCACAAGAACCGATAGAAGGGTAAACTTTAAAGGGTCATGTCTCTTAGCTCAAAAACAAAACTGGGTGGCCCACGACCTATAAAATTGAAGCACTTTGAATTATCTTTCCAACGCATCCAGTTTCACCTTATTCCAAGTTCAAATCAAGAAGTCATGCCCATTTTTGTAAAGCCTATCTGTGTAATGTTTTCTAAAATTTGCCTAAGTGAGGTCTCACGGGAGGGTTTCACGGTCCGTGAAAGCTTGTACAGACCATGAGATCTCCTCATGGGACCCCTCACAAGAAATATAATTTTATTCATTAGTGGTTTTATTTTTTATAATTGTGGCTTCTCATGGGGATCTCTTATGACTTCATATGATATCTTAAGACCTACAAATGACCTAAAATCTATTCCACTCATTCAAATTCATTCCTACACTTAGAATTATTTCAAACTCTCTCTTAACAACTCTCCTAGGATGAACATCGAGGGATTGTCTTGAAGCTAAGGAAAAGGGTCTCTTCTTCATTAAATTTCTTCCTACTTCTTCTTGGTCAGCTAAGGTATGTGCATTTGATTCTTGGTCCCTTTCAACCAAGAAGACCCAAACTCTTTTTAAGTGATTTTCATGAATTTTAGCTTATTTTAAATATGAGTTTTCAATATTATTGTTTATTAAACTCAATTAAAGTATGGGTTATGCTTTATTGTTGATTTTGAGTTGATTTAAGCACTAATACGATGAATCGCATTGAAGTTATGAAGTTATAGATGTGCATGTCCCCTTTAAAGCTTGATTTGTGCATTGGTAATCTAAATTATGTTTTAAATGTGAATTTCACTTATGTCTTTACTTATATTTCTTAATGTACCATTGATTTGAGTTTGAATCTCTATTCCCATGCTAATCTCATCTCATTCATAGCATATGCATTCATGAGCACTGGATTTATGAAATTATCAGTGGGTTAAGCTCACATATGTTTTATGAAAATAATTTCAGTGAGTTAAGCTTACATATTGGTTATGACAAGAATGTGATCACATAAATGTCTATTGTTATTGGCTCTTTTAGTATATTGGGTGCTTGCACCATATTGGTTAATGAATGAGCTATTCTGATGCATGAGAAACATGATGTTGAGTGATGATTTGGCTTTTTAGCCCATGAACGAATGATTATAAAGAATGTTTGACATTTAAGCCTAAATGTGCATTGAAATGATTTGAAATGACTATTTCCTCTTTTGAAATCATGTATAAGTATAAGTATTCTCGTGGAATGTTTGACTTAGCACCAATGGATTCAGGGCGTCAGGGCTATCCCCAAGGATCCTCTCCCTTTCCTTGAACTATGTGCCAGCATAAAAATTGTAGCCATCACCAAAATGACCAGGTCGTAAGGGATGGTTATTCATTTATTGATATTATATTAAATGAAATGGAAATCTTTTCAAAATGATCGGGTCATAAAGAAGATGGCCATCAAACCAAAATGATCGAGTCGTAAGGTGTGGTGTAGATCACCTTTGGCAAGTAATCTTCTCTCACCCGATGGGAGGTCAACATTGGGCAAATTCATGTAATAGCTCGCATGAGTTTGAGATGTCAATAATGGTCCCATCCCACCATATATGAGCATTAGCGCATTTCATGCATCATGAATTTCATGGCATATTGTTATACAACTTTTCTTGAATATATATCTCTTTCTATATTATATGCCCTTGCAAATCTAACACTGAATACAGGTTTGATAAGTCATATGCATTGCATGCCCGTATACTTAGTACATGTGAATGTACTAACACATACTTTTTACCTTCATGATCTAACCATGTAAGAACCGAAGACTACCTTCATCCACCGTTCAACGACTAGATCGAATTTGACACATTTGTTGTGGAGAATCCTATCTTCCAAGGAAAAGCCACCATTCCTCTACCCATGTTGCTTCCATTTATGCTATTTACTTTGAGAATGAGCCCAGGACATGTCTTGGCCCCCGTCCTATCTTATGATTAGAGGTATTGTTGGATATCTTGTAGACTTTTATCGGATCTATATGTTATATGTTGTATTAGAAACTTATGGTTATGGTTATCTATTGGATAATGCTATTATGAATTGCTCATGAGTATTATGACATGTATGTATGTTTGATGTAAAAATGTGGAAGATCCTAAGTCCCATATTACCCCCATAGAGTGAGTCATACTTACCCGCCCCTTAGTTCTTATAGGCTATGTGCTATGTGAATCCATGTTAATTCCTTTTTCTATGAAATTCCCATAGCGTGAGTCCTACTTTTTCCTACTTTAGAACTATATGTTTACTATTTGCATATGATTCTGAACCGATGATGTGAATATGGGTACTTTTAGGCTTGTTCGAGGACTCTCAGGTTCCCATTCACCATGTCACTCCTAGACCCTAGGTCTGGGTCGTGACTGCTTTAAGCACATCGTAAGTTCAACTCAAAACCATTGACATAATAACTTTTATCAAATATATATAGGGTTATCACAAATGCAACAATAACTGTAAATCTTGTCTCAATAGCTTAAGTTAGTAGTGAAATCAGTAAAAGCCATTATTTTTCATAAAAAAGAAATACATGAACAAGTGTTTTGATGAAATTCACTAGTGATGGGGAAATCCTGATCTCAACTCATAAGCTTGATCGTGGGTAGAGGCTAGTAGTTAAAGATTACTAAAGCATAGGTAGGATAACTTTTGGAGGGCCTTACATACATGTGGAATTAGTTTATTGAAGAAAGTTCTTGAAAGCGCTAACTTTTGCCCCTTTAAAACTACATTCTGAGTTTTGAGAGTGTCTGAACATTAATGATATGAAGAATCACGTTTTAGGGGTTTAATTAGATGAAAACTTACAAGTTTAGGCTTAAAAGGTAAGAAAAGATAAAAATACCCTCTTCAAAATTGTTGATTGGGTCGTCCACGAGACCATCTATGGCCCATAGGGACCCTCCTGTAAACTTTTGGACAATTATTGGAGTCTTTGGATCACTTTCACGAGCCCATTTTACGACCCATAGAAGGTTCTATGACCCGTAGATTGGTTCGTAAAGTTTGGGACCAAAAATTGAAGTTTCAAGACTTTTTTCCATGATTTAGCAAATGGTCCGTAATTTAATTTACGACCTATAAAGGGGTTTCGTAGAAGCAACTCTGCTCAGGCAATCTGCAGTAAAACTACCATAACTTTTGACTCTGAACTCCAAGTGAGGTAAAACAAGTTGCGTTGGAAAGATAATTCAAAGAGCTTCCATTTGGTAGGTCATGGGACATCCAATTTCGTATGTGCTAAGAGTTATGATCTTTTAAAGTTGATCCTTACATAATCTAAGACTAGAAACTCAATTTATAGGAAAGTTTTGAACTCGACTAAGTACTAGAGGTCTCTTATGACCCTAGTACACTTCCAATGTCACGCCCCGAGAGGGTACCCTTGGCGTGGCCGATATTCAGAGACTATTGCTAGTCCCCGAGCGAACCACTTGGCCTATCGTCACCTCATACTTAACAGCGGAAGGAACATCCTCAAGAAAAAGACTGTAATGTAATTAAAGTAATCAAGTCTTTCTATAAAAGTTAATTTCCAATAAAAAAGAGTTGAAAAAAACAATACATAGCATCCTCTACTCAATGTCTATGAAGCGTCTCCCTCTAACATCTAGATGGTACCACGATAGGCCATGGGTACCTAACTCAAGGAAACTAAAGTACTAACTCAAGCTAGATGATAACAATATGGAAATCCTCCAAAAACAAGGAGGTCTCACCGATTAGTTGGATGCGAATAGATCCTCAACGAAGCACCTATCGATGGTCTCTAATACCTACCTCTGCATCATAAAATGATGCAATACCAGAAGGGAACATTAGTACGTGGAATGTACTAGTATGTAAAATAGCTGAGTGAAACAGAAACAGGTAGAATAATATAGGAATAACATCAACTCAACATCATACTCCATCAGAATATCAAATGTCAATCTAAAGAAAGAATAAAGAGTAGACAAATGATCCATCAATGTCTCATCAATACATCAGACTCAACTCAAGAAAACTCGACTTGACTCAACTCAACTCGAAGGACTCATGCCCATCTAGGAAAAGAATAAAAGATAGATAATAAACATCAATATCCATATAGATTCATACCATCACATCAACATCAGAGTTCTATCAGTGAGGAACCTAACTGGGAGTTTCTCTAACCTACAACCATCACCTATGAGCCGGTGATGATACAACGAAGTTATGTTATTGTCACATCCATCCAGTACCCTGCCCGGGGTAAAGGACATCAATCTTAGTGGATCCACAAGGCAAAAAACATCAGTCCTCTTGTGGGACAAGGAGCCATCTGCATTGCGGTTCAATCCTCTCTACTACATGGGCCAGGTAGTTAATGAGTTTGAGTGGGACTCACTCTCACCCATTTTGGTGCTCAATACTCCTCCCAGAACTCGACATGCTCATAAAACCTATCCTCATAAGTCACATAGGGACATAGTACATCAACACCATCATCATCTGTCCCTTAGGGACATAGTATATCAACATCATCATTGTCGGTCCCATAAGGACATAGTACATCAACATCAACATCATCATCAACATCAACACATCAACATCAACATTAACATTGTGGACTCGAACCATTCTTTTGAGAATTAGTTTCATGTTTTAAGACTCATTAGACATCACTCCCATCAACATCATTATCAATACTCTCAACAATTGGACCACAGTCACAACATCACAAATATCATCATAGTCAAAGCTTTAGACTCTTTCCCCTAAGTTCATTCTATTATTCTCGAGTAAAATAGACATAGAATTTTATAAAATCATTCATTAAAATACTTATGCAGTAAATCAAGTTTATGATGATCATCAATTTAAGGAAAATACATGCATTAAGAAGAATCTCATTGAAATACTCAAGGATTTTCACACATAACTCATCATCTTCAATCATAGACTCAATTGACTCAAAGGGGCACATGAAAGAACAATCTCATGCTTCAGGTTAGCCTTATGTTTTAGGTTAGCCTTACATACTTGGGAAGTTGATATTACAATCAAAATTTGATAAATATTCATTTTCTTGGAGAAAATCCTCGATCTTGGTAATTCTTTTAGAGTGGAAGAACTTGTGAAGACATTGATTGAAGAGCTTCTCTTTGATTCTTGAATTCTTGACTTAGAATCTTTAGAGTTCTTGATGAAGAACCCTAATTCATAAAAAGAATAAACAAGAAATCTTTTCTTGGGATTCTTGAATTCATTTTCTTAAAACCCTGGGTTATGATTTAAGATTCTATTACGGATTCATTAATAGCTAAAGAAATTTAGGTTCGGTAGCTTAATGTTTATGAAGAATAACTCACCTTGATTATGAATCTTGAAAGTTAATCATAACTTGATGACTTTCTTGATGATTCTTGAGCATTTATGTTTAGCAGTGAAGGAGAGGGTTTTACTTATGAAAAGTGACGTTTTATGCGTTTTGGGACCTTAAATAGACTTCCAAAGGTTTTAGGATAAAGTACCTCAAAATAAAATAAAGGGATGTCGCTTAGCTTATCCAGAAAGGGTTCGTGATAGGTCCGCGACACGGAGCTATCGCGGCTCTTTAGATAGCTCATCAGGTCTCTAGTAAAATAGTCATAACGTTCTACTCTAAAGTCTGATTAGAGCGAAATATGATGTGTTGGAAAGATAATTCAAAGATCATTAATATGATATATTATGCGTCTCCTAACTCATTATACTTGACAGGATATGGTCATTTGAAGTTGACCCTTCTATCAACTCATAAGAAAACATAGTCGGTAGAAATTCGTTGGACTCGACTTGATGTAAAGGATCCTTTAATCATATCCAATTCTATTTCCACTCTAAGAAATTAACTTTAACATCTATGCTCAATTAAGAATTATCAGCTAAAATCATATAAACAAAAGTTGGGGTGTTACATTATCTCCCCCTTGGGATCATTCGTCCTTGAATGATCAGTAAAGGTGGACCTCAAGGCACGAATCAATTAAACTCTCAATCAATTAAACTCTCGACTCTTATCAATCTTAAACTATCTCCATTCAGACTCCGGAATCGACACATCTACTCAAATAGAAAAATCGGTTCAGATCAAAAGTAGAGATATTATCTTAGACATTCTCACCATTAGGCACGAATGGAACATCAGAACTTAACCAATTTGAATCATTTGAACACCTCGATACTCAGTCTTTCGAACTCAGGAAGGAAGCCATCAACTCTAATCGAGAATAGGACCATCATTCTGAGGACACTCTCATGCTCAAGTCCCCACCTCAACTGTGCTCCTTTTTATGGCACTCTACCCATCAATGCAAACACATAGCTCTTATTCAAACCTCCACCTAACCACCTCTTCTTCTTCCATTCAAGCCTAGTTCTAAGTCCCAAGGTGCTATTCCTAAGATGATCATATTCATACAAAGCTAATCCTCAATAGTCAGCTCCATACTCGAAACCCTTATTATGAAGTCTCCAATAGTCTATCATCCATACTCGCACAATAACAACCACGCATTCAAGCCTGTCATCCTAACCACTTTACATATGTCTTAGAATTTTTCAAACCTACTTGTCACTTTTATCTCCATTATTCGATGAACTCTCACTCAAGTCACACCAACACACTCTTACCTGTCTATTACACATCATACGATCTCATCTCTTTCCTCCTCCCTATCTCTATCCTTACATGACACAAGTTTAATACCACTATCACAATGAGGATACATTGACTCCTCGTCATCTACCCTCACTATTAGTCTACTATTATCAGCATCACTATTTGGACGTGGAGGAACTCATCATCTCCCCCTTTGACGAAACCCCCAAACTACTACTTCTCCATGCAAAATAAGCACAATTATACCTCTAAAACTTGATACTCTACATCATACCATCAACAATGGCATAACAAGCTGAAGGTCAGTGCACGCGCAAGATGGCATCAGAATCAAGAACTCTCACTCCATAGTAACCTATACTTAGAGAATACTACTCGTCCTCATCACTCTAATACACTCGCATAATAGCAACCACACATATAAGCCTACCATAGAAGCTTACACCCTTGATCGCATAAACTCTTACCATAAGAGATACTAATATGGTTATACCTATCTATTAGACTCCTCACGACTTCTCTAACTCCTCCTCCACATATGTAACCTTAAAAAGGAAATGGCATCACATCATCATCAGAATTAAGAACTCTCATTCTCTCTTGAATTCGTCCATCACAAGCTCTTCTCCTCTTCTCTCAAGTCCTAGTCTTATTCAATTGTTAGAAAAGGACTTAGAACGGGGTTTAGACCATTTTTACATTCAAACGACCCAATTTGATCGTGTATCGAAGTTAGGAGGGGTTGGGAGTTGACCAAAATGCCCCTTATAAAGTTTAGAAATTTTCCAAGTTCGAAACAACCCAGTCCGCGACGCGGACTGATCGCGCACTAGTGTATTTTTCTCTAAAAGATTTTTGAACAAGTTTTTCCAATCCCGTCGAAAAACTTGAAAAAACATAAGTGTCACTCTGCTACAGGTGCGCGACGCGCCTTTGTCGTGCACCAACACTATTTTGGTGTTCGGATCGAAAAATTATCTTTTGATCCAATCACTCTTAAAATCGACCAAGACCATTTTTGCACTTAATTTTTGTGCTGATCACAAATCCAGCCTTAGATTTGTCATACGAGCATTGGAAGATGCATTACGTGCATACCCTCCTATAGGGGTATTTTGGTAATTTTATCGGGTATTAAATCATCTATCCCTTAGCTCTCAAGGTCATTACTCTAAGTTTGAAAATCGATTTCCTCTACTAGGCTATAAGCATATATCTGCACACGGTCAAGGAATCACCATTCACAAGAATATCTTAAACTCTTCTACTATGCTATAGTTACATACATATAACTAGCTACTTAGACTCTTTTCAACGCTATCACCCTTAGCTCCTTCCAGTCTCTATGGAAATATCTCTATATTTTCTATTCTTACGGCGTACATAACCACTTCCCGCAACTCTTACAATTTGACCTCTTTTTTTTGCCTGCTAACGCTCAATTTCTGTGCTCCCATGAATTTAATTGCATAAGAATTAGTCTATCATGAAATACTCATCATCATCTATCGATAAGCCCCAAATCAATTTAGCTACTCGTTATGATTAAAATTACTTTCACCAGCCCACTCCACATTGACAACTAAAATATACTATCTAGATTCTTATAGAAGTCATAATTTAGAGTTTCACACATCTTTACACAATCATGGATATATATCTCAAGCCTCTTCTTATTAATTGAGCTATACTCATCTTACCTAATATCTCATAGAGAGTATTCAACCAACACTTCCCTCCTCATAACCCAGTACCACTCACCTATTCAATCATATCTCCTTATCTTACTAAGCTCATAACTCGGTGAGTCTCATGAATTCTCAATTAAAAATCACAAGCCTCATTTAGATCTATCACATTGAAAGCACTCTTTTCCCCTATTCAACATCTACATTTCACCTTAATAGTATGAATACTACAACACATCAACATAACTTCCTTCTAGTTTGAGCACTCTCTACCACATACTAACAACAACACTTCCTCTATACCTCATCATGAGAATCATAGGGTACTTACAACTCTTTTATCAAACTTATGGCAGTCTACTCACCACCTAATTACTTACCTAATAAATACGTAAGTCTAACTATATGGCTCAATCAACCATCACTCTTGTTATCTCGTCCCTTTCTTTCCATCAATATCCTTCTAACTCTGGGATGATTTAATTCTACTCAGGGTTTATAAGACCTCACATCTCACTCTCATAGATCACGTTGGACCAAGTTTTGAAAAAAAGGGTCTAATACATCTAGAGCTAACTTAAATGCACGATTCATATGAGTAATATTGCACTCTTTCTAGTCAATCAACTTTGCACACTAGTCGGCTTCTCTCAAGCCTAATGTAGTCTCACTACCATTCTGATTACTTCATCTCAGAGGAACTAATCTGTAAGAGTTTAAACATTACTGTCTCTATCGCATCGTGGACGAGGCATAGTTGAAAGGTTTAGAGCAACGCATGAATCATCATAATTTTCTTAGAAAATAGCTCTATCGCATGATTCAGAATCTGAAAAAAGGGAAACTTTTCCTAGTGTTCTATAGCCTCCCTATTATGGATGTGGCGTGACACCAATAATAAGGACTATACTAAATATGGCTTCATAGACTCCTTAAGACACTTGAACTCTGTGCTCTTATACCAAGTTTGTCACGACCCAGGAGGGTACCCTTGGCGTGGCCGGCACTCAGAGACTATTGCTAGTCCCCGAGCGAACTACTTGGCCTTATCGTCACCTCATACTCAACAACGGAAGGAACATCCTCAAGAAAAAGACTGTAATGTAATTAAAGTAATCAAGTCTTTGTATAAAAGTTAATTTCTAATAAAAAGGAGTTGAAAAAAATACATAACATCCTCTACTCAATGTCTATGAAACCTCTACCTCTAACATCTAGATGGTACCACAATAGGCCATGGGTACCCAACTCAATGAAAATAAAGTACTAACTCAAGCTAGATGATAACAATATAGAAATCCTCCGAAAACAAGGAGGTCTTACCGATCAGTTGAATGCGAATAGATCCTCAATGAAGCGCCTATCGATGGTCTCTAATACCTGCCTCAGCATCATAAAACGATACAGTACCAGAAGGGAACATCAGTACGTAGAATGTACTAGTATGTAAAATAGTTAAGTAAAACAGAAACAGGTAGAATAATATAGGAGTAACATCAACTCAACGTCATACTCCAACAGAATATCAAATGTCAATCTACAGAAAGAATAAAGAGTAGACAAATGATCCATCAATATCTCATCAATACATCATCAATATATCAGACTCAACTCAAGGAAACTCAAGTTGACTCAACTCAACTCAAAGGAATCATGCCCGTCAAGGACAAGAATAAACTGTAGATAATAAACATCAACATCCATTAAGATTTATACCATCACATCAACATCAGAGTTCTATCAGTGAGAAACCTATCTGGGAGTTTCTCTAACCGACAACCATCACCTATGAGACGGTGATGATACAACAAAGCGATGTCGTTGCCATATCCATCCAGTACCCTGCCCGGGGTAAAGGACATCAACCTTAGTGGATCCACAAGAAAAAAAACATTAGTCCTCTTTTGGGACAAGGAGCTATCTGCATTGCAGTTCAATCCTCTCTCCTACGCATGCCATGTAGTTAATAAGTTCGAGGGGGACTCACTCTCACCCATTTCGGTGCTCAATACTCCTCCCAGAACTCGACATGCTCATAAAACCTTATCTTTATAAGTCCCGTAGGGACATAGTACATCAATATCATCATAATCGGTCCCATAGGGACATAGTACATCTACATCATCATCAACATCAACTCATCATCGTCAAGGCTCTAGACTCTTTCCCCTAAGTTCATTATTTTATTCTTGAGTAAAATAGACATAGAATTTTGCAAAATCATTCATGAAAACACTTATGTAGTAAATCAAATTTATGATGATCATCAATTTAAGAAAAATACATGCATTAAGAAGAATCTCAGTAAAATACTCAAGGATTTTCACACATAACTCATCATCTCAATCATAGACAATTGACTTAAAGGGGGCACATGGAAGAACAATCTCATGCTTTAGGTTAGCCTTACATTCCTGGAAAGTTGATATTGAAATCAAAATTTGATGAATACTTATTTTCTTGGAGAAAATCCTCGATCTTGGTAATTCTTTTAGAATGGAAGAACTTGTGAAGACATTGTTTGAAGAGCTTCTCTTTGATTCTTGAATTCTTGACTTAGAATCTTTAGAGTTCTTGATGAAGAACCCTAATTCATGAAAAGAATAATCAAGAAATCCTTTCTTGGGATTCTTGAATTCGTTTTCTTGAAACCCTGGGTTATGAATTAAGATTCTATTAGGGATTCATTAATAGGTAAAGAAATTTATGTTGGGTAGCTTAAAGTTTATGAAGAATAACTCACCTTGATGATGAATCTTGAAAGTTAATCATAACTTGATGACTTTCTTGATGATTCTTGAGCATTTATGTTTAGGAGTGAAGGAGAGGGTTTTATTTATAAAAACTGACGTTTTATGTGTTTTGGGACCTTAAATAGACTTCCAAAGGTTTTAGGATAAAAGCAACCTCAAAATAAAATAAAGGGATGTCGCTTAGCTTATCCAGAAAGGGTTCGCGATAGGTCCATGACGCGGCGCTGTCGCGGCTATTCAGACAGCTCTGCAAGTCTCTAATAAAATGGTTATAACTTTCTACTCCGAACTCCGATTAAGGCGAAATAAGATGCGTTGGAAAGCTAACTCAAAGATCTTTAATTTGATATATTATGGGTCACCTAACACATTATACTTGAAGAGATATGGTCATTTGAAGTTGACCCTTCTATCAACTCATACGAAAACTTAGTCGGTAGATTCTTTGGACTCGACTTGATGTAAAAGATCCTTTTATCATCTCCAATCTTATTCCCACTCTAAAAAAATTAACTTTAACATCTATTCTCAATTAAGAATTATCAGTTAAAATCATATATTATAAGAAGGATGACTAAAATTTAGAAAAAATAAGTTGGGGCGTTACATCCCACATATAAGAGTGAGACTTGAAATATAAGTACATATGAGGATAGAGTTATGGGTTGTCACAATATTCTTTGCACTACACTTGTCCTATAAATTCAATCCACTTGGTCAAAAGATTGTGGTAAATTTTTATTGTTATTTTTGAAAAGAATAACTTCAAGAATTCATTTGCTTCATTTTGTTATGAGTATACAGTTAAAAGATCCATTAAATTTGACACATCTCCAACAACAACAACAACAACAACAACATACCCAATTGAAGCTCACAAGTGGGGTCTGGGGAGGGTAAAAATGTACGCGAACCTTTCCTCTACCTCATAAGAAGTAGAGAGGTTATTTCCCGTGAACCCTCGACTCAACAACCCATAAGTAGAATAACCAGATATTGCAAAGGGAACAAAAAGGGAAATAAAACTAAAAAAATCAAAATAAATGGAGCGACTATCTACAAAAAACACATGTTAATATGTAAATACGATAAAATCAACACACATTCGATAAACATCAATCTCGCCTACCCTTTCTACCTCACTAAACCTCTAGATCACCCATCCACCTAACCCGCTACTCTAATACGCGACCTCCACTCCTTCCTATCTAAGGTCATGTCCTCGGTTAGATCCAGATTCACCATAGCTTGCCTAATCACCTCCCCCCAATACTTTTTAAGTCTACCTCTCCCTCTCCGTATAGCTCCCAAAACCAACCTCTCACACCTCCTTATCGGCGCATCGGTACTCTATCTCCGCACATGTCCAAACCGCCGTAGTCTCGCTTCTCTCATCTTATCAGCCATCGATGCCACCTCCAGCTTCGCCCGAATGATCTCATTCTTAATCTTATCCCTCCTTGTGTGACCACACATCCATCTCAACATCCTCATCTCTGCGACATGCATCTTCTGAACATGTGCATTCTTTATTGGCCAACACTCCACCCCATACAACAAAGACGGTCTAACCACCATTCTATAAAACTTACCTTTGAGTTTAGGTTGTATTTTCTTGTCACACAACACTCCCGAGGCAAGCCTTAATTTAGTCCAAGATGCCCCAATACGATGTGTGACATCATCATCGATATCACCACTACTCTGGATGATAGACCCCAGATATCTAAAGTTTTCTCTCTTGTGGATAGTTTGAGTGGCCAGCTTCATATCAGTGTTTGTTTTCTCCCTCGCAACACTGAATTTGCACTCCATGTATTCTGTTTTGGTCCTTCTTAGTTTGAATCCTTTGGACTCCAATGCGTGTCTCCAAACCTCCAACCTATCATTAACTCTAGTTCGAGTCTCATCAATCAGTACTATGTCATATGCAAATAGCATACACCACAGAACCTCCTCTTGGATAGATCGCGTCAGCTCATCATCACTAGGGCAAACAAGAAAGGGCTTAATGTAGATCCTTGATGGAGTCCCATCTCAATAAGAAAATACTCTGAGTCTCCTCCCACCATTCTTACCCGGGTCATGGCTCCGTCATACATATCCTTAATTGCCCTGGTATATGTCATTGGTACACCTTTCACCTCTAGACACCTCCATAAGACATCCCTTGGAACTTTGTCATAGGCCTTCTCAAGATCAATGAACACCATATGAAGGTCCTTCTTTCTTTCCCTATACTTTTGCACTAATCTCCGGACAAGATGGATCGCTTCAGTAGTCGACCGCCCCGACATGAATCCAAATTGATTTTCCGAAATAGACACTACTCTTCTCACCCTCATCTCCACCACTCTCTCCCAAACCTTCATAGTGACTTAATAGCTTGATATCCCTGTAGTTGTTAGAGTTTTGAATATCCTCTTTGTTCTTGTACAACGGCACCATCATACTCCTCCTCCATTCATCAGGCATCTTGGCAGTCTTCATAATAACATTGAACAATCTAGTCAACCACTCTATGCCATCCTTGACCACGTTCTTCCAAAAATCTACGGGGATCTCATCTGGACCAATCGCCCTTCCTTTCTTCATCCTACTAATAGCCCTTCTAACCTCCTCAACTCTAAGCTGCCTACAATGACCCAAGTCACGATGACTATCAGAGCGTGCCAACTCCCCCAACTCAATATTTCTATCTTTTTTCTCATTTAAGAGTTTATGAAAGTATGCTTGCCACCTTAATTTAATGGAGGTGTCATCCACCAACACCTCACCCCCCTCATCCTTGATGCACTTCACTTGGTCCAAGTCGCAAGCTTTCCTTTCTCTCACTATAGTGATCCTATACAATCTCTTGTCCTCCCCTTTATCACTTAACTCCTCATACAGACGCTCAAATGCTGCAGTCTTAGCACTTGTCACCGCTATGTTTGCTTCTGACTTAGTTGTCCTATAAGCCTCCTTAAGCGTTCACTTTTCATCTTCATCTCTACACTCCAACCACTTTGTGTAGGCAACCTTATTATCTTTCGCTCTAGCCTGAACTTCCTCATTCCACCACCAGTCACCCTGCCGTCCACCAAAGACCCCTCTCGAAACACCTAGTACTTCCGTAGCTACCTTCCTAATGCAGCCAGCAGTAGTGTCCCACATATTGTTCACATTTCTGCCGCTACTCCAAGCCTCTAGGTCTCTCAACTTTTCTCCATCTCTCGGGAAAGGGCAGGATTTAAGCATCCCCACCTAATTCTCGGTTGGGCATAAATAACCTTCTTCTTCTTTCCTCTCTTAATCTCCAAATCCATCACTAGAAGCCTATGTTGAGTGGAGATGTTTTCACTCGGAAAAACCTTGCAATCCCTACATAGACTTCTATCGCCCTTCCGGAGAAATAGGTAGTCTATCTACGTCTTAGCTACCGTACTACGGAAGGTGATCAAGTGGCTTTCCCTTTTTGGGAAACACGAGTTAGCAATGTGTCACGCCCAAAAGAGAGGGGAGGCGCGACTGGCACCTGATACCGTTATTGGCCGGGTAAGCCATTAAACATGCTAGTGAACTAAATAGGGACCAGAAGAAAATCGGGCAGCATAACGTTTGAAAGACTAAGCCTAGACATTTTAAGTCATGACCTGGTCAACTGTAAATCACGTACATCACGATAAGTAAACCCAAACGATAAAGTACTAGCTAGCCGAAAAGGCTGCCACTACAAAGATACATGCACATACCATAATATACATGCCAATCTTATGACTAGAGACTGAAAGACACAAAAGGACCAACCCACAATAACATGTCCACAATAGCCTCTATGAGAATCACTAACATTGTCGAGACAGGGCCCCGACATACCCAACTGTACAACAAAAAGTAGACATCTTGTGAAAGCTCCAGGAAGAGGTGGAGCTTACCAACTCATAGCTGAATGGGCTCCTAGTGAAGGGGTAAATCAGAACCACTACCTGAACCTGCACACACGAAATAAAATGCAGCGACCCCAGGCAAAGGGACGTCAGTACGAATAAACATGTACTGGTATATAAGGCAGGAAGTAAAATCATAATAACCGTAGTAAAAAGGTTAATAGAAATACCACTTGTAACCAAAACTCAAGTAGCCTTAATGGCCAATAAGCCATCTTCTAGTGATAAAAAAATGCACGGTATGCTCGAGTATCGCATGTCGTGAATACATATATATAGATGCAAATGCATGACATATCCAACCAAATGCTAGCACTGGTGGTCCTTTCCGGTAGCTACCTGGCATCATATCTGCCAACCTGTGGCCATTTGTGGATACATTTATAGTTGGGCAAATAGGCCCCATACCTTCGATTATAGCTCGAAGTCCATGCATAACGTGCAATGTATGATATGAATGTTGAATGCTTATAGTAAGCCATAGCAAGAACTTAACCAATCTTGGCTCATCGGTACACTTATTCTCATAGCATCATAATCATTGTCATTCAGCCAATCTTGTCTCATTGGTACAATTATTCTCATAGCATCATGATCATTGTCATTACATATACATATGGCTCGTGGGATCATACATGCCTTTTAAACAAGTTTGGGAATTTAAGCCAATATTTAGAGTGAAGCCTTAACTTTGAAAATGTTCATAAAGGTGCTTTACATAATGATTATATTTGGTCCCATGTTAATAAGTAAAAGAATGTATTTAAACATGATCAAGTGCCTTACTAGTTTAGACAGGAGCATTTCACATGAGAATATTGGAAACCAACGGGTTACTTATTAAATTCTTCAATTATATTTTTGTATGGAAGAAGGACTGACTCTGAATACTAAATTCCCTTTGCATTCTACATTTATTTTAATGGCACTATACCAAGAAGAGAAACTCCTCGAACATATGAATAGATGGCCGGGAACTGACAAAATGATATATAGAAATTGAATGTCCAGTTTAAGAGAATAAATGGAATTTCAACCTAATACCATCGTGAATATAACTTAGCTGCAATCCCAATGCCTTTCACAAAAGGTCTTTCTAGCAATAGAATAGTAAGATATCACATTTGACGTTTTAGGAAATTTCCCGGATTTCGTGCTAAAAGGAGGGACGGAGCTCAGCCTTAACATACCTCTCCAACGAACGTTCGATTGCTAAAAGTTCCTGTATGAAAGTTGTTCCTTACGTCCTAAGCTTCGCAACGACTATATATACCATGAAAGTTGTTCCTTACGTCCTAAGCTTCGTAACGACTATATATACACATCTTAAAGACACCTATAAACAGTAAAAAAATTCTGCATTAATGACCAGATTCGGCAAGGAGCATTTACGCGAGGAAATGTCCGTAAAACTTCGTAAAAAATGACCGTAAAAGTGCTCCAAAAATTATTACCTAAACATACCAGCTGCAAACCAACAATACCAGCAAGAACACCACTTTTTTCACATCCCAAAAACAGCTCCAAACACAGCTAATACGTGGGGAAAACAATTGCAAAGCGTAAGGCACACATTTCTAGGCACACGAACAAATTTTGACGGTAAAAATGCGAAAAAACTTACTCAAATCCCTTTGGCACCTTGAGGGGAGTTTTCCTTCAGTTTCTAAGCTGTAGGGGACGAAATGGCATTGATTTGAGCTTTAAAAGCTCAAATTAGCCGACATTAAGTTGGGTCAACCCGACCCGACCCATAACTCGGTTTCCAGCTCGAGCAGTCCTGGTAAAATGGTCATAACTCTTTATTCTGAGGTCGGTTTGATACGCGGTTTCATGCGTTGCAAACTAGACTCATAGATCTTCCATTTGATAGCTCATACACCTTCTAAAGTCTTATAGTGTTGGAGATATGACCTGATACATTTGACCCAAATTTAAGAAGGATTTCATAAAGAAACTTACGATAACGTTGGCCAACCTTTATCTTGCAACTTTCTTGATTTCAAAACTTAATGTACGACCTTTGTGCTATTAAAATAGCTTTTAAAAATCCATTATTAGCAAAGTATACACTTTTAGTTCCATCCAAAAAGTTAAACCTAGTTTAAACCTTCCAAAAAGGGTGAGGTGCCACTCGGGTCATTTCTTTAATCCCGAACGTGCATTTAGTGTATTTCCTTTGGCTTAAAACTTTAGGTACTTGATATTAAAACTTATTCTCAGCCTTATTATCCTTAGGTGGTAGCAAAAATCACATGTTCCTTATATAACGCCACACTATTTAAATAATTGAAGACGAGAAACACGGGGTCTCACAGTCTCCCCCCCTTAAGAACATTCGTTTGCGAATGTGTCAAGACAGCCCCTTGGTTGCATTACCATCTACAAAAATATTTTTTTTTGGATACATCTATTACCCTTGCAAACCATAAATCATCTTCCAAAAACTCCAATTACTAAGCTTGTATAGCTACCCTGTGACAAAACATACAAGTTACACCTCCAAATCCTTTAAAACTTACGTTACTAAATAAAATATAATTTCCAGTTTTGGAACACCACCGACCTTAGGTTATAAATAGCTAGAGTGATTCCTCATCATTTCTTTCTTTGGCTTCCCAAGTTATTTCCTCAATATATATTTTTTTCTTCCACAACATTTTACGAAGGCCACTTTTTATTTCGAAGCTTTCTTACTTGTCAATCTAAAACAGCCACTGGTACCTCATCATAAGTAAATTCTTCAGCAATGGGGATATCCTTAATGTGAGTAATACATGAAGGATCTCTAACGTACTTCCACAAAATAGATACAAGAGACACTGGATGGACTGCTCTCAATTCTAAAGGAAAATTAAGCTAGTATGTTACCTTGCTAATTTCTCTAATAATTTCATACGGTCCAACATATCTAGTACTGAGCTTTCCTATCTTTCCAAACAACATGCTTCCCTTCATAGGTGATACCTTTAAGAAGACCCAATCTTCTACATCAAACTCTAAGTCTCGTCGTCGAACATTTGTATAAGACTTTTGCCGACTCTGGGCTGTTTGCAATCGCTCTCTAATAATTCTCATTTTGTCTATTGCTTGTAGAACTAGATTAGGCCTAGTAATTTTGCCTCCACAACCTCAAACTAACTGATCGATGGCCTATATCTTTGCCTGTATAGTGCTCCCTAAGGATCCATTTGAATACTAGCATGGAAGCTATTATTATAAGCAAATTCAATAAGAAGTAGATAATTATCCCAGTTTCCTTTAAAGTCCAGCATATAGGCACGTAACATATCCTCAATGGTCTGGACGGTACGCTCTGCTTGCCTCAACAGTTTGTGGGCGAAAAGTGGTGCTGAGATTTACCTGAGTGCCCAAACCCTTCTGAAAAGACTTCCAAAAATGTACGGTTAATTGAGCCCCTCGATATCATAAGCTTAGGATCCTCACGTTATTCCTCTTTTACTTCAGTAACGATGGAAGATTCAATTGTATTTTGAACAATCACACCTTAACCTTTTGCATATGCTAATAGCACTTGAAAACTAGTTACCTGACATAAATCATTTGTCATTTCAATCTTATTAGCTTCAGCATGACTTAGACTTCCCATGGACTTTCAGCTAAGTGTATTAGCAACAAGATTCGCTTTATCGAGGTGGTACAAAATGTCAACATCATGATCTTTTAGTAATTCTAGACATCTTCTTTGTCATAGGTTCAACTCCTTTTGCTTGAATAAATATTGGAGGCTCTGGTGGTTGGTAAAAACATCAACATGAACTTCGTATAGATAATGCTACTAAATCTTTAGGGCAAAAACAACTGCGGCAAACTCAGAATCATGGGTAGGATAGTTTTGTTCATGCTTTTGCAACTGTTTGGAAGCATATGCAATAACTCTACCATGCTGCATAAGAACACAATCCAAGCCAATTCTCGAGACATCACAATATACAACGTAGCCTTTAGTTCCATTCAGAAGAGCCAAGATAGGTGCGGTAGTAAGCCTTTTCGTTAGCTCTTGAAAACTCTGTTCACATAATTAAGTCTACTGAAACTTAGCTTCTTTATACGTCAACCTCGTTAGTGGTGTAGAGGTAGTGGAGAATCCCACAACAAAATATCCTGCAAAGCCCAAAAAGCTATGGACCTCTGTCGGATTCAAGGGTCTTGGCCAGACCATTACTGCTTCAATTTTCTAGCCATCGACCTTGATACTATTTCTAGTAATAACATGTCCATGAAAAGCTATAGAAGTTAACCAAAATTCACATTTGGAGAATTCAGCATTTAACTTGTTGTCGTGGAGAATCTATAATATAACTCACAAGTGGTCTTGCATGCTCAACTCCTGACTCATCCTAAATATTGCCTTTGGAATATCAACATCCCTGACTCGTAGCTGGTAGTACCTGTGTCACAAGTCAATCTTTGAAAAACCATCAATCCACATAAAAGTATACTTATTCCTGATAGTGAATTTTTTAGCTATCTATAACCGATACACATCCGTAAAGAGCCATCTTTCTTTCAAGCAAAGAGCACTGGAGCACCCCATGGATTTGTGCTTGACCTAATAAGGTCTCTATCAAGCAAACTCTTCAATTGTTTCTTCACGTCTCTTAGCTCTACAAGAGCCATTTTTCTTAGAGAGGAATGGGTATAGGTTGCATATTAGGGAGAAAATCTAAAGAAAAATTGATATCCCTTTCAGGGGATCCCGGTAAGCTCATCGGGGAATATTATCATGAATTCATTCACAGTAGGGACTGACTAAAGGGCCAATTGCTAATAAAATATCTTGTCTTCTCATAATGGTAACATGCACTTGAACCCTTTCTACACTGTCTAGTATGAAGCTTACCGCATTGTGTACATGGGGGAGTAGGTTGTCTCATTTGTGCATAATGCTCCTGTTGAAAGCTATCAGGGTGATCTAAATTCTGCCTTGGCCTTGACTTAATATAATAATCAAATCGCTGGCCCTATATCTATAGCGAGGAACTACCCGCTGACAGAGGTGGATATCGGTGGAAAGAAAGCCGAAAATTACCCTGTGGCTCCCTATAAGACCTCATAGTACGAGCCCTCTTATTCTTCTCCCTATCTCTACGGGTATCACGAATTCGACGAGAAAGATCCTCTGTAGTCTGAGTAAAAGCCTGAATACGAGAAATATTTACACTATCTTGTAAAGAGGCTATCTTGCAGTCTCTGATCAAATGATCCCCCAAACCATCCATATAACGATGAACTCTAGCACTCATGGTACGTACAATATCTGGTGCATACCTATCCAAAGAATTAAATCTAAGGCTATACTCCCTTACACTCATATCCCCTTGCCTCAAACTGATAAACTGGTCAAGACGGGCCTTCCTCACCTCCCGTGGTAAGTAATGGGCTAAAAATGCCTCAGAGAAGTCCTATCACTCTGCCGGCGGAGCATCAGGCCCTTTTGATCTCTCCTATGCCTCGTACCACAAGATGGCAACATCAAGTAGTCGAAAAAAAGTCAACTCCACTGCCTCGGTGATAGAGGCATGCATCACTCTCAATACTCTATACCTATGGTCCATAAAGTCATGTAGATCCTCAGTGGGACTGGACCTTGTAAATACTGGAGGGGCCAATTGATGAAACTCTCATACATTTGAGCTTTCTGTTTTATCCCTTCTGGCGTCTACTCTCACCATTAGTTGTCTCTCATGAATAGAAACCATCATAGTTAGTAGCTGAATAGCCACCTTCATCCTCTGATCCCAGTCTCTAATAGAGATTGGGGCACTAGATCTCCTTGGGCCCCAATAGGTGCTGATGAATCTGGTACTATGGGCATTGGAGGCTCCCTATGTGCCTCAATAGGGAATATATCTTCCTCGCTAAGCAAGTCATAATTGGTACCTTCTCTCGGATCCATACTTATCTCATGTTGTGCCATCTACTGAGCATAGGTAACCCATTAAATAAGAAAGATATAACATGATATAGATTTCATATGTTCCTATAGCTTTGCTCTATAGCACGATCTATTAAGTGAAAGACATGTAACCATCCCTAAATGCCTCGTAGCCTCCTGATTATAAGTGTGGTGCACAACACACCCATAAGCAAGACTCTACTAGACACGACATTATGGACTCCCTAGGACACGACCTGCTCTGATACCATGTTTGTCATGCCCCAAAGAGAGGGGAGGCGCGACTGGCACCCGATATTGTTATTGGCCGGGTAAGCCACTAAACATGCTAGTGAACTAAATAGGGACCAGAAGAAAATCGGGCAGCATAACGTTTGAAAGACTAAGCCTAGACATTTTAAGTCATGACTTGGTCAACTATAAATCATGTACATCACGATAAGTAAACCCAAACGATAAAGTACTAGCTAGCCGACAAGGCTGCCACTACAAAGGTACAGGAACATACCATATATACATGCCAATCTTATGACTCGAGACTGAAAGACACAAAAGGACCAACCCACAATAACATGTCCACAATAGCCTCTGTAAGAATCACTAACACTGTTGAGACAGGGCCCCGACATACCCAACTGTACAAAAAAGTAAACATCCTGTGAAAGCTCCAGGAAGAGGTGGAGCTTACCAACTCATATCTGAATGGGCTCCTAGTGGAGGGGTAAATCAGAACCATTACCTGAAACTGCACGCACGAAATAAAATGCAGCGACCCCAGGCAAAAGGACGTCAATACGAATAAACATGTACTAGTATGTAAGGCAGGAAGTAAAATCAAAATAACGGTAGTAAAAAGGTTAATAGAAATACCACTTGTAACCAAAACTCAAGTAGCCTTAATGGCCAATAAGCCATCGTCTAGTGATAAAAAAATGCATGGTATGCTCGAGTATCGCATGTCGTGAATACATATATATAGATGCAAATGCATAGCATATCCAACCAAATGCTAGCACTGGTGGTCCTTTCCGGTAGCTAACCGGCATCATATCTGCCAACATGTGGCCATCTGTGCCATATGCATATATAGTTGGGCAAATAGGCCCCATACCTTCGATTATAGCTCGAAGTCCATGCATAACGTGCAATGTATGACATGAATGTTGAATGCACATAGTAAGCCATAGCAAGGACTTAGCCAATCTTAGCTCATCGGTACACTTATTCTCATAGCATCATAATCATTGTCATTCAGCCAATCTTGGCTCATTGGTACAGAGAGAGAGGGTACGAGTGGAATACGCTGTTATTCTCATAGCATCATAATCATTGTCATTGCATATACATATGGCTCGTGGGATCATACATATCTTTTAAACAAGTTTGGGAATTTAAACCAACATTTATAATGAAGCCTTAACTTTGAAAATTTTCATAAAGGTGATTTACATAATGATTATATTTGGTCCCATGTTAATTAGTAAAAGAATGTATTTAAACAAGATCAAGTGCCTTACTAGTTTAGACAGGAGCATTTCACTTGAGAATATTGGAAACCAACGCGTTACTTGTTAAATTCTTCAATTGTATTTTTGTATGGAAGAAGGACTGACTCTGAATACTAAATTCCCTTTGCATTCTACATTTATTTTAATGGCACTACACCAAGAAGAGAAACTCCTCGAACATATGAATAGGTGGCCGGGAACTGACAAAATGATATATAGAAATTGAATGTCCAGTTTAAGAGAATAAATGGAATTTCAACCTAATACCATCGTGAATATAACTTAGCTGCAATCCCAATGCCTTTCACAGATGGTCTTTCTAGCAACATAATAGTAAGATATCACATTTGACGTTTTAGGAAACTTCCCGGATTTCGTGCTAAAAGGAGGGACAGAGCTTAGCCTTAACATACCTCTCCAACGAACGACCAATTGCCAAAAGTTCCTTCATGAAAGTTGTTCCTTACGTCCTAAGCTTCGCAACGACTATATATACACATCTTAAAGACACCTATAAACCGTAAAAAAGTTCAGCATTAATGACCAGATTCGGCAAGGAGCATTTACGCGAGGAAATGTCCGTAAAACTTCGTAAAAATAACCATAAAAGAGCTCCAAAATTATTACCTAAACACACCAGCTGCAAACCAACAATACCAGCAAGAATACCACTTTTTTCACATCCCAAATACAGCTCCAAACACAACTAATACATGGGGAAAACAATTGCAAAGCATAAGGCACACATTTATAGGCACACAAACAAATTTTAATGGTAAAAATGCGAAAACTCAAATACCTTTGGCACCTTAAGGGGAGTTTTCCTTCAGTTTCTAAGTTGTTGGGGACGAAATGGAAGTGATTTGAGCTTTAAAAAGCTCAAATTAGCCGACATTAAGTTGGGTCAACCCCACCCGACCCATGACCCAATTTTCAGCTCGGGCAGTCCAGGTAAAACGGTCATAACTCTTTATTCTGAGGTCGGTTTGATGCGCGATTTTGTGCGTTGCAAACTACACTCATCGATCTTCAATTTGATAGCTCATGCACCTTCTAAATTCTTATAGTTTGGGAGATATGACCTGATACATTTGACCCAAATTTAAGAAGGAATTCATAAAGATACTTACGGTAACGTTGTCCAACCTTTATGTTCAACTTTCTTGATTTCAAAACTTAATGTACGAGCTTTGTGCTATTAAAATAGCTTTTAAAAATACATTATTAGCAAATTATACACTTTTAGTTCCATCCGAAAAGTTAAACCTAGTTTAAACCTTCCAAAAAGGGCGAGGTGCCACTCGGGTCATTTCTTTAATCCCGAACGTGCATTTAGGGTATTTCCTTTGGCTTAAAACTTTAGGTAAGTGATATTAAAACTTATTTGCAGCCTTATTATCCTTAGGTTGTAGCAAAAATCACATGTGCCTTATATAACGCCACACTATTTAAATAATGGAAGACGAGAAACACGGGTCTCACACAATGACTAACTCGAAGGCTTTAGCAAAATCCAAGAGAGACATCCCGCCTCCATTCCTATCCCCAAAATCAAAGCCTCCATGAACATCTTCAAACCCGCTAGTGTTTGCCCCGATATGCCTATTGAAGTCGCCCCCAATGAAGATTTTTTCTGTCTCCGGTATGCCTCGCACAACCTCATCCAAATCTTCCCAAACGAGCCTTTTGACTTCCTCATCTAGGCCTACTTGGGGCGCATAAACACTTACTACGTTCACTACGTGCCTACCAACCATGAGTTTGATGAACATCATCCTATCATTAACCCTCCTAACCTTTACCACATATTCCCTAAGGTCCTCCCCTACTAAGATACCTACACCATTTCTATCTCTAGAACCTCTTGAATACCACAACTTAAACCCATTCACTTCCCGCGCTTTGGTACCTACCCAATTGGTCTCCTGAACACACGCTATATTAATATGTCTCCTCTTAGACATTTTACTAGCTCTATGGATTTTCCCATTATGAGAATTCTTAATTAACTATTAATTTACTTTTGTTATTACTTCACTTTCTTTTCTTTTATAAATTAATATGATATCTAAACTAATTACTCTTTTTTTTAATTATTTTAATTTAATTCTTAATATTTTTTTTCTATTCATTATTTTTTCTAAAAATAATTACTTATAGGGGTGGGCATGGTACGGTACGGAATGTTATTTAAAAATAATTACTTGTAGGGGTAGGCATGGTACGGTACAGAATGTTATTTAAAAACTCAGTATGGTAATTTTGATTTTTGGTATCTAAAAATAAGATACCATTATCATACCAAATTAGCTCGGCGTGATTCGATATTTCTAATTTCGATTTTGGTATTTTAAGGTATGATTGTTCGGTAACCATGCGTAACTAATTTGACTTCGAATTAATACACTAATATAATAAATAAGTATAACTTTAATAATAGTAAAAATGTCTCAAGCTAATAATTAAGTGATCAAACACTATAAGCATTTTCAAGTTGTGGATAATGAATAATACAAAAACTAATTAATGCTTTCAAAATTGTTTTTTTTCTCAAAATTTTTCTCAACATGGTCTCAAAGTTTATTTGTATATATTTATATTTAAAATAATTTGAAATTTAACATATATATATATTTATGTATATATGTGTATGGTACATGGTATTTTGGTATTTACTTTTTAAATACCAAATGCCATTCTGAATACCCAAAATATTATAAGTCATACCAAATACATACCAAATACCATAATGACCATACCACGATATAAAAAATTTCAATTTCAATATGGTATTCGGTATGTACCATATCATGCCCGCCCCTAATCACTTGAATATAAAAACTTATTATTTGAAAATATAATTATTAATCTTACAAATAAAATGATGAATGACATATTTGCATATAAAATAGACTATAAATATTTACTAAATTATAGAGGAGTAGTTCTTTATTTAAATATATAATCAAATTTGTCCTTTATATAATTTAAAATGTATTTATTTAAATGTTAAGTTTGATTTGAATTTGAAGCAATCGAGTGAAATTTTTTTTAATAAAAACAAGAAAGAGTGTTTTTAGTTCAATTTATGTATATTTATATTCTAATATTATTTTACTTTAAAATTAACTAAATCAAAATTCTTTATTAACTATAGTAGATTATTTATTTTATTTTTCAAGTTATCTTGATATGATTTTTTTTAATTGAGATAAGAATGAAAATATAATTTCATACTAACAAAAATTTTATCAAGAACTATATAAAAAAAATAGTTCTAGAAACATCTTTCTATATATAGAAAGACGAAATGAATTATGATCAAGGGTAAAAATGTAATTTCATGTTAACAAAAATCTACCAAGAAATATGATCTTTGAGATAGTAATACACAATGACGTGTAATTATTATATTATTTAACTCAATTTGATAAATAGATTAACTCCGAATCCTAATATATTTATATTACTATGCAATAAGAAAAATAAAAATGTTAGATCATAAAAGTTTCACAATATAAAAGTGAATGTTTAAAAAATTAATGCCAATAATATATAGGTTAAATTGCTATAATAATATTTTTTGTGAATAATTTTTAACCGGGTAAAATAATAAGGAATATTGAGTCAGTTTACGGACCTTATAAATTATCTGGTACACATAAAAGTACTTCCAAAAACATGATAAAAAAACTACTCGTTCAAAAGTATTTTAAATTTATTTGGTCAAACACAATTATTTCTACCAAAAGTACTTTTCAAAATATATTAATTTGCAATTTTGATCAAACCTACCTATTAAATTTATGACTTTATTATTTCAATTCCTCTATATTGATATTTTCTATTTTAGAACTACCTCCTTTTTCCATCCCTTTTTCATGCATAAGTTATAATAATAACATTAAAGATCACCCGTGTTATTAATATGTTACCATTATAAAATTAAACTAAAATAATCTAATTTAAGAGGTGATTGTTAGACTATTGCTCCAAACATATAATTTAATTTATTTATGTTTAGTATTTATTCTTCTTTTCGTAAGTTGCTTTTACTTTATGTTTAAAAAAAGTATTGGTATATCTTTTAAAAAAATTGAACGAGATATCTGGAAAGTTTAATTTTGTACTTGGTAAATATCATACTTTCTATCATAATAAAGGTGTTTTTTTTTATTTTTTGAGGGGAAAAAGAGTAGAGTTCTGCAAGTAATATCACAAATTAATTTAAGAAGATAATCATTCTTCACAATGCTAGGGACCAAACGTGCAACGTACGTGTCCAAAATAAAATTAAAAAAGAGTGAAAGAATTTTTGTCAATCCATTGATGGATCGGATGAGATGTAGAATATGGAAAGAAGCAAGTATGACTTTATTGCATCAGTTCTTTATTTCTAAGAGTTTCTTCTTGTATTTTATTTTATAAAATAAGAAGAATATATGAGAAAAAAGTTCTTCCGTTAGAGAAGGACAGAAAAGAAAACAAACGGATGTTTTGGTCATATATTTAAAACTTGAAAGATATTTTTGGTTTAGTGAAATATTATAAGGATGCAACGATATTTAAGATATAGTAATAAGGATGAATTTTGATAAATCAAAGATGCATTAAATTACATGCATAATTTGCCACTTGTTTTTATATTTCACCTCTTTTTCTCCTTCATTCTCAAGAACCAAAAGAAATATTTTTACCCTCTTCTTCATTTCACTCGAACCAAGAATGGTGAATAATTCATATAAATCAAAAATCCAACTCAGCTGAATCGATCCTACTAGCTACTCCAATCCCATCTTCTTCCTCTCCATTCCCGAAATAGTTGTAAAAAGCACAAAAATCAGTACACAAAATTCCTTACCAATTCCTAATTAATTTACCTTACACAAATTCTAACTCTTAGTTAATTTATCCCTAATTTCAGTTAAATTCAAAATTCTAATCCAACCTATAACTTTGGTTCACCGCAAAATCATTTATGTCCCCTTACATGAATAAAAAATGAGGTAGATCGGGCGGTAGACAACCTTTGTACCTAAGTATTTGGCGTCAACATGGCATTGTGTAACATCTCTTTATCAACGTGGACAGCGGGAGGATAACGTATGCAGAAAAGTTAACTAGGTTGTCCATCTACTCTTTGGCCACTGGTTGGCCACTGGCAACTGAAATGGCTGCATAAAAGAAGAAGATAGAGCGAACCATGTTAACGAACATTCATATTCCAAACTTCAAATGAAGTACGAATGTTTGTTAATGTGGTTCTTATTTTGTTAAGCCATTCCAGCTTCCACTAGGACAAAGAGTTGATGTACAACCAATGGAGTTTTGTATATACATTATTCATCCTCTTTCCATGTTAATAAAGTCCTGCTACGCAATGCCAGAGTTGCCTTAGTAGGAGCTTGACACTATAAAAAGATTGGGATTTTGACTGTTAAAGAAGATTGCAATGTTATTTCTCATAAGTATTTTGAGAGTCCAATATTGATATATTTGTTCAAGTTGTTGATTCCAGTTGTTAGAGGAAATTACTTATGTTCTATAGCTATGCAATAGTTGTTGATAGGCTCTCATTGTTAGCTTTGGTCGTAACAAAAAAGTGTCACATAGGTTTAAGATAATAGACCCTACTGATGCAACTGTTTACAACAAATTCTAAAGTGATAGAAAATAAATTACAATCACAAATAAAATATAAAGAAACATAATTTTATTCATAAACTATGTGGGTACAAATCTGTTCCTCCCTTTATTCTTCTCTCATAAGATCTCTCCATGATTCGAAGGCCCTTAATGGCGTATTTCTCGAACGTAGGATGATTTTGACATCCTTGATCCTTATTTTGATCTCTTTATGGATATCCATGTATTAGGGAATATTTGAGATACTTTTTCAAGGAATATAATACCCTTTTTATATAGGCACGAATTAGGATTTAGGGTTGAGTAGCCTCCAAGAAACGCTGATTAAAATAGGACTCAACTTGTAGAGTCCTATAAAATTTTGATGTCTACAAATGGCCCATGCTTCAAGACTTGTCAGAGTGTAGACTTGATGAAACTCAAAGACATGGCTTGAAGTACTTATTTTTTCACCGGATTCGAATATTTGTTTTATGAGAGAAGAGATGAAGAGCGAATTTGGTCCCACTGGGCGTGCTAGTTTCATTTGGATTTAGAGACCACTTTCTTTAGAAGATTGCATAGTCTAATTGAATGCTTCGGTCAGACCATTGGCGACAACATGATACGCAAAAGATTTCTACTGCTTGAAGCCAAAGAGATCACATACTTTATTCATAAACTTGTTATCAAATGGCTTGACATTATCTGTTATTATGTACTGTGGAATGCCAACTGGGTAGACAATGTTTGCTCGTGTAAAGTTTGCAACATTTCTTCTTCTTGACTTCTTTAAGAGCTACAACTTCGGCCTATTTTGAGAAGTAATCCGTCACAACCAAGATGTACAAGTGTCCACTAGAAGATTTTGGCTATGGTCCAACAGCATCCAATCCCTAAGCATCGAATGTCCAAGATGCAATAGTCGGGTGTGAAACTTTAGGAGATTGATGTATGAAGTTTGCATGGAATTGACAAGCTTTTTGCACCTTTGAGTATAATCCAAACAATCTTTTACCATGGTTGGCCAATAATACCCCATTCTTTTTATGTGAAAGGGGAGATTTGGCCCGGACTGATGTGATCCATATACTGCTAAATATGCCTCTTGCAAAGCCTGAGTCTCTTCTTCCTCCCCAAAACACCGCAAGATGATTCCCTCAAATGATCTCTTATAGAATGTATCTTTGTAGTAGAGAAAATAAGGTGCTCGATGATGAATGCCAGTTCTTCTTTTAGTATCTTCTGGAAGTATCCCATAACATAAGTAGTCGATGATAGCTTGTCGCTAGTCTTCTTTATTGGCTTCAAAAACTGCGACAACATGCTCAAGCTTACTCTCCATATGCTCATCTTCATCCAACGATGGTACTACCCATTTTTGCAGATAGTAACTTGCATTTGATCAGGAAGAGTTAGAGTTGAGGCTCGAGGAACCAAGACATCAACGGTTTTATTTTCCTTCCTTGGCACATGTTGGAGGGTCACATATCCAAGCCATCCTATCAACTTTTGGGCATAACAGTTGTATGTGCGCAGCTCAGGCTCCCTGACCTCATAGGTTCCCAAGAGTTGCTTAATCACTAATCACCAAAAACTTGCAACTGCAATTGTTGTATGTCAATGACCATTTCGAGTCCAAGTATCAGTGTTTGATATTCTGCAACATTGCTGGAGGAACGTTTTTTCAATGTGCAGGAGAACGGTAAGGCCTCTCCTTGTGAAGTGACAAACACTATGCCCGCACCTGCTCCACCACGATACGCAACCCAATCAAAAAGTACATTTTCGAAGGGGTTTGGATCTCGATGGCCATTGCATCTTCATCAAGAAGCTCATCAGTTAATTCCCAACCATCTGGTATAGGATGGTCCGCCAAAAAATCTACTAATTCTTGTCCTTTCACATGAGGGGTGTACATAATCTCAAATTGTTGGAATTAAAGGTACCACCATGTTAGTCGGTCACTTAGGACTGGTTTTGACATAACAAATTTAATGGGGTTCGCTCTAGAAACAAGATGGATAGTATGAGCTTGAAAATAGTGCTTCATCTTTTGAATCAAGAATACCAGCGCCAAACACAACTTCTTGATTGGTGAATAATTCAGCTCATTTGGTATCATCATTCTGCTCAAGTAATAAAGAACATTTTTTCTTTGCCTTGATTATTTTTTTGGGATAGTAAGGCTCCCACAGACCTTTCTTGCGCTGCAATATAAAGTATCAGTGGCTTTCCAGGTATAGAGCTGCTAAGACTGAAGGTTTCTCCAGATATGCTTTGATATTTTCAAAGGCTTTGCTACATGTTTGATCCCACCTGAAAGGGACACCTTTTTTCATGAGATGACTGAATGGTTGGCATGATACAGATAGATTTGAGATGAACCTTCTCAAGTAGGCTAATTTTCCCTGGAGACTTTTCAGCTCATGAATGTTTCGAGGCTCAGGCATCTTCGAAATTGCATTAACTTTGGCTTGATCAATCTCAATTCCTAGCTGTTGCACGGTGAAGCCAAGAAACTTTCCAGAAGCAACCCCAAAGGCACACTTTAGTGGATCCATCCTCAGTTGATATCTTTGAAGCAACTCAAACACCATTCTCAAGTCTTTCAAATGGTCGCTCCTTCTTTTTGACTTCATCACTAAGTCATGAACATAACACTCAACAGTTTTGTGGAGTAAATCATAAAATATATTTTGCATCGCCCTTAGATATGTGGCACCAACATTCTTCAAACCAAAAAGCATCACCTTACGGCAATAAATGTCTCTAGGCTTACAAAAATGTTGTGAGTTCTTCATCATTTGGTGACATGAAAATTTGGTTATAGCTAGAGGAACCATCCATGAATGACACTGCCTCATAACTAGTTGTAGCATCAATCATCAGATCTAGAATGGGTAACGGAAATTCTGTCACGCCCCGGGAGGATATCCTAGGCGTGGCCAGCACCCAGTGATTATTGCTAGTCCCCAGGCGAACTACTCGTTCTCAGGACAATCACTCAACATCAACATAGAGGAATAGTAAAAGTAGTGTAGTGAGCTACCTCAATAAAAGGGGTCAATGGCCAACATCAGTATCAATATCAGAATGTGTAAGTGTAAGTACTACTCAATTCATAAGGGAAAAACATCAATATCAAACCTCCACTCATGTCTATGAAGCCTCTAACTTGACTCGACTGTCTAAGATGGTACCATGACAGGCCATGGTTACCCAACTCAATAAGTAACGAAAACAACAAATATAAGGGTCTCCTCCGGATAGCAAGGAGGCTCACCAATGACTGAACTCGAAATCTCTGACTCAACTATGCGTCTGCTGAAGTCCTCTAACTCCTGTATTTGTATCATGAAACGATGCAGCACCAAACGGCATCAGTACGTAAAATGTACCGGTATGTAAAATAGCTGAATATCACAATACAAGTAAAACAGTATAGGGATAACATCAACTCAACATCATACTCCATCATAATATCAAATGTCTATCTAAGGCAAAATTAGAGTAGACAATTGACTCATCAACATCTCATCTCCACATCATCAGTACCTCAGACGCAACTCAAGAAACTCGACTCAACTCAATTCAAGGAACTCGACTCAAAACATCACATCAATATCAACATTAGAGTACTATCCAAGTAAGACCTTACTGGGAGTTTCTCTAACAAACAACCATCACCTATGAGTCGGTGATGATACAATGAAGCGATGTCGTTGCCACATCTATCCAATACCCTGCCCCGGGTAAAGGACATCAACCTCAGTGGATCCATAAGAAAACCCTCAGTCCTCTATTGGGACAAGAAATGAGCCATCTATATTGCGGTTCAATCCTCTCTTCCTACGCAGGCCACGTAGTTAATGGATTCAAGTGGGACTCACTCTCACCCATTTCAGTGCTCAATACTCCTCCCAGAACTCGACATGCTCATAAAACATCAACCTCTTCAGTCCTATAGGGAACAACACATCATCATCAGTCTCATAGGGACATAATACCTCAACATCAACATTAGTCTCGTAGGTACATAATACCTCAACATCAACATCATGGACTCAAAATACTCTTTTAGAATTTAATTTAAGGTTTTAAGAGATCATGATACATCATTCTCATCAATATCATCATCAAAAATCTTATAAAATGTGAAACACAATCATAACATCACCACCATCATCCTCATAAAGGCTCTAGACTCATCCCTTGGTTCATTCTTACACCTTTTAATAAAACATTCCTAGGGTTTTGTGAAAAATATTCATGAAAATGAATTATGCAATAAATCAAGTTTATGATGATTATCAATTTCTGTAAATTATATGCATTAAGTAAAACTCAGCATAATGTTCAACAATCTTCACATCAACCTCATTATATTCAACAAACGACCCAATTTACTCAAAAGGGCACATGGGAGAACAATCCCATGCTTTAAGTTGGCCTTACATACTTGAGATGATTGCTATCAACAATCCCTTGGACAGTCTATCACGACCCGAAATTCGGGCGTGATGGCACTCACCTAACCCACCAAGGCGAGTCAGCCTAACACCTACTGATCAAAACATAACAATGATAGCGGAAGATGAAAAAGTCTAATATGACAAATAATCATAGGAAAACCAAACTACAACCATCCCAGAACTGGTGTCACATGTATAAGCCTCTAAATACGTAGTACTCGAATAAAATAAATGTCTCAAATGTCTAGTCCTCAAATAGGACGTAACATAATAATGGATTTCTTGAAAGTCCACCGATGAGATAAGCAGCTACCTTAAGGATAATCCGGAAGCTCGATCCTGAAATGAGGAAATTCTAACTAAAGGGACCAGGCTCGTAACCTACAAAAATGTAGTAAGGGGTGAGTACCAAAAACAACACGGTACTCATCAAATAGAACTGACCTAGAGTAAAACAATGAAGAACCAAGTAACTCCTTCACACCCAACCACATACTGTCGAACTACAAACCTGCACTCAGACTAGTCCCAGCCCAGCAACACATAATACACAAAAAGATAGTTTTTCAGTATATCACAATTATCAAATCGCAAGTCATAACTCACAAATGATAACATAATCAATCACATGCATAACACCATGCCACATAATAATATGCAAGGATGAGATGCAATGCTTATGCAATAACTGTCGGTAATGACCTTGACATCACAATATCAATATGCAAGGATGAGATGCAATGCTTATACAATAATTGCCGGCAATGACCTCGGCATCACAATATCAATAGCAAAGATCTCAGTATCACAATATCGCCGGCAAAGACCTCGGCATCACAATATCACCGGCAAAGACCTTGGTATCACAACATCGCCGGCAAAGACCTCGGTATCACAACATCGCCGGCAAAGACCTCGGCATCACAACATCGCTGGCAAAGACCTCGGCATCAATTATTCCTTTGCTTACCAATTCATATCCTGACAAAATATACTACCGAAATGTAGGCTCACACACAAAAAAAACTTGAATCTTTATTTTAACTTGTACCCCAATTTCTTTATCTATCAATTGTAGCTTATACCTTGAGATCTTTATGAATTCATATATCTTAACTTAATATTGATCACCTCTTTACCAACTTTACCATATCCTTTATAAAAAAAGAAATTCAATGTATTCAAAATCACAAAAAAAATTTATCACCATATTCAAGCCCAACATTGTAGATTTTTTTTTCTTCCTCAAATATTATCCAAAAGTTTTCTAGCCAAGACCAATGATACTTAATACTATCACCATAATCAAAACAAAACAAATGAAATTACATGGCTTTAAATTCAATTTCCTACTCTCTCGAAAGTTACATTTTTTACCTTTACCATCTAAGTTAATATCCCTACATCTCACTAATTTATTAATTAATGACCCTAGCTCATTTCAATTCTATCGAAGCAATATCTCAACACATTGTACATCTTTCTTATGATCACGTTACCCATCAAATAGTAGCAAACGTAATTTTTGATACCAGCAGATTGTGTTTACCATACTGAATTCACTCAATCAAAAATTCTCATCATATGATTACCTCTTGATCACAATCCATCACAAACTTTTATTACCATTATGCTTTATAGCTATTGCCATCATCTCAAGGTTACCCTCATCATTGATATGACACCAAAACTAGATCGGTCGAATATAAAGAACTAACTCCCTTGGATCTTATTTTGGAGTAATAGTCCTCATTTAGAATCCCCCAAATACACCTCACAACTTAAATACAATAATTGTACCAAAGATCCACCACTAAAATTTTCCTTATAAATAATACTTAACCCAAGCATCTAGAGTAGCAAACTAGTTGATTTCTCGAATATGAATACGACACTAAAACTTATTAATTGAGCTCATGACACACTAATGATTTCTAAAATGGTTTGTATTCACGCTTGACAATTGAGATATCCATTTTCATATACTACTAATACCATATTGTGAAAGTCCATTAGATCCACCACTAGAACACATCATACCGATTAAGAAAGTAACACCAAACTAGCCCACATGCTTCTACCTATCAATAGCTGCAAAACGTTATCCAATCCATCATGACTCTATCCTAAGTAATAAACATTCTTTTCATAAATTCAGTCGCTAGCAAAAGTAGCACACTTCATAACTCTAACCAAGTAAGCATCGGTTAGTGGTGATAGTCGTATCATGACTCTCCTTGATATCCACTCAATCTATGAAACCAAAATAGAGATTCTGACCTCAATTGGCATAAGATCATTCTTATCATTATCTAAGCAATCCATACATATTATGAAAACTTTAGTAGTATTAGTTTATAAAACAAAATTTGTAATCCACCTATCCTTTTAACATTCCACCTTAAATTATTGAACCAATTTCGATATCATATATACCACATTAATACTGTTTGTGTTGCTGGATAACTAACCCCAAACAGGATAACACATTCATAAAATCCCTCAATCCATTGTTTGACCTTACCACTCAAATATCCTCAAACTACATCATCGAATCATCACCTTACTTAATATTTTCTGATCGTCGGACATTTTAATTCTTATAAGTATACCACTCACTCTTTAGCACCAGATCTAACATTCAAGTCATATACAACCCACTAATTACTCATTTAAAGAACCAAGCACGAATCATCTCTATAGATGAGAGAGAATGAATAAAATGATAGGAATCACCTTGAATCAGGATCGCACGATGGAAAAAGAATAAACAAAAGGAAGTATCCTAAAAGTCTTCACAGCCTCTCGAAGATAAATATAGACGTCTCCATACCGATCCTCGAGACTCTACTAGACTCGGCTTGTACACACGTGAGACCTATGAACCTGGGCTCTGCTACCAACTGTCATGACCCAAAATTCGGGCGCGATGGCACTCACCTAATCCACCAAGGCGAGTCAGCCTTACACCTACTGATCCAAACATAACAATGATAGCGGAAGATGAAATAGTCTAATATGACAAATAATCATAGGAAAACCAAACTACAACCATCCCAGAACTGGTGTCACATGTACAAGCCTCTAAATACGTAGTACTCGAATAAAATAAATGTCTCAAATGTCTAGTCCTCAAATAGGACGTAACATAATAATGGATTCCTTGAAGGTCCACCGGTGTAATAAGCAGCTACCTTAAGGATAATCCGGAAGCTCGATCCTGAAATGAGGAAATTCTAACTAAATGGACCGGGCTCGCAACCTACAAAAATGTAGCAAGGGGTGAGTACCAAAAACAACACGGTACTCAGCAAATGGAACTAACCTAGAGTAAAACAATGAAGAACCAAGTAACTCCTTCACACCCAACCACATACCGCCGAACTACAAACCTGCACTCAGACTAGTCCCAGCCCAGCAATACATAATACACAAAAAGATAGTTTTTCAGTATATCACAATTATCAAATCACAAGTCATAACTCACAAGTGATAACATAATCAATCACATGCATAACACCATGCCACATAATAATATACAAGGATGAGATGCAATGCTTATGCAATAACTGTCGGTAATGACCTTGACATCACAATATTAATATGCAAGGATGAGATGCAATGCTTATGCAATAATTGTCGGCAATAACCTCGGCATCACAATATCAATAGCAATGATCTCAGTATCACAATATCACCGGCAAAGACCTCGGCATCACAATATCGCCGGCAAAAACCTTGGCATCACAACATCGCCGGCAAAGACCTCGGCATCACAACATCACCGGCAAAGACCTCGGCATCACAATATCGCCGGCAAAGACCTCGGCATCACAACATCGCCGGCAAAGACCTCGGCATCACATCTCGACCGGTAAAGACCTCGGCCCCAATTTCTTTTTTTCTCTACCATCGCACTCATATCAATATCCAGAATCAATGCAAATTATGTGTGACATAGAATGAATGAACATGAGATGAAGTTCACAAACAAATCAACTCATAATCACCAACCACAACAATATATCTCAAAAATAGAATTCTCATCACTTAGCCACATTTTCAATTCAAGTGTCACAATACCACACCAACTCACGTTTATATTTAATTGCCTCGATTTTTTTATAATATCAAAATATTCCATGAATCACACATAGAAGAAATTACAAGAATGTGGATATTACCCAATACCATAAATGTTGCTATATCCTTAATATCTCAATACCATCACAACCTCAACAACAGTCACATCTCAAAACAAGTGCCAATTCGATATCAATATCGAATAATTCATTATTTCCCGTAAAATACACTCCCACAATTAATTCACAAGTCAAATATCACCATAGAACATAATTATTCAATTCACAATATTTTGATCAAAGCCTACATTAATCCATCTCTATCTCAAAATACTCAATTCTATACACATTAGAGCATACAAGGTTCAACATATTTAACAAAAGATTAGAAACCCACTTGCCTTAATTAATAGAATGACACTCCAAATCTCAAATCTTTCGTAACGCTTTCAAATGATCAAAATCTGTTCAAATACATAATCTACATAAGAATACGAATCCAATGACACCCATATTGCTACATTTATTTTTGGCTCAAAATCGGGTCAAAAAGTCATCCCGAGCCCTTAAATTCGAATCTGAAAAATTCTTTCAGATTATGTTTACCCATAATAAACTAAACGTATACGTCAAATTTCAGCTAAAACGGATCGTTATTCGACCCCCAAATCAAAATTTTATTCTAAGAATCTAGGGCTATATTTTCTTAATTATACACGTTTCTACCCTAAATATTTATTCATAATCTCATGAAAACTTAATAGAAAGGATGAGAATAATTACCTTGATGTTTTGGGATGAGAATCATAATTTTTCTTCTCTTCTTTTTCTTTCTTTTTCTGCGCGGTCATTTTTTTTTCCGCTTTCTGCTTTCGTTCCCTCGTTTATGCGTCTCTTGTTTTACTTTCTGCTTCTTTTATCAGGCTACACAACAACCCTTTATTCTCTCTCTCTCTCTATATATATATATATATTTTTAAATTTTCTTTCTTATTTATTTATTTACTTGTTTTAATATACTAAAAATGATAAATTCTATTAGCCTATTTTTGACAAATATGGAATAAATAGTATAGGATATTAATTAAAATATTATTTTAATCCACCAACTAAATTAATTATCTAAAATTATCCGTCAACTAAATGACCGTAATTATCGAATAGTTCTAAATTACCCATCAAAAATTTATAGGAATGATCTTTTATAAAAGAGGGAGGATTTATTTTTAAAATGACCTAACGGGTCATTACACAGTCTCCTCTTGGATTCCTTAATCTCAACTCCCCTCAAGCCCTAGCTTAGTGACTTTTCTAGAAAGAATCTTTTTGGATGGGTTTTTGGAATCCTTTTCTCATAGAAACGACCTATATTCGTCGTATGGGAAGTTTAGAAAGTATAGGAATGGACTAGAATTCCCCTCGAAATTTTAAAGAAATTCTTCTCGGCTTGAAATAACACAATCCGCGACGCAAACCTATCGCGGACAGTGCAATTTTAGAAAACTCAACTCCGTCGAAAAATCATAGTAAAACATAAGTGTGGCTCTGCGATAGGTCCGCGACGCGGCCCTGTTGCGAAGACACACTATTTTTTGTTTTGGAACGAAAAATTATCTTTTGACTCGATCGCTCTAAAAATCGACCGAGACCCTTCTTCCACTCAATTTTCTGTGTTGATCACGTATCTGCTCTCGAATTTTTTATTCGAGCATCAGAAGACGCGTTTTGCGTACACCTCTCCTCTAGGGGTACTTTGGTAATTTTATCGAGCGTTACCTCATCTCCCCCTTGGGATCATTTATCCTCGAATAATGAGTAAGAACGGTGTTTTGGCACAAATAAACTCAATACTCACCTTGATACTCATTCAACAACTTCACTCCTCAACTCTACATTGACCTCAATAACATCTACTCATATATCAGGAATGTACACATCAATTCATGGTAGGAACATCAATTTACATCAAAAGTAAGACTATTACCTCCGGTACTTTCATCAACATCAGGAACGAATAGGTGCAGGTATTTTGTTCTCATCTCTTCCTCAGCTTCCCATGTGTCTTCCTCGACAAATTGGTTCCTCCACAGAACTTTGACGGAGGCTATCTCTTTGTTTCTCAGTCTGCGAACCTGCTGATCCAGTATTTGGACTGAAATTTCCTCATAGGCCAAACTGTCTCTGACTCCTGTGCTCTCAACAGGGATTACCAAGGCAGGATCTCCCAAACACTTCTTCAACATCGAAATATGGAACACCGGATGGATTCCATCTAACTCAGAAGGTAACTCTAGCTCATAAGCAACCTTCCCAATTCTTCGCAAAATCTGATAAGGGCCAATATAACGAGGACATAATTTCCCCTTCTTCCCAAACCTCATGACACCCTTCATGAGTGATACCTTCAGGTATACCCAATCGTTCACCTCGAACTCTAGGTCTCTTCTCCTCACGTCTGTGCAAGATTTCTGACGTCTTTGGGCAGTCTTCAAATCTTTCTCTAATAATCTTCACCTTCTCCATGGACTGGTGGACAAGGTCAGGCCCAATTAACTCAGCTTCTCCAACTTCAAACCACCCAATGGGTGATCTACACCTCCTCCCATACAAGGCCTCATAGGGGGCCATTTGAATGCTTGCATGATAACTATTGTTATACGCAAATTCAGTCAATGGTAAGTGATCGTCCCAATTTCCTTTGAAGTCAAGGATGTATGCTCTCAACATATCTTCTACCGTCTGAATGGTACGCTCTGCCTGACCATCCGTCTGTGGATGAAAGGCAGTGCTCAAGTTCACTTTGGTACCCAATCCTTTCTGGAAAGTCTTCCAGAAATGAGAGTTAAATTGGGCTCCTGTATCTGAGATGATGGACAAGGGAACTCTATGCAACCTCACAATCTCTTGGATAAACATCTTAGCATACTCCTCTACTGTGTTAGTCATCTTGACTACCAGGAAGTGCGATGACTTAGTCATCCTGTCTACAATTACCCATATGGAATCATGCTGCCTCCGGGATCTCGGTAGGCTAGTGATGAAATCCATATTAACCATCTCCCACTTCCATTTTGGAATCTCAAAGTTCTGAGCCAAGCCACTTGGCCTTTGATGCTCAACTTTCACTTGCTGGCAATTTAGGCACTTTGAAACAAACTCCGCGATATCCCTCCTCATTCCACTCCACCAATAAACTTCTCTCAAGTCGTGATACATCTTGGTGGAGCTTGGATGAATGGAGTACCTAGTGTTGTGGGCCTCAGCCATAATCCTCTCTCGAACACCATCAACATCGTGGACACACATCCTACTCTGGTATCTCAATACCCCATCTCCCCCTTTGGAGAAGACCATCACTTTTTGTTTATGGACATCCTCCTTCAACTGGAGTATAATAGGATCTCGATCCTACTTCTCCTTTACCTCAGTCACCAGGGACGATGAAGACCCACTCTGAACATTAATTGCTCCCTCGTCATTCTCCTCAAGTTGGACTCCCAGTCGAGCCAACCTATGCACTTCCTTCACTAGCTCTTTCTTCTCTTCCTCCACATGGGTTGTGCTACCCATAGACAACCTGCTAAGAGCATCAGCAACAACGTTAGCTTTACCTAGGTGGTACATGATGCTCATGTCATAATCTTTGAGCAATCCCAACCATCTCCTCTGTTTCAGGTTAATCTCTCTCTGACTGAAGACATATTGTAAGCTCTTGTGGTCAGTGAACACGTCCACATGCACTCCATACAATTAGTGGCGCCAGATTTTAAGTGCGAACACTACCGCCGCCAACTTAAGATCATGGGTCGGATAGTTCCTCTCATGAACTTTAAGCTGCCTGGAAGCATAGGCTATCACCTTTCCTCCCTGCATTAATACACATCCCAACCCAACTCTTAATGCATCACAGTATATTACAAAATCTTCCGCCCCGTTGGGCAAAGTCAAGATGGGGGGGTGGTCAATCTAGTCTTCAAATCTTGGAAACTCCTCTCACATTCTCAGACCACTAAAACCTGACCTTTTTCTGAGTCAGTTTGGTCAATGGTGCGGATAGGGAAGAAAATCCCTCAACAAATCTGCGGTAGAAGCCTGCCAACCCCAAGAAACTACTTGTGTCAGTTGGAGAGGTTGGTCTTGGACAGTTTGTAACAGCTTCAATCTTCTGGCCATCTACTCGAATTCCATCACCCGAAACAACATGGCCTAGGAAAGCCACTGACTTAAGCCAAAACGCATGCTTGGAGAACTTTGCATACAATTTATGGTCCTTAAGAGTCTGAAGGACAACTCTACGATGTTTGGCATGCTTCTCCTCGTTCCTCGAATATACCAAGATATCATTAATGAATACGATTACAAACATGTCAAGGTAGGGCCTGAACACCCTATTCATCAAATCCATGAAAGCTGCCGGAGCGTTCGTCAACCCAAAGGACATAACAAAGAACTCACAGTGGCCATATCTTGTCCTGAAGGTTGTCTTTGGAACATCACATTCTCTCACTTTCAACATGTGGTAACCCGATCTGAGGTCTATCTTTGAAAAGCATGAGGCACCCTGAAGTTGGTCAAACAAGTCATCTATCCTGGGATGAGGATATTTATTCTTGATCGTGACCTTGTTCAGTCGCCTGTAGTCTATGCACATTCTGAGAGACCCATCCTTCTTTCGTACAAACAGAACGGGAGCACCCCAAGGAGAAACACTAGCCCTAAAAAATCCCTTCTCTAACAAATCTTTCAACTACTCCTTCAACTCTTTCAACTCAGCAGGGGCCATCCTATCTGGTAGAATTAAAATAGGTTGCGTGTCGGGAAGTACCTCAATACCGAAGTCGATCTCCCTATCAGGAGGGACTCCAGGTAAATCCTCAGGGAACACCTCGGGGAAATCACTTACAATCAGGACCGACTCGAGAGTAGGGGACTCAATATCATCAGATTTAACTCGTACAAGGTGATAAATATAACCCTTAGAGATTAACTTCCTCGCTCTCAAGTAGGAAATAAATCTACTCTTTGGTGCAACATAACTTCCCTTCCACTCTAGGACCGGTTCATTCGGGAATCAGAATTTAACAACCCGAGTCCTACAATCTATGGATGCATGGTAGGCATAGCCAATCCATACCAAGAATTACATCAAAATCAACCATCTCTAACTCTACCAAATTGGCCAAAGTATCCCTATGATAGATGGATACTACAGAGTCTCTATAGACCCTCTTAGCCAGGATAAATTCACATGTAGGAGCAGAAATAATATAAGGCTCAAGCAAACACTCTGGAAGAATTTCAAACTTATTGGCCACATAGGGGGTCATAAAGGATAAAGTGGCACTCGAGTTAAGCAATGCATAATAATTATAATAAAAGATTTGGAGCATACCCGTAACAGCATCTGGTGCAACCTCTTGGTCTTGTCAATTACCCATCGCATACAGATGGTTCGTGCCGCCTCCTACATTCGCAGTAGTAGCCTTTTGATGACTACCCACAGGGGGCGCTGTAGAAAATTGAGCTCTATTTCCTCCATCACCCCATCTCCTCGAAGGGCACTCACCCTGAAAATGGCCAGGCTGTTCGAATGAAAAGCATGTATTTGTGCCCTCACAGGATGCACCAACATGCAGCCTACCACATCTGCCACAAGGTGGCTTTCCTCTTGGACCTTGGGCAACGCTAGCTTGGGACTAAGGTCCCTGGGCTCTGAAATTCTGGTGACCATAGGATTTCTGATCATACCTGTTTTGCTGAACAAGCGCACTAGCCATAGGGGGTTCATAGCTAGAAGACTTCTTTTGAAAAAAAGTTCTGTCACCCTTATTCTGCTTCTGTTGGCTAGGCTCATGCCTTGCCGATTTGGCCTTCTTAGTCTACTGCTCTTCCCTGATCTTCTTCTTGTCCTCTTCAGTCTGCTCGGCAAGTCTAGAGATATCCATACCTAGAATCAGCAATGCTGCCTTACACTCTCTCTTTACATGCCTGCGCAATCCAGACACGAACTTCCTCATCCTCGCCCTCACATAAAAGACCATCTCGGGAGCATATCGGGACAGCTGGATGAACTTCAGGCTGTATTATTTGGCAGTCAACCCCTCTTGTTTTAGGTTCACAAACTCCTCAACCTTTGCCTCCCTCAAGTATTGGGGAAAGAAGTGATCGAGGAAAGCACTCTCAAACTCCTCCCACTCAGCAGACTCGGCATTCTCACCTCTACCATCCTCCCACTGGTTATACCAGACATAGGCAACATCCTTAAGCTGATACGAGACTAGCTCGACTCCCTCAGCCCTATTCGCATGCATAGCCCTCAAGATCTTGCGCATATCATCAATAAAATTTCGCAGGTCCTCCTCAACCTTAAACCCCGTATAAACAGGCGGGTTCATCCCTAGGAAATCTCTGAGCCAGTTTGTAGCTGTAGGCTCTTGGGAACTGGAGCTAGGGGCCTGGGGACCGCGATTATTATTCTGTGAGGCCACCAATTGAGTGAGCATAGCAATGGCTCCCCTGAAGTCTACTTCCGAAGTGGAGGCTGACTAAGTAGGAGGTGCCGGTGAGGCCTCAGTAGCTCTGGCAGGTCTACCCTATCTCCTTGTCTCATTCTAGCTAGGGGCCTCTGGTAAAGGATTCTCAGTGTTAGGGACTGAGGCATCTCTTTGGGTAGCAGTGCGTTTTGGAGGCATACTCTGCAAACACGTAACAGACGAATTAGAAGGGGGGTTTCATAGAGTCGAACTATATCGCACGAACTCAGAACATCAAAGAAGTGTAACCATTACTAATGTCTTATAGCCTCCTGTTTATCAAGTGTGGTGCACAACACACACATAAACAAGACTCTACTAAACACGGCTTCATAGAATCCCTAGGACTCTTGAACTCTGTGCTCTGATACCAAGTTTGTCACACCCCGGGAGGGTACCCTAGGAGTGGCCAGCACCCAGTGACTATTGCTAGTCCCCAAGCGAACCACTCATTCTCACGATAGTCACTCAACATCAACATAGCGGAATAGTGAAAGTAGTGTAGTGAGCTACCTCAATAAAAAGGGTCAATAGCGAACATCAGTCTCAACATCAGAATGAGTAAGCATAAGTACTACTCAATTCATAAGGGAAAAACATCAACATCAAACCTCGACTCATATCTATGAAGCCTCTAACTAGACTCGACTGTCTAAGATGGTACCATGATAGGCCATGGCTACCCGACCCAACTCAATAAGTAACGAAAACAACAAATATAAGGGTCTTCTCTGGATAGCAAGGAGGCTCACCAATGACTGAACTCGAAATCTCTAACTCAACTATGCGTCTACTGAAGTCCAATAACTCCTGTATCTATATCATGAAATGATGCAGCGCTGGATGGCGTGAGCACGTGGAATGTACTGGTATGTAAAATAGCTGAATATCACAATACAAGTACAACAATATAGGGATAACATCAACTCAACATCATACTCCATCATAATATCAAATGTATATCTAAGGCAAAATTAAAGTAGACAATTGACTCATCAACATCTCATCTCCACATTACCAATACTTCAGACTCAACTCAAGAAACTCGACTCAACTCAACTCAAGGAACTCGACTCAAAAAATCACATCAACATTAACATCAGAGTGCTATCCAAGTAAGACCTCACTGGGAGTTTCTCTAACCAACAACCATCACCTATGAGCCGGTGATGATACAATGAAGCGATGCCGTTGCCACATCTATCCAATACCCTGCCCGGGGTAAAGGACATCAACCTCAGTGGATCCAAAAGAAAAATCTTAGTCCTCTATTGGGCCAAGAAAGGAGTCATCCGCATAGCGGTTCAATCCTCTCTTCCTACGCGGGCCACGCAGTTAATGAATTCAAGTGGGACTCACTCTCGCCCATTTTGGTGCTCAATACTCCTCTCAGAACTCGACATGCTCATAAAACATCAACCTCATTAGTCCTATAGGGACACAATACATCATCATCAGTCGCATAGGGACATAATACCTCAACATCAACATCAGTCTCGTAGGGACATAATACCTCAACCTCAACATCAATATCATGGACTCAAAATACTCTTTTAGAATTTAATTTCAGGTTTTAATACATAATGAATCATCATTCTCATCAACATCATCATCAAGACTCTTATCAAATGTGAAACACAATCATAAAATCACCACCATCATCCTCATTAAGGCTCTAGACTCACCCCCTAGTTCATTCTTACACCTTTTAATAAAATATTCCTAGGGTTTTGTGAAAGACATTCATGAAAATAAATTATGCAATAAATCAAGTTTATGATGATCATCAATTCGTGTAAATTATATGCATTAAGTAAAACTGAACATAATGTTCAACAATCTTCACATCAACCTCATTATATTCAACAAACGACTCAATTTACTCTAACAGTCACATGAGAGAACAATCCCACGCTTAAAGTTAGCCTTACATACCTGGGATGATTGCTAACAACAATCTCTTGGACAGTCTCCTCTTGGATTCCTCAATCTCAACTCCCCTCAAGCCTGACTTTGACTTTTCTAGAAAGAACGTTTTTGGATGGGTTTTTGGAACCGTTTTGTCAGAGAAACGACCTATATTCATCGTATGGGAAGTTTAGAAAGTATAGGAATGGACTAGAATGCCCATCGAAATTTTAAAGAAATTTTTCCCAGCTTGAAATAACACAGTCCGCGATGCGGACCTGTCGCAGACAGTGCAATTTTGGAAAACTCAGCTTCGTCGAAAAATCACAGTAAAACATAAGTGTGGATCTGCGATAAGTCCGCGATGCGGCCCTATCGCGAAGACACACTGTTTTTCGTTTTGGAGCGAAAAATTATTTTTTGACTCGATCGCTCTAAAAATCGATCGAGACCCTTCTCCCACTCAATTTTCCGTGCTTATCACGTATTCACTCTTAGATTTTTTATTCGAGCATCGAAAGGCGCATTTCGGGGGCACCTCTCCTCTAGGGGTACTTTGATAATCTTACCAGGCGTTACAAATTCATCTTTAAGGCATGCATATTTGAGATCTCTAAAATCAATGCAAACTCGAATTTGTCCATTCATCTTCCTCACGGGAACGATGCTTGAAATCCATTTGGGGTATTTAACTTCACTGATAAAGCCTGCCTCAATGAGTTTTTCAACTTCTTTCTCAATCAATAGAATCAAGTCCGGCCTGAAGCGTCTTTGGAGCCTACTTGACAAGATGACCACCGTGCCTAACTGTCGATTGATAGATCGCAATCTTGGGATTTAATCCAGGCATTTCTCAGTAGCTCTATGTGAAGACATCCTTGTATTCTTTGACTATATTCATATAATGCCATTTCTTCATTAGCTTATAGGAAAACACTCAAGTAAGTTTGTCTTGGGTCTTCATCAGTGCCAAGGTTTACTTATTTTAAGGGATCGATCGTGGTCTTAACTCCCTCTTCAAATTTTGGTGAAGCATCTCCAGTGTCCTCCTCTTCCTGTGGATCATTATCATTGATAGATATATGATAGCACCAAAATATACCTCTAAACTCTTCATCAATTCTCAGTTGAGACAAGACATCGTTCTCAATCTGAGTTGTAACATGACATGAGGAGCCTATGCTTTCTTCATCCTTCTCACTCTCTTTGGTGTAAAGCATAGTGTGAGCCTTTGGCCTTTAGCACCTCTTTGCATGAAACTACGAGTTCCACTCGTCGCTTCATCTCGGAAGGAATTTTGCTTTCGAAATCTTTTTGGATCATAGGTGAAGGAAGTGTCATTACTCTTGGGTAACTTCTTCAATGCTTATTCTTCTTCTTCAATGGACCTAACCTCTTGAACACAGAAGTTCTTGCAGCAGGTTTTCCAAGTCGATCAAAGACAGAAGGCCATTTATTAGAAGAAGCACACCCATCTTCTATAGTGATATAGTTATTGCTTGCCCTTTTATGGAGATGCGCGCCGATGGTGGTCAGCTATATCCTAAACCTTTATGTGCTTGCCTAGTTGTGCCCTCCGATGAGAGTTTCCTGAGCCTAGACGACGCATCAGGGTTGTACCCAGCCTTTGCAAGTAACTTGTAAGCATTTAGATCAAAGCCTTATGTACATTTCGTGGAGAGTGATGTATCTTATGATAGATTTTGAGCCACAAAATTTCCCAATAGCTTTGAAGACAAGTTCATTGCATCGATCCATTTGATAGGAAAAGTCAAGCCTCTTAGTACATTCCCGTGTACATCAGATGATTGACCCTTCTCTTTCTTCACCTTTGGGATATAACAAAGTATAGGGGACAACTTTCTTTCTGAGAGCATGGTCTTCCCCTTATATGGGCAATTACTAGGCTCTCTATTATCAACTTTGGCCCTTTCAATGGCCGAGTTGATTACTTCGCCTTTAAGCCTATCAGACTTGGTCGATTTGACACCCTCGAGCTTTTCTCCTTTCAAGACATAACTCTTTAAATAGAATTTTTCATCGGCAAAATGTGACTCCACTTCGATGAAAGGGCTATTGTAAGCAACTATTTTTCTTTCAATTCCATCTTCGAGGTACTTCAGACATTGATAGTGAGAGGATTAGTCAATTTTGTTCTCGTGCACCCAAGGCCTTTCCAGTAATATATTATATGAAGTCTTTGCATCAATCACATGCATCCATACACTTGAATGCAAATCTTCCATATGAATATCTAGCTTAATCGAGCCTATAGACCTCTGCCCCCCTTGATTTAATCCTTGTATCAACAAATGAATTTCGCTAAGCTCTTTAGTTATGATACCAAGCTCTTTCAATGTGTTGATGGGTTGAATGTTGACCCCAAACCCTTTGTCTATCAAAATTCTATTTATCCTCTTCTCTAGCAGGTGGCCCACCATATATAAATGACGATTGTGTAAAGTTTCACCAAATACGAGATCATCATTTGTATATATGATCTTTGTGTCACATGCATGTACTTCTTGAACACTGGGTTCCACAGACTTCTCAAAAGATGGCGGAGATGCCTTTGATGGAATTTCACCCACTACTTTGTGTTTGTTAGCAGGGGACACCTTCGATGAAGTTTCATTCATTTTTTCTCCCTGGGCAGAACTTAAACATGATGCCTCAACATTGTCTTGAGTAATCTCCATACAGAACCAACTTGGTAAGAACTCCCGCAAGGTCACAGGACATCGCGGTTCCTGGTGGTGATGCATTTCCACCTTTGGCCCCCTTGGACGCTTGACCGACTTCTGCTTCTTTTCTCTCTTTACTACTCTTTGTCTGATCGGTTGTTCAAGTGATTCCTTTCGTAGACTTGTCTTGTTGCGTCTCCACCTAGTCATGAGAATCCAACCTCATCATCATCTGTATCAATTCGGGATTTTTCTTTCTCTAATGGCCCTTCTTCTTCAGGTGTACATATTTGGATTGGGTCAAGTGAGCTAAACATGATAGAGATTTGGTTAGAGCTTTCCTTTCTATCATCAAGGACAATCTTCTTTTCATTAACCAATTGCATAACCTTGTCTTTGAAGACAAAACACTTTTTAAGATGGTGACTTATGAGTCTATGATACTTGCAATAATTTGGGTCATCTGTCTTCCTAGCTTCATCGGGTCGTTTCATCTCTGGCAACTAAATAAGCTTTAGATCAACTAATTCTTCAAAAATTTTAGGAACCTCAGAATCCAGAAAAGGGTATTCCTTTTCTTACATCTCTCTCAAGGTTAGCTTTCGGTTTGAATGCTCTTGAAAAGTAATCTTTACTTTGCTTCCTACTCTCCTTCATAGTAAACTTCATAGGCGATATATTGACATCCATGGATTCTTTGTTGTCATTCCTGGGCTCAAATTTTCTCTATTTCTTAAGTTCCTATTTTCCCTTTCCTTTGCGAGGATCGTGAACAAGTATTTCATCTTTACTGGCAGAAGACATGCTCAACTCCATATCATGAGCACGAGTCGCTAGATCTTCAAAAGACTTAGGTTTGATCCCTTGTAGATTTACAGAAGGCCTTAGTGCATCCCTTGGATACACATTTCTATAATAGAAGCTTCACTAAGTCTATGTTTGAAATTAAGGCTCGCGTCCCTCCATCAATTTATGAAGTCGATGATAGGCTCATCCTTTCTTTGGTGAGTATTTGTGAGTTCTACCATGCTCATTGTGCGCCTTGTGCTATAGAAGTGGTTAAGAAACTCATGCTCCAATTGCTCCCAACTGTTAATGGAATGAGGCTCAAGATTTATGTACCAGTTAAAGGAATTTCCTTTCAAGGAGCGGACAAATTATTTGACGAGATGGTCTCTGTAGGTCCCAGCATTATTACATGTCTCTACAAAATGTGCAACATGCTGCTTCAGATTTCCCTTGCCTTGGAACTGTTGGAATTTGGGAGATTGATAACCACTATACATTTTAAGGTTATCAATCCTCGTAGTGTAAGGATTGGCATACATATGGGATACTTGGCGGAGACCTAATATTTGTCTTTGATGTTCCCTTTGATGAACTCCTTTAATTGATCAAGTGGGATCATCCCTTCGGCAGAAACTGGCAGCTCCTTGATAGTCGGTGCTTGCTTTATATGATTTTCAGTCTCTTGAATCTCAACACCCTTCCAAGGTGCATGTCTAGAGTCCTTATCTAGTAAGTCATCTACCCTATCCATCAACTTATCGATGGGAGTCTCTTTGTATTGCACATGCTTGGTCAACCCTTCAATCATCTTTACTAGATTTATAAGTTGTTCCTCCATTGATGAAGCATTAGTTGTCATCGCTTGCATGAATGTTTGAGGCATTGAATAGTAGCACAGATTATTATGGAAGTTGATCTTCAGAGGGCTCACATTATGAGACACTACGGAGGATGTGGACTTTCCTTGTAGTAGAGTTCTTAGAATCAAAGACCTCAAGCATAGCCAAAGTCTGTTTGATCTTTTCAGAAACACTGCTTCCTCCTTCTGAAGCATTTGTAGAGGACCTCGATCCCTTTGGGGCTGACGATCCAAAAAAAAAGGAGTTGGTGCGAACGACACTCGAAGTGTTTGTTTCTCTAGCATAGTAACTTTGCTCCTCGTAAATGCTCTTACACTTCCAAAAGTAACACCTACAATTTCCTCTACTTCAATAGAGAACTTGGAATCAACAGCCTTGGAGGAAGTTGATTGAGAGTTGATCTTCTTGGAAGCCATTTGAATGTTCTTTGATTCTTGAAAAGTTGAGATGAGAGATAGACATTTTCCCACTGGGCGTGCCAGTTTGTTTACAACAAATTCTAAAGAGATAGAAAATAAATTACAATCACAAATAAAATATAAAGAAGCATAATTTTATTCATAAACGATGTGGATACACATCTTGTAACACCCGACAAAATTACCAAAATACCCCTAGAAGAGACATGAGTACATAAGGCATCTTCCCATGCTCAGATAGTCAGTCCAAGGCCAGATTTGTGATCAGCACAATAAATTGAGTGGGAAAGTGGTCTCGGTTGATTTTTAGAGTAACCCAATCAAAAGATAATTTTTAACCCGAAAACGAAAAAAACCGTCGGTGCGGGACAGAGGCGCGTCGTATATCTGTAGTGGACTTACACTTGGTTTTATTTCAATTTTTTTGACGGGATTGAAAAACTCATTCGGGAAATTTTCGAAGAAAAATACACTTGTACGTGACCAGTCTGCTTTGCGGACTGGGTTATTCCGATGCTGAAAATTTCTAAATTTTGTAAGGGGCATTCCAGAAAATTTTCAACCCCTCCTAAACTCAATACACAACCAAAATAGGTCATTTTAAGTATAAAAAGGAGTATAAACCTTACTCCTAGTCTTTCAAAACCTCTAACAAAAACAGACCTAGGGCTAAAGAGAAGAGAGAAAAGTGAGGATTCGAGGAATTCAAGCAGTATTCGTGCCAAGTTGATCGTCTACCTTCATCCCAGGTATGTAAGGGTATACTAAAATTATGAGATTGTCCTCACATATGCTCCATAGATGGTCATAGAGGAGTTGAGAGTCTATGAGTCCTCATACATTTTTTTTAAATAGATTTCTCGAATATCGTCTTATTAATTATATCTAATTACAAGGATTTTTGTATGTTGATGATCATTATAAACTTGTTTTCTTGATTTGAATACTTTTCATGAGATACTGTGTAAACTCTATATGTTGATTTGTTAAAGCTTGCATAATGAACCTAGGTATAGAGTCTAGAGCCTTGGTTTGAGTATATTGAGTAAAGTCTTGATGTGAGTATGAGGTTGAGTTAACTAAGCTTGATGATTTTGAGTCTTCATAATTGAGTTTTTGAGTTCTGACTAAACGACTTCTTCTAAGTGATGATTTAAGTCCTTGAGTTCTTAAATGAGAATGAAGTAATCCGAGATGAGTTAAAGTCCCTGAAATAATAAAGGACCCTTGAGTTTGAGTAAATGATATAATGAGAGTCTCTACGAGGCTAATTTGAGATAATTGAGTTGAGATGAGGAGTCTTATGAGCATTGAGTCTTGGAAGAATTATCAAGCACCGAAATGAGTAAGAATAAGAGCAAGTCCAACTAGCACTCATTAACTATGTCGCCAAACATAAGAGTGGACTAAGTCCGTTAAAGTCAGACAAGTCCCTATCTTGAGGGCTGAGTCTGTTAAAGCCGGACAAGTTCTCACTTGAGGGCTAAGTCCATTAAAGTCAAACAAGTTCTCACCTTAAGGGCTAAGTCTGTTAGAGTCAGAAAAGTTCTCACCTTGAAGGCTAAGTTCGTTAGAGTTGGACAGGTCCTTACCTTATTGTCCTGAAACAATAGGACTTAATTGGTTAATTGTCTGGATCCATTATAGATTTGAGTTGCCCTTTACCCTGGCAAGGTACAGGATGTGTGTGATAATGACATCGCTTCGTTATATAATCACTGGTTCATAAGTGATTATTGTCAAATAAGACAAACTTATAAAAAGTTCCTACCTTGAGCACTATGAGTCGAGTTGAGTTCCATTGTGTTGAGCTGAGTTGATTGATAAGGTTGATTGGTTGATGGGTCACTTGTCTAATCTTTATTCTAATTTTGGATAGACATGTGATATTCTGATTTGGTTATTATTCTGAGTTGATGTTATTTCCATATTATTCTACTTGTTTCTGTTTTATTCAGCTATTTTACATACTGTACATCCCACGTACTGACGCCACTTGGTGCTGCATCATTTCATGATGTAGATACATGAGTTAGTGATCATCAACAGGTGCACCGTTGAGGATCCGAGATGTTCAGCTGATTTGTGAGCCTCCCCTACTCCAGAGGATTCACTACCTAGACTTGATTTAGCTTTATTTTTATGAGGTAGCCACGGGTCTGTCATTGGCACCACTTGATAGCGATAGATGCTTAATAGATGATAGTCGAACGTTTATGTTAAGATTGTGAGCTAGTTCTATCTACTAGCCTTCTTCTATTACATTTATTATTTTGAGAACTAGATGAGATAGACCCATTTTATCTCCTTAGTCTTTCGGTGATTTTCATGAGCTATTTGATTGAATGAATATGATGAGGCTAAGTGGTTCTCTTGGGGACTAGCAATAGTATCTAGGTGCTGGCCACGTCTTGGGTATCCTCCTGGGGCATGAAAAACTTGGTATCAGAGCACGAGTTCAAGTGTCCTAAGGAGTCGTTGAAGTCATGTCTATTAGAGTCTTGTTTTTGGGTGTGTTGTTAACTATACTTCTTAAGCAGGAGGCTATAGGACATTAGGAATTTTTATACTTCTTTCCTATTCCAAATTAGTGCAGTAGAGTTAAACTCTAAGAAAGCTCTCTTTTGTTTCGTGCGTTATGCATTTCCAGAATTGTGACCATGTGTGCAAGAAGAGCTGATGAGGTGAACGGGAGCTCAAGCTTCTACCTAGCAACCACAGTTAGAGAGGATCAGGAAAGTTCTCCAAATGTCACCCCAAATGTCATGATGGGTATGATTCGAGTCCTTACTTACATTTGATATTATCCATGAGAGAGAAACGACTCTAAAAGATTTAGTGTTACCACGTAAGAGTGAGATGTGAGGTCTTATACCACCCTGAGTAGAGTTATCATTCCAGAGTTAGGATGATGACGAAAGAAAGGAAATGATGAGATAGTGAGAGTGGTAGTTGATTGGGGCTTGTAATTAGAGTTATATACCCATTATGTAAGTAATGAGATAACGAGTTGATTTCCATAAGTTTGATGAAAGAGTTATAAGTACCCTATGAATATCTTTTGAGGTGGTTAGTGTCCGAATGTGTTAGGGTGTGCCTAAAGCTAGAAAGAGATCTATGTTGATGTATTTTGATATTTATTGTGAGGATGAGACGTAGATGTCGAATAGAGGGACAGAGTGCTCTCAATGTGATAGATCTACACAAGGCTTATAATTCTAAAGAAAGAGCCCCATGAGGTTTATATAATAATGAGCTTAGCTAGGTGAGGGGGTATAGTGAGTGGAGGAATGGTACTTGAGTTGTGAAGAGGGGATGTGTTGAGTGAATACCTTCTATGAGAGTTTAGTGGGCTTATGCTTTGAAATTTGCCTAGTGATTGTAAGATTGGTGTGATATTGGAGAGGTGTGTGATAGATGCATATGTTAGAACTAGACTCTAAGCTTGAATGTTAAGATGTAGTGGTAAAGAGGAGACAACATCGTGAGAGTGATAGTTTTAGTTGGAGATTCGCCCTAAGAGGTTCACCATAGTGTTTGTTTGAGATTAAGGTGTTGGCTCGTAAGGAGTTTGATGTTATGAGTATGGTATAGGTGTCGTTAGATGGAAAGAGAAAATCGAGGATGAAACATTTAATAGGAAAGGTTAGGTTGTAAGAGTTGGGGAAGTGGTTATGTACGCCATTAGAGTAGCAAATATAGAGAGATTTCCCTAGCGACAGGAGGAAGATAAGAGTGGTATCCATGAAGAAAGTCTTAGTGGATATTATATATATGCAACTATAGCATAACCGGAGAGTTTAAGATGATCTAGTGGATAGTGATTCTTTCATGCCCCGAGAAGGTACCCTTGGCGTGGCCGGCACCCAGATACTATTGCTAGTCCCCAAGCGAACCACTTAGCCTCATCACATCATTCAATCAATAAACTCTAATGAACAACCACTACTACAAAAATAGGCTTTAGTGACAATTATTTTGCGGCAATAAGATAATTGCCGCTAATATATTCAAGCAAGGCAATATATTAATGGCTAATGTACAATAGCCAGCAACAAAGTTCTTTTTAGTAACAAATAAAAACAAAAACCAGAAAACCTTTTTTTTATTGGAAAATTTAAACTCCCGCGCTAAAAATTCTTTTCCTTCTCTAATAAGGTAAACTCTCTTTTTCTGATAAACCCTAGTTGCAGCGCCCTTTATCTCTCCCACTCATCACAAAAAAATTAACTGTAGCGTCCTTTATCACAAACAGTGAATAGCGACCAGCAATTTCCAAAAACCAACAACATCCAACTACCAACGACGTATAAAATTGCAATATTCAGGTATGTACTACTCTCCAGATATAGATGTTAATGTTCCCTCTTTGTTTCTACTCTTATCGTTGTTTTATTCTCGACGAATAGTGAACAACGACCATCAACTTCAGTAACCAACGACGTCTAGAAACGAACAACGTCCAGTAAAGACTTACAAAATTGCAGTATTCAGGTATGTTGATCACTACTCTCTAGACATAGATGTTAATGTTCTGTGCTCTATTTCTACTGTATGTCGTCGTGTCATACTTTCTGTTTGTATAATAGCTTAGCAACGTCATTTTTCATTAATACATTTTGCTAATTTGTTTTTGTGATATTTGATTCTATTTCTTTGATTAAAATTTATTGAATGGATTCCTTTGCTTTTGGATCTCTTAGTTCCAAAATAGATGTTAATGTTCTCTACTCTGATTCTACTGTATGTATGTCATTTCATTCTGTCTATATAATCTATGATTCTATTTCTTTGATTGAAATTTATTGAATAGATTCCTCTGTGACAAGTCCAGAATCCGTAAACACTGTTAATAACCTTATAGGCAGCACTGTTCACCAAATTAAATCTGCCTTGAATTGCTCCACTTCCTGATCCTAATTTTTTGAAGTCATCAGTTCAGCATTTAAATTACCTCTCTGCTTCTGTTTAGAAGTAGTTGGGAATTTTCAATGCTTCTTTCATTACCTCTGCCACTATTCTGTCACAGCTTTATTACATTTCACAACTCATAAATCTCTTTTTCGTTAGCATATATTTCCCTTTTGAATTGTGGGGTTCTTTTTTTATATCTGTGGGATTTCACTGGGTATGTTGTTGTTATTGTTGTATTCCTCTGTGACAAAGAACCTACAGTGAATTTGGCCTCTCTGTACACGCCTGCAATAAAAGACCTCCAATATTTAGTTCTTGCAATTCGATGATTAAGCTTTCAAGGTTCCATGGTTGTTTACGGTCATCCTTGAGCCATTTAACTAAATGTTCAAAGTCCGCTTCAAAGATCAATCTACTATATCCATGTTGAATACACCAAATAATTCTTGTAATAGCGGGTTGAATTTCTGCTTAGTCGTTAGAACCAACTCCTAAAGGTACAACAAAGACAAAGATGAACTTATGGACCTAAACTCTCCAATTTATTGCCAAATTCAGTTGTGCAAGTTCTCCTAGCCTAGATTCAGCATTTCGGAGCTGATGGATTCTACGAAATTGAATTCCGACGCTCAGAACTCAAAACGACTAGAAAACTCAAAATTTCCAACTTTAAAGACTAAAAAAAATGAACTTATGGACCTAAACTCTCCAATTTATTGCCAAATTCAGTTCTGCAAGTTCTCCTAGCCTAGATTCAGCATTTTGGAGCTGATGGATTCAACGGAATCGAATTCCGACGCTCAGAACTCAAAACGACTAGAAAACTCAAAATTTTCAACTTAAAAGACTAAAAAAGAACTTATGCACCTAAACTCTCCAATTTATTGCCAAATTCAGTTCTGCAAGTTCTCCTAGCCTAGATTCAGTATTTTGGAGCTGATGGATTCGACGGAATCGAATTCCGACACTCAGAACTCAAAACGACAAGAAAACTCAAAATTTTCAACTTTAAAGACTAAAAATGAACTTATGCACCTAAACTCTCCAATTTATTGCCAAATTCAGTTCTGCAAGTTCTCCTAGCCTTGATTCAGCATTTCGGAGCTGATGGATTCAACGGAATCAAATTCCGACGCTCAGAACTCAAAACGACTAGAAAACTCAAAATTTCCAACTTTAAAGACTAAAAAAAATGAACTTATGGACCTAAACTCTCCAATTTATTGCCAAATTCAGTTCTGCAAGTTCTCCTAGCCTAGATTCAGCATTTCGAAGCTGATAAATTCGACGGAATCGAATTCCGACGCTCAGAACTCAAAAAGACGAGAAAACTCAAAATTTTCAACTTTAAAGACTAAAAATGAACTTATGGACCTAAACACTCCAATTTATTGCCAAATTCAGTTCTGCAAGTTCACCTAGCTTAGATTCAGCATATCGGAGCTGATGGATTCGACGGAATAGAATTCCGACGCTCAGAACTCAAAACGACTAGAAAACTCATAATTTTCAACTTTAAAGAACTAAAAATAAACTTATGGACCTAAACTCTCCAATTTAATGCCATATTAAGTTCTGCAAGTTCGTCTAGCCTAGATTCAACATTTCGGAGCTGATGGGATCGACGGAATCGAATTCCGACGCTCAGAACTCAAAACGACTAGAAAACTCAAAATTTCCAACTTTAAAGACTAAAAATGAACTTATGGACCTAAACTCTCCAATTTAATGCCAAATTCTGTTCTGCAAGTTCTCCTAGCCTAGATTCAGCATTTCGGAGCTGATAAATTCGACGGAATCGAATTCCGATGCTCAGAACTCAAAGCGACGAGAAAATTCAAAATTTTCAACTTTAAAGACTAAAAATGAACTTATGGACCTAAACACTCCAATTTATTGCCAAATTCAGTTCTGCAAGTTCACCTAGCCTAGATTCAGCATTTCGGAGCTGATGGATTTGACGGAATAGAATTCCGACGCTCCGAACTCAAAACAACTAGAAAACTCATAATTTTCAACTTTAAAGAATTAAAAATAAACTTATGGACCTACAATCTCAAATTTAATGCCATATTAAGTTCTGCAAGTTCTCCTAGCCTAGATTCAACATTTCAGAGCTGATGGGTTCGACGGAATTGAATTCTGACGCTCAGAACTCAAAACGACTAGAAAACTCAAAATTTCCAACTTTAAAGACTAAAAATGAACTTATGGAACTAAACTCTCCAATTTATTGCCAAATTCAGTTCTGCAAGCTCTCCTAGCCTAGATTCAGCATTTCAGAGCTGGTGGATTCGACGGAATCGAATTCCGACGCTCAGAACTCAAAACGACTAGAAAACTCAAAATTTTAAACTTAAAAGACTAAAAATGAACTTATGCACCTAAACTCTCCAATTTATTGCCAAATTAGTTCTCCTAGCCTAGATTCAGCATTTTGGAGCTGATAGATTCGACAGAATCGAATTCCGACACTCAGAACTCAAAACGACTAGAAAACTCAAAATTTCCAACTTTAAAGACTATAAAAATGAACTTATGGACCTAAACTCTCCAATTTATTGCCAAATTCAGTTCTGCAAGTTCTCCTAGCCTAGATTCAGCATTTCAGAGCTGATCGATTCGACGGAATCGAATTTCGACGCTCAGAACTCACAACGACTAGAAAACTCAAAATTTTCAACTTTAAAGACTAAAAATGAACTTATGGACCTAAACTCTCCAATTTATTTCCAAATTCAGTCTTGCAAGTTCTCCTAGCCTAGATTCAGCATTTTGGAGCTGATGGATTCGACGGAATCGAATTCCGATGCTCAGAACTCAAAACGACCAGAAAACTCAAAATTTCCAACTTTAAAGACTAAAAATGAACTTATGGACCTAAACTCTCCAATTTATTGCCAAATTCAGTTCTGCAAGTTCTCCTAGCCTAGATTCATTATTTCGGAGCTGATGGATTCGACGGAATCGAATTTCGACGCTCAGAACTCAAAACGACTAGAAAACTCAAAATTTCCAACTTTAAAGACTAAAAAAATGAACTTATGGACCTAAACTCTCCAATTTATTGCCAAATCCAGTTCTGCAAGTTCTCCTAGCCTAGATTCAGCATTTTGGAGCTGATGGATTCGATGGAATCGAATTCCGACGCTCAGAACTCAAAACGACTAGAAAACTCAAAATTTCCAACTTTAAAGACTAAAAATGAACTTATGGACCTAAACTCTCCAATTTATTGCCAAATTCAGTTCTGCAAGTTCTCCTAGCCTAGATTTATTATTTCGGAGCTGATGGATTCGACGGAATCGAATTCCGACGCTCAAAGCTCAAAACGACTAGAAAACTCAAAATTTCCAACTTTAAAGACTAAAAAAATGAACTTATGGACCTAAACTCTCCAATTTATTGCCAAATTCAGTTCTGTAAGTTCTCCTAGCCTAGATTTAGTATTTCGGAGCTGATGGATTCGACGGAATCGAATTCCGATGCTCAGAACTCAAAACGTCTAGAAAACTAAAAATTTTCAACTTAAAAGACTAAAAATGAACTTATGCACCTAATCTCTCCAATTTATTGCCAAATTCAGTTCTGCAAGTTCTCCTACCCTAGATTCATCATTTTGGAACTGATGGATTCGACGGAATCGAATTCCGACGCTCAGAACTCAAAACGACTAGCAAACTCAAAATTTTCAACTTTAAAGACTAAAAATGAACTTATGGACCTAAACATTCCAATTTATGGCCAAATTCAGTTCTGCAAGTTCTCCTAGCCTAGATTCAGCATTTCGGAGCTGATGGATTTGACGGAATCGAATTCCGACGCTCAGAACTCAAAACGACTAGAAAACTCAAAATTTTCAACTTTAAAGACTAAAAATGAACTTATGCACCTAAACTCTCCAATTTATTGCCAAATTTAGTTCTGCAAGTTCTCCTAGCCTAGATTCAGCATTTCGGAGCTGATGGATTCGACGGAATCGAATTTCGACGCTCAGAACTCAAAACGACTAGAAAACTCAAAATTTTCAACTTAAAAGACTAAAAATGAACTTATGCACCTAAACTCTCCAATTTATTGACAAATTTAGTTCTTCAAGTTCTCTTAGCCTAGACTCAGCATTTTGGAGGTGATGGACTCGACGGAATCGAATTCCGATGCTCAGAACTCAAAACGACTAGAAAACTCAAAATTTTCAACTTTAAAGACTAAAAATGAACTTATGGACCTAAACTCTCCAATTTATTGCCAAATTCAGTTTTGCAAGTTCTCCTAGCCTAGATTCAGCATTTCAGAGCTGATGGATTCAACGGAATCGAATTCTGACGCTCAGAACTCAAAAGGACTAGAAAACTCAAAATTTTCAACTTTAAAGACTAAAAATGAACTTATGCACCTAAACTATCCAATTTATTGCCAAATTCAGTTCTGCAAGTTCTCCTAGCCTAGATTCAGCATTTCGGAGCTGATGGATTCGACGAAATCAAATTCTGACGCACAGAACTCAAAACGACTAGAAAACTCAAAATTTTCAACTTTAAAGACTAAAAATGAACTTATGCACCTAAACTCTCCAATTTATTGCCAAATTCAGTTCTGCAAGTTCTCCTAGCCTGGATTCAGCATTTTGGAGCTGATGGATTCGACCGAATCGAATTCCGACGCTCAGAACTCAAAACGACTAGAAAACTCAAAATTTCCAACTTTAAAGAACTAAAAATGAACTTATGGACCTAAACTCTCCAATTTAATGCCATATTAAGTTCTGCAAGTTCTACTAGCCTAGATTCAGCATTTTGGAGCTGATGGACTCGACGGAATCGAATTCCGATGCTCAGAACTCAAAACGACTAGAAAACTCAAAATTTCCATCTTTAAAGAACTAAAAATAAACTTATGGATCTAAACTCTCCAATTTATTGCCAAATTCAGTTCTGCAAGTTCTCCTAGCCTAGATTCAGCATTTCGGAGCTGATGGATTTGACGGAATCGAATTCTGACGCTCAGAACTCAAAACGGCTAGAAAACTCAAAATTTCCAACTTTAAAGAACTAAAAATGAACTTATAGACCTAAACTCTCCAATTTAATCCCATATTCCGTTTTGCAAGTTCTCCTAGCCTAGATTTAGCATTTCAGAGCTGATGGATTCGAAAAAATCGAATTCCGACGCTCAAAACTCAAAACAGCTCAGAATTCAAAATGGCGGATGAACATTTTATTTGTAATATAGTTTTGATTAATTTTCACTCTTTTTAACTAATATATTTTTAGCTCCTACAATAATTGCAGAAAATAAGATAATATCTTCAGCATCATGAACAGTTCTATAAATAAAAGGTGGATGTCTTTTGATAGACGTAGTAAAGAATACTTGGATGGAGTTGAAGATTTTTTAAATCATGCATTTTCTGAAAAATACGAAGGAGAGAAAATTTCATGTCCTTGTATTGAATGTGTACTTATCCATCAAGTAAATCGGGCTACAGCTTATGATCATCTTGTGGTTAATGGTATTATGCAATCATATGATAATTGGTTTTGTCATGGAGAGTCTCTAAGAGGATCAAACAATACTGAATTAAATAATGAGAGGCAGGCAACTGTACGAAGTGATGATATGAGAGGAATGATACATGATGCCTTTGGAGGTTTTGTACAGTTCATAGATAGTGACATCAATGAAAGAGGTGAGATGGAGCCAAACCTACATGAAAATGTTGCTAATGTACCTGGAATACAATCTCATGTAGAGGTGGATAAGTTTGAACGACTCATGAGGGAGGCAAATGAAGAATTATATCCTGGATGCAGGAAATTTAGCAAATTATCCTTTTTATTACATATCTATCGTACAAAATGCATGTTTAAATGGTCAAATGAATCCTTTAATTCTTTGCTTGAACTACTGAAGGATGCAATGCCTGAAGGATATGAATTGCCTCCTTCCTTTTATGTGACCAAAAAGATTATTGAAGGCTTGGGCTTAAAGTATGAAAAAATTCATGCTTGTCCTAATGATTGCATGCTATTTTGGAAAGGATTTTCCAATAAGAATGTTAATGAATGCAAAATATGTGGGGCTTCTAGATGGAAAAACACTACTAAAAAAATTCCTGCTAAGGTCTTGAGGTATTTTCCATTAAAACCAAGGTTGCAAAGATTATTTATGTCTTCAGATATTTCTAAAGCAATGAGATGGCATCATGAAGAACGCAACAAAGATGGAGTTCTACGACATCCTGCAGATTCAGAAGCTTGGAAAAGTTTTGATAGTAAGTATCCAGAATTTGCCAAAAATTCTCGCAATGTTCGTCTAGGATTAGCTTCTGATGGATTTAATCCATTTGGCACAATGAGATCTGTTTATAGTACATGGCCAGTAATTTTAATGCCGTATAATCTTCCACCATGGATGTGCGTGAAATAAGAATTCTTTATTCTATCTATGCTAATACCTGGACCAAAAGCTCCTGGGAATAATATTGATGTCTTTTTACAGCCTTTAATAGAAGAGTTAAATGAATTATGAAATGTTGGGATAGAAACTTACGACGCCTCTACTAAGGAGATATTTCAGATGCGAGCAGCTCTCATGTGGACTATAAATGATTTTCCAGCATATGGTACTCTATCTGGATGGAGTACTTCTGGTTGATTTGCATGTCCTTCTTGCAACGTAAATACTCATTATAAAAGGCTCAAACATGGTAGAAAGTTTTGTTTCATGGGACATCGACATTTCTTGAAGTCAGACCACAAATATCGGAATGATGCTAAATCATTTGATGGAACTAAAGAAGCAAGACCTGCACCTTGTACAATATCTGGGTCACAAGTGTTGAATCAAGTTAAAGATATAAAGTTCACTCTTGGAAAATCGAGTGAAGGGGTAAGTGGAGTGTTGAATAACACATGGAAAAAGAGAAGCATATTTTTTGATCTTCCTTATTGGGAGTATAACTTGGTGCGGCATAATCTTGATGTGATGCACATAGAAAAAATGTGTGTGACAACATAATTTATACACTATTGGATATTGATAAAAAGTCTAAAGACAACTTACCTGCTCGATTAGACTTGAAGGAGATGAAAATAAGACCACGCTTATGGCCACAATATCGAGCTAATCGAAGGACCTATCTTCCTCCTACTTATTTCACAATGTCTTCGAAGGAAAAGGAGTTGTTTTATGAAGTTCTAGGAAATGCCAAGTTTCCACATGGCTATGCATCTAATATCGCACGTTGGATCCGCAAACGAAAGATATCTGGATTAAAAACTCATGATTGTCATGTTATAATGCAAGAACTACTTCCTCTTGCCTTACGAAGATCAACAGATAAAAGAATAAGTTTAGTTTTAATTGAACTATGCACATTCTTTCGTGTCTTATGTAGCAAAGTGTTAAGACTAGATGAGTTAAAGTTACTTGAAGAAAGAATTCCAGAAATATTGTCTACTATGGAGAAGCTCTTTCCTCCTGGATTTTTTACTATTATGGTACACTTGGTTATTCACTTAGCAACAGAGGCTAAACTTGCAGGGCCAGTACATTATCGTTGGATGTATCCAATGGAGAGGTACAAAAATTAAATATTGTATTAGTTTTTAATTTCTAAATCTTTATAATAGCAAACTAAAAATATTATGTAATTATATAGGTATTTGGGTACTTTAAAATCATATGTTCGTAATCGTGCATGTCCAGAAGGTTCATCCAGAAGGTTCAATAGCAGAATCATACATAGCAAATGAGTGTTTAACATTTTGCTCACGCTACTTGGAGGGTGGAGATTCAAGGTCTTATTATTCAAGAAAAAGTGATGATCAAATTGAGCTTGATAATAATAAAAAACAATGTCTTTTTCCTATGGTTGGGGAGCCATATGGCGGAATAGATGTTTTTAAGTTGGATGAGAAAACATGGTTGCAAGCACATAGACATGTGCTATTCAATTGCGAATCAGAAGTGATTGAGAATTATAAAAAGTAAGTGTTATATCTATATCTATCTATCTATCTTTTTTTATGTATATATATATGTATGTATGTATCTCTTTGTGTCTATATATATAGATATATATATACTCACACATATATACATATACATATATATTGTTATTACTTTATTTGATAACAAAATTGATAGACATGAGTCATGTAAATAGTGAACATATTGCTGAAATCAAGAGATCACATCGTAAGCGTCGTTTGAATCAACATCAACTTGACTGTTTGCATTTTGATACATTTCCAGAGTGGTTCAAGGAAAAAGTAAGTGGTACTCTAAGTCATTAGTCACGTTAAATTATTGATTTTGTATTTATGATTGTATCTATTATATATGTTTAGGCAAAGGAGTTACAAACTACATCTGACATCATAAAGGATATTAAAGTCCTCGCACAAGGACCAGATTTTATTGCCAAAAGATTCAATGCATTTAATGTAAATAATGGATACCGATTTCGAACTAAACAAAGTGAAGAGTTCAAGGAGACACAAAACAGTGGTGTTATGGTTGTTTCAAAGACTGAAAGTTATGCAAGTACAAGTGACAATGCTCCAAAGTCAGCAAATATCACATATTATGGTAAATTAAATGATATTCTAGAGTTAAACTACTATGAGGAATTTAAGGTTGTCTTGTTTAAGTGTGATTGGGTTGATGTAACCAAAGGTAGAGGAGTTAAGAATGATGAATTAGGTTTCACACTTGTGAATTTCTCACACCTGGCAGATGTTGGCAATCGAGAACGTCATGAGCCTTTTATCTTTGCAGAACAAGCTCAACAAGTAATATTTATGCAAGATCCTGTAGATCATGAATGGTTTGTCCCTAGGTTAATTAAACCTCGAGACATTTTTGATATGGGAGAGGAAAATAGTATGCAATTTGAGTCACCAATGCAAAGTGATGCCACAAACTTAGCTATCTTAGAATCTACTTATGTTCCTGACTATGATCATGATGATTGGGTAAGAAATGATGTCGATGGGAGAATAGTTGAAACAGACGTACATTCTCAAGCTTCTACAATTGATGGTGAAGCTAATTTTGAGGGAGGACATGACATTGACAATGAAAGTGATTCTTAATAAGATTGGTGGTACTTATAAACTATATTTCTTTTGCTACTTTTATTGAAGAACTTCTAGAAATTATTACATTTCAATTAGAAATTTGATAAAATATCTTTTTTTCTTTTTAATTTAAGTCACTTAATTGAACGATGCGTATTAGTCAATTATCAATTGTCCACGTTTGTATTGGTTTATATTTGAATATTTAAGTGCATTCCATGTGATCATTGCCTTTGCTTATGTGTTGTTGATTGTAGCTCGTGGATTGTAATAAGATAAGATGTTCTTATCACTGGAGAAATATTTTTTCTTATACACTAACTTCTCTTATAATTAGAATTATCTTTGTCACGAAGCTTTGTTTATGCGTACAAATAAGTAGTTATATGTTTCTATTGCTTGAGATGATGAAGCTTCTTCCCATTTTTATATGGCTTGTTATATATGGTTGGGCTTACTGGACTTAATGCAACAAGGTAGTTTCTTCACTTGAAAGAAGAAATTAGGCAGACTAGAGGTCGCAACAGATTGGTTATTGAACAACATGATGAAGATGTGCGACATTATATTGAGCAGTTGATGGATAGTCAAGATAACCTTGAGCCCCACCTTATCTCAAACAATTGATAGATAATCAAAACAATTCTGTAGCCCAAGTGCATGATGATAAAGCTAATGAAATAAATAGTTCTGTTTGTGGCACTGAGGTTCAACCTAATGATGAATCAGGTAACACTATTTTTCCCGGTCTTGTTTTGATATCTTGGTTGTTAGGTATGGTTATATTATCGATATCTCTTTTTCTGTAGAGAAAATATGGAATATATGAGTAAGTATTAGTTAATTGAATGTGAAATATACTACTATAGAACTTAAGATATTGTTCTGTCTATATTTAGTTAGTTACAGATTTTGTCATTAAGACAAGAACATTCACTGTACATTCTGCTAGGTGTGTAGTTGTACTATCTGCTAGTTTTATGCAAGAAACATTCACTGCTATCTGCTATCAGTTTTTTGATATATCAGGGAGCATAAGGTGATAAATCGAGATTAAAAATTGACTACTCTCTGCTGGTTTTTTGTGAGAAACAGGGAGTATATGACTGTGATCTGTTTGTGTTTTGTTTCTCTTTTTGAAAAATTGAAACAGAACTGTACTTGGATTTGGTAGAGCTATGTAAGTCTTATGTAGTATATTCATGGTTATTGAGCATGGTATGAGAACTGGTCTGATGCAATGTCTTCCTTCTGAAATTAACTATTTCAATCTTGTCCAAATAACAGAGTGCCTTAGTTTAAATCTATTTGCATTCTAGGTAACTTGGTGACAAGAAAGCCTCGTGGTCCTACTTTACTAAAAGATGTTTGGAAACTTCCTCCGGGAAAGACAATTGATGTGCCATTTAACAGTCGTAACCAACCTATTGGAAAAGAGGGCCGAAAGCTTGCTAGCTTTTTAGGAGTTGTTGCAAGAACTCCAGAATTAACACCTCTACATGTAGATGATTGGAGAAATTTTGACAACGAGCAAAAGAAGAAATTGGTGGATTTTGTAAGGGTATAAGTTAGTATTGTTATTATTATGTGAACAAGCTCAATCTGCACATGATAATATATTTTATATATTGAGTTTTTTTTTCAGAAGAAGTTCTCTTTTCCAAAAAATGGAGAAGCATTTGTCTTAAAGTCACTAGGAAAGAAATGGAAAGACAACAAGTGTGAAATTAAAGGTGAATATATGTCAAAATACAAGACTAAAGATGCTTTGCTAAAAAATAGACCAAGTCGCATACCGAGAGATCAATGGACTGGTCTAGTCTCTTATTGGCTTTCTGATAAAACGAAGGTATAAACAAATCCTGAAAATGCACCTACTTTCTTATATTTACTATATTTTGATTTTAGTTATGCTATATTGTTTTTCAATTTGGAGCATATTATTCTTCTAATGTTATATTGCCAGAGGCATACCCAAGCAAATAGAAATAATAGGACCAAGCAAAAGATGCCTCATATAGGAGGATCCAAAAGTATTGCTACATTGATGCATGAGCAGGTAAACCTTTGAATTTTTATAGTGTTTTCAAACCTTTTTGTCACTCATATCTAACAACAATTTTGTTGTTTAGGCTAAAAATGGGATCGAGCCTACACGAGCAGAAATATTCTTATTAACTCATAAAAAACGTGTGGATGGCAGACCATTGGATGATGATTCTGCCAAGGCAATCGTAATATTTCTTCATTCTTTTAGTTTTTAAATCGAGAAACAATTAGAGATACTTTTTCAAAAATTTGAATAAACTAATTCAAGGATTTATCGTGTATTTTATGGTCAGGATATGATAAATGAAAGAATGAGCAACAATGAAAGATCTACTGATGAACAATCTCACAAAGTTGCTTGGGAAGGCGATGTGTATTCTCAAGTGTTAGAAAATGACAAAAGTGGATATGTTCGTGGTTTGGGACTTGGTCCAACTCCTTTGGTTCTATGGGGTAGTAGATCTTCCGTTGAAAATATTGTGGTAGATGATTCATCTAATGAGGTTATACAAAGGCTAGAACAGGAGATTACGGAGTTAAAGGAGAAACAAAATGAAGAAATGAATTTGATGAGACAAAGTCACGATAAGCTTCAATCAGAACTACTCCAAATGAGACAATTCATGCAAAAGTATGTTCTTAATGAATCTCAGTCTCAAGATAACAATGACAACTCAAATGAACAGGTAACTTGAATACAAGTCTTAGATATTTTTTATGAGATTCTAATCCTATAAATGTCTCATTAACTAATGTATCAATGTTCGTCAGATTTCCAACACTAACAATGGGCAAGAACAAGTACGAAAATCATCAAGGATGCCTAGTAGTGCTGAAATTGCTCCAACTCATGGTACTACTCATTTTTATCCTTTGCTACCGTTTGAGTTTTCCTGCTTTGTAAAGTTTTGTGGGTTGATGAATCAAATTTCTTATGTAGTACTTCTTACTTTCTTGATTAAGTGATTGTTGTATGTCAATGACTGAAACTTAATGATGAGGTTGTGAATTTCATCCATGATCCGATCATAGTTCCAAGATTTAGTCTGAAATGCATCTACAAATGCTCAAAGTGTGTTTTATTTTGTCATCTGGGGCTTTTATACTTTCTTTGATGTTCTATGCATCCAGGTCTTGCATAACTCATGTTTAAAAGGGAAAGAAATTGTAATGCTGGGAAAGGGTGTTTCTCTTTGTTATTTCTCGCCTGGTCCCACCCCTCCTCCATTAAAATTTTCTAAAGCAAAGAGACAAGTGGTAACCATATTTGGGATATTAAAAAAAATGATGTTTTCAAAAGGCATGAAGCAACAATAGTCATTAGTTTCACGACCAATCACTTTTGTGAGAGCGATGAACAACTTGATGATTACTGCACTGCAGGTTGTCATTTTATTAGTTTATGTACACTAGTGTTTGGGTGGTCCATGTCTACTTGACCTTATTTTAGGATCTGTATACATTATACTGATTTTGACCAACTTCAAGCGTCAAAATCAGCCTGTAGATTGTCAGTATCTTTGGATTGGTTTGTTAGAGATCATGAATTATTTGTTTTCTTTTACATCTTCTATAATATCATCTTTTAATTTGTGAATGTAAGCACATATTGTGCAAGATATATTAGTCACACTACTTACAATGTTTTTATATTTTACATTTCATATTTTGACAAATTTATTTTTTATCTGAAGTTTGCGAATTTTATACTGGGAGACTTATTACGCAGAAGACTTATAAACTTATTCAAAGACATTATTCAATAGGATAGATATTAGTAAGCACAATATAAGTTTATTTTTATAAGTTGTGATGTTCATATTTTAGATTACTCCTTCCTTTTATTTGTTTAGATTTAATGGAGATTTATTATATTTTATCGACTAACATCGATATCTTTTTAACCATTTGCCAACAAGTTCGATGGATTTCAATATATAATTGTTTGACAAATGTAGTAGTTATTATTGGTTGCTAAAAGACCATTACCAGTGAATACAAACAACTTTTAGCAGCCAATATAGTTGCACAAAGAATTGCCGTTAAAACTACTTTATTTTAGCGGCTAATTATTAGGATTTATCGACTAAAATAATAGATGCTAAAAGACTAAAGTTAGCCAATATACATTACCTTTAACTACCAATACAATTGCCGCAAATCATTGCCACTAAGATAACTACCTTTTAGCGGCTATTTATTTTGATTTGTCAACTAAAACAATGGACGCTAAAAGACCAAAGTTCACAGATGGGAAGTATATTTGGTAGCCAATATAATTGCCGCAAACAATGGACGCAAAAGCTAATGGTATTTAACGGCAATATGTGGTATCCTTTACCCGCAATACCCACAATGGCCGGGAAAGGCTTTGCCGACCCCAATATTGCCGGCAAAACACCATTAGCCGGTATTAGGTATTGCGGCAAATAGTATTGCCGCTAAAGCCATACTTTATTGGCGCTAAAGGACCCTTTTGTAGTAGTGAACGGAAAGTATAAGTAAGTAAATGGGCACATCTCATCTAAAGTCTCAAAATAAATAGATAATAATAAGGGCTAGTAGAAAGAACTAGCTTGCGGTCTTAACATCAACGCTCAACCATCGTCTATGAAGCCTCTATTACTACTCATGTGGTGCCAATGACAGACCCATGGCTACCAAAAATCAAAATAATGAAATAGGCCGATCTCTAACTCTAAAGCAAGATGAACAAATCATGGTGGATCCTCTGAAGTAGTGGAGGCTCACCAAGTCAGCTGTAAATCTCAGATCTTCAATGGAGCGCCTATTGACGATCTTTAGTACCTGCCTCTGTATCATAAAATGATGCATTCGAGAGTGGACATCAGTACTTGGGAATGTACTGGTATGTAAAATAGCTGAATGAAATGGTAGAATAGTATGGAAACAACATCAACTCAAATTAAAAATCAAATCACATCAAATCGTCAGATATCCATCTATTAAAGAATAAAGAGTAGACAAGTGATGCATCAACAACTCAAACTCATCAATAGTGTCAAACGCATCTCAAATGAGCTCACCTCCTCTCATCTCATCTCATACTCAGAGGGTCTTACCCTCTCTCATCTCATCTAGACTCGGAGTACTCAAGGTAGGAAATTTATGGGAGTTTCTATTATCCGACAACAATCACTTATGAGCCAGTGAATGTACAACAATCATGATGATGTTGCCACAGCCGTTCAAAACTTGCCAGGTAGGGAATGCTCAAAAACCATATCAGCTCACCCAATATGGAGTCAAACTCAATAAGTCCTTTATTGTTTCAGGGATTGTTACTCTCGAGGGAACCATAATATATGTGATGGTTTTATGCCTCACCTACGTTTGACAATGTAGTTTGATGAGTTTGAGTCAGCCTAACTCTCCCTCTTCGGTGCTCGATACTCCTCCCAGGACTCAATGCTCGTAAAACCTCCATCTCAACTAATCTCATAGGGTCACGAACCTCGTCAATGATCGGTATCTCATAGGAATTTTAGCCCTTTCATCAATCATCTCATAGGGTCCTTGTCCCTCTCATCAATCTTCTCATCAATGACTTAAGATTTATAACAATCATTAGGAAGCAAGTGAATAGACACATCGGTAGAGTTCATTTATAGAGACTCATAAGACAATCAAATTCTATCACTCATCATCATTCTCTCATTACAATCAACAATCTCAACTCAAGACTCCAAACTCAATTCTCAAGTTCATTATCCATGCTTTTCAAATAATCATGTAGGATTATGCAAGTTCTCATGAAAAATGTTCAATTCAAGAAGACAATTAGTATGATGATCATTAACATAGAAAACATGTAATTTCAAATCAATTTTTCAAGAAAAACCCTCAAGTATTCATGCATGTAGACTCTTCAACCATCAACTCATCTATGACCATCTATGGGGCACATGAGAGAACAATCCCATGCTTTTAGTTTAGCCTTACATACCTTGGATGCAACTATAAACCAAGCACGTCAAGGATTTCTTCTCGAATCTCTCAACTCAAGCTCTTCTCTCCTTTTTCCTCAAGCCCTAGCCTTGATAGAATATTGGAATAGGACTTAGAATGGGGGTTTTAGACCCTTTTTATGTCAAAACGACCTTACTAGATTGTTAATAAAGTTTAGGAGGGGTGGAGAATTGACCAAAATGCCCCTTGTAATAATTTAGAAATTCTCAACTCGGAAAAGATAATATATTTTCAGAAAAGAGTTTCTGAATGAGTTTTCTCCACCCCGTCAAAAATTTTCAAAAGGATATAAGTGCTAGTCTGCAATGGGTGCACGACATGCCACTATCGCGTACTAACACTGTTTTGCGCTTTAGATCAAAAAATTATCTTTTGATCGGGTTGCTCTAAAAATTGATTGAGATAATTTTGCCAATCAATTTTTTGTGCTAATCACAAATCTAGCTTCGAATTTTCCATACAAACATTGGAAGATATGTTACGCGCATACCCTCTCTCGGGATATTTTTGTAATTTTATCGGGCATTACAAATTCCTTGACCGCGCGGACGTATATGCTTATAACCTAGTAGAGAAAATTGACTCACAAAACTTGAGAGATGACCTTTAAACTAAGAGGGGAGATGATAATGATAGACCTAAGTAAATCTTGAGGTTTCGCTAGAGATGGGTTGATCAAGATGAGACATCAGTTCCTTGCCAAATTGTACGTGCCTTATTCTTCCATTGAGGTGATGCCCTATTCCCGTATGGTATATGACTGTCATGCCTATAGGTTAGTCCTATGTCTTACTTGTTGATTATTCTTCATGTTGGGCTGTGAGAGTGAAAAGCGATGAATCCATTCATTAATTTTGATCTTACCCCATGGATTGGAGAGTTCCTAATCCAATGTTAACTAAGATGTGACTTGAGTTTTACACTATGTATAGTTCTGTGAACCCAGAATGAGTCTTGATAGACGAGGGGATTATACTTCATTTTGAACGCTCTCAAGTATGATTTCTCGACTAAATCTTGCTAATGATCTTTGTTCCAAGTTCTTTGAGTGATCCTATTTTCCCACTCGTGATATACAAAGTTATAATAGACCCTTCTAGCTATAATCGATTCACCAGTTGGTGTAGACACTTCAAATGGCTCGCTCAATAATTTAGGTGTTCTTCTAAGCTTCCCAGCCACTAGTGGAGTGATATATGATAATGTAGAACCAGGGTCAATTAATGCATACACATTATGTGATCGAAAAGATGGACAATGTACCTATGACCACGTCAGGTGAAGCTTCTAAATTTCGCCAACTCCCCAGAGCATAAGTGCGATTTTGGGCTCTGCTGGATCTAGCTGCCCCTCTACCACCACTACTGACCTGCAGGCGTTTGCTGACCCCTATCGAATGGAGGAACTTACGATGATGATTCAATAGCTGACCCAGTAGGTTGTGCTATATCACCCATATATCTTTTTGGGCAATCTCTCATCATATGCCCTGGTACACCACACCAATAACAAGCATCTGTCCCAACATGACATGTACCTAAATGACTCCTCCCACATTGTTTGCAAGGCTGCCTAGGAGGAATTTGCTGGCTACCCGAATATCCTGTTTTTCGTGCACCTTGGCCCTCACTTCTTTGACTAAACTGATTACCTTTATACCCTTGAAGTTGTGGTGGAGCACTGACTGCAGAGTAGGAGGATGATGGTCTAGGTAGTTTATTAGGAAATCGGGGCCTAAACTCACCTTGGGACGGTACAAACTGCCCTGTAGATCTGGCCCTCTTGGACAACCCACTTTCTAACTCTTGTGTCCTTCTTCTTTGCCTCTGATCCTCTAGTTTTTGTGCAAATGCTTGCATCCTCGCTATATCCATGTCTTTATTCAAAGAAGCAATGGTGCAGTCTCTGACTAGATACGAATCCAACCTATCCACATATCACTGAACTCTATCTGCCATAGTAGCAACTACATTAGGAGCATACATGGACAAGGAATTAAATTGAAGGCTATACTCCCGCACACTCATATTCCTTTGGTGAAGATTCAGAAACTGATCTACCCGGGCCTCTCAGATATCACATGGTAAGTAATGGTCAAGAAATGCCTCTTTGAACTCCTTCTAGGTAGTTTGAGGTGCATCTATACCCTTAGATTTCTTCAAAGCTTCATACCACAATATAGCCACACCCTTCAATCTATATGCTGCCAGTTCCACAGCTTCTGTGTCGCTTATGTGCATAACATCCAAAGTGCGTTGGATCTGATCGATGAAGTCTTGTGGATCTTCATTAGGATCTGACTCGGTAAAGGATGGAGGGTCCAAATTAAAGAAGTCACGTATCCTCGTGCTAGCTGCCCTATTCACACCATCTGCACCTATAACTAGGCCTTCTTGTATTTGGCTTTGGTTAGCAACTATGCGAGTCAATAATTGAACCGCATTTCTCAAATCCTGCACGGTAGCATCGGCAGGTGGCTCTAGGGGAGTTTCACTAATTCTTGGTTCGTCATGAGCTGGAGGAGTTGGAGATGTTTGTGATAGAGACTCATCTTGGGCCTCATTTCGTCGTCTCACCCGACTGGGTGCACCAACTACCACTTCCACTTCCTTCCCTTTGCCTTTACTTTTCCTTGTTTCAGGCATACTTGTTGTATAAAACAATTTAGAGGTTAGAAACAATCAACCTACAACACATAGCTCTATGGCACGATCTAAAGAATGAAAAGAAAGTGAAAACTCCTAAATGCAACATAGCCTCCTGCTTATAAATGTGGTGCACAACACATCCATATACATAGACACAACTTTGTAGACTCCCTAGGATGACCCGCTCTGATACCACTTCTTTCACGCCCTAAGTCCCATTAAGGCAGACTGGCACCCGTTTCTGACAAGGCTCGGCAGAACCAATATATAACTATGCACCAGCTATGAACATTTAAGAGGTTTCTATATTTAATATGTTGTCAAAAGAAAGTAAATTGTATTAACAAGCCAAAAGTAAATGCATAAGACTAGGCAGTTCGAGCCACGATATCTATAGTACGCTACTTGACCACACTTTAATTTACATAGTCTACAAAGCCTCTAGGTAAGGAATAATATCCATATGGGTCAGGAAAGGCCCTGCCTCATGACCAACTATATAATACAAAATAAAATCTCTAGACACAAAAGCCCCGAAGCAACTTGGAGCTCAGTAACAGCATCTGAAAGTCTTGCACTCTTACTAGGGAGATCTAGTAACTCCTGTACCTGCAGCATGAAATGCAGGTCCCCAGTAAGGGACGTCAGTACGAGATAATGTACTGAATATGTAAGGCAAGAAATACTGTATATGAAATAAGAATTCAAATGATATCAAACATTGGTATGTAAGGGCGAAAAGACCACCTTTAGTCATACTGTGGAATCATGTACATTATGTGTTTTCATTACTTTACCATTCTTTACTGTATAATCTGTGCACAATATATCATGTAAATGACCAGTTGATAAATGGTAAATCAATATCGGGATCGACCCATGCTAGGCTTTACTTTCACCCCTGGGATACCCCCCGTAGTATGGGATCGACCCATGCTAGGTGATTCTTCCACCCCTGGGATACCACCCATTAGTAAGCAACTGTGAGTTATCTTTTATTTACTTTCCAGATGATTCTTTTGGTGGTCATAACCTTTAAAACTTTAGGAAGATAGACATGTGGCATACAAACAACCACACAAGATAATACCACAATGAAAAGAGAGATACACAACTAATGAACCGTATAGGAGATTAAATAACTCATGGACTTTGTTTGGTAAAAAGAAACTCATGTATATTTGGTATCCTAGTACGTATGCAGGTTTGAAAATGGCTATGTATGGGAACATATGAACATGGTAAAGAGTGGAGACATAATTATTAGTGATGTCGAAGTTGGTAAGTGCCCTCTATGTACCAAGGGCGGACGTAGATTTCATGCCAAGTAATAGAAAATCAAGTAGCCTTACATACCTCGATGTACTATGTTGTTATTAACTCGGAGTAGTATCCTTTTCCTCCAAACACTTATCTACAAAATAGTAGGTGATATAACTAATATTAGCAGCTAATAAACACAACTTGGTAATCCAATTTCACCTAAAAATAATATACGGGCAGCAAGCTCGGAATTAACAACCAAAGAGTATTCTTTCAACATTTCCACTCCTAATCATATTTTCTAATACATGTTCTGATATACGTGTCTTATCCAGCTTGTTTCATTCCCATAACAGTGTTACAACAGCTCATAAAGTACCACACACAACAATTCTACACAACACGCAAGTAGACAACGTAAAATTACATCCTTTCGCTACATTTCGGCGTCAACAATTCTAAATCTGTTTCAACCTCAACCAAACTATCCTCAACATATTTACACACAAATACAGTCCTAAAACAGTACAAAAACAGTCCCCCAAGTGGATGGAAAACATGAGATAACCATTCCCAATATTCAGTCCACAAATTCCTACTAAGAGAGCAATTTAGGTATCATATAAGAACTCATTTTCACGGAAGATAAAAATGGTGCAGCAGCCTTCTTACACAACTACAGAACCAAACCTTGTTAAAAACATACATATTACTTCATAATCCAGACAACCAACAAGATAAAATCCTCTTAATTAACAAGAAAAGTGGACAACAATATTTAGAACACATGCTGTCCCGAATTTCTGCACAAGTACAACCAACATACTCTTCATGTTTTTCATGGAAAAATTACACCAAACCATAGGTATTTTTACTTACCATAGCCCTCAAGGATTAGGTTCTGTTCAAGAACCCTAGAGGTGAGCCTTGGCTGCTTTACAAAGTGAAGAAAGAGCAAGGAGAAACTTTAAGACAAATCTGATTTTTGGCCTTAAGAAAATGACTAAAAGTTGCTGGATTTTGCTCCCTTTTATAAGGCCACTTTTGGCCGAATTTCTTTTGGATTTCCAGCCTTACTTTATTAATATTATGATGCAGCAACTTGGCCTTTTCACTTGGGCCTTATTGGGCTTCAATTGTATGGGCTTTGCTGCAAATTTTTCTCCTTTATACCCACTTAGTTTGGGCCCTAGTTGTGAATTGGGTTGTGAATGTAATTTGGACCTTTTCCTATTCATCTTGGGCTGCAAACGTTGTACTTTTATGATGCTAAACCATTGGCCCAAATGACATCCTTAACTCGGGGTTTATTCGTTGTCGGACTTGAAAAAATTCGGTGTTGGGCCTTGTCTCCGTTTACCTAGCCTATTTAAGCTAAGCACGTAGGTGACTCACCTTCGAGCTTCCTAAGTCTCACAAGCACTTCACTTATTTAACTTCATTTAAGGTCACGATCTCCTTAACTTGACTTAAAAATTATATACACTCGGTCATCTTAAGCGTTAGACGTACATATACCTTTTTAATCTAAAATTCACGCATGTTTAAAATGTGTGCAGATTTGACCCCGCATGTTGAGCTTCTTTGATTTTGGGAAGTACCTCTCCAAAATGGCCTTCTGCAACTCAGCCAACTGGGTGATCAAACTTTACAAGAGCTCTAATAGCCATAGTGCTGCATTGCCTTTCAAAGATAATGGGAAGACACGAAGTGCCACAGAGTCCATAGATAGATTCTGTGTTCCCATCACACTCTTGCAGACAAATGCAATGTTGCCTAGATGACTACATGGGTTCTCTGATGGTAGGCTCGCGAAAAACCCATGGTTCTGTAGCATCTGAAGCAACACACTCGAAACCATGAACTTTGTGTCAACCGGTAGTGGTGGTAAAACAATAGCTCCAATAACCTCCAAAGCCATATTGTTCAGCCGATATTGATTCCACTAATAAGCTTTGGTAATGAAATCTTGTGGCTGTGGAGCAATGTCCTTTAGGGGAGGTGGGTTTTCATTATTTGCACTCTCATTCTCATTTCGGTTCAGAGCTACATTTGCCGTGTTGCTTGCATTATCTTATCCAATTCTTCTTAGTCTTCTCTGGATATCTGGGTTAAACGAAGTCAAGGGTATGCCTCAACTTCACGTGTTTGGCATACACTACACCTATACCCTGAAAGAAACAAAAGCAACAAAGAACGTAAAATGAGAGAAATAAACATTAATTCCTAAATTACTTGAATTAGACAAGTCTAGCCATGTTCCTAAGCAATGACGCCAAAATTTTGATGTCGCCCAAGCTACACCTCCTTTCTTATGCTAAGCGGTCGTTGTCAAGATATATAACTTAACCATGGTTAGGGTCAAATCCTATAGGGAATATAGTAGACTTAGAAGAATTCAATTTTAATTTTGATTGATTAACCAACTTATCTTCCCAAAGGGTTTTTTATAATAACTAGTAAAAGTAAGTCTAAACTAAAACAAGTGTTAAACCAATATGAAGAGGAACTAGCATATTGTGTTTCCCATGATTCCCTCACTCAGTATCGCCAAATAATCGAATTCTTTTCTGTTGTGTAGCATGCAGAATGGTAAGTTAGGTTCACTTAACCCTTTGACCTAGGCAAGAGGCGAATTTCTCTACGTGATTGGGTCCATCCCTGTAGTGTGACTTTACTAACCCTTACCTATTGTCCCAGTACGATCTCTCTTTGGCCCAGTTCGGTTGATTAGATTAGAAACATCAACCGAATCTTGTTAATTAATCTCTTTTCATATTCATTATTATCTTGATCTAGTTAGTAACACTAGGCGGCTTCTAATGTTGGCCACCATTAGAAAGCATTCAAAATGAAGACAATTAATTAATGCATGCATGCACACTTTTCAAGAATTACGAATTATCCGATTTTATCTTGTTAGTTCTTCAAGGTTACCACAACCCTAGTCGTGGCTTTAGCTACTCATGAATAGTGTAAATGCAAGACTTGTGAATTTGAATAATATAATCGAGCACTTACACAAATGAATAAATCCCAAGAAAAGACAACTCTTCAATGACAATAACAAGATTGAAAGATGAAAATAATGTTTTACAAGTGTTTCTTAAACTCTCTAATGTTTTTCTATTTGTTCCCTCCCTCTTCTCTATGAAAAATAACCTAAAAACCTATTTATATTGTTTAAAATATAAATCCAAAATGAATTAGGACAACCAGGTCAGCAGGATCTACGAGGTACTCAACGGGACGTATAGTAGTTTACAGCTCATGATTGGGATTTCGTGAACTGTTGGTTCAATTCTGGACTTGTCTTATATGATACCCCTCTCCGGCCCGTAAATCTACGACCTGTAGGAGGTTTCGTCTGATGGAATTTCAACAAGTCTTCATACTTTGATCCTTAGGGTCTGGTACAAGGTCTATGTCTAGTAAAGTCTTTGATGGCTCGTTTGCATGTTCGTAGACTCAAAATAAGAAATATACCCTTCACTGGAATTGCACATGAGACCCCCTTTTATGGCTCGTAGAATATTCTACGGCCCGTAAAGGATCTTGTGGATCATAATTTTTAGCAACTTTTGCACATTTTGCCCAAAAATAATGCCAACCCTGAAATGTTGTAAAACAAAAATAAAAACACATCACAACCACTAACATCGCATTGGGAATGCACAAAATTCCAATTTTTAAGCATCAAAAGTGTTGTATTTTCGCAGCACATCAGAAAATTTAACGTCAGCCATTTTCGGCAACCAGTAGAGCCTTGGTGGACATTGAAAAGGTGACCTAAAATTTAGGGAGAATGACGAAGAGGTAAGTTCAATATTTATGTCATGACCCAAAATCGGATCGCAGCTAAAGAAAGATAAAATAAAGCATATACAACTCATATATCATAAGAATCACCCAAATCCTTGAGTCATGAGTATAAAAGCATCTAAAATAGTACAGAAAAGTAAATACAACTATCTCAACAAAAGATATATAGTTGTCTCATGGAATAATATCGGATACCAAGTCTATAAGGAAAAAGTAAAGAAAATCCCAAAGACCCATGACGACTCGAATTATGAGCCTCACTGGAAGGATCTAGATGGATATAACTAAGATCAACTAGAGTGAATCTGCTACCCTGTGTCGACCCCTGTGCTCGATCTGCAGGTTTGAGTACACTAAAATATACCAGTAGGTTCAACCGATTGGGTAAGCGAAATCAAACAAGTATGTAATAACTAAGAATCTTATCACCTACATCAAGGGTTAGTATATAGTGCAATAAAATCATGAATAATGGCAATTACAGATGGTGAACCAATCCAATGATACAATGCAATGCTATATATGAATGCAATGGCGTCACAGGACATGTTTGAGGAAAGCACAACTGTCATGGGGTTAATGTACACATCTATCGAGACGAAGCTACAAGTAGAACCCAAGGGTGTCGCAGGCCATGTACTCAAATACATACTAAAGTATCAAAGGCCATAATTGAAAGTATCTCAGCATCATGAGCATCATAATGGGGTGTCTTAAGGCATCACAAGCCATAATCATTGTCTCAACATAGATCACAATGCCTTATATAATGAAAATGTAATGATATGTGTGCATAGCAATATATTCAATCATGTATCAAATGTTTACATACCAATGCAACCAATCATATGTAACACGTAGACATATCAATACAACCCAATCAGAAATACGATTTGTACATACCAGTGCATCATGTCCAATATATAACAATGTGACTAATCAAGTAAGAGTTATGTACATACCAATGCATCTAGTAAATATGAGAAATGTGCATACGAATGCAGCTGATCAGGTAAGAGATATGTGCATACCAATGCAACTGACCTAGCAAAAGATACGTGCATACCAATGTAACTAATCAATATAAGATAGGTGCAACAGCCATTATATCAAAAAGGTTATACTATGTGTGCCAATCATTACCACTAGGCCATCATTACCTCATATCGCTGCTAACTCATCAATAATAAAAATGGCAATAAACAGGCACCACAAAAATCCCAAATATGCTTAAATTTCTAAAATTCATCACATTCATCATCAATTAGACACAACATTATCCCGAAGTTATCTCAAGTCTCATATTATTTTAATGATATCCAAATTGGCTCAAATCTCATTATTCTATCTCAATTCATCAATACGATCACCAGTTACTCAATTTTTGGCATAATTAATATCATATTCACATCAATTTCAACTGTATCAAGTCATAGTCTCATAATTCAATCTACATCTCACAATTATCACAATGTATGCCCAATAACTCAAATTCAGTCCCAAAAAGGTTAGCCGAACCTACCTTGATGCCGAAATCACACTCAAATGAGCTTTCAATCAACTCAGGCCTCCAAACGATCCTCGAATTGATCAACCATTATCAAAAATAGTTACTACACATCAAGAAGTGTCTTTTAATACCCATTTTAGCATGAATTAGGCTTAAGAGTAAAATGGTCACAATTAGGGCTAAAATTCAAAGTTTTCAAATCTTGAAATTGACACTAAAATCATGTTCTACATGAAAAATGGAGTTTGTGGGTGAAAATCTCACAAAAATCGAGTTCAAATTGAAGGACAAATTACACCTTAAAGTTTCAAAATCAAACATAATAAATCTCCAATTTTGGACATTCAAAATAATGAAACTTAAGTCAAAACCAAGAGAAACACTCATGGAAAATACTTAAATTACTGTTAGAAATGCATACCCAAGTTAAATCTTTGAAAACATCTTCTCAAAATCGCCCAAAAATCTTGATAAATTTAAAAATAGAATAAAAATTGTGATCCTCGAGTTTTAAAATTATTCGAGTAAAATGTGCTCCGCAAACATAGAGGGCGAGGGTCTAACAATGCTCCACGAATGTGGAGCTTTTGTTTGTGAATGCGGATAAGGATAAGGTGATCCTCCGTGAACGCGGGAGTACCAATATGGGCTACACCAGAAACTGCACCGGCTGAAACCAACCAACAATTAAAACACAGAATATGCACTCAGTACTCATGCAAAATTAGAATTTCACAAACCAATTATGTATCCATACCACAAATGGCGATCCAAACTCAAGGGAATAATTAAAATTGGATTCTGAGGTCTCAACGGCATATTACCAATGTAAGTCAAATAAACAAGTTTAAAATTTAAGATACCAAAGCTGCCTTTAGAAACTCAAAAAATTATGCCAACACCATTTCTAGTGTTAGTTTCACCATTTAGAACTACTATTACTGTTGAAATTCTGATTTGAGCTTTCAAACTTTTAAGGTTGACCAAAGTCAAACTATGGTCTCAGAAATGACTTAAATGAATCTTTGGGCTGAAAAATTTCATTTTAACTATTAATTTAGTTCTACAACTTACTTTAGTTCAGTTTCTACATTCCTAAGCTAATGGAATCGACATATCTTTCATCTGACACTCAAAACTCAAAATGGTATAAAAACTCAGTTTTTCAACAACTTAAGTTTCCAAAAAGGCCAAAACTCATATTTTTCAACTTTTAAAACTCAGGATTTTAGACCTAACCACTAAAATAGTTCAAAATACGCTGAAAGCAACATACGAAAGGGTAACACAGTAATTTTCATAGATAAAGTCAAAAATAACCAACCAGGTCATTACATCATTCACCACTGAATATAATTTTCATCCTCAAACATAAAGAAAAAGGAAGTACCTGAAGCCTCAAAAAGGTTGGGATATCCGGCCCGTATGTCAGGCTCCAACTCCCAAGTAGCCTCATCAATAGAATGGTGCCGCCACTTAACCTTCTAAGAAGGTATATTATTGGATCTCAATCTTCGGACCCCCCTGTGCAATATAGCTATGGGCTCCACTTCAAAGGACAAATCTTGACCCAACTCAACAAATTCATAAGAAATCACATGGGACTCATCTGAAATGTATCGGCGGAGCGTAGAAACATGAAAAACTAAGATGAACAGAAGACAACCTCTAAGGTAAAGCTAACTCGTAGGCTACTTCACCAACTCTCTGAAAATCTCAAATGGGACAATGAATTTTGGACTAAGCTTGCCCCTCTTCCCAAATATTATCACACCATTCATGGGCGAAATTTTAGCCAAACACTGTCACTAACAGAGAACTCACGAGGCCAAATCGTCCTATTAAAATAACTCTTCTGGCAACTCTGGGCTATCAAACTCTACTTTGAATCCAATGGACCTAATCTATGGCATCCTGAAGCAATTCAACACTCAATACCTTAGCTGAACCTGAATCAAACCATCCAATGGGTGATCTACACCTCCATCCATACAAGGCCTCAAATGGTGCCATCTGGATGCTGGAATGATAGTTGTTGATATATGTGAACACTACCAATGGTATGTGTTGGTCCCAACGGGCCACAAAATCAATAACACAGGGCCTAAGCATGTCCTCCAACACCTGAATGGTGCGCTCTGACTGACCATCAGTGTGGAGGTGGAAAACTTAACTCAAATGTACTCTAGTACACAAACCATAATGTAGAGCATGCCAAAAATGGGAGGTGAACATAGACCCTCTGCCTGATACTATTGACACTGGCACACCATGCAATCTTACAATGTCCAGGATATATAACCTAGCCAACTGCTCTGCACTGTAGCTAGCCTTTACTAGTAACAAATGCACTTACTTGGTCAAACGGTTAACGACCACCCAAACTAAATCAGACATGCCCAAGACCATGGGCAAACCTGTAACAAAATTCATAGTCACTCGTTCCCACTTCCACTCGGGAATGGGCATCCTTTGCATCAATCCGCTAGGCTTTTGATGCTCATAGTTCACCTGTTGACAATTGGAACACTGGCTACGAACCCAACTATGTCCTCCTCATACCAAACCACCATAGACCAAGACAGAACTTTAACTTGTTCAAATAACAATTAAGATGAAGCAGGGTCAGGAACGACGAATCGAGAGACTGCGGAATGGGTCGAATAAACTCTCTTGGGTCCAGAAAAATAACAGACGAAGCTTTACTTAGACAGGGCTTCGATTGGTCTTTTTTTTTCTTAGTGATTGGAAAGGAGGGCGCCTAGGTATGTTATAGAAAGGAAAGGCGGAAGGATCATGATACATCCTAGCTACACATAGATGGATGGAATATCTAGCACAACGAGCCTGCTCCCATATCAATCTCACCTAGTTTCCCATCTTAGGCAGACAAACTCTACCATTTAACCTTAATACACCATCAAAATCAATAATAGCCAACTTGATGCATAATCTACGATCCTCAAACTGATGAGCATATATCTCAGCAAACAAGGAAGATCTAGCCTCAACAAAGGACAAAACACTTTGAGGAGGAGAAATATCCAAAAACCATTTGTTTAGCAAGTGACTGAACCTCCAAAGCTAAGGGCCCTTCTCAGCCCTCAAGATTGCCAAACTCCCAATACTAGTAGCCTTTCGGCTCAAAGCATCTACAACCACATTGGCCTTCCCGGGGTGATATAAAATAAAGATATCATAGTCCTTAAGAAACTCCAACCACCTACGCTTTCTCATGTTCAAATTGGCTGAAAAAAGATATATTTGAGAATCTGGTGATCGGTAAAGATCTCATAATACACCCCATAAAGATAATGTCACCACAAGTTCAAAACAAAAACAACCATAGCCAACTCCAATTCAGGGGTAGGGTATTTTCTCTCTTGCACTTTAATTTATCTAGAAGCATAGGCTATCACCTTTTCACTCTACATCAATACACCACCCAAACCCACTCCAGAAGAACTAGAATATACCACAAATGGAACTCTCTCCTCGAGTAAAACAAGAATATGTGCTAAAGTTAACAAATCCTTGAGCTTTTGGAAGTTTAGCTCACAATCATCTCACCACTATAATGCCACAACCTTTTGAGTCAACCTAGTCAACAGGGCTTCTATAGATAAGAAACCCTAAATAAAATGTTGATAATACCCCACTAAACCAAGAAAACTCCAAATCTCAGTCGCAGAAGTAGGCCTAGCCCACTAATCGACCATATTAACTTCTTTTGAAACAACATGACAAACAAATGCAACAAACTCAAGTAAAAACTTAGACTTTGAGTACTTTGCATACAACATATCTTCCCTTTAATCTTTGGGATGATCAGCCTCACTCTTAGAATAAACCAAGATATCTCTATGAACATAATCACAAAGATATCTAAATAGGGCTTGAACACTCGGTTCATCAACTCCATAAAGGTTGTCGGGACATTAGTCAACCTAAATAACATAACCACGAACTCGTAATGCCAATAATAGGTTCTAAAAGCTTTCTTCGCGATATCAGACTCTCAAACTCTCAACTGATGATAATTAGACATCAAGTTAATCTTGGAGAATACCAAGGAACCCTGTAACTGGTAAAAAAAGGTCATCATTACGAGGCAAAGGATATTTGTTCTTGATGGTCACTTTGTTAAGCTGATGATAGTCAGTACACATGCGCATTGTACCATCCTTCTTCTTCTTCACAAATAATGCAAGTGCACCCCAAGAAGATACATTCAAACGAATAAAGCCTTTTTTCAATAAGTTTTCCAATTGTTCTTTCAACTCTTTTAATTCAGTAGGAGCTATCTGATAAAGGGAAATATATATTAGCTTAGTGCCTGGCTACACATCAATAGCAATGTCAATGTCACAATCCGAAGGAACATTAGACAAATTAGTCGGGAATACATCCATAAACTCTCTAGCAACCCTAGTGGTCTCCAATAATAGGACTCTAGAGAAACAACCCGAACATGAGCTAAATAAGCCAAGAACCCATTCTCCATTATCTGACAAGCATATATAAGAAATAAACCTTTAAATAGGAACTAGGTGATCCAATCCACATCAAGTGAGACAAGTTGGGCAAGATAGGGTCACGGTCTTTGCACGATAGTCAAGGATAGCATGATAAGTTGACAACTAATCCATGCCCAATATGACATCGAAGTCCACCATATTAACCAATATCAAGTCAGCGATAATATCTCTCCTCATAAAAGTCATAACACAACCCCGATACATCCTATTCACCACTAAAGATTCACCTACTAGGATGGATACACATATAGGATCGGCAAGAGGCTCACACATAATATCAATATCAGAAGACAAATAGGCTAACATATATCAATAAGTAGAGCCTGGATCAAATAAATTTCAAGATAAACAATGGCACATTGGGACCATACCTGTTATAACTGCATCAGAGGGATTTGCCTCAACACTATCAGAAATGGCATAGCAAACTCTACGCCCACCACTAGCATATGGGCGACCATGAGCACCACCTCTCACTACACCAAGACCTCCTCTAGCACCACCTCTTATATACTGAGATGTGTCCCTAGGTACCAGCTCTAAAGGTGGACGAGCTGGTTGAGAGCCTGAGGTCTAAGCAATAGGTACACGGTGAGGATAACAATGAGCCAGAGTTACCAATCTCATCGTAATGATAATGTAACAACCTACTTCTACATGTACTAATCCTAAGTACATGGAACATGATATGATTTGGTAAAAGGAGCACAAATTTTAAAAGTTCCTAACTTTTAGACTGGAGAGTTATATTTACGTCTACCGCTTAACATGAGTGAGTGTATATAAGTTTTAAGTCAAATTGAGGGGATCGAGGACTTAAACAAAGTGAAAGAAGTGAGGTGCTTATGGGACTTAGAAAGCTAGCAGGTGTGTCACCTATGTGCTTAGCTTAAATAGGTTAAGTAGTTGGATAATGAGTAAAGTCCAAGTGAAGGGTGTAATTTTAGCCCACAATTTAGTGTTATAAAGGGACAATATTTTCATCCCAAGATGAATAGTAAAAGGGCTCAAGTACATTTACAACCCACTTGATGATTTAGGCTGTCACACCCTATGCTCCATTAAAGCGGACTGGCACCCATTGCTGACAAGGCTCGGGAGAACCAACATATAACTATGCACCTGCTATGGAAATTTAAGAGGTTTCCATATTCAACATGTTGTTAAAAAGAAGTAAACTGCATTAACAAACCAAGAGTAAATGCATAAGACTAGGCCATTGGAGCCACGATGTCTATAATACACTATTTGACCACACTTTAATTTATATTGTCTACAAAGCCTCTAGGTAAGGAACAATATCCATATGAGTCGGGACAGGCCCCGCCTCCTCACAAACTATATACAGTACAAAATACAAGCTCTAGACACACAAGCTCTGAAGCAACCTAGAGCTCAGTAACAGCAGCTGGAAGTCCTGTACTCTTACTGGGGAGATCTAGTAGCTCATGTACCTGCAGCATGAAATGCAGATCCCCCGTAAGGGACGTCAGTACGAGATAATGTACAGAATATGTAAGGCAGAAAATACTGTATATGAAATAAGAACTCAATGAAATCACACACTGGTGTGTAAGGATGAAAAGACCACCTTTAGTCATACTGTGGAATCATGTACTTTAGGTCTTTTTATTACTGTATCTTTCTTTACTGTATAATCTGTGCACAATATATCATGTAAATGACCAGCTGATCAGTGGTAAATCTGTAATGGGTTTGACCCATGCTAGGCTTTCCTTTCACCCCTGGGATACCCCCCATAAATGGGATCGACCCTGGCTAGGTGATTCTTCCACCCCTCGGGTTACCACCCATTCATAAGCAACTGCAAGTTATCTTTTATTTACTTTGAGATGGTTCTTTTGGTGGTCATAACCTTTAGAACTGTAGTAATATAAACATGTGACATATGAACAATCATACAAGATAATACCACAATGAAAAGAGAGATACACAACTAATGAACCGTATCAGAGATTAAACAACTCTTGGACTTTGTTTGATAATCAGGAACTCATGTATATTTGGTATCCAAGTACGTATGAAGGTTTGACAATGGCTATGTATGAGAACATATGAACATGGTAAAGAGTGGAGACACGGTTGGCAGCCATGTCGGAGTTTGTATGTGCCTTTATGTGCTAAGGAAGATCATAGATTTCCTGCCAAATAATAGAAAATCAAGTAGCCTTACATACCTCGTTGTACTATGTCGTTATTACCTAGGAGTAGTATATTTTTCCTCCAAACACTTATCTACAATATAGTAGGTGATAAAACTAGTGTTAGCAGCTAATAAACACATCTTGGTAATCCAATTTCACCCAAAAATAATATCCGGGCAGCAAGCTCGAAATTAGCAACCAAAGAGTATTCTTTCAACATTTCCGCTCCTAATTGTATTTTTCTAATACACATTCCCATATACATGTCATATCCAGCTATTTTTAGTCCCATAACAGCATTACAACAACTCATACAGTACAGCATACAACAACTCTACACAACACGCAAGTAGACAACGCAACATTGCGTCCTTCCGCTACATTTCAACGTCAACCATTCCAAATCCGTTTCAACCTCAACCAAACTGTCCTCAACATATTTACAAACAATTACAGTCCTAAAACAGTTCCTAAGTAGATGGAAAACATGAGACAACAATTCCCAATATTTAGTCCACGAATTCTTATTAAAAGCGGAATCAAGATATCATTCAAGAACTTATTTTTGCGGAAGATAAAAGTGGTCCAGCAGCCTTCTTACATCATTACAGACCCAAGACTTGTTAAAAAACTACATATTACTTCATCACTCAGCCAACCAACAAGATAAAAGTTTCTTAATTAACAAGAAAAGTGAACACAATCTTTGGAACACATGCTGTCCCAAAATTCCTGCATAATACAACCAACATACTCTTCATGTTTTTCATGGAGAAATTATACCAAACCATAGGTATTTTTACTTACCTTAGCCCTCAAGGATTAGGTTCTCTTCAAGAACCTTAGAGGTGTGCCTTGACTGCTTTAGAAAATGAAGAGAAAGCAAGAAGAAACTTAGAGAGAAATCTGAATTTTTGGCTTGAGAAAATGACTAAAGGTTGCTGCTTGTTGCTCCCTTTTATAGGCCAATTTTGGCCGACTTTCTTTTGGGTTTTCAGCCTTATTTTATTAAGGTTATGAGGCATCAACTTGGCCTTTTCATTTGGGCCTTATTGGGCTTCAAATGGGATGGGCTTGTTGCAAACATTTCTCCCTTAAGCCCACTTTGTTTGGGCCCTAGTTGTGAATTGGGTTGTGATTGTAATTTGGCCCTTTTCCTATTCATCTTGGGCTGCAAATGTTGTCCTTTTTTGATACATGTGCCCAAATGACATCCTTAACTCGGGGTTTATTCTTTATCGGACTCACAAATTCGGTGTTGGGCCTTGTCTCCGTTTACCTAGCCTATTTAAGCCAAGCACGTAGGTGACTCACCTACTAGCTTCCTAAGTCCCACAAGCACCTCAATTATTTCATTTCATTTAAGGTCACACTCTCCTTAACTTGACTTAAAAATTATTTACACTCGGTCATCTTAAGTGTTAGACGTACATATACCCCTTTAATCTAAAACTCACGCACTTTTAAAAATGTGTGCGGATTTGACCCCTCCATATCATGTGTCATCTGCGTTGGACTAGTACATGTAAGATGTGGGGTGTTACATCCTCCCCCTCTTAGGAACATTCTTCCCCGAACGTAAGCATAATTGAATAGGTTAAATAAGTTCAAACTTTCGTGAAAACAGACTTTTGAAAACATAATAAGAATTCATATTCACGTACCTACTACTCCCTCAACTCTATATCTTGGACTTCCTATTTAGCTTCAAATAAATATGGGTATTTAGACCTCATTGCTTCCTCAGCCTCCCACGTTATCTCTTCTACCTGCTGGTTCCTCCAAAGCACTTTTACTGAAGGTATTTCTTTATTCCTTAGCTTTCTAATTTGACGATCTAGGATAGCAATAGGTACCTCTTCATAGGTAAGATCTTCCAACCTGCATATCTTCAATAGGAGTAATACGAGATGGGTCACCTATGCATTTTCGAAGCATTGAGACATGAAAAACTGGATGAACCATTGAAAGCTCCTTGGGTAGCTCTAATTCATATGCAACTTGTCCAAACCTTTTAATAATCTTATATGGCCCTATGTAACGTGGGCTTAGTTTCCCTTTCTTACCAAATCTCATAACACCTTTCATTGGGGACACCTTTAAGAACACCCAATCTCCTACTGAGAATTCCAGTCCTCTTCTTCTAGCATCTGCATATGATTTGTGACGACTTTGAGCTTTTTCTAGCCGTTGTCGTATTACCTTGACTTTTTCCATGACTTGTTGGACTAGATTTGGACCAAGCAAGGTGGTTTCACCTACTTCAAACCATCCTATTGGTGATCTACATTTCCTTCCATACAAAGCTTCATACGGTGCCATCTTGATGCTTGAATGGTAGTTGTTATTATAGGCAAATTCAATAAGTGGCAAATGGTCCACCCAACTACCTTTGAAGTCCAATGCACAAGCCCGTAACATATCTTCAAGTGTTTGAATGGTGCGTTCTGCTTGACCATCTGTCTGCGGGTGGAAAGCTGTACTTAAATTCACTTGTGTCCCTAAGCTCCTCTAGAAGGATTTCCAAAACTTTGCGGTGAATTGAGCTCCCCAATTAGATATAATAGAGATTGGGACCCCATGTAGCCTAACTATCTCTTTGAGGTATAGCTTGACATACTCTTCAGCCGTATAGTCACTCTTAACTGGCAAGAAGTGTGCTGATTTTGAAGTCTATCAACGATTACCCATATGGAGTCAAACTTCTGAAATGAGCGAGGCAACCCAGTAACAAAATCCATGTTGATCATATCCCACTTCCATGTTGGAAGCTCTATACATTGCATATAACCTCCCCGCTTTTGGTGATCTACCTTAACTTGTTGGCAATTCGGACAGTAAGCCACAAATTCTACAAGGTTCTTTTTCATGCCTTCCCACCAAAACATTCCCTTCAGGTCATGATACATCTTAGTTGATCCTGGATGGATAGAATATCCTTAATGATGGGCTTTTTCCATTATCCTCCTTCTTAATCCATTTAAATTAGGAACACACAATCTATTTTGGCAATAACGTACTCTATTTTGGGTAAGTTCAAAGCCCTTCATTGTGCCTTTTCAAAGCCCTTCATTGTGCCTTGACTCACCTTCTCCTTAAGTCGTCATAGAACAGGATCTTTGAACTATTTTTCTCTTACCTCTGTTACCAATGAAGACTCCGCAGCATTATGTACAACAACCCCTTCTTTTGGAGTTTCAATGAGGCGAACTCCCAAATTGTCTAGTTGACATAGATCCTTGTCCACTCCTTGATGTACCATGGACTGCTCACCAATATTCACAATTGCCTTGCGGCTCAAAGCATCGGCTACCACATCTGCTTTCCCTGGATGGTATAGTATATCAACATCGTAATCCTTTATTAGTTCCAGCCGCCTCCGCTGCCTTAAATTTAGGTCTTTCTGTTATGTACTGTAGGCTCTTATGATCAGTATATATGTCAACATGAACTCCATACAAATAATGGCGCCATATTTTCAAGGCAAACACAACAGTTGGGTAGTTTTTCTCATGTGGCCGCAGTTGTCTCGATGCATAAGCAATTACCCTACCATGTTGTGTTAGTACACACCCTAAGCCAACCCCCAAAGCATCGCAATACACCTCATACCCCTCTGTGCCTTCTGGAAGCACTAATACAGGTGCAAAAGTTAGCCTGCTTTTCAACTCTTGAAAGCTCCTTTCACATGCATCATTCCATTGAAATTTGGTCGCCTTATGTGTCAACTTTGTTAGAGGTGGAAAAATAGAAGAAAAACCTTCAACAAATCTTCTGTAATAACCTTCCAACCCTAGGAAGCTTCGAACTTCTGTGAGTGTTGTTGGCCTTGGCCAATCTTTCACTGCCTCTATCTTTTTTTAATCAACCCTTATTTCTTCATCGGATACAATATGACCCAAGAATGCCACTGATTTTAACCAAAATTCACATTTGAAAAACTTGGCATAAAATTGCCGATCACGAAGAACTTGTAATACCTGCCGTAAGTAATTTGCATGGTCCTCTTCTGATCTTGAATACACCAAAATGTCATCTATAAATACTATCACAAAGACATCCAAGAATGGCTTGAATACCCTGTTCATTAAGTCCATAAAAACTACAGGTGCATTGGTCAGCCTAAATAACATAACAAGAAATTCAAAGTGACCATAGCGTGTCCTAAAGGTTGTCTTGGGTATATCTTTATCCCTCACCCTCACTTGGTGATAACCTGACCTCAAATCAATTTTTGAAAAGCATTTGGCACCCTGTAACTGATCAAATAAGTCATCAATTCTGGGGAGGGGGTATTTATTTTTAATTGTCACCCTATTCATTGTCGGTAATCAATACACATTCTCTAGGTGCCATCCTTTTTGCGTACAAATAACACTGGTGCACCTCAAGGGGACACACTAGGTCTTATTAAACCCTTCTCTAGCAAATCTTTTAATTGCTCCTTTAATTTACATAATTCTGCCGGGACCATTCTATATGGAGGGATAGAAATAGGTTGAATTCCTAGAAGTAAATCAATGCCAAAATCTATTTCTCGTTCTAGAGGTAAACCTGGAAGCTCTTCGGTAAACACATCAACAAATTCATTCACTACGGGAACAGATTGAAGAGTTGGTGATTTAGCCTCCATATCCCTTACTCTAACAAGATGACATATATACCCCTTTGGCATCATCTTCCTTTCCTTAAAATAGGAAATAAACTTACCCTTTGGTGCCCCAACATTACCTTCCCATTCAAGGACCACCTCATTTGGAAAGTGGAAATACACTCTCTTCGTTCGGAAATCCACAGTAGCATAGCAAGAAGCTAACCAATCCATACCCATTATAACATCAAATTCCACCATATCTAACTCAACAAGGTCCACCAATGTGTCATGGTCACAAACAGTTACTACACAGTCATAATAGACCCTTCTAGCTATAATAGATTCACCGGTTGGTGTAGACACTTCAAATGGCTCGTTCAATAATTTAGGTATTCTTTTAAGCTTCCCAGTCACTAGTAGAGTGATATATGATAATGTAGAACCAGGGTCAATTAAGACATACACATTATGTGAAAAGATGGACAATGTACATGTGACCACATCGGGTCCCCAGAGCATAGGTGCGATTCTGGGCTCCGCTGGAGCTAGCTGCTCCTCTACCACCTCTACCACGGCCTGTAGGTGTTTGCTGACCCCTACATTATGGAGGGACTGACGATGATGATGCAACAGCTGACCCAGCAGGTTCTGCTATATCACCCATACGTCTTTTTGGGCAATCTCTCATCATATGCCTTGGTACACCACACCAATAACAGGCATTTGTCCCAACATGACATGTACCTAAATGGCTCCTCCCACATTGTTTGCACAGCTGCCTAGGAGGGATTTGATGGCTGGACGAATACGCTGTTGTTCGATCACCTTGGCCCTCTCTTCTTTGATTAAACTGATTACCTCTAGGCCCTTGAAGTTGCGGTGGAGCACTGATTGCAGAGTAGGAGGATGATGGTCTATGTGGTTTATTAGGAAATCGGGGCCTAAAGTCACCTTGGGATGGTACAAACTGCCCTGTAGATCTGGCCCTCTTGGACTGCCCCCGTTTTATCTCTTGTGTCCTTCTTCTTTGCCTCTGATCCTCTAGTTTCTGTGCAAATGCTTGCATCCTTGCTATATCCATGTCTTTATTCAATGAAGCAATGGTACAGTCTCTTACCAGATACATATCCAACCTATCCATATATCGATGAACTCTATCTGCTATAGTAGCAACTACATTAGGAGCATACCTGGCCAAGGAGTTAAACTGGAGGCTATACTCCCTCACGCTCATACCCCCTTGGTGGAGATTCAAAAACTGATCTGCACATGCCTCTCGGATCTCCTATGGCAATAATGGTCAAGAAATGCCTCTTTGAACTCCTTCTAGGTAGTTGGAGGTGCATCTATACCCTTAGATTGCTTCCAAGCTTCATACCACAATATAGCCACACCCTTCAATCTATATGTTACCAGCTCCACAGCTTCTGTACCGCTTACATGCATAACATCCAAAGTGTGTTGGATCTCGTCAATAAAGTCTTGTGGATCTTCATTAGGATCTGACCCGGTGAAAGATGGAGGGTCCAAATTAAGGAAGTCACGTATCCTCGTGCTAGCGGCCCTATCCACACCACTTGCACCTATAACTAGGCCTTTTTGTCTTTGACTTTGGCTAGCAACTATGCGGGTCAATAATTGGACCGCATTTCTCAGATCCTGCACAGTAGCATCGGCAGGTGGTTCTGGGGGAGTTTCACTACTTCCTGGTTCGTCAGGAGCTGGAGGAGTTGGAGATGTTTGTGAGAGAGACTCATCTTGGGCCTCATCTCGTCGTCTCACCCGACTGGGTATACAAACTACAACTTCCACCACCATCCCTTTGCCTTTGCTTTTCCTTGTTTCAAGTATACTTACTGTACAAAACGATTTAGGGGTTAGAAACAATCAACCTACGACAGTTGGCTCTATAGTACGATCTAAAGAATAAAAAGAAAGTTACAACTCCTAAATGCCACATAGCCTCTTGCTTATAAATGTGGTGCACAACACATCCATAAACAAGACTTTACATAGACACGGCTTTGTAGAATCCCTAGGATGACCCGCTCTGATACCACTTCTGTCACGCCCTATGCCCCATTAAGGCGGACTGGCACTTGTTGCCGATAAGGCTCGGGAGAACCAACATATAACTATGCACCTTCTATGGACATTTAAGAGGTTTCCATATTCAACATGCTGTTAAAAGGAAGTAAACTGCATTAACAGACCAAAAGTAAATGCATAAGACTAGGTCGTTAGAGCCATGATGTCTATAATACACTATTTGACCACACTTTAATTTACATTGTCTACAAAGCCTCTAGGTAAGAAACAATATCCATATGAGTCGGGACAGGCCTCACCTCCTGACCAACTATACAATACAAAATACAAGCTCTAGACACACAAGCTCCGAAGCAACCTGGAGCTCAGTAATAGCAGCTGGAAGTCTTGTACTCTTACTGGGGAGATCTAGTAGCTTCTGTACCTGCATCATGAAATGCAGGTCCCTCGTAAGGGACGTCAGTACGAGATAATGTACTGAATATGTAAGGCAGGAAATACTGTATATGAAATAAGAACTCAAACGAAATCACACACTGGTGTGTAAGGATGAAAAGACCACTTTTAGTCATACTGTGGAATCATGTACTTTAGGTCTTTTTATTACTGTATCTTTCTTTACGGTATAATCTGTGCACAATATATCATGTAAATGACCAGCTGATCAGTTGTAAATCCGTAACGGGTTTGACCCAGGCTAGGCTTTCCTTTCACCCCTGGGATACCCCCCGTAAATGGGATCGACCCTGGTTAGGTGATTCTTCCACCCCTCGAGTTACCACCCATTCATAAGCAACTGCAAGTTATCTTTTATTTACTTTGAGATGGTTCTTTTGGTGGTCATAACCTTTAGAACTATCGGAATATAGACATGTGACATATGAACAACCATACAAGATAATACCACAATGAAAAGAGAGATACACAACAAATGAACCGTATCGGAGGTTAAACAACTCATGGACTTTGTTTGGTAAACAGGAACTCATGTATATAGGGTACCCAAGTATGTATGAAGGTTTGACAATGGCTATGTATGAGAACATATGAACATGGTAAAGAGTGGAGACACGGTTGGCAGCGATGTCGGAGTTTGTATGTGCCTTTATGTGCTAAGGAAGATTATAGATTTCATGCCAAATAATAGAAAATCAAGTAGCCTTACATACCTCGATGTACTATGTCGTTATTACCTCGGAGTAGTATCCTTTTCCTCCAAACACTTATCTATAATATAGTAGGTGATAAAAGTAGTGTTATCAGCTAATAAACACATCTTGGTAATCCAATTTCACCCAAAAATAATATCCGGGCAGCAAGCTCGGAATTAGCAACCAAAGAGTATTCTTTCAACATTTCCACTCCTAATTGTATTTTTCTAATACACATTCCCATATACATGTCATATCCAGCTATTTTTAGTCCCATAACAGCATTACAACAACTCATACAGTACATCATACAACAACTCTACACAACACGCAAGTAGACAACGCAATATTGCATCCTTCCGCTATATTTCAACGTCAACCATTCCAAATCCATTTCAACCTCAACCAAACTGTCCTCAACATATTTACACACAATTACAGTCCTAAAACAGTTCCTAAGTAGATGGAAAATATGAGACAACAATTCTCAATATTCAGTCCACGAATTCTTACTAAAAGCGGAATCAAGATATCATTCAAGAACTTATTTTTGCGGAAGATAAAAGTGGTCCAGCAGCCTTCTTACATCATTACAGACCCAAGATTTGTTAAAAACATACATATTACTTCATAACTCAGCCAACCAACAAGATAAAAGTCTCTTATTAACAAGAAAAGTGAACCACAATCTTTGGAACACATGCTGTCCCAAAATTCCTGCACAGTACAACCAACATACTCTTCATGTTTTTCATGGAAAAATTACACCAAACCATAGGTATTTTTACTTACCCTAGCCCTCAAGGATTAGGTTCTCTTCAAGAACCCTAGAGGTGTGCCTTGGCAGCTTTAGAAAATTAAGAGAAAGCAAGAAGAAACTTAGAGAGAAATCTGAATTTTTGGCTTGAGAAAATAACTAAAAGTTGTTGCTTGTTGCTCCCTTTTATAGGCCACTTTTGGCCGACTTTCTTTTGGGTTTTCAGCCTTATTTTATTAAGTTTATGAGGCAGCAACTTGGCCTTTTCATTTGGGCCTTATTGGGCTTCAAATGGGATGGGCTTGTTGCAAACATTTCTCCCTTAAGCCCACTTTGTTTGGGCCCTAGTTGTGAATTGGGTTGTGATTGTAATTTGGCCCTTTTCCTATTCATCTTGGGCTGCAAATGTTGTCCTTTTTTGATACATGTGCCCAAATGACATCCTTAACTCAGGGTTTATTCTTTATCGGACTTGAAAAAATTCGGTGTTGGGCCTTGTCTCCATTTACCTAGCCTATTTAAGCTAAGCACGTAGGTGACTCACCTACTAGCTTCCTAGGTCCCATAAGCACCTCAATTATTTCACTTCATTTAAGGTCACGCTCTCCTTAACTTGACTTAAAAATTATTTACACTCGATCATCTTATGCGTTAGACGTACATATACCCCTTTAATCTAAAACTCACGCACTTTTTAAAATGTGTGCGAATTTGACCCCGCCATATCATGTGTCATCTGCATTGGACTAGTACATGTAAGATGTGGGATGTTACATAGGCCCAACGTATGTGAAGGGAAAAGAGAAAAATGGGCTGCCGAGGCCCATCAAATAGAAACCCAATAAGGGTCAAGTAGGTGCATCACCACCTTGCTAAAATGTGGCTTAAAACACAAGAGAAAGTCGGCCAAGAGTTTCCCTTTAAAAGTTGTTAAATACCAGCCACTTTAAGTAATTTTAACATAGACAAAAATCAGATTTTCTTAGTTCGCTCCTTGCTCTCTCTTGACTTTATGAAGCAACCAAAGCACACCATTAGCATTCTTCAAGAGGACCTAATCCTTAAAGTCTAAGGTAAGTAGAAATACCTATGGTTTAGTATAATATTTCCATGAAAAACATGAGGAGTATGGTGGTTATTCTTGTGGAAAATATTGGACAACATGTTTCAAAAATATTGTTGTTTACCTTTACTTGGTTGTTGAGGACTTCTCTCTTGTTGGTTGACTTTATTGTGAATAAATTTTGATGTTTTTGACAAGGTTTATTTCAGGAATGACGTAACAAGGTTGTAGCACCATTTTTGTTTTCCTTAAAAGGAGTTCTTGTATGATATCTCAAGTGTGCTTTTAGTAGGAACTTGTGGGATGGTAATTGGAAATTGTCGTCTCACGTCCTCAATAAGCTTTAGGACTGTTTCAGGACTTCTTTTTATGTGTAAATATGTTTCAAGACTACTTATGCATTGTGTAAAGTTGTTATGTGTTGTACTTTGTGAGATGTTCTAAGCCTGTTATGGGACTAAAACAAGCTGGATATGAACTGTATATGAGAATGTGTATTAGAAAATATGATTAGAAGTGGAAAGGTAGAAAGAAAACGCTTTTGTTATTAATTACAAGCTTGTTGCCCGTGCATTATATTTATGAGATTGGACTACCAAGATGTGTTTATTAGTTGCTAATACTAGTTTTATAAAGCACTCTATTGTAGATAAATTTTTGGAGGAAAAGGAGGTTACTTCGAGGTAATAAAAAGGTCGTACAATGAGGTATGTAAGGCTACTTGATTTTTTATTATTTGGCATGAAATCTTGGTTCTTCCTTGGTACATAGACGCACTTGCAAACTCCTACATAACTAATAATCGTATCTCCAATCATTAATATGTTTATATGTTCCAATACATAGCTATTGTCGAATGTGCATACCTATTTTAGATACCAAGATACATGAGTTCCCTTTTTTGCTATATAAACTTCATTGGTTGTCTCATCTCCTACGCATTTCATTAGTTGTGTAAGCTACTCTTTTCATTGTGGTATTGTCTTGCATGATTGTTTACATGTAACATGTTATATCTATAGTCCTAAAGCTCAAAATGTTATGACCACAAAAAGAATCATCTCAAAAGTAAATAAAAGATATAAAGTGAAGTTGCTTATTGTAGGTGGTATCCCAGGGGTGGAAGAATCACCTAGCATGGTTTGATCCCATATTACGAGGGTTATCCCAGGGGTGAAAGCAAATCCTAGCATGGATCGATCCCGATATTGATTTACGACTAATGAGCTTGTCATTTGTATTATCTATTGTGCATAGATTATAATGTAAAGAAAGGTAAAGTAATGAAAAGGACATAAAGTACATGACTCCACAATATGACTAAGTATTTCTTGCCTTACATATTAAGTACAGTATCTCGTACTGACATCCCTTACAGGGGACATGTATTTCATGTTGCGGGTACAGGAGCTAGTAGATCTCCCAGTAGAAGCACAAGATATCTAGTTGTTGTTACTGAGCTCTAGGTTGCTTCGAGGCTTTGTGTGTTTAGAGCTTATATCTTTGTATTGTATGTTAGTTAGTCATGAGGCAGGGCCTATCCCGACCCTTATCAGATATTTTTCCTTATCAAGAGGCTTTATAGACTATGTAGAGTAAAGTGTGGTCATGTCTCGTACTTTAGACAACGTGGCCACAATGGTCTAGTCATATGTATTTCCTTTTGGCTTGTTATTACTTTCTACTTTCGTAAAAGCATGTTGAATGTGGGAACACCTTATAATGTTCATAGAAAGTGTGTGATTACAGATTGGTTCTCCCGAGCCTTGTCGGCAACGGGTGCCAGTCGATCTCAATGGGACTTTGGGCTTGAAAAAAGTGGTATCGGAGCGGGTCGTCTTAAGGAGTCTACAAAGTCATGTCGATGTAGAGTCTTGTTTATGGATGTGTTTCACAGCACATTTATAAGAAGGAGGCTACGTGGCATATAGGGGTTGTCACTTTCTTTTCATTCTTTAGATCGTGTCATAGAGCCAAGTGTTGTAGGTGGATCATGTCTAACCTCTAAATTGTTTTACACAACAGGTATGCTAGAAACAGGGAAAATCAAAGGCAAAGGGAAGGAAGTCGAAGTGGTAGTTGGTGTACCAGTCAGGTGAGACAAGGAAATGAAGCTTAAGATGAGTCTCTATCGAAAACATCTCCAACTCCTCCATCTCCTGATGAACAAAGAAGTAGTAAAATTTCCCCAAAACCACCTATCGATGCTACCATGCAGGATCTGAGAAATGTAGTCTAACTATTGACTCGTATAGTTGCTAGCCAAGGTCGAAGACAAAAAGGCCCAGTTATAGGTGCAGGTGGTGCGAATAGGAAAACTAGCATGAGGGTATGTGACTTTCTTAATTTAGACCCTTCATCCTTCACCGTGTCAGATCTTAATGAAGATCCACAAGACTTCATCAATCAGATCCAACGCACTTTGGATGTTATGCATATGAGTAGTATAGAAGCTGTCTAGCTAGCAACATGCAGATTTAAGGGTGTGCCTATATTGTGGTATGAAGATTTGAAGCAATCTAAGGGTATAGATGCACCTCTAACTACCTAAAAGGAGTTCAAAGAGACATTTCTTGACCATTACTTGCCATTAGAGATTCGAGAGGCCCATGCAGATCAAATTCTGAATCTCCAAAGGAATATGAGCATGAGGGAGTATAGCCTTCAAATTAAAATTCCCTGGCCAGGTATGCTCCTAATGTAGTTGCTACTATGGCAGATAGATTTCATCGGTATGTGGATAGGTTGGATTCATATCTGGTTAGAGAATGTAGCATTGCATCTTGGGATAAAGACATAGATATAGCGAGGATGCAAGATTTTTCATAAGAACTGGAGGATCAGAGGCAAAGAAGTAGGACACAAGAGTTAGAAAAGGGGAAAATCCAAGGGGGCCAGATCTACGAGGCAGTTTACACCATCCCAAGGTGAGTTTAGGCGTCGGTTTTCTAATAGACCACCTAGGCCATCATCCTCCTACTTTGAAACTAGTGCTCCACCACAACTTCAAAGGTATAAAAGTAATCAGTTTAGTCAAAGAAGTGAAGTCCAAGGTGCATAGACAACAGGATATTAGGCAAGCCAACAAATGCCTCCTAGTCCAGAATCGCACTTATGCTCCAGGGAGTCGGTAAAATTTAGAAGCTTTACCCCATGTGGTTATAGGTACATTGTCGATCTTTTCACATAATGTATATGCATTGATTGATCCTGGTTCTACACATCATACATCACTCCACTAGTTGCTGGGAAGCTTAAAAGAACACCTAAATGATTGAACAAGCCCTTTGAAGTATCTACCCCCACTTAAAAGAACATCTAAATAATTGAACAAGCCATTTGAAGTGTCTACCCCAACCGGTGAATCTATTATGGCTAGAAGGGTCTATTACAACTATCTAATAACTGTTTATGAACGTGACACACTGCTGGCCTTATTGAGCTACAAATGATAGATTTGATGTTATAATGGGCATAGCTTCTTGCTATGCCACAGTGGATTGCGGAACAAAGAGAGTGTACTTCCACTTTCCAAATGAGGCGGCCCTTGAATGGGAAGAGAATGTTTGGGAACCAAAGGGTAAGTGTATTTCTTATTTTAAGGCAAGGAAGATGATGTCAAAGGGATATATATTTTATCTAGTTAGAGTAAGGGATATGGAATCAGAATCACCAACTCTTCAATTTATTCCAGTGTTGAATGAATTTGTTAATGTGTTTCCTGAAGAGCTTCTGGGTTTACCTTTAGAATGAGAAGTAGATTTTGGTATTGACTAACTTCCAAGCACTCAACTTATTTCTATCCCTCTATACAGAATGGCCCCAATAAAATTACATGAATTAAAAGAGCAATTAAAAGACTTGCTGGAGAAGGGTTTTATAAGACCTAGTATGTCCCCTTAGGGTTCACCAGTGTTATTTGTACGTAAAAAGGATGGCACCTTAAGAATGTGTATCAACTACCGACAATTTAATTAGGTGACAATTAAGAACAAATATCCCCTTACCAGGACTGATGACTTATTTGACTAGCTACAAGGTGCCAAATGCTTTTTGAAAATTTATAAGAGATTTGGTTATCACCAAGTGAGGGTGAAGGAGAAAGATATACCTAAGACAACTTTTAAAACACGCTATGGTCACTGTGAATTTCTTGTTATGTCATCCGGGCTAACAAATGCACCAGTAGTTTTTATGGATTTAATGAACAGGATATTCAAGTTGTTCTTGGATGTATTCATGATAGTATTTATAGATGATATTCTTGTGTATTCAAGATCAGAAGAGGACCATGCATATCACTTACGACAAGTATTACAAGTTTTTCATGACCGACAGTTGTATGCCAAGTTTTCTAAATGTGAATTTTAGTCAAAATTGGTGGCATTCTTGGGTTAATTGTGTCCGATGAAGGAATAGGGGTTGATTCACAAAAGATAGAGGCTGTAAAAGATTGGCCAAAGCCAATAATACCTATGGAAGTTCGAAGCTTCCTGGGGTTGGCAAGTTATTGCAAAGGATTTGTTAAGGGTTTTTCTTCTATTTCTACACTTCTAACTAAGTTAATATATAAGGCAATTAAGTTCCAATGGAATGATGCATATGAAAGGAGCTTCCAAGAGTTGGAATGCAGGCTAACCTCAGCACATGTGCTAGTGCTTCCAGAAGGAACGGAGAAGTATGTAGTGTATTGTGATGCTTCAAGAGTTGGCTTTGGGTGTGTACTAACAAAACATGGTAGGGTAATTGCTTAGCCTCAAGATAATTGTGACCGCATGAGAAAAACTGCCCAACACATGACCTTGAGCTAGCAGCGGTTGTATTTGCTTAAAAATATGGTGCCACTATTTGTATGGGGTTCACGTTGACATATATATTGATCATAAGAGCCTGCAGTACACTATAAGTAGAATGACCTAAATTTAAGGTAGCAAAGATTGCTAGAGCTAATAAAAGACTACAACTTTGATATACTATACCATCTAGGGAAGGCAAACATGGTAGCCGATGCTCTAAATCGTAAGGTAATCATGAATATTAGTGATTAGACCATAGTAAATCAAGGAGTGGCTAAGGAGCTACATCAACTTGCTAGTTTGGGAGTTCTCCTTCTTGAAACTCCAACGGAAGGGGTTTTCATGCATAATACTGCAGAGTCTTCGTTGGTATTGGAGGTGAAAGAAAAGCAGTTCAAGTATCCTATTCTACGATGACTTAAGGAATATGTGAGCCGGGGTATGATGAAGGGATTTGAACTTACACAAAATAGAGTACTTTATTGCCAAAATAGATTTGTGTCTGATATTAATGGATTAAGAAGAAGGGTAATGAAAGAAGCCCATCATTCAAGATATTTCATCCATCCAGGATCAACTAAGATGTATCATGGCTTAAAGGGAATATTAAGGACCTTGCAGTGTTTGTGGCTCAATATCTGAATTTCGACTGGGTATGTTGTTGTTGTTGTTGTTGTTGTTGTTGTAATGTATGAATTTCCAACCAGTCAAAGTAGAGCACTAAAAGCCGGGAGGTTATATACAGTTTATAGATCTTCCAACATGGAGGTGGGATATGATTAATATGGATTTTGTTATGGCTGCCCCGCTCATTTCAGAAGTTTGACTCCATATGGGTAATAATTGATTCACTTACAAAGTCAACACACTTCCAGCAAGTTAAGGGTGATTATACGGCTAAAAAGTATGCAAAGTTATACCTTAAAGAGATAGTTAGGCTACATGGCATCTTAATCTCCATTATATCTGATCGAGAAGCTCAATTCACCACAAAGTTTTGGAAGTCCTTCCCAAGGAGCTTAGGAATACAAGTGAATTTGAGTACAACTTTCCACCCTCAAACAGACAGTCAAGCAGAACGCACCATTCAAACACTTGAAGATATATTATGGGCTTGTGCATTGGACTTCAAAGGTAGTTGGGTGGAGCATTTGCCACTTATTGAATTTGCCTATAATAATAGCTACCATTCAAGTATAAAGATGGATCCTTATGAAGCTTTGTATGGAAGGAAATGTAGGTCACCAATCGGATGGTTTGAAGTGGCTGAAACTACCTTGCTTGGGCCAGATCTAGTAAAACAAGCCATAGAAAATATTAGGGTAGTACAACAGTGGCTAAAAACAACCCCGCATCATCACAAATCATATGTAGATGCTAGGAAGAGAGGACATGAATTCTCAGTAAAGGATTGGATATTATTGAAGGTGCCCCCAATGAAAGGGGTTATAAGATTTTATAGGAAGGGAAAACTAAGCCCACGTATAGGGCCATATAAAATTATTAAGAGGTTTGGAAAGGTTGCATATGAATTAGAGCTACCCCAAGAGCTTCCAATGGTTCATCCAGTTTTTCATATTTCAATGTTTCGAAAATGCATAGGTGACCCATCCCGTATCACTCCTATTGAAGATGTGCAGGTTACAGAAGATCTCACCTATGAAGAGGTACCTATTGCTATTCTAGATATTGAAGTTAAGAAGCTAAGGAATACAGAAATAGCTCCAGTAAAGATACTTTGGAGGAACGAGCAAATAAAAAAGATAACATGGGAGGCTAAGGAAGCGATGAGCTCTAAGTACCCTTATTTAGTTGAAGCTAAAGAGGATGTCCAAGATGCACAGTTGGGGCATTAATAGGTAGTGTGTTTGAATACTTATTGTGTTTTAAAAAGTTTGTTTAAATGAAGGTTTGAACTTGGTTAAGCTATCCAATTATGCTAGCATTCGGGGATGAATGTTCCTAAGGGGGGAGGATGTAACATCCCACATCTTACGTGTACTACTCCTTTTAGGTGGAATTTGATATGATTTGGGAGAAGGAGCACCAATTTTAAAAGTGCCTAACTTTTAGATTGGAGGACTATATTTACGTCTAACGTTTAAGATGAGTGAGTGTATATAGGTTTTACGTCAAATTGAGGAGTTCACAGCCTAAACTAAGTGAAAGAAGTGAGAAGCTTGTTTGACTTATGAAACTTGTAGGTAAGTCACCTACGTGCTTAGCTTAAATAGGCTAGGTGGTAAGAGACGAGGCTCAACAGCGAATCTGTCCAAGATTTATAATGAGTAAAGCCCAAGTTAAGGGTGTAACGTTCGCCCATGGTTTAGCATTATAAAGGGACAATATTTTTAGCCCAAGATGAATAGTAAAAAGGCCCAAGTACATTCACAACCCACTTGATGATTTGGGCTCAAACTAAGTGAAGGGAAAAGAGAAAAATGGGCAGCCAAGGACAATCAAATTGAAACCCAATAAGGCCCAAGTGAAAAGTCTAAGTAGGTGCATCAATACCTTGCTATAATGTGGCTTAAAACACAAGAGAAAGTCTGCCAAGAGCATCCCTTTAAAAGGGGTTAAAAACCAGCCACTTCAAGTCATTTACCATAGACAAAAAAACAGATTTCCTAAGTTCTCTCCTTGCTCTCTCTTGACTTTGCAAAGAAACCAAAGCACACCTTTAGGGTTCTTGAAGTGGACCTGATCCTTGAAGGCTAAGGTAAGTAGAAATACCTATGGTTTAGTACAATATTTCCATGAAAAACATGAGTATGTTAGTTATGCTTGTGGAAAATATTGGACAACATGTTTCAAAAATACTGTTGTTTACCTTTCTTTGTTAATGAAGGACTTCTTTCTTGTTAATTGAATTATTGTGATTAAAGGTTGATGTTTTTGACAAGGTTTAGTTCAGGAATGATGTAACAAGGTTGCAGTACCATTTTTATTTTTCTTAAAGAAGGAGTTCTTATATGATATCTTAATTGTGATTTTCGTAGGAACTTGTGGGCTGGTAATTGGAAATTGTTCTCTCACGTCCTCTGTCTACTTTGGGACTATTTTTGGAATGTTTTTATGTGTAAATATGTTAAGTACAATTTGGTTGAAATTGGAACAAATTTTGGATTATTGACGTCGAGATATAGCGAAAGGACATAATGTTATGCTATCTACTTATGCATTGTGTGGTGTTGTTATGTGTTGTACTTTGCGAGCTGCTGTAAATGTGCATACCTACTTTGGATACCACAATACATGAGTTTTCTTTTGTTTTTGCTAAATAAAGTTCATGTGTTTGTCTCATCTCCTACGCATTTCATTAGTTATATAACCTACTCTTTTCATCATGGTATTGTCTTGCATAATTGTTTACATGTAACATGTTATATCTATAGTCCTACAACGCAAAATGCTATGACCACAAAAAGAAGCATCTCAAAAGTAAATAAAAGATATAAAGTGAAGTTGCTTATTGATAGATGGTATCTCAGGGGTGGAATAATCACCTAGAATGGGTTGATCCCATTTATGAGGGTTATCCTACGGGTGAGAGAAACCCCATGCGAGTCAAGAATGGATATGTTATACAACCGGTCCTGGCACTCTGACAGAAAATCATAGGCTTTATCTCCAGGGGCACAATCAAATCGTGAAGTAGCCAATTGCATAAAACTCTTCTGCTACGCTATAGACATGGCTGGCTAACTGAAGAATGTGGCACCATAAGAAAGGGGGTGCAATAGATGGAGAAACAACCGAACTTAGCCTGGATGATTGAGGCAGAACCATAGTAGTCATAGGAAGATTAGCCGAAATAGTCCAAGGGCCAACATGAATCATAGCTGGTTCGGATGGGGCAATAGAACGACCAATTTGTGTTCTAGAAATCGGTACATCAACAGTAGCCAGGTGGGAGGTGCTCCCTCCAATCTAGCCAATACCCTCAAGAGTAACTCCTGAAATGAATGTGTAGTATCTGGGGATGAGGGTGAGGGTGATGGAATAGGATCCATAGGCCCCTCTCGCTTATAAGGACGATTTTAGAGAAGCCATTCTAGTCTTCACTCGAGGTGGAGTTGCCCCTATAACATGTCCTTTGCCCCTAATCTTGTCTAGAAATCTACCTCGACCATAGGTTGGAGCCATATCAGCTGCCTCGGGCTATCCCACTGATCAATGGGATCTGGTAGTCGGCATCTACACAGAAGGAGTAGATTAGACACTTTCAAATTGGGTAATACAAAGGAACACACAAATTGAAGCAAGATGTGAATATCCTTCCTAACAAGTATCCCGTAGCCTCCCAAAGATGGGTGTACATGTCTACACTCTAATCCTCGAGACTCTACTCGACACCCTAGTCTTGACTCATGAGTCCAACGAACCTAAATCTCTGATACCAAATTAGTCACAACCCAAAATCAAATCACAACTAAAGAAAGATAAAGTAAAACAGATACAACTCATATAATAATCTCCCAAATCTTGGACTCATGAGTACAAGAGCATCTGAAATAGTGCAGAAGTGTAATTACAACTATCTCAGCATAAGATATACGACTATCTCATCGAATAATATCGGATACAAAGTCTAAGCCTTACTCGAAGGATCTAGATAGATGCAGTGAAGATCAACTAGAGTGAATTAGCTACCCTATGTGGGCCCTTGTGCTCAATCGGCAGGGATAAAAAAGATTAGGGGTGAGCACACCAAAATCCACCCAGTAGGTTCAACTGACTGGGTAAGAGAAACTGAACAATTATGTAATAACAAAGAATCTTATCACCTGCATCAAAAGGGTTAGTACATAATACAATAAAATCATTAAATATTGGCAATTACAGATGGTGAACCTATCCAATAATGTAATGGAATGCTATGCATGAATATAATGGCGTCACAGGCCACGTATGAGGTGAAAACATGATTTTCAAGGGGTCAAAGTACACATCTTTCGAGCCAAAGCTACAAGATAGATCCCAGGGGCATCCATGGCCATGTACTAAAATATATAATCAGGAGTTGAAGGCCATAATCCAAAGTATCTCGAGGCAATGCGGGCCTCATAATGGGGTATCTCAAGGCGTCACAGGCCATAACCACTATCTCAACCTAGATCATAATACCTCAATGATGCAAATGTCAAGAGATGTGTGCATAACTATGCATCCAATCATGTATCAAATGTGTGAATACCTATACAACCAATCATATGTAACACGTGTGCATATCAATACAACCCAACCATAAGATTTGTGCATACTAATGCACCCAGTCTAACATACGATATGTGCATAACAATGCAACTAATCAAGTAAGAGATATGTGCATAACACAATGCATGCAGCTGATCAAGTATACTAATGCAGCTAACCAAGTAAGAGATATGTGCATACCAATGCAACTGATCTAGTAAGAGATACATGCATATCAATGCAGCTAGTCAATATAAGATAGGTGAGATAGCCATTATATCAAATACGTTATATCATGTATGCCAATCATTACCACTGGACCATCATTGCCTCATATCATTGCTAACTCATCAATAATCAAAATATCAATGAAATAGGCACCACAAAAACCCCCCAAAGAGGCTCAAATTTCTCAAATTCATCACATTCATCATCAATTAGCTACAACAATATCCTTAATTTATCTCAAGTCCCATATTATCTTAATGATATCCAAATTATCTCAAATCTCCAAATTACATCTCAATTCATTAATAGGATCACCATTTACTCAATTTTCAACGTAACCAATATCATATTCACATCAAGTTCAATCCTGAAGTCATAGTCTCATAATTCAATCTACATTTCACAATTATCACATAAGCATGCTCAATAACTCAAATTCAGTCCCAAAAAGGTTAGCCAAACCAACCTCAATGCCAAAATAATACTTGAATGATCTTTCAATCAATTCAAGCCTCAAAACAATCCTCGGAGCAATCAACCAATACTAAAAATAGATACTACATATCAAGAGGTGCATTTTGTAACACCCCATATCTTAGGTGTACTAGCCCTACGTGTATGGAACATGATATGATTAAGTAAAAAGGGGCACCAACTTTAAAAGTTCCTAAAGTTTAGACTTGAGGGCTACATTTACGCCTAATGCTTAAGATGAGAGAGTGTGTATAAGTGTTGAGTTGAATTAAGGATATCGCGGCCTTACATGAAGTAATGAGCTTGTAGGACTTAGGAAGCTAACAAGTGAGTCACCTACGTGCTAAGCGTAAATTAGATGCGTAGACGGGGAAGATTAATTCATACATGAGTGAACTCACTTGAGGCCCAAAATTAAGTAAAATGAAAAGGGCGCGAAGACGAGGCCCAACACCGAATCTATTAAAATTCGATAAAGAACAAAGCCCAAAATAAGGATGTAATTTTAGCCCAGGGTTAGGCATTATAAAGGGACAATATAGGTAGCCCAAGATGAATAGTGAAAGGGCCAAATTACATTCACAACCCACTTCACAAATAGGGCTCAAACTAAGTGAAAGTAGAAAGAAAGAGTTGGCTGCAAAGTCCACCAAATTGAAGCCCAATAAGGCCCAAGTGAAAGGGAAAAGTTGTTGCAGCACCACCTTAATAAAGTAAGGCTTCAAAGGCAAACGAATGTCGGGAAAAAGTGGTCATTTAAAAGGGATTAAAAACTGCAACTTTAAGTCATTTTAACATAGCCAAAAATCAGATTTTTTCAAAGTTTCTCCTTGCTCTCACTTTCCATTACCAAGCAGCCATAACAAGACTTTAGGGTTCTTGGAGAATCCCTACTCCTTGGAGGTCAAGGTAAGTAAGAATACCTATGTATCTAGTGCAATATTTTCATGAAAAACATGAAGAGTATGCTAGTTGTGCTTATGCAGGAATTTTGGATAGCATGTGTTCCAAAGATTGTTGTACACTTTTCTTTTTTATTTAGAGGCTTTTCTCTTATTGGTTTGCTGAATTGTGAAGTAAGGTTTATATTTTTAACAAGGATTAGTTCTATAGTGATGAAAGAAGGCTTCTTCACCATTTTTATCTTCCACAAAAATGAGTTTTTGTATGATATCTTAATGGTGCTCTTAGTAGGAACTTGTGGGCGGATAATTGGAAATTGTTTTCTCACGTTTTCCATCTACTTTGGGACTATTTTCGAAATGTTTTAAGACTGTTTCTATATATTAATAGGTTGAGGATAGTTTGGTTGAGGTTGAAACAGATTTGGAATGGTTGACGTCAAAATGTAGCGAAAGGACGCAATGTTACATTGCCTACTTGCGTGTTGTGTAGAGTTGTTGTATATTGTACTTTATGAGATGTTTTAAGACTGTTATGTGGCTTAAGAAAGCTGGATGTAACATGTATATGATAATGTGTGGTAAATGAAAATATGATTGGAGGTGGAAAGGTTGAAAGAATACTCGTGGATTTATAGTTAAAAGCTTGCTGCCCGAGTGTTTATTTATGAGATTGGGCTGCCAAGACGTGTTTATTAGCTGTTAATACTAGTTTTATCACCTACTATATCATAGATAAGTATTTGGAGGAAAGGAATACTACTCCGAGGTAATAACGACATAGTACAACGAGGTATGTAAGGCCACTCGTTTTCGTATTATTTGGAATGAACCTAGGTTCTTCCTTGGCTCATAAAGGCACTTACAAACTCCGCCATAACTAACTACCGTGTCTCCACTCTTTACCATATTCATACGCTCCCGTACATAGCCATTTTCAATTCCATGTACATACTTGGATACCAAAAATACATGAGTCCCTTTTTACTAAGTAAAGTCCACGTGTTGTTCATCTCTTATGCATTTCCTTAGTTGTGTAACTCTCTTTTTATTGTGGTGTTGTCTTGCATGATTGTTTACATGTCACATGTTATTTCTAAAATCCTACAGACCTAAATGTTATGACCACCAAAACAATCATCTAAAAAGTAAATACAAGATAACTTAAAGTTGTTTATTTATGGGTGGTATCCAAGGGGTGGAAGAATCACCTAGCATGGGTCGATCCCGATATTGATTTACCAGTGAGCAGCATTTATATGATATACTTCACATAGATTATACAGTAAAGAAAGGTAAAGTAATAAAAAGGACATAAAGTACATGATTCCACAGTATGACTAAAGGTGGTCTTTTATCCTTACATAGCAGTGTGTGATTTCATTTGAGTTCTTATTTCATATACAATACTTCATGTCTTACATATTTAGTACATTATCTCGTACTAACGTCCCTTATGGAGGACCTGCATTTCATGTTGCAAGTACAGGAGCTACTAGATCTCCCTAGTAGGAGTACATGACACCCAACTGATGTTATTGAGCTCCAGGCTGCTTCGGGGATTCGTGTGTCTAAATCTTATATTTTTGTATTGTATAGTTTGTGATGAGGCGGGTGTTGTCCCAATCCATATATATATATTGTTCCTTATCTAGAGGCTTTGTAGACTATGTAAAGTAAAGTGTGGTCATATATCATAATTCAGACATCGTGGCTCCAATGGCCTAGTCACATTCATTTCCTTTTGGCTTGCTATTAGTGTCTACTTTCTTGAAAGCATGTTGAATGTGGAAACCCCTTATAATGTTCATAGAAAGTATATGGTTATATGTTGGTTCTCCGGAGCCTTGTCGGCAACGGGTGCCAATCTGCCTTAATGGGATGTAGGGCGTGATGCATTTTGATCCCCTTAGTGGGATGAATTAGGCTTAGGGATAAATTGGTCAAAATTAGAGCTAAAATTGAAAGTTCTTGAATCTGAAAATTGTCTTTAAATCGGAGTTCTCCACGAAAAATTGATTCCATGGGTGAAAATCCCACCAAACTCAAGTTCAAATTGATAGAGAAATTACACTATAAAGTTTCAAAATCAAACATAAAAAATCTCCTACTTTGAACATTCAAAATGAAGTAATATAAGTGAAAACCACAATCAAACTCATGAAAAATACTTAAATTAGTGTAAGAAACACTTACCCAGGTTAAATCTTTGAAAACCACATCTCAGAATTGCCCCAAAAGCTTGATAAATTTGATAATGTAATTAAAATGGTGATTCTTTGGGTTTTACAACTGGTGTGCTTCGTGAATGCGGTTACGGTCCCGCGAATGCAGAGGGTGAGGTTCTAAGAATGCTTCACGAATGCGGGTAAGGATCAGCTGATCCTTCACAATGTGGAGTCCAGGGCGCGATGCGGAGTACTAATATGTGCTACACTAGAAACTGCACCAACTGAAACCAACCAACAATGAAAACTCAGAATATGCACTCGAAACTCATCTGAAATCAGAACTTCACAATCCAACTATGTGTCAATACCAGAAATGACAATCTAGACTCAACAGAATAATCAAAATTATATTCTGAGGTCTCCATAAAACATTTACCAATGCAAATCGAATAAACTAGTATAAAACTCAAAATACCAAAACCACCCTCGGAAACTCCAAGAATTATGCTAACAGATTTTCTAGCGGTAGTTTCAACATCTAGAACTACTGGAACTACCGAAATTCCAATTTGATCTTTTGAACTTTGAATGTTGACCAAAGTCAAACTTTAGTCTCAAAAATGATTTAAAATGCAACTTTGGCCCTAAAAATCTCATTTTTACTTCAAATTCAGTTCTACAACTTTCTATAGTTCAGTTTCGACATCCCAAAGCTAATGGAGTCAGAGGAACATCGATCCGACGCTCAAAACATAAAATGGTACAAAAACGCATTTAAAAAACTAAAGTTTTTAAAAAGGCCAAAACTCATATTTTCAACTTTTAAAAATCAGGATTTTAGTCTCAACCATTCAAAGAGTTCAAAATAAATTCAAAGCAACTAGGTCATTACATCATTCACCACTAAAAATAATATTCATCCTCAAACATAAAGAAGAAGAAAGTACCTGAAGCCTCAAAAAGATTGGGATATCTGGCCCGCATGTTAGGCTCCAACTCTCAAGTAGCCTCATCAATAGAATGGTGCTGCCACTGAACCTTCACAGAAAGTATATCTTTGGATCTCTGATGTGCTGCCAAAATACAGCACTTTTGATGCTTAAAACTTGGAATATTTGTGTTATCAATGCGATGTTAGTTCATTTTATGTGTTTTTGTGTTTATATTTGCAGCATTACAGGTTAGCCTTGATTTTGAGAAAAAGTGCAAAAGTTGCTTATTTTTCTTATTATAAGAGACCCTTACGGGCCGTAAATTATTCTATATGGTCTATAGGGTGGTTTCCTGAACAATTTCAGTGATGAGTAGTTTTATGAAGTTTATTCTATGAATAAGTAGATGAGTCGTAGAAGGTTTTACGAATCATAAAACATAGTTCGTGCCCTGAGGATCAGAGATTGGGACTTTCTAAAGTTCATCAGACAAAATCCCCTTTATGAGTCGTAAACCATTTTATGAGTCGTAGAGGGGCACCATAGAGTTGAAGTCCAAATTTTCAGCAACGGAGTACGAGACCCCGACTATGGGCCGTGGAATGCAATGTGGCCCATAAACCCCTTTTGTATGGCGTGTCGAGCAGTTCTCCTATTTTGTTTAGGATTTATAGTTTACTTATTATAAATATGTGTTTTAGGTTATTTTTCATAAATTTTGATAAGTTTTCATCTTGTACTCAAAGAACTCAATAGTTATAGAGAAAGAATTGTGAGATCATATTGGAGAGCCTTTGAGAACACTTGTGTTTGAATTTCATCTTTAAGCTTGTGATTCTTATTAAAGTTCGATTTGCTTGTTCGTAATTCTATTGTGTAAGTGTACAATTATGTTTTCTTAGTCCATAGTTCTTGCATCTACACAAAGCATAAGTAGCTAAATCCAGAACTAGGGTTGTGGGAACCATGAATAACTAAAAGTAAAGCCGAATAACTCATAATTCTTGAAAGGTGTATATGTATCTATTAATTAACTCTCTTAGTTTTGCATATTTTTTATGGTGGCCAACATTAGAACCCGCCTAGTGTTACTGACAGCACCAAGGTAGTAATGAATAGGAAAAGAGATTAATTAGCAGGATTCGATTGATGTATTTTCATCTAATCAACCAAACTGGGCCAAGGGGAGGTTGTACTTTGACTAATATGTAAGGGTCAGTAACACACATTATGGAGATGGGCCAAGTCGTATAGTAAAATTCACCTCTCACCTTTGACCAAAAGGCTCGGTGAACATAACTTATTGTCGTGTATGCTATACACTAGAAAATAATTAGGTTATCCAGTGACACTGTGTTGGGAAATCATGGGGAACACAATACCCTAGTTTCTCTCCATATTGACTTCTCTCTTGTGTTAGTTAATTTAGTTTTATTTTTCATCAATTATTGTAAGAGCCCCCCCCCCCTTGGGGAAGTAAGTCGGTTAACCATTTGAATTATGATTATTGAATTCTCTTGAGTCTATGTATTCCCTGTAGGTTCGACCCTAACCTTTATTAGGTTCTATTTCTTGACAGCGATCGCTTTATCCTCTAAAGATGAGGTATAACTTGGAAGACATCATGATTTTAGCACTGTTGCCAGGGAATACGGCTAGACTTTGTGAATTCATTACTAATTCGGGTGTTAATCCTAAGTTCCCCTATTTTACTTTTGTTTGTTGTTTTTGTTCTTTCTCAGGGTGTAAGTGTAGTGTATGCCCAACACTCATAGTGAAGGCAATCCCTTAACTCTGTTTAACCCAGAGATCCATAGAACGTTGAGGAGAATCTCCCAAGACAATGCCAATAATGCGGCCAATGCAGCTCTAAATAGGAATAACAATGAGGATGTTGAGAATGAGAACCCACCTCCTCTTGAGGACATTTCTCCACAGCCTCAGGATTTCAATGCCAATACTTAACAGTGGAATCCATATAGGCTGAATCCTATGGATATAGAGGTGACTAGAGCTATTTTGTTGCCATAACTACCAGCAAACACAAAGATCCAATCTCGAGTGGGTTACTTCAGATGCTACAGAACTGTGGGATATTTGTGGGCTTAACATCGAAGGATCCACATAGCCACCTACAATGTGGCAATCATCTGCAAGAGTGTAATATGAACACAAAATCTATCTATGAATATTACGGGACTTTATCTCTTCCCATTATCTCTTACGGGCAATGCAACATTATAGCTATCTGAGCTCCCGCAGAGTTCAATCACCAGTTAGGTAGAATTGCAGAGGGCCTTCTTGGCATGGTACGTCCTTAAACCAATGAGGCTCAAGTTGGAGGACCAAATCATCAACTTTAAGCGAATTTCTGGTGACTCGATCAATACCACGTGGAAGTGGTTCAATAGATACTTAAGGGGTGCACCGAGCCATAAGATTGTGGACAATGTCCTGGTGGAGAGTTTTTTTCGAGCTCTGGATGCAAATAGTCAAACATGTGCTAATACCCTCTTGGGAGGTTTGTTTGTAGACCAACCATTCACAGAAATTGCTGAGTACTTAGACGTGGTGGCTAAATTGAACTATATGTGAAGGCCCATGAATAAACATCCAACCAATTGCATGGGTACTGCTGGCAAAAGACCTAAGCAAGCAAAAATAAATATGGAGTTCATCAGGATGCTTGCTCAAAACAACGCCAATCTAGAGATGCTAATGAAGTAGATGCAAAACTTAGCTAAGGCAAGAAACATTCAATAAAGCCACCACACCAAGCATGAGGACCATAAGGATGGCAATAGGAGAAACTGTTACGTGCCCTACCACAATCGTAAAATGGGGATTGGGAATCAAGGAGTCGAGGAGATGCTGAGCTAGTTGCTAAAAAGGGTCGATGCATAAGATAAGACCTTGTGGGAGAATAATTCTGACATTACCGATATAAATCAAAAAGTTGAATATCACTCTATTGCAATCAATCGGCTCAATCATCAGTTTGGACACGTGTCAGCCCAATTAAATCAGATTCAGAGAGACATGATGGTTGGTACCACAACTCAAAATCCAAAGGACACTGATGGGTACACTATGAAGACAAATGGTGGTGAGGGGAGCACCCCCTAAACATACCACAAATAATGACAAAGGAGCACAAAATCTTGAGGAAGTCTGAGTACTCAAGCCATCTATGTCGTGTCACGATGATAAATCAGGCACTTCTTGGGAGGTAACCCAAGGCGCACACAGGTGCTTAAAAGCCTAGGTATGTTTTTTAACCCCTATATATATTTTTTTTCTTTGATTTTATGCATTGGGAATAATCCACATCTTTTTCAATGGGGTGTGGGTAGTTATGGGCCTCAGTGAAGTCTGAGTAGCTTGGGTCCATAATTACCCTAATTTTCATTCGGGGGTTTTCTTGCTTGTGTTTGTTTTCCTGTGGATATTTAATTTCTATTGAACCAGCATGTTTAGGATTTTTTTGATAGCATTTGTAGCATATAGAACCAATATTTGTGACATATAACATGTTTGTTGTGTTGTGTTTGAAAAATGATACCCACCAAAAATTTATTTTGATTAGTAGTTAGATAAAAACCATGGATGTTTAGGTGCGTGACAATATTTTTTGTGATAAGTGAAGATAAATTGAGATAAGAAGCATGATCTGAGAGTCTTTTGTTTGATGATATATGCAATTTCATGTGAGTGTGAGCCTGATTTGCTAGATTTATGTGTTTTGTCCTAATTTCGAACTTTTCTTGTTACTCTAAGTTAGATTGTACATTAATTAGATTAGGAAAGAATCTTAGCCCATTGTTCTTAGTCCACTTAGCCTAAAATGACCAACCAAAACTATGATATATCCCTTGTTCCTAATGTTTGAGTCAACATGTACCTATTCTTTGAAACACCTGGTTAACCTAGCCTTATTGGTTGTAAAATCCTAAAATTAGCCCTGGTCCTTCCTTGAATATTGTACACCTTAACTGAGGCAAAAGGTCTAAGCTGAGGGTGGCCACAAAAGTGGCCCTAGTTCTGAGGACGTATATTGTGCACCTCAACACAGGCTAAAAGCTTAAGTTGAGGGTGGCTAGTGTATAGGTGAAACACAAAAATGAGGGGGTGAATTAGTGATATACTGGGTGCAAGAAAAATAAATGATGCCTTAGTTGTGAGCTAAAAAGTAAAATGAAGTGTAGAAATAAGGCAAAAAGCTTAAAAATGAAAAGAAAGCACCCACAAAAGCTTGAAAATAGGAAAAAGGGAGAATAAGGTGAAAATAACAGAGTTGGTAGGGAAAAGGTGTAGAAAAACGCAGTGTCAAGCAGGGCCTTTAGTCACTATGGTCCCATTATATCATACCAAAGCCCCCTAAGCCTACATTACAAGCCTAGAAGTCCTAAAGTGATCCTCGTCCATTTAGTTGGAAGTCTTAATCATGAGTATAGGGGCAAGCCTGTGGTATTAGGCATGATGTATGAATATCTTTTGTGAGAGTGAGTGATTTTGAATAGTCCCAAGGTTAGACATAAAAACATCATTGAGTGTTAGATATGGAACTTCTTTCTATGAGGGCACTTGCATTGCATTGTTAGCACTAGACTTGTTTAATGATTATGGATTGTTGACACTGCCTCGCTTGTCATAGTTGTGTTGTAACATGCACCAGTTCGTATTCGTTCGCTAGATAGAGATCTGATCCTATTTGTTAGTTATATGGGTCGTAGATCATTATACAAGTCGTAGGGTGGTTTCATGAACAATTCCAGTGAGGGTCTTTTTTCTGAAGTTTATTTTACGAACATGCAGATGAGCCGTAGAAGGTTTTATGAGTAGTAGAATATGGTTCGTGCCTTGAGGATCAAAGATTGGGACTTTCTGAAGTTCATCAGACACAACCCCCCTTTACGGTTCATTAACCACATTACGAGTCATAGAAGGGTGTCATAGAGTTGAAGTCCAAATTTCCAGCAACAGAGTACGAGACCTTGATTACCGGCCGTGGAATGCAATATGGCCCGTAAACCCCTTTCGCATAGAGTGCCGACTAGTTCTCCTAGTTTGTTTAGGATTTGTTATTTACTTATTATAAATAGGTTTTTAGGTTATTTTCGTAAGTTTTGATAAGTTTTCATCTAGTACTCAGAGAACTCATTATTTAGAGAGAGAAAATTGTGAGATCATATTGGAGAGTCTTTGAGAACACTTGTGTTTGAATTTCATCTTTAAGCTTGTGATTCTTATTATAGTTGGATTTGCTTGTTCTAAGTTTGATTGTGTAAGTGTTCAATTATGTTTTCTCAATCCATAATTCTTGCATCTACACAAAATATGAGTAGTTAAATCAAAAACTAGAGTTGTGGAAACCATGAAGAACTGACAAATTAAAATCGGATAATTCATAATTCATGAAAGGTATATATGTGTGTATTAACTAACTCTCTTCATTTTGCATATTTTCTGATGGTGGCCAACAATAGAATACGTCTAGTATTACTGACTGGACAAGGGTAGTAATGTATAGGAAAAGAGATTAATTAATAGTATTCGATTGATGTATTCTCGTCTAATCAACCAAACTAGGCCAAGGGGAGGTTATACTAGGACTAATAGGTAAGGGTTAGTAATGCACACTATGGAGATAGGCCAAGTCGCATAGTGAAATTCACCTCTCACCTTTGACCAAAGGGCTTGGTGAACAAAACTCACTGTCCTGCATGCTATGCATTAGAAAAGAATTAGGTTATCCGGTGACACTGGGATGGGGAATCATAGGGAACACATTTCTTTAGTTTCTCTCCATATTGACTTCTCTCTTGTGTTAGTTAATTTAGTTTTATTTTTCATCAATTATTGCAAGAACCCCCCCCCCTTTGGGGAAGTAAGTTGGTTAACCATTCAAATTACGATTATTGAATTCCTTTGAGCCTATGTATTCCCTATGGGTTCGACCCTAACCTTTATTAGGTTCTATTTCTTGACAACGACTACTTTATCCTCTAAAAAGGAGGTATAAATTGGGCGACATCAATCTCAATCTCTGAAGTTGCCTATCCAATATAGCTATGGGATCCTCTTCGAAGAACAAATCTTGACCCAACTCAACAGAGTCATACGATATCACATGGGACGCACCTGGAATGTACCGGCGAAGCATAGAAAAATGAAAAATAGGATGAATATAAGATAACCATGGTAGTAAAGCCAAGTCATAGGCTACTTCACTAACTCTCCTCAAAATCTCAAATTGGCCAATGAATGTGGGACTAAGCTTCCCCCTCTTCTCAAATCTCATCACACCCTTCACGGGTGAAATGTTTAGCCAAACACTATCAGCAATAGAGAAATCAAGATGCCTATCCTATAAACATAACTCTTCTAGTGACTCTGGGCTGTCAAAAGTCTACTCTAAATCCAATGGAACTGATCTATGGAATCTTCAGGAAAATCAACACTCAACACCTTAGTTGAACCTGAATCAAACCATCTAATGGGTGATCTACACCTCCGGCCATACAAGGCCTCAAATGGTGTCATCTAGACGATGGAATGATAACTGTTGTTATATGCAAACTATGCGAATGGTAAAAGTTAGTCCCATCAGGTCCCAAAATTAGTAAGATTGTCACAATCAAAAATTGGATTGCGACTAAAGAAAGATAAAATAACATAAATACAACTCATATCGCATAAGAATCTCCCAAAACCTAGAGTCATGAGTACATGAGTGTCTAAAACAGTACAAAAGAGTACATACAATTGTCTCAGCATAAGATACACAGTTGTCTAATGGAATAATTATAAGGACCCGGATATTTTTTTCGAGTGGCGTTTCCCAAATCTCCTGGAATTTTCCAAAGTAAACTGCCAGGCATCACTCAACGGAGGGCCCACACGGGCTATGTGAAGCCATACGGATCATGTGGCCTCCCGTGAAGGGATACTTGGTCCAGTTCACGATGGGGACAACTTTGAGATGGAAGAGAATTTTGGCCAAGTAAGGGCACATGGCCACTCACACGGTTCGTGTGGTATGTCACGGACCGTGTGGCTCTTTGTGTAACTCACTACGTAAAAGTATTCCAAGTATAGAAGTACCGTCTCGTAACTTTGTCGTATGAAAATTATTTGAAGTACCATTACACGGTCGATGTCACGACCTGTGTGGAGTCACATGGACCATTTAGCCGTCCATGTGGTACCCCCTAGATCCATGTGAATTCCCTCTGTGAAATTCCAAGTATTGGATCACGGCCACAGTTCACGGTCCGTGTGACATTTCACGAACCGTGTAGTGGACTGTGTAGACCTGACGGTTCTAATTTTGGTCTGTTTCATCAATGGCATTTATGTAATTTTGGTTTATTTTAATTATGAAATATGACCTTTTACCTATTCTAAACCCCTAATTCAACTTATATCCCCTCTCCTCTTAATTCATTCTCCTAAAACCTCCTACCTCTGATAAGATAACCTCCATATATCTCTCTACTCTCCCCTCTCAAGGTTCAAGCTAAGGTTCCATTTGGAGTCCAATTCAAGCTAACTTCATTCCTCAAATTCAGCTCCCCAATCAAGATATGTGGGATTGATTTTTGGACCCTTCCAACCAAGAAGACTCAAATATCTTTCAATCTATTTCATGAGTTTAGTTTACTTTAAATATGAGATTTCATTATTTGATTTTATTAAATCTAATTAGTGCATGGGATGTATTTTACCTATGATTTCACTTCACTTTGATCACTATTATGATGATTTACATTGAGTTACAAAGTATGAACATGCATGTCCCCTTTAAAGTTGATTTATGCATGGCTCATCTACATTACGGTTTATATGTTGATTTACTTATGGATTCATTTAATTTCATATTATGATGTTGATTTTAACTCGAATCTATGTTACCCATGCTATCCTCACGTCACGCATTGCATTGCATTCATGGACATTGATATATGGAAGTTATGAAGTGGGTTAAGCCTAAATATGTTTTTCTAAAACAATTATGAGATGATTCTGATAAGATATTGGTTATGACAAGAAGGTGATCACCTACATGTCTCTGATCCTGGCTCTTTGAGCATTCTAGGTGCTTGCACCATTCTGTATATGTGAATGAGCTATTTCCTACATGAGCACTACGATTATGATCCATGATTTGACATTTGAGCCTAAATATGTATCGAACGATTTGAAATAAGCATTGTATCTCCGAAAAGCACTTATATGTATAAGTATTCAAGTGGGATATTATTGACTTAGCACCGATGGATTGGGGTGTTCAGGCTATTCCCAAGGTCCCTCTCCCTTTCCTTGAACTATGTGCCAATATATTAACGTTAGCCATTACCGAAATGACCAGGTCCTAAGAAATAGATATTCGTTTATAAATCAGATATATTTTGTATGATTCTGAAAATCCTTCTAAAATGGTGAGTTTCGTAAGAAAGGTGACCATCCACCGAAATGGTGAGTTTCGTAAGGTGTGATGTAGATTACCTATGGGAAGTAGTCTTCTCCTATCGATGGGAGGTCTTTATCAGACTAATTCATGTAATAGCTCTCATGGATTTGATTTGTCGGTTATAGTCTATCCCCAATATATGCGAGCATTGTTGCATTTCGTGCATCATAAATTTCATGGAATCTTGTATATATATCCATTGAATATATGATTCTTTCTATATTATGTGCCCTTGTCATCTAACATGGAAATGCAGGTTTGGTAAGTCGTACGCATTACATGCCCGCATACTTTGTACATTCAAATGTACTAACGCATACTCTATGCCAATATGATTTTACCATGTAGGGCCCGAGCACTTTGAGTATCAACAGGTTGACAAATAATCCTATCCCGAAGTATGTTGTAGTGAGTCCCGTCTTCCAAGGATGAGCCAATTACTTTTCTTTTATGTTATTTTAGAAAAATTTTCCTTATTTGAGGGCGAGCCCAAAACCTATCCTGGCCCACGTTCCTTTTGACTAGAGGCATTTGTTGGAAATTATGTAGACTGTTCTGAAATCCATTTGTTATGACTAGTTTCTTGCTCACGTATTGTTGAAATGATTTATGAGAAACTCCTATTTGACTATATATGTGTTTGGTGTGGAAATGTGGGAAGTCCCTAGCCCCATATTGCCGCATAGTATGGGTCCTATTTACCCGTCCCTTAGAGTTATGTGTTATTAACTGATGTTATTCTTGAACCAAGGATGTGATATAGATACTTGAGGCTTGTTTGGGGACCCTCGGGTTCCCATTCGTTGTGTCAAATCTAGGCCCTAACCCCGGATCGTGGAAATAATATTGGCTACAAAGTCTATAATAATAAAGTAGAAAACATCCCAAACACCTACGGTGACTCGAAGTTTGAGCATCACCGGAAAGATCTGGATGGATGCAGTGAAGATCAACTAGAGTGAATCAGCTACCCTATGCGGTCCCCTGTGCTCGATCTGCAGGGATGAAATAGAGTAGGGGTGAGTACACCAAAATGTACCTAATAGGTTCAATCAACTAGGTAAGAGAAATCAAACAAGTTTGCAATAACGAAGAATTCTATCACCTACATCAAAAGGGTTAGTACATAATATAGTAAAATCATGAATAATGGCAATTATAGATAGTGAATAAATCCAATGATGCAATGCTATGCATGAATGCAATGGAATTACAGGCCATTTATGAGGTGAAAACACGACCATCACGGGGCCAATGTACTCATCTATTGAGCCGAAGCTACAAGATAGAACTCGGGGGTGTCGCACGCCATGTATCCAAATGTATAATAAGGCGTCGTAGGCCATAATTGGAAGTATCTCGAGGCATCGCAGGCTAAAACCACTGTCTCAACATATACCACAATGCCTCATATGATGCAAATGTAAAGCAATATATGCATAACAATGCATTCAATCATGTATCAAATATGTGCATACCAATGCAACCAATCATATGTAACATGTATGCATATCAATACAACCTAATCTGAGATAAGATCTGTGTATACCAATGCACCCAGTCCAGCATAAGATATGTGCATAATAATGCAACTAATCAAGTAAGAGATATGTGCATACCAATGCATCTAATCAATATGAGAAATGTGCATACCAATGCAACTAATCAAGTAAGAGATACGTGCATACCAGTGCAACTGATCTAGCAAACGATACGTGCATAACAATGCAACTAGTTAATATAATATAGGTGCAAACCATTATATCAAACAGGCTATACCAGATACACCAATCATTACCGCTAGGTCATCATTACCTTATATCATTGCTAACTCATTAATAATCGAAATGTCAATGAAACAGGCCCTACTAAAACCCCAAATAGTCCAAAATTTCTCAAACACGTCGTATTCATCATCAATTAGCCACAACACTATCCCGATATCATTTCAAGGCTTACATTATCTTACTGATATCCAAGTTACCTCAAATCTCATGATTCCATCTCCATTCATCAACAGGATCTCCACTTACTAAATTTTTGGCATAACTAATATCATATTCACATCAATTTCAATCATATCAAGTCATAGTCTCATAATTCAATCTATATTTTACCATTATCAAATAAGCATGCTCAAAAACAATAATCCAGTCCAAAAAATGTTAGCTGAACCTACCTCATTGCCAAAACTGAATATTGATGAGCTTTCAATCAACTCAAGCCTCCAAACGATCCTCAAATTGATCAACTACTATCTTAAATAGATATTACACGTCAATTTAGTACCCATATTAGCATATATTAAGCTTAGGATCAAAACGATCAAAATTTGGGCTAAAATTTGAAGTTTCCTAATCTAGAAATTGACTTTAAAATCAAGTTTTACATGAAAAATGGAGTCCGTGGGTAAAAATCCCACCAAAATCAATTTCAAATTGAAGGAGAAATTACACTTTAAAGTTTAAAATTCAAACATCAAAAATCCCCAATTTTGGACGTTCAAAATCATCAAATTTAAGTCACAACCAAGATAAAACACAACAGAATAATCAGAGTTAGATTTCGAGGTCTTGACGATATATTTAACAATGCAAATCAAATAAACTTGTTTAAAACTCAAAATATCGAGGTCTTGACGATATATTTAACAATGCAAATCAAATAAACTTGTTTAAAACTCAAAATACCAAAACTACCCTTAGAAACCCCAACAATTATGTTGAGACCATTTTTAGCATTAGTTTTAGCATCTAAAACTACTAGAACTATCAAAATTCCGATCCAAGCTTTCGAACCCTAAAATGCTGACAAAAGTCAAACTTTGGTCTTGAAAACGACCAAAAACCTCGTTTTAACTCCGAATTCAGTTCTATAACTTCATATAGTTCAGTTTTGACGTTCCAGAGCTAATGCAATCGATGGATCTCCAATCTAACACTCAAAACTCATGATGGTACAAAAACTCTCTTTTTCAATAACTTAAGTTTCCAAAAAGGCTAAAACTCAAATTTTTATCTTTTAAAATTCAGGATTTCAGTCCCAACCATTCAAATAGTTCAAAAATAGGCCCAAAGCAACTTATGAAAGGGTAACATGGTAATTTTCATCATAAGGCCAAAAATGACCAACCCGTTCATTATAATTGATGAAAGAATGAAAAGATGTGATGATTTCCAAGTAAATGCCATCGTTGATGTGGTTGATGAAGCTATAGAAAGTATTAGAGAGATAGCTTACCCAAATACTAAATCATTAGCAAAAAGCTTGATAAATTATGAAGAGGTTGATGTTGATGATTGTGAGGGAATAGTGGCTGCTTTAATGGTGTTTGGGAATCACTCAAGAGCTCCATCCAAGCTTGACATAGATTTTAAGAATTGTGAAACTCAACCAACATGGCCATCTATTGAGATACCACATAAACTTGAGTTGAAGCAGTTGCTGAGCCATTTAAAATATGCCTTCTTGGGTGTGAATGACATTTTTCCAGTGATTGTAGCAGCAGGACTACAATAAGGGCAAATCAAAGCTCATTTCAAAGTGTTTAGGAAGTATATGAAAGCTATTGGTTGGACAATTGTGGACATTATGGGCATATATTTGGGAATTTATACCCACCAAATCAGATTGGTTGAGGGTCGCAAACCAAGTATGGAACATCAACGTCGACTCAATCCTCTTATGCAGGAGGCAATCAAGAAGGAAATCATAAAATGGTTAGATATGTATTTCAAAGAATTTTGAAGGAATAGATTTCAGTAAGTACCTTAGGCTTAAATAGAAGGAAAGAGGTAAGGGTATCATTTCATCATGTCCGCTTTGATGAATACAACATCTTTATTCCTCAACCTCTTCACTTGTCGGTCCAAAATCTATGACAATACTTCTTTATAAGTCAAATCTTCTTCAACAGACACATCCTTCAATGTAACAATAGAATTAGGATCACCTAAGCATTTCCTAAACACTGAAATATGAAACACCGGATAACCATAGCTAATTTCATAGGCAGGTATAGCTCATAAGCTACTTTCCCAACTTTCTTCACTACTTATAAGGTCCCACATATCTAGGACTCATTTTTCCTTTCTTGCTAAAATTCATCACTCCTTTCATTGCGGAAACCTTTAAATGCACCCAATTGCCTTCATCAAACTCTAGTTCTCTTCTTCTAACATCAGCATATGATTTTTGATGACTTTGGGCAGCTTTCAACTTTTCTCTTATAACTTTCACCTTCTCCATAGCATCAAGTACCAAATCTGGTCCAATTAATGACATTTCTCCAACCTTAAACCATCCCACCGGTGATCTATATCGTCTACCATACAATGCTTCAAATGGAGTCATACCAATACTTAAGTAAAAACTATTGTTATAAGTAAATTCAAGAGGAGGTAAGTGTTCATCCCAACTTCATTTGAAATCAAGCACATACATATCCTCCAATGTTTGTATTAGTCTTTTAGCTTGTCCATCTGTTTGAGGATGCAATGTGGTACTTAACTTTACCTTTGTGCCAAGGCCCTTCTGAAATAACTTCAAAAATGATAAGTAAATTGAGCACCCTTATTCGATATAGTGGATAATTGTACCCTGTGTAACTTTACCAATTCTTGGATGTAAACCTTAGCATAGTCTTCAGCACCATATGACGTTTTTACCGGCAAAAAGTGGGTTGTTTTCATCATTTTATAGTCTGTGGTAAACCCAAGATGAAATCCATATTCACCTCCTCCTATTTCCAATTTAGTATCTCAATTTCTTGAGTCAAACCACTGTGCCTTTGATATTCCACCTTCACTTGTTGACACTTTGCACATCCCATCACGCACTTTGCTATGTCTTTCTTCATGGCATTCCACCAATACACCTCTCTCAAATCTCTATACATCTTGGTAGTTCTTGGATGAATAGAATACTTGGAATTATGGGCCTCATCAAGTATCATTTCCCTTAAGACATTCACATTGGGCACACATAATAGCCCTTGATAGCGTAACACTCCATCTACTCCTTGTGAAAAGACTTCTATCTTTTTATCAACCACCAACTTCTTTAATTTAACAAACATAGGATCCATGTCATGTTTTGCTTTAACTTCCTCCACTAAGGATGGTTCCACCCCATTAGGCACCAACACACCACCATTACTCAAGCTATTAAATCTCACACCCAAACAAGCCAAACGATGCAATTCTTTGACCAACTCTTTATTCCCATCCTCAACATGTGTCATGCTGCCCATAAACACTCTACTCAATGCATCGGTCATAACATTAGCCTTGCTAGAGTGATACATTACACTTATGTCATAATCCTTTAATAGTTCCAACCACCTACTTTGTCTTGGGTTCAAGTCCCGTTGGCTGAACACATATTGCAAACTCTTGTGGTCGGTGAATATATCAACATGTACCCCATAGATATAGTGTCACCAAATCTTTAATGCAAATACAACAAACAACAAGTCAAGAACATGTGTCGGATAGTTCTTTTCATGCCCTTTCAATAACCTTGAAGCATAGGCAAGGAAATTTACATGTTGCATTATAACACAACCCAAGCCTATATGTAAGGCATCACAATACACAACAAAGCTATCCAAACCTTTGGGCAATGTCAAACTAGGAGCCGAAGTAAGACGATCCTTCAATATTTCGAAGCTCCTTTCAGATTCATCAAACCATTTGAATTTTACCTTCTTTTAGGTCAACCTTGTCAAAGGAGAGGCAATGGAGGAAAATCCCTCTATGAACCTTTTATAGTATCCGCCCAAACCCCAAAAACTTCTAATATTGGATGGAAACAATGGTCTAGGTGAATTCTTCAAAGCCTCAGTCTTCTTTGGATCAACTCTAATACCGTCACCCAAAATAATGTGACCAACAAAAGCCACTTCTCTTAACCAAAATTCACACTTGCTAAACTTGGCAATGAGTCAATGTTTGCAACACAATCCTCAAATGATTTTCAAGATCCTTCACATCCAACGTGTAAATCAATATCTCATCTATGAACACCACCACAAACATGTCTAAATACGGCTTGAAGATCCTATTCATCAAATCTATAAAAGTGACAGGAGCATTAGCTAGTCCAAATGACATCACCAAAAATTCAAAACGACCATACCGAGTTCTAAATGTTGTCTTTGGAATGTCCTCCTCCATTACCATCAATTGGTGTCACGACCTGGACCTAGGGTCTAGGAGTGTCATGGCGAATGGGATCCCGAGAGTCCTCAAACAAGCCTCATAGTATCCATATTCACATCATTGAAAAGGTATAGGAATAGTAAACACATAGTTTTAAGGGAAGGGAAGGTAGGACTCAACCTATGGGGATGTCATAGGGAAAGGGATTAACATGGATCCACATAACACGTAGCACATAAAGACTAAAGGGCGGGTAGGTATGATTCACTCTATGGGGATAATTCGTGTCTTAGGATCTTTCACAACATAACATAAGGACACATCTTAATACACATAGCCAATCTACATAAAGATATCCATTAGATAGACATCCATAAATATAACCTCTGAATACAACACTTAACATATAAACATAAAGGAATCTACAAACAAGATGTCCAACAATGCCTCTAGTCATAAGATAGGACGGGGGCAAAGACATGTCCTGGGCTCACCCTCAAAGTAAATAACATAAACAAAAGCATCATAGGTAGAGGAATGGTGGTTTGTACTTCGAAGATAGGACTCACCACAACAAGAAACTATCAAGATCCAAGCTAACGGTCATACAGTGGATGAAGGTAGTCCTTGGTCCCTACATTGTTAGATCATGTAGGCAAAAGTATGTGTTAGTACATTTGAATGTACTGAGTATGCCAGCATGCAATGCATGTAACTTATGTAACCTACATTCGATGTTAGATGACAAGGGCACATAAATATACAAAGAGATATATATAACAAGAGATATAGTATACAATATGCCATGAAACCAATGATGCATGAAATGCAATAATGCTCATATATAGTGGGGATAGACTATAACTGACAAATCAAACTCATGCAAACTATTACATGAATTAGTTTGATGAAGACCATCATCGGTAGGAGAAGATTACTTGCCAAGGTAAATGTACATCACACCTTACGACCCAGTAATTTCGGTGGATGGACAACTTCCTTATAACCCAGTCATTTCAGAAGGATTTTCAATATCATATCATATCAATATATAACCATTCCTTACGACCTGATCATTTCGGTAATGGCTACCATATACCTATGCAACCACATAGTTCAAGGAAAGGGAGAGGACCCTTGGGGATAGCCCTGACACTCCTAATCCATCGGTGTTAAGTCTAACATCCCACAAGAATACTTATACATATACATGCTTCCAAAAGAGGCAATAGTCATTTCAAATCATTTCAATGCATATTTAGGCTTAAAAACTAAATATTCTTCGTAATCATTCATACTTGGGCTAAAAAGCTAAATGACAATTGAATCCATACTTTTTATACATAGGAATAGCTCATGTACTTAACAATATGGTGGAAGCACCTAATATGCTCAAAGAGTCAATAACAATATACATTTATATGATCACATTCTTTTCATAACCATAATCTTATCAACCACATACTTAAACATAATTGGGTTTAACCCACTTCATAATCTTCATAAAATCCAATGCTCATGAATGTATATGCCATAAATGATGTGAGGATAGCATGGGTAATAGAGATTCAATCTTAAATCAACAATACAATATGAAATTTAAGTAAATCCATAAGTAAAATCAACATTCAAATCACAATTGAGATTACCCATACTTAAATCAAACTTTAAAGGGACAATGCATCTTCAAATCTTCATAATAATAAAGTAATTCAACATATTATGGCTTAAATCTACTTAAAATCAACAAATAAGCATAGCCCATACTTCAATTGAATTTAACAAACAACAATTCTTAAAACTCATATTTAAAATAAACGAAATTTCATGAAATTCAAGTGAAAAGAATTTGGGTCTTCTTGGTTTAAAGGGACCAAAAATCAATCCCATATACCTTAGCTAATGGAGAAAATTCAAGAAGAAATTTGATGAAGAAAGGAGATTTCCCTTGATTTCCAAGCTTAGTCTACACAAGAGTTCTTGAGAGAGGCTTTAGGATAGTTCAATGTAATTCTAAGTGTAAGGATGAATTTGAATGAGAGAAACACAGTATAGGTCATTTGAATGTCTTTAGGTAGTATAGAAAGTCACAAAAGACCCTTAGGATAAACCATAATTATGGAAACACCATTAAACGAGTAGAAAAATTGAAGTTAGGGTCACAAGGAGGGGTATACGGTTGGTGTAAGGGTACACAGACCGTATACTTGGTCCGTGATCCAACACTTAGAAAACTTCTTCCTAACGAAGTTCCGAGATGGTAATACCATACTTAGAAAAATTTGACATAGGCACCCATACGGTTGGTCTCAGAATCCGTACCAAGGTATACAAACCATGTACTCCTCCATACCACTTCACTTAGAAAAGTCGTCACGACAAAGTTTCGAGACGGTGATCCAATACTTAAAAAATTTATTTTGGTACCTATACGGGGGACCTCACGGACCGTCAAGGGTCATACGGTCGGTGAGACCGTCTGTGTGACATGCCTTGGCTTCAAAACTATGGAATTTCAAGGCAAGGCTACCACATGGTCCATAAAGCCTCCCACGGCCCATGTAGGGTCCATGTGTGGTATGTCTTAGTCCCAAACTCCATGTTAAAGCCTACTCAGCCCACACAAGGCTAAGGGCCACTCCAATGAGGCTCCACACAGCCCGTAAAGCCTGACACAGACTGTGACGTCTTTCGTGGAGTGTAACCTTGGTCCAAAACTTTCCAAAACCAAATTTTCAAGCTCCATTGAGGTTGTACAAAGTCCGGGTCCTTACAATTGGTGATATCTGGACCAAAAATCAATCTTAGAGAAATAGCTTGCACCTTATAGTTGATTAAATAGGTTATCGGCCCTTGGATGTGGATACTTATTTTTTATGGTTATCTTATTCAATTGTCATCAACACACATCCGAAGTGAGCCATCCTTCTTCCATACGAACAATACAGGAGCACCCCATGATGACACACTAGACCTTATGAACCACTTAATAAGCAAATACTTTAACTTAAATTATTTTAACTCTGTCGGGGCTATTCTAAATGGAGGTATATAAATAGGTTTGGTGTCGGGCAAAAGATCAATACAAAAATCAATTTCCCTCATGGGAGGAATACTTGGAAGATCATTGGGAAAGACATTGGGGAATATGTTTACTATGGGGACCGAATCATGAGTGGGAATATGAGACTCAACATCCATAACTCAGACAACATGATATAGACAATCTTTATAAATCATTTTCATATTCTTCATATAAGAGACAAACTTCCCTTTAAACAAAGGATTGGTTCCCTTCCATTCTAAGATAGACTTATTAGGAACTTGGAATGTGGCCTTATGGGTCCTACAAACCAATAAAAGCATAGGATGCGTGCAACCAATCCATACCAAGAATAACATCAAAGCCGGTCATGCTAAGCTCAACCAGATCACAGAGGAAGACTTTATGTAAAACTGACACTCGACAATTTCTATAGACTTTCTTGGCTAGGATTGACTCACCGGTAGGAGTATAAACTGAGTAAGGTTCTAGCAAGACTTTCGATGACATATTAAACTTTATGGCAACATAAGGAGTAACAAAGGACATACTTGCACCCCGGTCAAGTGAAGCATACACATCACGATCAAAGACTCTTAACATACCGGTAACCACATCGAAGGACTCACCAACCTCTTGCCTAGCCTGTAAGGCATAGAATCAATTTCCATGTGGACCACCACCTAAGCTTGGGATCCCTATTGGACTTTCCCTCTTTGAGATACTTGACCTTGTGAGCGCTCTTCTTTACCCTTATTAGCAACATCGGGACACTCGGCAATCTTATGTCCCATCTTCCCACAATCAAAACATGCATTGGTACCTCTCAAGCATTTACCAATCTGGTTCCTCCCACACTTAAGGAACATAGAAGGTATAGCACCACTATTCACAATTACTTTGAGCCTTAGGATTGGCCCCTTTGTCTTTATCAAACCTTTGGAGAGTACCTTTAGACCCGTCCTTATTGGAATCAGCCACCACCGTACTTGCCATAAAAGAACTCGCCATTTCCCTCTTGGACTCCCTTTCGCTCATCTTTTGTAACTTCTCACTCTCCACTTGTTCATCATATGCCATGACCCGAGATATCCATTTCCTTAATGAGCATGGTAGCCTTGCAGTCTATCTTTACCAAGTCGGGCAAACCCAAAGTGAATTTGTTCATGAGGACCCTTGAGTCGGCCACCAAGGAAGGAGAAAATTTGGACAATTTGGTAAACTTGAGGGCATACTCCCTCACACTCATACCACCTTGCTTCAAGTTCATAAAGTCCATCACCTTGTCTTCCCTTAGTTTAAGAGGGAAGAAATGATCAGGGAAAGTGGTCGTAAACGTCTCCAAGTCAATAGCACCTTCATCAACTCTCTCAGACTTCCATTGAGTAAACCAAACTTGTGCTACTCCCTTAAGTTGATAAGCTGCTAACTTGGCCTTTTCCTCGGAAGACATCCCAATGATCTCTACCACTTTACACACCTCATCAATGAACTATTATGGATCCCCATCCACCATGGAACCATGAAAGTCTGGGATATTTATTCTAGAAAAATCTCTTATCATTGAAGCTGGAGTAGGAGTCTTTGGAGAAGCAACGACTTGAGCCAACATAGTGATTGCGGCTCTAAACTCGTCATTAGTGACTCGGTCAGCTTAAGGGACTTGAGGAGCTTGAGGGGTTGGGGGGAACTTGTCTTTCATTCACATTACCTCCCATAGGCAAAAGAGCACGTCGTGGAGCCATATTTGAAAACACCAAGGGACAATCATAGGATACGGAAGTTTTGAAGGCACAACATTAATACAAACAAAGCGAAGTTTTCCTAAACGTCTTATAGCCTGCTATTCATGGATGTGGCATGCTTCACACAAATGAACAAGACTTTACTCAACACGGCGTATTGGACTCCCTAGGATGCTTTCAAACCTTGCGCCCCGTTACCACCTTTGTCATGACCCGGGCCTAGGCCTTAATCGTGAAACGGTGAATGTGAAACCCAAAGGCAACCCATTCAAGCTCCGTGTTCATATCATACACATACATAAGAGAATAAGCAAGCGGAAGTACATATAAGTAAGAATGCCATAATTCCCGTAGGGGAATATACATCAATCCGTTAAGTCCAAATCATGCCTCTATATCAAAGATCTTGGTGGGGTGTAGCACGTAACTCACTAGCTCACCCTAAAGATGTATATCAAATGAAAATGACAGTGTCTCAACATAAAAGAACATCATAAAAGGGCTTATCCCCGAAGCATGGGAGCTCACCAACAATTCTTCTAGCTTGGAATTCGGATCTTGCCACGAAATGGAATAATGGCTTCGTCGTCCATCCTTACATGGTTAGATCATGTAGGCAAAGAAGTATGCATTAATACGTGGAATACACTACGTATGTAGGTATTCCATGAACTAAAGGGTATCATAATAAGATCAATATACATAGTCATAATCAATAGAATAAAGACACAATATGCATGAGCAATACAAGTTTAAAATCATGAGATGAAGCATCATAAAATCGTTTCATAACCTTAACATACATATGTGGGAATAAGACCATAACCGACATATAATAATACCATGTGGACTATGACATGGGATCTTGATATTCACTCTACATCAAGCTAAGATCAGTCCAGTTTGCCAAGGTAGATACGATCCTCACCCGATAGGCTTTATTCTAGCACGATGAGAACCATTGTTTGACCCCACTCTTTAGGATCTATTCTAGCATGGTGAGTGTCCATTAAATTTGTATAAATCTATTAGTACACCTTTAAGGCATAAAAACATAAACATCATTCCTATGGTGGCACATAGTTATGGGACTATGGAATCTACCAAAGCCCTCTCGGTGTTGTCATATCCCACAAAATACATCAATCATGCATATACGTAGCTTTAAACATAGTTCATGGAGTAGTCATTACAATCTGTCATAAAAATATCATGTCATAAAAATAGTAAATCTACTTTTCTTTTCATCATAGTGTGGGTAGGCATTCCCATCTTAACATCATCATTGTCATAATCATTGTCATAAAACATTCTTTCACATACATTGAGATCATAATCATGAAAATCGATAACTTTATCATAAGAGACTAGGGCTAAGTGTGGGTCCATGGATAATTGAATCAAAATCATGCAGTTTGAGGGAATTCATAAAGGAAACATACAATTAAAGTCAATTTGGACCATTAGTAAAGGAACCCACATTAATTTATCAAGCCCTAATCATGCATACTTGCAATCATATACTTTTACTTGAAAATCATGTAAATCATATAATTCTTCATAATTTATTAATGAATAAGTATAATCATCATGTAGAAATCACAATCCATGCATTTGGAATCAATACATAAAAGTCCATATAAAATCATCATAAAACTTTAATAAAAAAAAGTTTTTGGATTAGGATTCATGGATGAAACTAATCCATGAATAAAACCCTACATACCTCAAGTAGAATCCTTAAGAATTGAAGAGAAAATATGGATATCCTTAATCAAACCCTCAAGCTATAGCTTCAACGGAACCCTTGTCTTAGAGAGAGAAATATTGAGAACCTTTTAGATAAATTTTGAGGATGAATGACTTTGAATGAATTAGGAATGGGGCTTATAAAGGTTAGGTTGGTTAAGGCAGTTATGAGATCCAAAATGACGTAGTTTAGGGCTTAGACGAGTTGAAAATGTCAAAAACACCATTCACTAAAAATTGTCGGGGCCGTCCACAAGACCCCTTCCATGGGCCGTGGATAAACCTACGAACCGTACTTTAGTCGGTAGAACCTCATGTCATATAAGTTAAGTTTCTGGAATTTCCAGCTTCCAACCTACGAACATGCAGGGCGATCTACGGATTCATTTATGGGTCGTATGTCCTTCTATAAGGTGGTTCCTAACTTAGGAAAATTTTGGAGCCTTTAGGGATCCTTTTTACGAACCCTTTGATGGGTCGTAGTTTCTTATATAGTCCATCCTAGTATCTCGTAAGTCAACTTCCAGAAATCCTTCAATTTTTCACTTTCACTGGATGCATTCCACGAACCTACTACGACCCATGGTCTCTTCTATGGTTCGTAGACTGGCTCGTAGGATCTTACAAACATCAAAATAATTAACTTTAGGTCTTTCTAAGCTATCAACATGCAAGGTGTTACAATTAGCTTGTAAGAAGTCATAGAAACTATACACTAACTCTAAATTATAGCATACTTATACATATTTTATACACTAACTACACACTACGATACACTCAAAAAACTAAATATAATTTAATTATACATGAAGTATACATTGACTAAACATGAAGTATACACTAACTACTCAATCCCAAAAATTTAAGTATGAGATCTCTCAATATATCAAGTGTGTATATAATTTGTTTGAAACAATTTATGTTTTCACTACATGGAATTTTATTTTATTTTTTAATAAAAAAGAGAAGACATAACAGACGAATAAAATGGAGAAGAAGGATGAAATAGAAACAAATGATGAAGGCAGTGAAAGAGAATACCAAAGGACAGTGGCCATTTTTAAAAAAATTAATATAGCCTAATGGTCTTATTAAGTAATTTGTTTAATTGATATCTTCTTTTTCTTGGGAAAATTTCATCAAATTAAAAGAAAAATGTTCACAAGAAAAGTAGCTCATTGTTTTTTTACAAAAAAAAAAAGTAAAAAAAGATCATGGACTTAATATAGCTCAAATTCAACCCAAGGTCATTAGTCCATTTTTGCTTTCTTTTTTGGCAAACTAAGCTTATACCCCTTTGAAGCAGACTATTTACATCCATATATTCCCTTACATTTATGCCTCCCTACTATTAAAATCCGCACACTGACATCATATTGACGTTAGCACCCACCTGGTATAGCGCCCACCTGGTATAATATACTAATAGGGTATCAATATACCAACAACGTATCACGAAGGATTAAGCTCAATACTATATGATACCAATATTCTATCAATATATCGACAGAGTATTACAAAGAATATATTTTATTTTCTACTAATTTAGAATTTAATAAATAATTTTGTGAATTTAATAATTATTTCTTAATTATTTTATTTATTAAAAAAAGAGCTCATAATTGTATGATACTGATAAGGTATCAATTTACCTATGGAGTACCACAAGAATATATTTTCTACTAAATTAGAGTTCAATAAATAATTTTATGACTTTAATAATTTTCTCTTAGTCATTCTATTTCTTGAAAAGAGATCGAAATTATATGATACAGATGGGGTATCAATACACTGATGGAATATCACAAAAAATTAAGCCCCAGCCCTGTACGATATCAACGTACCAACGAAGTATCACAACGGATATATTTTCTACTAATTTAGAGTTTAATAATTTTTTTAATTGTTTCTTGTTTATTTCTTCAAAACAAATCTTATATGATACCAATAAGGTATCAATATACTGCCAGAGTATCACAGAGGATTGAAATCATCATACATTATGCCAATATGGTATATATATACCATCGGAGTATCGTCGATGATTATTTCATAGTATTTATGCTGATATAGTGCTGACATCAACATGATGTCATGAGCGAAATAAAAAAGGAAAAGTGGAGTAAAATTGTGTAGTTTTCCCTTCTTTTTTTCTCTTCATTTTTGTGGGGCAGCTTTATTTTTTTAATTTATTTTTTTGGCTGTGTTTTTTTATGAAAAAAAAACTTTTTCTTTTTAAAAAGCAATACATGTATGTAATATTGTATAAATGTGTATAAGTCTGTATCAGTATTGCATCGATAGTTACGTGATGTATTAACATTATATAAATTGTGTAGTAGCATGTATCAACATTATTTGAATAGTATGCAAATGTGTATTGATACTGTATAAATTATGTACAAATATGTATTGATATTATATAAATAGGTATGTAATGTATTAGCATAAAATAAATGGTTTATAATTGTGTAGCAATATTGTATAAATAATTATATAATATATCGATATCAATATTTATTTGACTATCATGCATGCTCACCTTAATAAATAAATGTCACGCCCTAAGTCTCATTAAGGCGGACTGGCACCCGTTGCCGACAAGGCTCGGGAGAACCAACATAACTATGCACCTGCTATGAACATTTAAGAGGTTTCCATATTCAACATGTTGTCAAAAGAAAGTAAACTGTATTAACAAGCCAAAAGTAAATGCATAAGACTAGGCCGTTGGAGCCACGATGTCTATAGTACGCTACTTGACCACACTTTACTTTAAAATCTATATGAGTCGGGACAGGCCCCGCCTCATGACCAACTATACAGTACAAAATATAGGCTCTAGACACACAAGCCCCAAAGCAACCTGGAGCTCAGTAACAGCAGCCGGAAGTCTTGTACTCCTGCAGCATGAAATGTAGGTCCCCCATAAGGGACGTCAGTACGAGATAATGTACTGAATATGTAAGGCAGGAAATACTATATATGAAATAAGAACTAAAATGAAATCGCATGCTGGTATGTAAGGATAAAAAGACCAGCTTTAGTCATACTGTGGAATCATGTACTTTATGTCTTTTAATTACTTTACCTTTCTTTACTTTCTTTATTGTATAATCTATGAACAATATATCATGTACGTGACCAGCTGATCAGTGGAAATTAATATCGGGATCGACCCATGCTAGGCTTTCCTTTCACCCCTGGGATACCCCCCGTAATATGGGATCGACCCATGCTAGGTGATTGTTCCACCCCTGGGATACCACCCATCAATAAGCAACTTTAATTAATCTTTTATTTACTTTTGAGATGATTGTTTTGGTGGTCATAACGTTTAGAGTTGTAGGAACAGAGACATGACATGTGACATATAAACAACTACACAAGATAATACCACAATGAAAAGAGAGTTACACAACTAATGAAACGGGTAGGAGATTAAACAACACATGGACTCTACTTGGTAAAAAGGAACTCATGTATCTTTGGTATCCAAGTATGTATGCAGATTTGAAAATGGATATATATGGGAACATATGGACATGGTAAAGAGTGGAGACACAGTTATTAGTTATGTCGGAGTTGGTAAGTGCCTTTATGCACCAAGAAATAACCTAGATTTCATGCCAAGTAATAGGAAATCAAGTAGCCTTACATACCTCGTTGTACTATGTCGTTATTACCTCGAAATAGCATCCTTTTCCTCCAAATACTTATCTACAATAGAGTAGGTGATAAAACTAGTATTAACAGCTAATAAACACATCTTAGTAGTCCAATTCCACCCAAAAATAATATCTGAGCAGCAAGCTCATAATTAGCAACCAAAGAGTATTCTTTCAACATTTTCACTCCTAATTGTATTTTCTAATACACACTCTCATATACATATCATATCCAGCTTGTTTTAGTCCCATAATGTATTACAACAACTCATAAAGTACAACATACAACAATTCTACACAACACGCAAGTAGGCAACATAACATTACGTCCTTTCATTACATTTCAGTGTCAACCATTCCCAATCTGTTTCAATCCTCAACCAAACTATCCTCAACATATTTACACACAAAAATAGTCCTAAAATAGTCCCCAAGTAGATGGAAAACATGAGGCAACAATTCCTAATATTCAGTCCACAAATTCTTACTAAGAGTGCAATTAAGATATCATATAAGAACTCATTTTCGCAGAAGATAAAAATGGTACAGCAGCCTTCTTACATCACTACAGAACCAAGCCTTGTTAGAAACATAAATATTACTTCATAATCTAGCCAACTAACAAGAGGAAATCTTCTTAATAAACAAGGAAAATGGACAACAATCTTTGGAACACATGTTGTCCCAAATTCCTGCACAAGTACAACCAGCATACTCTTCATGTTTTCATGGAAAGATTATACCAAACCGTAGGTATTTTTACTTACCTTAGCCCTCAAAGATTAGGTTCTCTTCAAGAACCCTAGAGGTGTTCCTTGAATTCTTTACAAAGTGAAGAGAGAGCAAGGAGAAACTTGGAAAGAAATCTGATTTTTGACTTTGTATAAATGACTTGAAATTGTTGGCTTTTCATCCCTTTTACAGGGCCACTTTTGGCCGAATTTCTTTTGCATTTCAAGCCTTATTTTTTAAAGGTGGTGATGCAGCAACTTGGCCCTTTCACTTGGGCCTTATTGACTTCAATTGGATGGGCTTTGTTGCAAATATTTCTCTTTTACACCCACTTAGTTTGGGCCCTATTTGTGAATTGGGTTGTGAATGTAATTTGGCCCTTTTCATATTCATCTTGGGCTGCAAATGTTGTCTCTTTATGATGCTAAACCATGGGCCAAAATGACATCCTTAACTCGGGGTTTATTTGTTATCGGACTTGAACAAATTCGGTATTGGGCCTCGTCTCCGTCTACCTAGCCTACTTAAGCTAAGCACGTAGGTGACACACCAGTTAGCTTCCTAAGTCTCACAAGCACCTCATTTCTTTCACTTCACTTAAGGTCACGATCTCCTCAATTTGACTTAAAACTTATATACACTCGGTCATCTTGAGCGTTAGACGTACATATAGTCCTCTAATCCGAAATTCAAGCACTTTTAAAAATGTGTGTTGCTTTGACCCCGCCATATCATGTTTCATATGCATTGGACTAGTACATGTAAGATGTGGGGTGTTACATACTCCCCCCCTTAGGAACATTCGTCCTTGAATGTTAGAACAAATGGGATAGGTCATATAAGTTTAGACTTTCATGTAAACAAACTTTTGATAACATAATAAGAATTCAAATTCACGTACCTACAAATCCCTACATGGTGAAGGTAATCTTCGATCCCTACGTGGTGAGATCATGTAGGCAAAAAGTATGTGTTAGTATGTTTGAATGTACTAAGTATGCGAGCATGCAATGCATATGGCTTATCAAACCTGCATTTAAATGTTAGATGACAAGGGCACATAATATAGGAAGAATCATATATCTAAAGAAGAGTAGTATACAATAAGCCATGAAGTCCATGATGCATGAAATGCCATAATGCTCATATATAGTGGGGATGGACTATAACCGACAAATCAAACTCATGTGACCTATAACATGAATTAGCTCGATAAAGACCTCCCATCGGTAGGAGAAGATTACTTGCCAAAGGTAATCTAATCCACCTTACGACCTTATTTTTTCGGTGGATGGTCACCTTCCTTACGACCACGCCTTTTCAGAAGGATTTTCATTATCATTCCATATCATACATATCAATAAATGAAACCATTCCTTACAACCCGGTCTTTTCGGTAATGGCTTCCATTCCTATGTTGGCACATAGTTCGAGAAAAAGGAGAGGACCCTTGGAGATAGCCCGTACGTGCTCAATCCATTGGTGCTAATTCAAGACATCTCACGAGATACATTCTTTTCAAAGAGATGCAATAGTCATTTCAAATCCGTTCAATGTGCATTTAGGCTCAAAAGCCAAACCATAATTCATGATCATGATACTTATGCATAGGAATAGCTCATGCTCATGCCGATATGGTGCAAGCACCCAAAATGCCCAAAGAGTCATAATCATTGACATATATGTGATCACATTCTTGTCATAACCAATTCCTTATCAAAATCATATCAAAAATATTTCATAAATCATAATTGGGCTTAACCCAATTCATAATTTACATACAAACTAATGTCCATGAATGCACATGCCATGAGTAATGTGAGAATAACATGGGTAAGATAGATTCAAGCTAAAATCAACATTATAATATGAAATTGAAGTAAATCCATAATTAAATCCACATTTAAATCATAATATAGATCACCCCATGCACAAAACAAGCTTTAAAGGGGACATGCATCTTCATAACTTCATAACCTCAAAGTAAATCATCATAATAGGGCTTAAAATAACTTAAAATCATATCTTAAGTACAACCCATACTTCAATTGAATTTATTAAACAATAATTCTCAAAACCCATATTTAAAGTAAGCATAATTTCATGAAAATCAATTGAAAAGAGTTTGGGTCTTCTTAGTTGAAAGGGACCAAGAATCAATCCCATATAACTTGATTAGGAAGAGGAATTTAAGAAGAATTTATCTTGAAGTTGAAACCCCAATAGAATCCTAGCTTGAATCTTGAAGGAGAGACTTGGAGAGAATTTTAGGAATTGAATTCTAGGGTATGAGTGTTTTTCTAATGAAGATGGATTAGAATGAAAGACTATCAACTGATTTAGGGGTCTAGGATAGGGGAAAAGGTCATAAAACTTCCTTAGAATAACCCAAAATTATGTAAGAGCCATTAATGACACGGAATTAAAAATTCGCATAGATTCCCTACATAGATGGATTTTACGAAAACGAGCATAACTTCTTGATCCGAACTCGAAATGAGGTGAAACCAGATGCGTTGGAAATCTAATTCAAAGAGCTTCGATTTGATAGGTCGTGGGACACCTAGTTTTTTTGTGCTAAGAGATATGTCCATTGAAAGTTGATCCTTCTATTGGTACTTGGGAGAAACTTAGCTAATGAAATTCCTTTGAACTTGACTTGATGTAGAAGACCCATGATGGCCTTAAACAACACATTAAAGCTTGAACTGAAGGCTTGAAAATGAACTTAGCTTGAGCTTGAACATCCCATACTTAGAATGTTTCAACTAAATCACCTTCACGGGAGGCCACACGAGTCATGACACTTCCCGTACCTCTCTCCTTAGAAGAATTCCACAATCAAGTTACGAGACGGTGATTCTATACTTAGAAAAATTTCACTCCAGAAGCCTTACAGATGGACACACGGGCCATGACACCCCATACGGGCTGTGAACTTGGCCGTGTAACCATACTTGGTCCCATAACTGTGGGATTTCAAGCCAAGGCCACCACACGGTCCATGAAGTGTCACACGAACTGTGAGGGGTCCAAGTGTGGTGTGCCTTAGTTTAAAACACCATGTTTAAGGGCCAAACATCCTCCAAAGGCCATGGTCCACTCCATGGAGGCTCCACACAGGTTGTGTGAACTCACACGGACCGTGAGGGCTCCCATGAAGTGTCACCCTAGTCCAACACTTTTCTGAAACCAAACTTCCATGCTTCATTGAGGTCGTACAAAAATACAAGTCCTTACGTCATCTCCCCCTTCGGAACATTCGTCCTCGAATATGGTACAAAGAGCTTCACTTAGGACATGAAATGTCTGAACACCAGGTATAATGCATAGTTTATCATTTGAAATCATAAAGCCTTTAAAACCCATATTAAAACGTATTCAAATCATTCAAAACATCATAGAAATCATTTTTGTGCATATGTATGCATGTCATGTCATGAAACTCAAGAGTGAAAGAATTAGGACCATTGAGAATAGGAAGGACCTAATACCATAGGCTTGAGTAGATTGGAAAGGATAAAAGTATCATCGCATCATACTTGATTCAACTCCCCACATAGCGCTTTCCACATGTTGATTTCTCCAAAGTACTCTAACCCTCCACACCCTTATTGCGAAGCCGCTTCATTTGTCTTATCTAAAATCTCAACCGGGGCTTCCTCTATAAGACAAGTTATCCTAAACCTCAATATCTTACAAAGGAAAAATAACACTATTATCACCAACAAACTTTCTCAACATATCTATATGCAAAACCGAGTGAATAGAGCTCAATTCCGGAGGCAAATCCAACCTATAGGCCACATTCCCAATCTGCTTCAACAATCTCATAAGGACCTACATACTAGGGAATTAGCTTTCCCTCCTTCTTGAAATGCACCACACCCTTCATAAGTGAGACCCTCACACACACACAATTACCGATACGAAGCTTAAGATCCCCCTTTCTAACATCCAAATAAGACTTTTAATTACTTCGAACCATCTTCAACCTTTCCCTAATCAATTTCACTCTCTCCATAATCTTCCAACACTAAATTTGGGCCCTCACAAGTCCTTTCATCTTAAGTCAAACCGCTCCATCGGAGATCTACACTTTTACTCTATAAAGCCCCAAACGGCGATACCATCGCTAGCATGAAGGAAATTATATTAAGAAACTCAAGAAGTGGTAGATGACCTTTGAATTCCAGCACACAAGCCCTCAACATGTCCTCCAAAGTTTGAATTATCCTCTCGGTTTGTCCATCGGTTTGAGGACAAAAGGCAGTGCTCAACTTTACCTTAGTACCAAGTCTTCCTTGAGAAACCTCCAAAAGTGAGAAGTAAATTATCATGACCCGAGGTTAGGGTCTAGATGTGACACAACGAATGGGAACCCGAAAGTCTCCAAACAAGCCTCAAATATCAATATCCACATCATCAGTTCAAGAATAGCATTCAAATAATAACACATAGTTCTAAAGGAATAGGGAAAGAGACTCGCCCTATAGGCAAACCGGGGTTAGGGACTTCCCACATTTCCACACTAAAACATACAGATAGTCAAATAGGAAAGTTTCTCATAAATCGCTCCTACGATACATAAGCAAGATACTATTCATAATGTCCAACAAATGCCTCTAGTCAAATGGAATGGGGGCCGGGATAAGTTCCGGGCTCACCCTCAATAAAGAAGAACGTTCAGAAAAAACAAAAAAGAAAGGCAGTTGGCTCGTCCTTGGAAGATTGGACTCACCACAGTATACTCCTGGAGTGCACTATTCATCAACATGTTGATAATCAAAGTGCTCGGCCCCTACATGGTAAACCCATATAGCATAGAGTATGTGTTAGTACATTTGAATGTACTAAGTATGCGGGCATGCAATGCATATGACTTACCCAAACCTGCATTTCAATGTTAGATGACAAGGGCACATAATATAGAAAGAATCACATATTAAATGGAAATATATATAAGATGCCATGAAATTTAGAATGCATGAAATACAACAATGCTTATATATATTGAGAAAGGACTATAACCGACAAATCAAATCCATGTGAGCTATTACGTGAATTAGTCTGATAAAGAACTCTTGTCGATAGGAGAAGACTACCTGCCAAAGGTAATCTATATCACACTTTACGGAACTCACCATTTTGGTGGATGATCGCCTTCCTTACGGAACTCACCATTTCGGTGGATGGTCACCTTTCTTACGGAACTCACCATTTTGGAAGGATTTCTTTTTCAGAATAATACAGAACATATCTGAATTATAAACGAATATCCATTTCTTAGGACCTGATCATTTCGGTAATGGCTAACGTTCCTATTTTGGCACATAGTTTAAGGAAAGGGAGAGGGACCTTGGGAATAGCCCTAACACCCCCAATCTATTGGTTCTATGCCAATAGCATCCCACTTGAATACTTATACATATATGTGCTTTCCATAGAATACAATGCTCATTTCAAATTGTTCAATACCCATTTAGGATCAACTGCCAAATCACAGATCATAATTGCAATGCTCATGCAGGAAATAACTCATTCACATATACCTAATGGTGCAAGCATCCAGGATGCTCAATGATCCAAAATCATAGACACGTTGCTGATCACCTTCTTGTCATAACCAATATCTTATCAGAATCATCTCATAATCATTTCAGAAAAACAGAGTTGGCTTTAACCCGCTTCATAATTTCCATGTATCAATATTCATGAATGCAATGCAATGCATGATGTGAGGGTAGCATGGATAACATTGATTCAACTAAAATCAACATCATAATATGAAAAAATAAATCCATAATCAAATCAACATGAAAAATCGTATTGTAGATCACCTATGCATAAATCAACTTTAAAGGAGACATGCATGTTCATACTTTATAACTCAATGTAAATCATCATAATAGTGATTAAAGTGAATTGAAATCACAGGTAAAATACATCCCATACACTAATTAGAGTTGATAAAATCAAATAATGAAATCTTATATTTATAAGTAAACTAAATTCATGAAATAAATTGAAAGATCTTCGGGGTGTTCTTGATTGAAAGGGACCAGAATCAATCCCCCATACCTTGATTGAGGAGCTGAATTTGAGGGATGAAGTTAGCTTGCATTGGATTCCAAATAGAACCCTAGCTTGAACCTTGAGAGGAGAGAGTAGAGAGGAATAGAGAGGTGACCTTATGATGGGTAAGAGGTTTTAGGAGAATGAATTAAGAGAGGAGGGGATATCAGCTGAATTAGGGGTTTAGGATAGGTAAAAAGTCACAATTCATAATTAAAATAAACTAAAATTTTATAAACGCCATTAAATAAACAAATAGAAATTGGAACCGTCAGGTCCACACGGGGACTACACAATTCTTGAAACGTCATACGGACCGTAAACAGTGGCCGTGATCTAATACTTAGAATTTCACGGAGGGAATTCACACGAGGCTAAGGGGTACCACACGGATGGCTACACGGTCCATGTGACTCCACATGGGCCGTGACATCGACTATGTAATGGCACTTGAAATAATCTCTGCTAGGATAAAGTTACAAGACAGTACTTCTATACTTAGAAAAATTTTACGTAGTGAGTTACACGGAGGGCCACACGGTCTGTGACATACCACTCGGACCGTGTGAGTGGCTGTGTGCCCTCGCTTGGTCAAAATCGTCCTTCTGTCTTAGAGTTTCCCCTACCGTGAACTGGACTAATGTCCCTTCACGAGTGGCCACACGGTCAGTGTGGCTTCACAAGGCTCATGTGGGCCTTCCGTGGAACGATACTTGGCAGTTCGCTCCGGGCAATTCCAAGAGAATTGTGAAATGCCACTCGAAAAATCTGGGTCCTTACATTATCTCCCCCTAGGGAACATTCGTCCCCGAATGTTCAAGAACAAGGCTTGAAAGGCTTGACTTTGAGCATGAAACACCCAACATAAGATACAATGCATAGTTCATCATTGAAAAATCATAAAGCCTTTAAACTTATATCAAAATCGTATGCAAGTCACTCAAAATATTATATATAAAAATCCTTTTTTCATGCATATGTATGCATGTCATGTCATGAGACTCAAGAGGGCAAGAAATGACACCATCAAAAAGAAGAATCCTAATACCTTAGGCTGGAGTAGATTGGAAAAGAAGAGTGTATCGCTCCACCATGTCCAGCTCCGCCTCCCAAGTAGCACTCTCCACATGTTGATTCCTCTAAAGAACCTTCACCGAAGCCATATCCTTGTTATGAAGCCACTTTACTTGCCTATCCAAGATCTCCACCGGAATTTCCTCATAATCCCTTCCAAGGGCACAATGGTGCTAGGATCACCAACTAGCTTCCTCAACATATCCACATGGAAGACCAGGTGAATGGAACTCAAATTCGGAGGCAACTCCAACCTGTAATCCACACCTCCAACTCGATCCACGATCTTATAAGGGCCAACCAACTGGGGCTAGCTTGCCATTCTTACCAAAATGCATCACACCCTTCATAGGCGAAACCTTCAATACACCCAATCACCGACACGAAACTCACGATCTCTCCTCCTAACATCGAATAAGACTTTTGACGACTTTGGGCTGTTTTCAACCTTTCCCTAATCACCTTCACCTTATCTATAGCCTCCATCACTAAATCCGTACCAACTAGTGTCATCTCTCCCAACTCAAACCACCCCACTAGTGATCTACACCTCCTCCCATATAAAGCCTCCAACAGCGCCATACCAATGCATGCATGGAAGTTATTATTAGAGAACTCAATGAGTGGAAGGTGGTCATCCCAGTTACCTTTAAACTCCAACACACAAGCCCTTAACATATCCTCCAAGGTTTGAATAGTCCTCTCCGCTTGGCCATCGGTTTGAGGATGAAAAGCAGTACTCAACTTAATCTTAGTCCCAAGTCCCTTCTGAATAGACCTCCAAAAGTGGGAAATGAATTGGGTACCACGATCTAATATAATGGACCTAGGCACACCATGCAACCTCACCAACTCTTGGATATACAACCTTGCGTAATCCTCGGCACAGAAAGTAGTCTTGACCAGTAGGAAATGAGCCGACTTTGTCATCTGATCCACGACAACCCAAATAGAATCAAATTGCCTTTGGGTCTGAGGCAACCCAACCATAATATCCATGTTCACATCTTCCCATGTCCATGTGGGAATCTCAATGTCTGGGGCTAAGCCACCGGGCCTTTGGTTCTCTACATTCACTGGTTAATAACTCGGGTATTCAGACACGAACTTAGCGATGTCTTTCTTCGTACCATGCCACCAATACGTTCTTATAAATCCCGATACATTTTTATAGACCCCTGGTGAATGGAATAATGAGAATTGTGAGCCTCACTCATAATCATCCTCCTAATATCTTCCATATCCGGAACACAAAGCTAGTGTTGGTACCAGAGTACACCATCTACCCCTTGGGAGAACACCTAGATCTTTCTTTCGGCAACCAACTTCTTCAATTCAAGTAACGATGGGTCTAAATCTTGCTTAGCCTTTACATCACTTATCACATAAGATTCTGCTCCACTTTGAACACGAATACCACCATCACTCGAATCAGCTAACCTGGCACGTAACCTTAATCAGTGAACATCTATTGACAACTCCTTCCTTTCATCCCCAACATGCGCCACACTTCCCATAAACAATCTGCTGAGAGCATCAGCCATAACATTGGCCTTGTTGAGGTGATATAGAACGCTCATGTCATAGTCCTTTAGGAGCTCCAACCACTTCTTTTGCCTTAAATTGAGATCCTCTGCATGAATACATATTGCAAACTCTTGTGATCAGTGAACACATCAACATGAACCGCATACAAGTAATGTCTCAAAATCTTCATCGCAAAAACCACCGCTGCCAATTCAAGGTCGTGCGTTAGGTAATTACATTCATGCACCCTCGACTGCCTTGATACATACGCTATTACCTTACCATGTTGCATAAGCACACAACCCAATTCAATCCGCGAGGCATCACAATACACCATGAATCCCTCTAAACCATCTGGTTAAGTCTAAATGGGAGCTGATATAAGCCAATCCTTTAAAGTATGGAAACTCCGCTCACATTCGTCTGACCACACAAACTTAGCATTCTTCTGGTCAACTTAGTTAATGGAGATGCAATAGTTGAGATCCCTTCGACAAACTTTCTATAATACCTGGCCAACCTAAGGAAACTACGAATATCTGAAGGAGTCAACGATCTGGTCCAATTTTTTACGGCCTCAGTCTTCTTCGGATCCACCTTGATACCATTACCAGACACCACATGGCCAAGGAAAGCCACTTTGCCCAACCAGAATTCACATTTGCTAAACTTGGCATACAATTTCTTCTCTCTCAAAGTTTGGAGGACCATCCTCAAGTGATCCCCATGCTCCTGCTCACTTCGGGAGTAAATGAGAATGTTGTCAATAAAGACCACCACAAAACTGTCAAGGAATGGCTTAAACACCTCGTTCATTAGATCCATAAACACGGCCAGAGCATTGGTTAGGCCAAACGACATCACCACAAACTCAAAGTGCTCATACCTTATCTGAAAAGTTGTTTTAGGAATGTCACACTCCCTAACATTCAACTGATGATACCTGGAACGAAGATCAATCTTTGAGAAATTAGTAGCCCCTTGAAGCTGCTCAAAAAAGTCATCAATCCAGGGCAATGGGTACTTATTTTTAACAGTTACCTTATTCAGTTGCCTGTAATCAATACACATCCGAAGAGATCTGTCCTTCTTTCTTACAAACAACACTGGAGGACCCCATGGCGATATACTAGGCCGAATGAAACCTTTCTCCAACAAATCCTTTCACTGCTCCTTTAATTCTTTCAACTCCACCGGCGCCATAAGATAAGGAGAAATAGAGATAGCCTGAGTATCCGAAAGAATATCTATGCCGAAGTCTACCTCTCTTTCAGGAGGGATGCCCGGTAAGTCTTCGGGGAACACATCCGAAAACTTATTCACCACCGAGACCGACTCAAAAGTAGGCACTTCGGGCTCTATATCTTTGACCCTCACAATGTGATAAATGCAACCCTTAGAAATCATTCTCCACAACTTGAGGTAGGAAATAAACCGACCTTTAATAGAGGAGTCACTTCCCTTCCATTCAAGAACGGGCTCACTGGGAGGTTGGAACTTGACCTTCAGGGTTCTACAATCTATAGAGGCATATGATGCATGCAACCAATCCATCCCAATAATCATGTCAAAGTTAAATATCTCAAGTTCTACAAGATCACACGGAAAAATTTTGTGCAACACAGAAACAGGGCAACCATGATAGACTCTATGTGCAACAACAGATTCACCCGTGGGGTCTAAACTCAGAAAGGGTCCCTCAAAACCTTAAGACTCAAACCAAATTTAACAGCCAACAGAGGAGTCACAAAAGACAAATTTGCACCTGGATCAAGCAAAACATAAGCACCAAAATCACAGACTTTTAACATACCGGCCACAATATCCGAAGCTTCCTCAACATCCTGACGGGCATAAAGTGCATAGATGCAATTTTTCTTTGGGGAAACACCTTGGGGAGATCTTTGTTGATCTTGCCCACCTTGGGCCACCTGACCTTGGCCTCTGTGGGCATTCCTAGGACAATCAGCAACCTTATGATCCTTATCGCCACATCAGAAGCAAACACCCAAATCTCTCTAGCAGACTCCTGTGTGGGGCTTCCCACACTTGTCGAACACAGGATACCCCTAACTGCCACCAACCGGTGCTCTAGGAGGAGGCACCCGATCATTATCAAATCAAACTTTGGAACCTCGGCCCTGTTGGAGTGACCAAAACCACCACTTCGAGTACCAGAAAATCCACCATCAAAACGAGTCCTCTTGGAATCATAAACCCTTCTCTCCTTAAGTTTCTACCCTTCGATCTGTTCAGCATACACCATGAGTCTAGCAATATCCACATCCCATATAAGCTTAGCAGAACGGCACTCCTTCACAAGTAGATCAGAGATATCCAAAACAAACTTGTGCATCCTGGCACGGGGGTCAAACACAAGCGACGGAGCATACTTTGAGAGCTTTGTGAACTTGAGGGCATAGTCCCTCACACTCATACCTCCTTGCTTGAGATTGATAAACTCAATCATCTTGTCCTCTCTAAGCTCAAGTGGAAGGAAACGATCAAGGAAAGAAAATCTGAACTCTTCCCAATTAACTTCACCACCGCAAACTCACTTCATAGCCCATTGAGTATACCATACCTGGGCCACATCTTTCAGTTGATAGGCAACCAATTCAGTCTTCTCTTCAGAAGTGACAACCATGACATTCAGAATCTTAGTAAGCTCATCAACGAACTCTTGGGCATCCTCAGTGGCCTTTGACCCATGAAACTTCAGAGGATTCATCCAGGTGAAATCCCTCACTCTGGAAGAAAGTGTAGGATCGCGTGGAAAGTTAGCCTTCCTTGTGTGAGAAGTCACCTTCTGAGCGAGCATGGTGAAGGCTGTGCGGAACTTCCCATTTGAGATGGGTTCCTCCATAGGCTCGTGGGGAGCCTAATCCTCATTAGTCGGAGTTAACCTTGGTGGGAGGTGTCTTCCTCAAGGCATCTTCTAAAATGGATCAAGAACATCGTCAAGATAAGGAAACCAGATATACTAGTCATAGCACGACATAAGACATGAAGAAGTGAGGTAATTCCAAAAACATTTTCGTAGCCTCCCACTCGTAGGCATGGTGCAGTTCACACCCATGAATAGGACTCTACTCAACGCGGCATATTGAACTCTGAGGACCATTTATAAACCTAGTGCCCTAATACCATCTTCTGTCACAACCCGGGGTTAGTAACTAGATCTAACAAAGTAAATGGGAACCCGAAAGTCTCTAAACAAGTCTCAGATATCAATATCCACATCATGGGTTCAAGAATAGCATTAAAATAATAATACATAGTTCTAATGGAATGGGAAAAAGGACTCGCGCTGCTATAGGCAAACCAGGGTTAGGGACTTCCCATATTTCCACACCAAAACATATAGATCTTCAAATAGGAAGTTTTCTCATAAATCGCTCCTACAATACAAAAGCAAGATACTACTCATAACAACGAATATCAAAAGAGTCTACATAATATCCAACAAATGCCTTTAGTCAAATGGAATGGGGCCGGGACAAGTTTCGGGCTCACCCTTAAATAAAGAAGAACGTTCAAAAATAACATAAAAGAAAGGAAGTTGGTTTGTCCTTGGAAGATGGAACTCACCACAGTATACTCCTGGACTGCACTATTTGTCAACTTGTTGATAATCAAAGTTCTCGGCCCCTACATGGTAAAATCATGTAGGCATAGAGTATGCGTTAGTACGTTTGAATGTACTAAGTATGCGTGCATGTGATGCATATGATTTACCCAAACCTGCATTTCAATGTTAGATGACAAGGGCACATATTATAGAAAGAATCATATATTCAATTGAAATATATACAAGATGCCATGAAATTTATGAAGCATGAAATGCAACAATGCTCATATATATTGGGAATAGACTATAACCAACAAATCAAATCCATACGAGCTATTACATGAATGTCCGGTAAAGACCTCCCATCGATAGGAGAAGACTACTTGCCAAAGATAATCTACATCACACCTTACGGAACTTACTATTTCGGTGGATGGTCACCTTTCTTACGGAACTCACCATTTCGGAAGGATTTTTTTCAGAATCATACAGAATATGTCATAATAAAAAACGAATAACCATTCCTTACGACCCAGTCATTTCGGTAATGGATAGCGTCCCTATGTTGGCATACAGTTCAAGGAAAGGGAGAGGGCCCTTGGGGATAGCCCTAACACCCCAATCCATCTGTGCTAAATCAATAACATCTCACTTGAATACTTATACATATACGTGCCTTTCGGAGAATACAATGCTCCTTTCAAATTGTTCAATATACATTTAGGCATAAATGCCAAATCATAGTCATAATCGTAATGCTCATGCAGGGAATAGCTCATTCATATATACAAAATGGTGCAAGCACCCAAAATGCTAAATGAGCCAGAATCATAGACACTTAGGTTATCACCTTCTTGTCATAACCAATATCTTATCAGAATCATCTCATAATCGTTTCAAAAGACAGAGTTGCACTTAACCCGCTTCATAATTTCCATGTATCAATGTTTATGAATGCAATGCAATGCATGATGTGAGGGTAGCATGGGTAACATTGATTCAACTAAAATCAACATAAGAATATGAAATTAAATAAATCCATAATTAAATCAACATGAAAAATCATATTGTAGATCACCCATGCATAAATTAACTTTAAAGGAGACATGCACGTTCATACTTTATAACTCATTGTAAATCATCATAATAGTTATCAAAGTGAATTGAAATCATAGGTAAAATACATCCCATACACTAATTAAACTTGATAAAATCAAATAATGAAATCTAATATTTTAAAGGAAACTAAATTCATGAAATAGATTGAAGGATTATTGGGTCTTCTTGGTTGAAAGGGACCAAGAATCAATCCCACATATGTTGATTGAGGAGATGAATTTGAGGGATGAACTTAGATTGGATTTGACTCCAAATAGAACCCTAGCTTGAACCTTGAGAGGGGAGAGTAGAAAGGAATAGGGAGATGATCTTATGAGGGGTAGGAGGTTTTAGGAGAATGAATTAAGAGGGGAGGGGATATAAGCTGAATTAAGGGTTTAGGATAGGTAAAAGGTCATAATTCATAATTAAAATAAATCAAAATTACATAAACGCCATTAAATTAAAGAACAGAAATTGGAACCAACAGGTCCACACGGTCCGTGAAACGTCACACAGACCGTGAATAGTGGCCGTGATCCAATACTTAGAATTTCAGGGGGGGAATTCATACGGAGCTAAGGGGTACCACACGGTCCGTGTGACTCCACATGGGCCGTGACATCAACCGTGTAATGGCACTTGAAATAATCTCTACATGACAAAGTTATGAGACGGTACTTCCATACTTCGAAAAGTTTTACGTAGTGAGTTACATGGAGGGCCACATGGTCTGTGATACACCACATGGACCGTGTGAGTGGTCGTGTGCCCTCACTTGGTCAAAATCCCCCTTCCATCTCAGAGTTGCCCCTACCATGAACTGGACCAAGTGTCCCTTCATGAATGGCCACACAGTCCGTGTGGCTTCACACGGCCCGTGTTGGCCTTCCGTGGAGCGGTGCCTGGCAGTTCAGTTGGGGCAGTTCCAAGAGAATTGGGAAATGCCACTCAAACAATCCAGGTCCTTACATAAATTGGGTACCGCGATCCGATATAATAGATCTAGACACATCATGCAACCTCACTAACTCTTGTATGTACAACTTTGCATAATCTTTGGCCCTAAAAGTGGTCTTGACTGGTAGGAAATGAGTCGACTTAGTCATCCGATCAACGATAAACCAAATGGAGTCAAATTACCTTCGGTCCAGGGCAAATCAACACCAAAATCCATATTTACATTCTCCCACTTCCAAGTAGGGATCTCAATGTCATGAGCCATACCACCGAACCTTTTGTACTCTACCTTCAATTGTTGACAACTCGGGCACTCGGGTATGAACTCGGCTATGTCCTTCTTCATATCATGCCACTAATACACCTCCTTCAAATCCCGACACATCCTAGTAGATCCCGGGTGGATCAAATAAGCCTTAGAGTATCCAAATTCACACCAATGGTTCAAAAGTGCATTCAAATAGTAAACACATAGTTCTAAGGATGGAAAATTAGGACTCACGCTATGGGGATATCGAAGGGAAAGGGATTTACATGGATTCACGTAGCACATAGCACATAAGAACTAAGGGGCGGGTAAGTATGACTCACTCTATGTGGGCAATACATGGCTTAGGATCTTCCATATTTCCACATCAAACATATCATAATTCCCATGATCAATCCATGATAACCATATCCAATAGATAACCGAAATCATAAGCTTCAAATACAACACATAACATATAGAATCTACGAGAGTCTACAAGATGTCCAACAATGCCTCTAGTCATAAGATGGGATGGGGGCCAAGACATGTCCCGGGCTCACCCTCAAAGTAAATAACATAAGCAAGACTTCATAGGTAGAGGAATAGTGGCTTGTTCTTGGAAGATAGGACTTACCACAACCAATATCTCAAATTCGATCTATCATCAAACGGTTGGTGAAAGTAATCTCTGGTCGCTACATGGTTAGATCATGTAGGCAAAAAGTATGTGTTAGTACGTTTGAATGTACTAAGTATGCGAGCATGAAATGCATATGACTTATCAAACCTGCATTTAAATGTTAGATGAAAAGGGCATATAATATAGGAAGAATTATATATCCAAAGAAGAGTGTTATACAATATCCTGTGAAGTCTATGATGCATGAAATGCCATAATGCTCATATATAGTGGGGATGGAATATAACCAACAAATCAAAATCCTGTGAGCTATTACATAAATTAGTCCGATAAAGACCTCCCATCGGTAGGAGAAGATTACTTGCCAAAGGTAATCTACATCACACCTTATGACCTCGTCTTTTCGATTGATGTTCACCTTCCTTACGACCACGCCTTTTCAGAAGGATTTTCATTATCATTCCATATCATATCATATCAATAAATAAAATCATTCCTTACGACCCGGTCTTTTCAGTAATGGCTTCCATTCCTATGTTAGCACATAGTTCGAGGAAAGAGAGAGGACCCTTGGGGATAGCCCTTACACCCCAAATCCATCGGTGTTGAGTCAAAATATCCCACGAGAATACTTCTACATATACGTGATTTTCAAAAAGAGATGCAATAGTCATTTCAAATCTATTTAATGCGCATTCAGGCTCAAAAGCCAAACCATAATTCATAATCATAATACTTATGCATAGGAATAGCTCATTCTCATGCAAATATGGTGCAAGCACCAGAAATGTTAAAAGAATCATAATCATTGACATATAACTAACAAGTTTTATCTCAGTCTTTATCGAGAGCATCCGGGAGGATGAATTCTCAAGCAAACCATAGGTGTGGACGTCATCAAATAGGATGCAGCACAACGTGGAACTTGTTCTTAGCAGCGAACTGGGACATAGTCTGAAGAGGGGCGTCAAACTCTTCAGACACGAGCTGAGAAGCGACTCCCACCACAATCCAACCACACCCCTATTAGAAGGCATGTGGGTATTTTCTTTGAATTCATAAATTTTCAAGTTTCGCATCCGGGTGATCTTAACTCTCACCGGAAGCAACGTTTCCAATCCGAGTGACAATATACCAAGAGTTTTGAAATTATATCTGTGTAAATTCTTAATTATGAGTGTGAAGCGTGCCACATTTATGGTTAAGAAGTTGCAAACCTCTTTTTCATAATTCGATTCATTTGTCACTCCTCCTAAACCAAAGGTTTTCTCAGAATAAGAGATTTCCTTTTCAACCGATGGAATCGAACTACATACAGCCTGATTCCTAAATCCAAGGATATGTAGGCGGGCTCAATTTTAAAAACTCGGCTGTATTCTAACATTTACTCTTAAAATCTCATTCCCAAGCATTTCAATTTCTCCATAATTCGATGTTAAAATGGCTTTTGAATTTTTTCAAAATCGTGCATAAAATCAAGCGTCTTGAACTACAAGTGGCCTGAATTCTCATGTAACCTGAGATATGTAAGAAACCCAAAACCAGAGTCCAGCCACAATTTCCCAAAGTCCGTACCTTTCTTTTAAAGAGATGAAATAGTGGTCGGTCAAAATCGGATTTGTCAAATTTTTTTGCCCACGATCTCTTTCATCGATCATAACCAAAGAAAGGGCAGTTGTTGACACCCAATTTTGACCCTCCACAATATAAATCAATCATCGAGCTTTTGATTTTAACAATTTGAAATAATTAGCTTTCAAAAATACAAAAATGTATTAAGTGATTTTTAAGTTTAAATCTTTTGATTTTTATTATGTTTATATATTGCATATTATATACATTTATGTCAAGTATTAATAGTTAAGTATTTTCATTAATTTTTTCAAAAAAAAATTCTCAAAATAGATTTTATCTTTAACCACTTTGCTTTAATTATTTTAAGATTAATTATCCCGTAGTTAATTTGATTATTTTAAGTTGTCAATATTTAAAAGCTCCGTAATTTATATATATTAATTCATCTCGTGGTCAAATTAATCGATTGATTTCAAATTAGGCATATTTGCAATTTAAATGTTTAATTTTTTAATCTTTTCCTTAAATTCTTTATAACTCTTTTTAATTCTCTTTTTTAAATACCCAAAATACCCAACCCAATTCTAAATACCCCTTTTAGCCCAAACTATCCTAGTCCTAAGCCCAAAACCCAATCCCCAGTCCAATTCTTCCAGCCCAGTTTGCACACCCCCCGACCCGGCCCACTCTCTCATTAATTATCCCTCCCACGCGTTTCTTCCTTTTTCCCCATCCTCTCTCTCTTCGTCCTTTTCTTCTTCTTCTTCTAGCAAAATCAGACGACCAACAACCAAAAACCAGAAGCACCAGTGCCCATTTTCAGGCAAAAACGAGTCAAACTCGTCCTCCCTAACCCCTCCCCCATCGCAGTCAAAGAACCAAAACCAAACTCGAAAGCAACCAAAACAACAGTACCGAATCAGCCATGGCAGTGCCTTTTTTAGCAAAAAAGGGTCAAACCACGTACTCCCCTTTTCCGTGCACGTCAGAAACCCTCGACGTGTCTCACATCTAAGCCATCGATTCAAAATCGATGGCTAAGATGTGAGACTTGTAGAGGGGTTTCAAATTGAAGATTCAAAATCGACTCAAAAGGACGATTTTGCCCTCGTTTTTTGCCCTAATCTTTGGGTATTTATACCCCTTTTGGTTCACGGTCTGGGGGATTTTTTTTGGGCTCTCGGATTTTTGGATTTTTTGGGGGGTTTGTCTTTTGGTTTAGGAGATTTTTTGGAGGACTCTTACTTTCGGTTTGGGGGGCATTTTCTGGTTTCCTGGAATCAGTTTTGAATTCCGAAAACACATGATTTAGAGCTTTTTAAGCTCTAAAATTTCGAAAGAATTTGGGGGTACGGTTTCACAGTGGTTCGGCCTTTTGAAGTCGAAGAGATAGGAGGTCGCTTCTCGAGCTCGTTTTGTCCTGTTTCGCTGCTCCGATAAAGGTGATTACTCTTAGTCTCATTCATTTTTTTTCTCTTTTATCGTATCATATTGTGTCTGGTTTGATGCTTATGGCCTGATATTATTGTCTGGTTATTGAAGCTTAGTTGCTGGTTGTTGTTCTACTGATCTAAAAAATGTCATTATGTGTTGTTTTGGTCGACTGTAACGGTCTAAGTCGCTTACTAAGGTCATGGTGAATGCATAGTTGTTTGTGTCTCGTTTGCATATGGTAGATAAATTGAATCCTAGCTTCGTAAAAACCGATCTCTTCCATTGATTCCTCTGCTTTTGGTTTGCTGCAAAGTTCGCGCTCTTTTACTGTTGCCTGAATATTGCTAGAATTCAAGGTTTTGAGTCATGGATCATGAGTTCTTAAATGTTTAAAAACCAAAATTGCCTACACTCTCATTTATGTGTTTATTTTCTTTATCCTTGATTTATGTACACTTTACGCGTTTTATGTTCTTATTAAAACCATTTATTCATCTCTTGAAAATTTGGGAGTCCATGATCTTAATATTATTTGCTTAGCTTGTCTAGACTTCCTAGAAGCTTGCTTGTTTTCCTTTTTTTTTCGTTTTTATGAATACCCAAGCTTTACTTCACTGCTTCCATTGTATCTTCAACTTGTTTGTTGTAAATATTGGTCATTGACTCCTAATTATTTGTGATTAGTTGCTTAAGAGTTAGACATATTTAGCTCGGTTTATTACTACTACATGCCGTTGCATCAATGTAGTGTCGTCACTTTAAGTTGTGACAAGATCTAACTTCATTTTGCTACCAACAAGTTTTTTTTTTTATAAAATTATTTGCTATATTAAGTTAATGATTAGTTACTTATATTCTTAATTGTTGTTGCATGTGACACCATCCGAGTCCTTTGTGACTTTGTATTTGCATTTCTTCGAGTCAACGTCTTTATGGATGGGAAGAACTAATTTACAATTCTCAAGAGGCTGTGATACAAGGATATACAAGAAATTTGGTGTATATACATCAATATACATGTTATATACATTGGTATACAACCAGTGTATACAACAACATTAACCCGAAGGGAAAAGGGCCAAAAGTCCTAATTTCGTTGCAGCAGAAAAAATGGGCCAAAAGCCCTATCAGCAGCAGCAAAGGCCCAAGGGAATGGCAGGCCCAAATGTAGAAATTAGGACAGGTTAATGAAATTGGGCCTGCCAAGCCCAATCGTTATTTCTTTTAACTATTTGTTATGTTTTCTACTTGTTTGTGATATTTATTGTTTTATTTCTAACTCTAACATTAATTTGGTGTTTTATATGTTTCAAATCTAACTAAAGTTCCCTAAAAGTTAGTCATCTATGTTATTTTCACGTCTTTGAATTTCGGTGTCAAAAACCTTTTTTAGAAAAATTAGATTTCACAGATTATCTTTAAAATACTCCAAACTTTTTCTTTAAAACAATTTATGAATTTTTATTTTTTTTAATACGTAGATATTTTAGGGGATCTTCAAAACTATAGTCATCTAGCCTATTTCACTGGCTCCTCTAATTAAGTAAAATTTAGGGTGGATTTTGATATTATATTCTTCTTGGTTATTTTTAAGTAGTTTTACTTGATTAATATTAATTGAACAAAATGTGATTAAGATCTTAAATGTTAAGTTTCCTAATTTTGGAATATTTCAGTTAAACGTTTTCTAGTTAATAATATAAATTAATATTTTTGAAAGTTAGTCAAAACTACCTAATCGCCGGATAACCGCACGTTAGCGGCCATTTCGAGTGCGTAAAACCTTATCGAAGTGGAAATATGAACCCGAACCTTTTCTCTGGATTTTTAAATGATTTTTTCTGTTAAGTCTTTTTAAAATATTTAAATAGTTTTCTTGATTTTTCTTTAAAAATCAAGTGGCGACTCTAAAAATCTCGACGATTCGGTTTTACTTAAATTAATTAAGTAATATCTCAAATTTTCGAAACTAAAGTCATTTTTCACAATAACAAAAAATACTTCAATTCAAATCTATCTATCCATATATATATATAATTGGATATAGACAATCTAGTATGGCACCTCTCTATGGCCAACACTTCGATTTATCTTTTATCTCCCTTTTTTGATATTTTATCTGTCTTCTATTTTTTAACAAAAAACTAGAAATCTTTGAATGCATTACCCATTTAATCATGTTCTTTTAAAATTTCCTCACATTAATACAATCTTAAGTAAATGAAAGATGACAAGACTCAAACTTTTCACTTTTCATAACAAATTTATGTTTATTTAAACTATAAAATAAAAATATATCAGTATTTGTAACCGGCAACAATGGAATCATCACTTAGCCTCTTCTTCTAATGATGATGAATATATGGGCATCAAATTCCGCAACTAAGACGTCCACCAAAATTTCTAGGCTTGTGATTTCTTTAAGAAAAGAGAAACAGAGAATCTTTTGACTTTTCTGGAGATTGATGTAAGGAGAAAGATCATGTAAAAAATTCTCTTCAAAATAAATTTATTTGAAAGAATGTTGATTTCAACCATAATATGCTAAAAGAAAAAATTCATTTTGGTTGAGAAATTTATAGGAAGAGTGATTAGCGTTTTAAAGGGTAAGAAGAATTATTTAGAGAAATAATCAATCTATTTATGAGATTCCAATCAAATTAGGAGGAAAATAAGTACTTTACTAATTTATTTTTACTTTTGTTTTTTATTAATTAATTATTTTTATGTATCTTTAATTAAAGATTATTTTATTTTTTCTAATTTGTTTTTAATTAAAATTTACTGCTGACATTATTTCTCTCCATTTTTTTATTTTACTAATTTTTTTTCTTATTTTATTTTGATTTTTTTTATGTCTTCAATTAAAGTTATGTTATTTTATTTTATTTTATTTATTAATTACACCACAGAGAGAGAGAACAGAAATTCTATTTATTTTTTAATTTTATCTTATTTTAAAAGAAAAGATGAACACATTTAATTTCTTTCATCATTCATTAATGCTATTAATCTCTTTTACTTTTTTACGTTTATCTCATAATTAATGTTATTATATGATTATTTTGAATCAATTTTTTTTCTTTTATTTATTTCAAGAAATAGTTATGAAAAGAAATTATAAGAATTGCATATATATTTTTACAAAATTTGATTTGTCATTTTTTTAAAGTTTTAGATCATTTCTTCTACTATATATTTATATGTAATAATAAAGATAAAATAGAAAATATAATGTGACATCCTTTTTAGTTCAAAATTGATATTTATGTTATTTTTCTCAATTTTAAAAAATAAATTTTTTATATTTTTATAAAATTAATTGCTCAAAACTAAAATTGCTCTTCCACAAAAATTATCCATATATGTACACACACCCCTTATATATACACGGTAATATTTAATTTGAAATTATATTTTAATTTTTACAATTTATATACACGATAGTTTAAATAATTTTTCTCTATTTCTTATTTTCTTTTATTTTTCTTTTTTTTCTAAAAAAAAAAGTTTAATGTATTTGTTAATTCTTTGTTACCATATATATACATTCTAATTTAATTTGCTTTTATATTATAATTCTTATCATGTAAATACATGGTACTATTTAATTTGAAATTATATTTTAAAATTTTTACCACGTATAGCTAAGAACTTTTTTTAATGAAGAATAAACTGAGCGGTGAAATATTAAAATTTTCTTGTGTATATTTGAGTCACTGTAACTCTTTAAAAGTAAACTAATTTTTTAAAATTATTTTTCAAACTTTTATTCAGCATCATCAGTTTGAGGTTTTTGTTTAAAAGAAAACAAATGTATATATTGCCATTAGTATATATTTTAAATATATACAAATTATATCTTTTGCTCAACTTAGTTTGTTCGTCTGAATATATTTTCTTTAAAAGAAAACAAACTATATCTTACATGATCTTTCCTTAAATAACTTTGACAAATATATATTTTTAGAAAAATAAAAAATTGCCCTTATATGTAGTTATAATATATATATATATATATATATATATACCATGTATAGCTAAGAATTTTTTTTATTATATAAACCATAGTAATAACAAAGATATACATTTGTCACTCAACGACGGAACCTTGCTTATTTCTTTTTTTGAGGATCGACGAATCGAATAATATTTTTGTTCCAATTTTTGCAAGCAAATACCTTTCATGATAAATTCGCTAAACTCATAAAAAAACAAAAATAAAATAGCATTGAAATCGATTTTATTTTGACCAATCATAATTATCTTCCAGGATCTATAATTGTCTCAAAATGTCCAATATATATACATTATTGGGCCTTTTGGATAAAAATCCTATATACGTAGTTTAATATATATATCTATACTATATTAAAAGTGTAAAGACTCTTAAAAATATTGTTTGAACTTTTTGCCCTTCATTAAAACACTTTGTTTTAGATAAAATCATTTTTTCACCATTTTTCTTTAAATTATTATTTAACAATATTTATAATATTTACTTTTAAAATATATGAAAAGAATTGATAAAAATAAAAACTTCTAGTCGTGAAAATACTCCTAAATATTCCTTATTTGATAGACTTCCACTTCTTCTTTATTTGAATCAAGACAATACCTGCCGTCATTACGGAAAATTCTAATTTACCATGATTCTAATTAGTGATAAAATCTCTCTATATATAAAATTTTTATAAATAAATAATTTATCAAAATAACTTTTGTAGTGAATTATTCATCATTTTATAAGTTTATATAACTAAAATTATTTTTTCTCGATTTGATCACGCACAAAGCGATATATATAGTTACCACATGTATACAGGGTGATATTTAATTTAAATTTATATTATGATTTTTACTACGTATATACATGCTAATATTTAATTTAAAATTATATTTTAATTTTTACTATTTATATATACAATAGTTTAAATAATTTTCCTTTGTTTCTTGCTTTCTTTTCTTTTTTCTTAAGTCTAATGGATTTACTAATTCAACTATTTTTAATCTCTCAATTAATAAATTTTATTATCATATTTATTAATTTTGTTGTCTTAAAATTTCCAAATAACATTTCAATAGCTTGCCACTTGATTTAACCATATTACAAACTATTCTCCTTTACTATATATATAGATTTATTTATCAAAACAAATTATGATATAATAGTTTCTTTAATTTGTTTTGGAGTAATTAAATGAATGGAAATTATTTTTATACGACTTTTCTTATGAAGGACAAAATACTAAAGATCAATCCCTATAAGGACCATTTATGAACTTAAAACCGATAAAAAAAGTAATATATTGAGCTTATGTTGGCACGGACTTCTATATCTAGTCTAGTTTTAGAAATATAAGCACAATTACACATTTATAGTTACAAGTTTTTGTTATGTAGACAATTAAAACAGCATTTTGAGAAGCAATCAAAACATAACCTCAGAATCAATTTTTATGCAAATGCATCACCATAAAATAGAAACTGCATTAACCAAGAGTGCAAGCAGTCACTGCATATAATAGCTAGAATTACTTACCAATAGAAGAAACCAGGGAACTAATCGAACGTTCACTGCAATACAGATGATGGTTGAAATCAAGTTTCAAAGAAACGAAGTTCTACCATAAATTCACGCTGCATGGGAGAGTACCAAGCAACAGCCTTGGCGGACCAGAGAACTTGCAAAGCATGTTCAATGGCAAATACAGGATTTTTCACACTTAAATACCACTCTTTCTTCAAATCAATTGCTATCTCTGAATCAACTCTAAAGCTGAAAGGTCCTATGATCTGCATCAATGTAGCGCAAACCAAAATCAGGAATCTAAAATGTTCGCAGTTTAAATTCAGCATCACTCCATGAACCGCCAAGATCTTTTTCTTTTTCTTTTTTTTTTTTTTTTGATAATCATGGTGTCATGGCCAACTTGCGCACACGACGATGAATTCCACGGACCTGCTACTTTCCACCAAGCATGACTACAACCCTCACCCAATTCATCATAGGTAAAATACATACAAACGAGGAAATTAAACAAAAAGTTGAGAGAAATACACAACCCCATTTTGCTTACTGGAATATCGACAAATTTTCATTTAGTATGTGAATTCATATAGATCATTAGCATGCTAATACAAGCATATAGGCACAAGTACTAGGAATAAAGTTGATGAGCAAATTTTGAAGTGCATTACATAATGGTGGTATTCGAGTTAGTTTGCACACACCTTCATTGGATAGCTACTACCTCCCACTACCAAATACGAAGTAAATTTTCTCACCATAGCTTAGGCATCAAGAGAGGATGCAATCACCTAAGATGTTTTGCCTATGCTGATATTTGAACACTGGTTTCTCATGATTCTCGTTCCACTTTATTGACCGCTAAACCACACTCTTGAATGTTGTTTAGAATGTTCATATATAAAAAAAAAAATAAAAAAAATATGACAAAAATTCAAGTGTAGAATCCCGATGACTGTGTAATTAGGAGTAGGAAGAGTGGTTGTGGTATATCTGAAGACCATTCTAGTACCGTGGCTCAATCTGTCTGTCCATTGGGAGATTCTTGAGGCATCAACATATGATTTGGCATGATGGTTAGAGAGGGGGAATCTGAGGTTAGACGAACCAAGAAAGCAAAAGAATTTTACCAGACTTAGACTTATCATTCTTACACTTGTTTTATCATCCATCCTCCAGGATGAATATAGCATATTTCCTATCCCCTAGCTAACTTTCAATCATTACAAACGACAGAATGTTATCAGACAGAACACTGAAAGAAATAATAATAAATGTAGCACAGTGAGGTGATAGTGTTGTGTCTTTTTGTTTTTTAAACCAAGAAGTCACAATTTTCATTACTAATTATGTCAATGTTACACAAAAATTCTACACAAAACAAACACATTGAACAACTCATTATGAGGTGATCATACCAACACGTCTCATGATCTCAAGCGGTAACAATATTAGGAACCATATTAAGCACAAGGCCATAGTATTTCTTCTATTCCTTTAATCCTTTGTAATTGAACACTATCTAAGGAAGCAGTTTATGCAAATAATTCTACCTTATAAGCTACTGCACCTTTCCACACATGGACATCCAATAAAAATATTAGATCAACTTGATTACCTCTATCCTAAAGATTTTCTAACTTCCCTTTTCATTCTTAACATGCTTGGAAAGTTTCCTCTCACCAAAATGCTTTGAATATCATGATACTTCAAAGCTAACAAATAAAATAATCTGTAGCTCTACTTTTGGACTCACTTCTAGTTGGATGCTATATAACATATGTTCTGTAGTACATCAGATTTGAGTGTTGTCAGTAGAGAGTCATTTGTTTTCCAAGTGTTTTCTACCTTTTGGTATAATTCTTGTATAGGAGTATTTTTTGTCCTTAAATTAATAAAAAGTAATTGTTTTACCAAGAAAAATATATGCTCTGCTCTTACTCTTTTGAAAAAAAAATATATAATGTTTATGTTGTCCATAAGCAAGTTCTATCTAACTAAAGTAATAAAAGCAGGACCGAGGGAGAGATTCATCAAATCATAAAATTAGCAGGCCATGTTATATTTAGAAAGGACATACCTGCTGCTGGAAACAAAGCGAGGCACGTGGACAAATTGCCTGTAGTGCCTCAACATTTGGTACTTGAGAATTGTAAAGACTGCATGCCACAGTGGTTATTCCAGCAAGAAGTTTTGACCCTGAAGGAAAGTCGAAGCTTGTATGGACACGAGTGAGATCCAAGAACAGCCTTTGGAAATTTCCATGCTGTGCAGTGAGTGAAGCAGATGCAAATGAATCCACTGAAACAGCAGAATTTGCTCCTTGGGCTTGAAGGTCAAAATCTTTCAGACCCCGTAAACTGCATGATTGTTGCCTTTTCATTGAATTGTCTCCAAGATATGCAGAAAAAACAGCACCTATAATGATGAACATACTTAAGCTACGACAGGAATGGGAAAAGGATGAGATTATTTAGCTCTCATCCTTCTACAAGGCAGCATTGAGTTGTATACATGTTGACAATATGCAACTTGTTCTAATGAAGCAAATAAGGTCCAGAAGCAATTTCTAAGTAGTTTCCAATAAAACGGGCATTATGCACACTTCACTCATGGCTCACTTTCTAAATCTTATCACCAGTTAGTTGCTCAAATCAATTTTGACCTTAACATTATCCCAAAAATACAAAAGGAAAGAGAAAAGACATGCAGGAAAAAGGTGGTTTGGTCATAGGGGTTAAAAGATAACTCGGTATTGATTCCATTATCTAATGAAGACAACAGATGAGAGATTTTTTTTTTTTGACAAGGTAAATAATTTTATTAACAATTTGAGAAACCCTGTATACAAGACATATACCAAAAGAAGAGAATTACATCCAAATTTTTCTCAGCAGGAGTGATCCAATCCTCTATACAAATAGGAACCTTGTAAGTACATTAAAAAAAAAACTAAAATTTGCAACTTTCCAAAATCTTCTTCCACCCCTTCAAATGTCTTTCTTTCCAAATAACCCACATGATTGCTAAGGGGGCAACATTCCATGCCCTTGGGTTTCTCTTACCCCTCCTACGAGTCCAGCTTTGCAAAGCCTCCTTCACTATGCCAGCATCATCCATAGCATCCGAAACAAATTGAGGGTCACCCTCCATGATCAACTAGCCACCTTATAGTGCAACGAAAGATGAACATTCTTGCTTGCACTCTTACACATATATTAACAACTGATATAAGTGATCTTTTTCTTCCTCAGATTTTTATTGTTAATATCGCTCCCCACCAACCAAACAAAGAATCATACCTTCCTTAGAGTTATGGGGGAAAGTACATTCCTCTTTCACTAATAGCTTCATAAGATAAGTGTGAGAAATATTGAAGAAAAATATTATTGACTAGTGTGCTAAGTCCTTTTTTATTTTCCTTGGTGTTGGATGAGCTGACGCGATCTATCCAGGAGGGAGTCCCATGGTGTATGTTGTTTGCAGATGACATAGTACTGATTGATGAGACCCGGACCAAAGTTAATGATAGGTTGGAGGTTTGGAGACACGCTTTGGAGACTAAAGGATTTAAACTGAGCAGGACCAAAACAGAATACTTGGAGTGCAAATTCAGTGTAGCGAGGGAGGAAGCAGACATTGATGTGAGACTTGCAGCTCACCTTATCCCCAAGAAGGAAAGCTTCAAGTATCTGGGGTCTATCATCCAGAGTAGTGGGGATATCGACGATGATGTCACACATCGTATTGGGGCGGCTTGGACAAAATGGAGGTTGGCCTCTGGAGTATTGTGTGATAAGAGAATACCATCTAAACTCAAAGGTAAGTTCTACAGAATGGTGGTTAGACCTGCTTTATTGTATGGGGTGGAGTGTTGGCCAATAAAGAATGTACATGTTCAGAAAATGCAGGTCGCAGAAATGAGGATGTTACGATGGATGTGTGGTCACACCAGGAGCGACAAGATTAGGAACGAGGTCATTAGGGAGAAGCTAGAGGTGGCCCCTGTAGCTGACAAGATGAGGGAAGCGAGACTGCGATGGTTTGGACATGTACAGAGAAGGAGTACTGATGCCCCTGTTAGAAGGTGTGAGAGATTAGATTTGGGAGCTATACGTAGGGGTAGAGGTAGACCAAAAAAGTATTGGGGGGAGGTGATTAGAAACGATATGGTGAAACTTGATCTCACCAAGGACATGACCTTAGATAGGAAGGAGTGGAGGTCGAGAATTAGAGTAGCAGGCTAATAGGGAGGATAGGAAGGAGTGGTAATTGTCTGTCTTTTATATGTTATTTATCTGCCTTTATATGTTTACTATCTTGTATCTAGATATTATTATGTGCTCTTCTCTTTTTGCCTGTGTATCGTATCTAGCGTGTTCTGCTGATGGGTTTTTGTGACGAGGGTTTCCAGGAAACAGCCTCTCTACCTATGTGGTAGTGGTAAGGTCTGCGTACATCTTACCCTCCCCAGACCCCACTTGTGGGATTTCACTGGGTATGTTGTTGTTGTTGTTGTTGTATTTACATTACTACATAAAGACCCTATTTATAGATACTACAATCTAATCCAAGTCCAACTAGGAAACAACATACTATTCCTATCCCAATTCTAAATAGGACTAGATATCCCTATTCCTATTTTAACACTTCCCCTCAAGCTGGTGCATACAAATCATAAGCACCTAGCTTGTTACAGATGTAATTAATACGAGGGCCAACAATCAATCTCAATGTGCTTGGTCCTTTCATGAAACACTGGATTTGATGCAAAATGAAGGGCCGCTTGATTATCCCATACAAATTCCATCTAATCAACTTCGCCAAATTTTAGCTCCCTCAATAACTGTTTGACCAAAAAAAAAACTTGCAAGTTGCTGCAGCCATTGCTCGATATTCTGCCTTTACACTCGACCGAGCAACCACATTCTGTTTCTTGCTCTTCCATGACACCAAATTACCTCCTACTAATACACAATATCCAGATGTAGACTGTCGATCAGAGGGTGATCCTGCCCAATCAGCATCTGCATATCTCGTGATATGCTCATGGCCTCAATCTTCGAAGAGTAGTCCTTTTTAGGGCGCTGACTTTATATATCGCAGAATACGAACAACTGCATCCCAATGACTATCACAAGGGGAAGCCATAAACTAACTTACAACACTCACAGGGAACGAAGTCAGGTGTCGTCATTGTGAGATAATTTAACTTTCTCACCAGTCGTCTATACCTTTCAGAATTACTGAGTGGCTCCCTTTGTCCTGGAAGCAGTTTCGCATTCAGATTCATAGGAGTATCAATGGGTCTACATCCCATCATCCCTGTCTCCTCAAGAATGTCTAAGGCATACTTGCGTTGAGAAATAACAATACCTGATCCAGACTAAGTAACCTCAATACCCAGAAAACACTTTAATCTACCAAGGTCTTAAGTCTGAAAATGCTTAAAGAGATGTTCCTTCAAACTAGTGGTACCATCTTTATCACTGGCAATGATAACAATATCATCGACGTAAACAACCAAATAAATACATAAATTTGGTGCAGAATGCCGATAAAATACAGAGTGATCAACTCCACTACGAGTCATGTGGAACTCCTGAATTACTTGCTGAACTTTCCAAACCAGGCTTGAGGAGACTATTTCAGATCATAGAGTGAATCGTCGGAACCCTAATTTGGAAGTCGGAATTAGAGAAAATTTTGTATGGGTAGCCTCGGAATGGAAAGGCGACCCAGCTGGAAAAAAAAAAAAGGCCGGAAAGTGGCCGGATGTGGGCTCACGCGCCGGCGCATAGCCAGATCTCGCCAAAAAACTGCACCTCCAATAGGCGCGCATGGGTGCGTTGGGTGTTATTTTTCGGTGGGCCTGACTGGAATCTTGTCACCAGAGGATGAGGGACCCAATGGTGGTGTTAATTTTAACACACCACTGACAAAAAATGCCGACACTAACCAACCCTGAACAGCCGCCGGAAATTGATGAGTGGTCTGTAAAGTTTCTCACCGATGCTCTGATACCATGTGAGAAATATTGAAGAAAAATATTATTGACGTGTGTATTTACATTACTACATAAAGACCCTATTTATAGATACTACAATCTAATCCAAGTCCAACTAGGAAACAACATACTATTCCTATCCCAATTCTAAATAGGACTAGATATTCCTATTTCTATTCTAACAATAAGAAATGTCAGTAAAAAAACCATCCTTACTTTCCCCCCAACACCATATATCTGATAATTGTAAGGAGTTTCTAGCCCATACGAAAGCTTAATAAAATTGTGAAATCTTACCATCTCTCAATCTTGAAGATTCCTTCAAAATTTAAAGTCCCAGTGGATAACACCCTTTGGATTTGTTCCATTGTTAGGCCTCTTGGTCGGCAAACACAGTAGATATTTGGGAAGGATCCCCTTTACTCGTTCTCCCCACACCACTTATCTTGCCAAAAACTAATCCTACTACCATTTCCAATCTTAAAGAAAATATGTCCACAAAAGTCTTCCCATCCCTTCATAATACTCTTAAGACCCACGCTCAAACAAAGTTATAATGATTCTAATCCTCCACTACCCCTTCCATTTGGCCATACTTTTCCGCAACCACCCCTCTAAAACACATTTCCTCCATCTCAAATCTCCATAACTACTTCTTCAGAAGAGCTTTATTGAACACCTAGAGATCTTTAACTCTGAGACCTTCCCATTCCTTTGGAGATGTGACAATTCTCTAATTCACAAGATATGTTGCCTGTACCTTTCGTTGTGACTTATGAAAAGTCACACTAAAGTCTTTCCAGCCTATCAATTACTTTGCTAAGAGCACAATGCAAAGGTGACATGAAGTAAGTATGAATACTTGAAAGGGTTCTTTTGATCAAAACTTTCTTATCCTTTTTGACAAATACCACTTTTGCCATCCCACTAGTAGTTTCTTCACCCTCTCGATTGCCGGATTCAATGTAATAGGTAGAGAATGCACCTCGCAGCTCAACCCTGCACCATTTCACCGATATTAACCACTTATCCCCCATAGTGATCTCACATTTTCTGATTTTAATCTTAAGGTCTGAAACAACCAAGATCCAAAGAAGAATCTGTCTCAATTGGTGTGAGATATATCTGCCAGAATTCCCAACGTATATAACTCTCGACCAGTTCAGGTAATGAGAGCACCAACACACAACGAAAACTGCAGCTATATTCATGTGGTGAGAAATTAACAAGTTAACAAGTGACATGCAAAGGTAGAGAAAAGTACCAGCATACAGAGTAAAAACAATAATATTAGCTCTAAACTATAAATAAGAAATTTCAGCAATGATACTGCGGTTCTCACCAAGGATCCATGATGCTGAAATATGAGGATTAGACAGGAGTATGTCATATGGTTGCACCCTTTTTAGCATAGACGCTTCACTTCGCCAAAGGTCAATATTCTTCTTCAAGGAAACTACACCTTTGGCAGTGAAACCTGGAAGCAAAGCAACAGGTGGTAATTCATCACTATGCTGACCTTCATACTGCTTGGGTGAACCTGCACACTTATTGAAAAATAAATGATAGCTAGCACCAGAGTCACGAATTGTTGATGCAAGATCAAGTGCGAGTGAGAATGGTACATCCCAGTAACTCCCATTCCCATCAACAAAAAGTCCTGGCCAAGCTGCCTCCATTGTAAGATTATGATGAGGAAACTGAAAAAAAGGGAAAGAATCTGATATAAAAGTAGTTCTACAAAAAATATTTTAAAGTAGAACAAACCAAGAAAAAGTGATTGATTAGTTCTTTATCAGTATTCACTAGTTTCTATATCATTACAAATCAAACATGATTGGATGTGAACCAGATACATCGATAGAAAACTCTAGCCTTTTGGTGTACTTTAAAATACATAAATAATGCAGATGTTATAATGGACTCATTAGTTCCCTGAATATCTGACACAAGGGATGGGCCCCAATAAGCAAGGCCTTGGTGCTTATTAACAGGTGATGCAGGAAAAGGAGTTAAGGAAAAGGTTAACATCGGTATCACTGTTCATTCAAAAACAACTGTACTTTTACCTAATCTTTAAGGGATTTGGCAATAATTAGCTTGTTATTTACTTTGGATAATTACCAGATAGTCCCTGGTTGTTCAGTGGCTTATTAGGATTAGGGTTCTTAGACTCCTCTAATAAACAAAGTTAGACTTAAAATCTTTTTTCCATTTACACCATTAGACTCAACCTTGTATGTTCTTCCTTTGATATGACTCAAAGTAAAACCATCATGGTCCCTAGTTTTAGATTGTTTCACTGGATGATTAACAAAACATACGGCCCAACACACAGGTCACGGCCTTCTTTTCCTGGACTTGCCTATTTATTAAAGGGAATTGAAGACCTTGGAACTCGTCAGAGAGAATTCCTAATCTCTATAGTTTATTGGAATACAACCTGTTTCATTGATAGATGTCAACTTTCTTCCAGTGAGCGTTAACATAGCAAGAGTTCTTACTCACAGGTTGAAATAGCAAGATTCCTAATAAAATATAAATAATAAAGAGTCCTTATACACTTAGGAAGTACTACTAAAACCATAATTCAAAAATATCAGTCCCAAGCTTGAGTACAAGCTTTTCTGCTGGCATATTGTTTTCCAACAAACGTGTTGATAATAGTACTCCTTTCCAGGAGGAAATGTTCATACTCAAGCTCATTTAGAAAGGCATGCTTGAAATGATGCACATTCTCCCAAGTGGAATCCTCAACAGGAGATAGTCACAAAATTCGTGAAGGCAAATGATTAGCTAGAAGATATTTTCATCAAGTCTCATACTGGCCTTCATATTAGTTTCATTGGTAACAAGCATGGTACATTCAACTTATATGCACTAGCTTGAGGGTAAGCAATAAGAATATTGTTAAATTGTTTTGAGTATTTTGGCATCAACAAGAATCAATTGGGGAGATCCTATATATTTGAATATGTAGCCTTGATTTGCTTCCTAGTTTAGACGTGTGTACTATTTAAACATACTATAGTTTAGGTGAATATTAAGAAATACATTCTTCACTCCTTTCTTCATCGTAGTCCTCACAATTCTCAATACTTCTCTCCAAGTTGGTGCATACAGATCACATGTGCGAGCTTGCGACATATATAACTTAATTGAGCACCGGTAAGAGACCTGGTGAATATGCATGCAAGTTGATTATTTGACCTTACGAACTTTACAACATCTCCTTCTTGAATATTTTATCCGACAAAGTGACAGTCAATTTCTATGGGCTTGCTCCTCTCATGAATCACCGGATTTAGCAATATGAAGTTCCTCTTGATTAATTTGTCATCCCTGTTTCTCACGACGTCAATAGCATATTCTTGTAGCAATATGAAAATGACTGACATGGATTGGGCAACCTTAATAGCTAGAAAATAATGTAATCTGCCTAGATCCTGGTGTGGAAGTGCTAAATAGGTATTGTTACTTAGCTCTTGATAGCAGGAGTCCTAACAAAATAAAAATAGAAAAAGTCCAAACAAAATAAAAATAGCAAGAGTCCTAATTAACTTAGGATATTTTGTATTTGAATTTTACAAATAATTCAAAAAAAAATCTTTCTCATATTCCCCTATTAATTCCATTGTTTGGGATATTGTTTGCCAACACAGTGTTGATAACAAAAACCTTTGTACTATACTTCCATATCAATGTGATGTTCCAATTGGAAAATTTAGCTACAAAATAAAAAGAGACTTAATTCAGAAACAGAGAAAAAAATATCTCCACTTAAAACAGAGAATTCAAATATAACAATGAAGAGTGATATTTTCTCACACAGACCTAGAATATGACAGGAAACATCAATCAGCAGGTCATGAAATTTTAGAGTTCATACATGCTTGCCTTATGATGAAGAACTGCTCTTTTCTGAGGCATCTTCTCATCGCCATAAGCATCCAAACTTATGATCAATGTATCGTCAGGTGTTAGAAAAAGCTCTGAACAGAAGCCAAGGGCATAAAAGGATTTTTGGATAAAGTTCCTTCTGATGGATTGAAGCCATGAGGAGTCTGGCGGATGCTTAGTTTTATTTTTTCTTAGAGAAGAAACAAATTTCTGGACATTTAACTGACCAAGCAGCATAGCAGACCTGCATGATTGAGCATTTTGAACTACAGATTTGCATCAAATTCACAATGCAAGCACAGAAAAAAATTTGAACGAGCAACAAGATGATAGTTGAATACCAAATAAAGTATAACCATATTAAAGTCCCTTAAAACTAGAAATGACATCTGTAAATGTAATATTATTCTGATGTCCATAAGAGACAAAAGATCAGTTGCATCCACCTAGGTGGAAAATGGGGAAGTGGAGAACCCCCACATCTGTCCAGAAGGTGCATGGATCAAAAACTGAATAGTTCAAATGCCACATCGTTGGCTAACTTCAACTTAGATAATGAAGCATAGTGTTACCTAAATTGAAGGAATTCAAAGAATAACTTGAGACTTTAACAGCCACACAGGGATTTCACAGAGAATTGCGAGTGTTCAAGCTCAAGAATGAAGAGAGAAGATGAATAGAAGAATTTAGAAATGTAGTATTAGTCATTAATGAACGTAATCTATTATTGTACAATGATGTTGGAAAAGAATCAACTTGATAACTGCCTCGAACTACTTCAACAGATTGTAACTAACATAACAAGTGCGTTGCTGTCATGGACCTCACCAACTAACTTTAACTAACCGTGACCATTTCACGTATCACAAGAACGCACAAATTTAGTCCAAGCGTTGGTGGAACATCGTTGGTCGGAGGTGACAGCTAGTTGAAATCTAGTCGAGGTAGCAGGCCCGCCCGGACACCAAGGTTATACTAGTTAGCTCAAATAAAGCATACATACCAGTTTTCACCAATAGGGAGAGAAAGAACCCGTTGAAGCAAGAGGCCCCTGTTGGCGGCGAAAGAAGGGACGAAAGGCATGGCCATAAAGCGCTGAAAGAAATCGATTTGTTGGCACCTTGACAGTCTGGAACCGCGAGATAACCCTAAAGGCAATGGGTCGCCAGGAACTGGCCGAGCCTGGCCATTGAGGGTTATTGGAGTCGACAAGTCCAATTCCCAAAATCCTCCGGAGTCCATAGCCCACCTAAGTTTCTTCATATCTCTTCGTCGGAACGTTATATTCTCCCCCCTGAAAGCGAATGCATTTTGACTAGATTTAAGCGGCCGAGTGAAGAATTCGGCTCTCCCTTGCCACTGGTTTTGCTCTCTTTCCTTCCCCTTTTCATTCCTTGCTTTGGGTCCCCTTCTTTTACCTCACTTATTTATGGTTAATGGTTAAAATCACTTGGTTTAATATTTAACTCACTTTTAGGTTAAAACTTTTCTGTTATATATCCTTGTGGACCATAGGGAAAAACAACAGCCAAAAGGAAAAATTACTTATAAGTGATTATTTCTTCATTTTCATACTCTATGTTTTTAATTATTTTTGAGTATTTGATACTACAAGACTATAATATATCAAGGAGGAAGAAGCTCATACTCCTATATTATTGTTTGATAATATATACACACAATTTGATGGTATCAAAAAGGAACAAATACTGTTTTAGTAAAAACACTAATTAATTACTTCTTTTATATATATAAACATCTATCTTTGTTTGCGCATTCGCCATGCCCAATTTTTTCCCCTCTTTGGTACCAACACAATATATTACAATATGTAAATATATTCTGATGGTATAAAAGAGTAATTGAATAGTGTCTTCATTGAAGGATTACTTCTTCCTTCTTGATACCATCAAAATATAATACACTATGGTGATATTTAAGAGTAACTAAGTAGTACTTTTAATGAGGTTTACTTTAGTCCTTTGATGAGATTACTCAAAATATATCATTCTTCAATGTTTTAATTTAAAAACAATATTAAAAAACTCATAATTTAGATACAGTTTTTAAAAAGTTTGCACAAAAGAGAAAAAAATAATCTAAATATATTTTCTACTAATTTATAGTTTAATAGATAAGATTGTGATTTTAATAATTTTTTCTTAATTAATTTTTATTTATTTCTTAAAAAATGAGCTCAAACTTGTATGATATCAATAAGATATCAATATATTGACAGAGCATCACAAAGTATTAAGCTCAATCATATATGATACTGATATGATATCAACATACCGAGGGAGTATCATAAAGTATCAAGCTCAGTCCTAAATTTAAGATCTTTTTAGCTTTTGTTGGTATGTGAATGTAGTAAAATTGATTCTGCCTTCTTCTATATTAGATGCGTTTAAGCATAACCTAACAAAATTATGCTAGTTGTTTGATATCCTCCACTGGCAATATCTGATAATATTTTTATTAGAACTACCAAGTCTATTTCCATACATACTTCATCAATCCTCATTGATATGCAGTGGTATATTGCTTCCTCAATAGCAATTCTTTCTGCCTCTATATTGGTGGTTTATGGACTTTCTTCCCTTGCACAGAAATAACAGAAACTTTTATCTGAATTGATCGTAGAAATCCTATTTGTGTTGCATTTTAGCATTTTTTTTATTGGTAGTTGATATTGTCTAAACTATACCCTTTTTACGGGATTAAAGCAGTAAATTGTAAAATACAATAATCTAACTAGGTTGAGGTCTAATCCCATACAAGGTGTACTAGAGTCCTTTTATAACCTTATATTCAAATTTAATTTAGTAACTGTGTTTAGAAAATTTTAGTTACTTAGAATTTATAAATAAGAAAGACAAACTAGGGTTTCATCTCTTAGATATCGACATTCAAACAAATACTTTACTTAGTGTCTTCATTGTGCAAGACTAATGAATCTACAAGTCTCTTAAAGTCTTTATGCCTAATTAAGAGAATACGTACATGTTGGAAAGTTAGAAATTTGAAAAGTTGCAGGAATTTGGGACTGACAAAACAGCACGAGCCCATCTACGGCTCGTGGTTTGATCCATGGGTCTTAGACTGGTGGATGGGCATAGGACTTCGTAAAATTTTGAACACTGGTAGTCAATATACGAGGGATGTTATACCAATTGTAGTCCGCTTTACAGGACCGTAAACAAGGGTCATAGTTGGGGCCGATGAAGGAAAAAAAAATCTAAGTCTAGAACGGACCTACAAGTGGACTTTACGAACTGTAAAATAATTTACAAGCTATAGAAATGATTTTGTAGTTGGCCTTTAAAGACTTTTTCAAAAATAAAAAATGTAATCAGAACAAAATCCCTGGTCTACGAGTCGTAGTTCAATCTACGGCCCATAGATTGGGTTCGTGGACTGGGTTTGGTCAAATTTAATGAGGGACTTTGTGGCCATCTCCTACCCATTTAATCCCTATACTATGTCTTTTCAAGCCTATAACTACTAAATAACTGCTCATAACCCTTCAAAGCATATTCACTTTCATTCTTTCCCAAACTCTGTCAAAATTTTAAGTCTTCTTCTCTCTCAAAGATCCTCTATTGGAGGCAAGTAGGGTTCCAAGTTTTCCTACAGATTCAAGGTCGCATTCTTCAAAATTTCTAAGGCTTATTCAATTAGGTATGTGAATCTTCATCCATGGACCTATTTCATTTATAGAGGCCAAATTAAACTATACTTTTCTCATGTTTCAAGCCAGAAATTTTATGGGTGTTTATAATTTCACTTCAATTGCTTGAATTATGATTATTACTTGATTAAATTACTAAATTATATGTGAATTATGATGATTTACATGAATTTCATGATTTTCAATTGACTTATAAGGAATTTCAGCTACATGTTGATTAAGGCTTATGAAATTGATATGGGTTTCCTTAATGTGATTCAATTTGATTTCCAGTTGCATGATTTCACAAGAATTTCATTCAATTTCATGATTTTAGATTTAATTGTCCATGAACCCATGCTTTTCTCTAATTTCTATTTTCAAGCTATGATTCATAAATAAGACTTCAAATATTCAAGTATATATATGATTCATGATTAAGGCATACTTAGCTTTTCCTCCTAAGATAAGAGCTTTCCACCGAGCTTGTCACTTTTAAAAACCTCTTCACTAATTACCTAGTAACTTTGAAAAATGAATTTCCACTAGGGTAAAGTAAAATAAAGGGAAGATGAAAAAACTACTACCCTAGCCTAGTAAGTAGTTGTCTATTTTGCGTGCCCTTCCTGTACTGACTTATACTGATTTACTGTATACCATTGTTAGTGGACTAGTCTATTGTGATTCCACGCGCCCTTACTGGTAAAGATCTCCCATAGCCGGCCAAATGACTACAGGATCATCGGTCTACTCTACCTTAATTCACCATTTTGAACCTTATACAGAAGGTTTTCCCGTACCAGGTCCTTTTACCTATACCGCAGTTGAAGCACCTAAAGGAGAATTTGGTGTCTTTCTGGTCAGTAATGGAAGCAATTGTCCCTACCGTCGTAAAATAAGAGCACCTGGCTTTGCCCATTCACAAGGACTCGATCTATGTCCAAACATCATATGCCAGCAGATATAGTCACCATCATAGGCACTCAAGATATTGTGTCTGGAGATGTGGATAGATAGGACTACTAGTTGCTCGATAAGAGTGACTTAATAACCTATTTATTTATGCAAAGTTGACAAGATGGGGAGTATACCCACACTTCATGCAAGTTAAGTAGATGGACTATTCTTATGACATAAGTTGATCTATTAGGTTACTATACTTACCTTACAAGTTATGAAAATATGATTTTCTATGAATTATATATATATATATATATATTGCATGTTATGTATTTCGTGGATTTGACTTAGCACCAAATGAGGCTTTAATGTAAGGCCCCGCAAGTTAAAAAGTCAGAAAGTGTAGAAAGAAGTGGAACTGAAGACGTGTAGGCGAAAGTATGAGCCTCATTTACAGCTTGTGGTTCAAACCACGGGTCATAAACAAGGCTCGTGGATGGGATCAACCAAAATGGAAATTGACTAAGTGTGGGGACAAGGTACAATGTCACGCCCCATTTTTTCTCGCGAAAAGATGGGAACCTGGACGACGTCGTGACAACGACTTTTTTGGGATTAAAATATTTGAAGATTGAAAAGTCGCCACCTAATGATTTGAAGTGCATTATAATACCATTCTAAGCCTAAAAATTTAATCTAAGGGTCAAGTTGCCAGAGAATGGGTAAGGGTTCAAGTTACCTCGAAGGAAGGTGTTAAGCACTCTTCGAGGTCTGCAAATGCGGGTCCTGACCGTATCTCGCATTTATACGAGGGTTGCAAATAACAAGTAGGGTCTCTTACTTTTAAAATTTCGTAAATTGATTCTAAGTGATAAAATAATTTATTTTATTTATTAAATAGTGACAAAAATAATGGAAATGTAATGGAACAAGTAATTAACTCTAGGTAATGCATCGTATTAATTTGGTCAATTAATGTTAATAAAGAAACTTGATTAGTAATCCTAACTAAACCATCAAGTAATTATAAAACACAAATTTTCATCTTATTATTTTTAATAAGATCCAAGTAATAACGCAATAAGCTAGTAATCACATTCTTGTCATAACCAATGCCTTATCAAAATCATATAAAAATCATTTCATAAAACATAATTGGGCTTAACCCACTTCTTATTTTCCATACAAATCAATGTTCATGAATGCACATGCCATGAGTGATGCGAGAATAGCATGAGCAATATAGATTTAAGCTAAAATCAACATTATAATATAAAATTGAAGTAAATCCATAGTTAAATCCACATTTAAATCATAAAATAGATCACCCATGCAAAAAAAAGAAAAGCTCTAAAGGGAACATGCATCTTCATAACTTCATAACCTCACTGTAAATCATCATAATAGGGCTTAAAATAACATAAAATCATAAATAAAGTACTACCCATACTTCAATTGAATTTATTAAACAATAATTCTCAAAACCCATATTTAAAGTAAGCATAATTTCATGAAAATCAATTGAAAAGAGTTTGGGTCTTGTTAATTGAAAAGGACCAAGAATCAATCCCACATACCTTGATAGGAAGAGGAATTTTAGAAGAATTTATCTTGAAGTTGAAACCCCAATTGAATCCTAGCTTAAATCTTGAAGGAGAGACTTGGAGAGAATTTTAGGAATTGACTTCTAGAGTATGAGTGTTTTTCCAATGAGGATGGATTATAATGAAAGAGTATCAAGTGACTTAGGGGTCTAGGATAGGGCAAAAGGGCATAAAACACCTTTAGAATAACCCAAAATTACGTAAGAGCCATTAATGACATGGAATTAAAAATTCGCATAGATTCCCACAGATGAATTTTACGAAAACAAGCATGAATTCTTCCGAACTCGAAATGAGGTGAAACCAGATGCGTTAGAAAGCTAATTAAAAGAGATTCGATTTGATAGGTTATGAGCCATCTAGTTTCTTTTGTGCTAAGAGATATGTCTATTTAAAATTGATCATTCTATCGGTATTTGGGAGAAACTTATGAATAGAAATACTTTGAACTTGACTTGATGTAGAAAACCCATGATGGCCTTAAAAAGCACAATTAAGCTTGAATTGAAGGCTTGAAAGTGAAATTAGCTTGAGCTTGAACATCCCATACTTAGAATTTTTCAGCGAAGTCACCTTCACGAGAGGCCACACAGGCCGTGACACTGCCCATACCTCTCTCCTTAGAAGAATTCCACAATCAAGTTATGAGACGGTGATTCCATACTTAGAAAAATTTCACTCTGGAAGGCGACATGGACCGTGACATCCCACACGGGCCGGTGTAACCATATTTGGTCCCAAAATTGTGGGATTTCAAGCCAAGGCCACCACACGGTCCATGAAGTGTCACACGGACCGTGAGGGGTCCAAGTTTGGTGTGCCTTAGTTTAAAACACCACGTTTAAGGTCAAAACGTCCTTCAAAGGCCAAGGGCCACTCCATGGAGGCTCCACACGAGCCGTGTGACCTTATACGGACCATGAGGGCTTCCATGAAGTGTCACCTTGGTCAAAAACTTTTCTAAAATCAAACTTCCATGCTTCTTAAGGTCGTACAGAAATCCAAGTCCTTAAAATAAGAGAAGGTCACAAAGAGACGAGTCGTTTATCATTAGGATAGGTATCAAGTGGAAGTGCAGTGATGTATGCAACTGAGACATTGTAACAAACTGGTAGACATGAACCTTGTCCTACATGACCTGATCAATTTGATCTAGTCTATTAGAATCCCCTTGATTATGGCTGGCAACGAAATTGGGACTTACCGATTCCAGTACTGATCCTTCTCGGTTCATTATCGGATCTGGTGCTAATCTTGTACAGTCCCGGATAAAATTGTCCAAGGGGCCTGTAAGGGTAACAAGGCGGTAGGAGATATTTTTACCGGCAAATCCCAGTCCAAAATTATCGGCATTGATTCGATTCCGATTCGATACTTACCGATCCTATTAAATATTATATATATATATATATATACATATATATATATATATATATATATATATATATATATATATATATATATCCAATATACCATAGGGGTCGGGGCCCATCCCAATGACTCAATTGTAATTTGGTCATTGCCAGCCTGCAATTTTTCAGCAAAAAGCCAAAAGTTAGCCGTTTCAAATAGCTAGTTTCAATTTCCCCCACCCCTTTTATTTTTAACCCCAAATTTTTTTATACTTAAATCCCAAAATTTCAACTGTAGAAACCCCCACCCTCTTTAATTTTTTTCATACAAATTCTCACTCAACTTTCTCAACTCTCTCGATTCTCTCTACTCTCAAGCTAATTATTTATCATTTACTCTCAATTCTCACATTCTTAATTTTGTTTAGTTAATTAATTTGTTAATTTTGATGGACTAATTTGGAGCAAATTTTGATGGATCAATTTGGAGCATATTCAAGCTTCAAGTTTCATCAATTTCGACTTTTATGTCTGCTCTTAGGCAGATGTTCAGTAATATTTGTTCCAACTTACAAATTTAATCTTTTTAGGTTTTTTTCTTTACTTGTTTTTTTTTGTATTCATAATTTCATATTATCTTTAATTTCATTACATCTATAATTATTATTTTATATGAATTCCGGTATAAAAGGAAAATGAAAAAGTAAAATTTTTGCTGGAATTGCTCATGCATTAACTGGTAAAGATAAATCAGTTGATACTTCTTCGAAATTTAAATCAAGACAACTGTCATTAAGAATTAATACAGAAGATTTTACACATGTTGATGAAACTTATTTTATATTGATTCTAATACCAAGTTGGATCATGAATTTTTAGAAAGAAGATTTGGTAATTTTGATGAGTCTCTTGATGAAGATGATGATGAAATTAATGAAGATGATGAAATACCACCATATACTGCTACAAGTCCCCCTGCTCCCGCTCCCATTCCTCATGTACATCCTTCTAGGACTAAGCCCAAGGCGAAACATGCAAAAGAATTGATTGTTTTGCAATTTATGACCCAAAATGAAGACAAAACTCAAGAGATTTGTAATAAATGTAAACATATTTTAAACCATAAAACTTCGAAAAAGAGGGGTGGGACGGGTCATTTAACAAATCATTTTATGTATTGTTATAAATGAGAATTTTTGCAAGCCCAAGCTATAGCAGAGGCTAAAACATATGGAACTCCCCTTATCGATTCATCTGTAGGAGTAGAGGGTTCAATGTTTTTGGTCCTAGTACACATCGCCCTCATAATAAACAACGGGACCTTGAAGAACTTGCTAAAATGATTGTTGTTACTGGTTTGCCATTTAGTTTTACTAAAAGTATTGGATTTATTCATTATATTCAAATTATCTATAACTCATCATTTACTGATTTTTCAAGATATACAATTAAAAAGTCATTTTTGATTACCAAGGCCAACATGTACATTATATTCGTTGTTTATTTGGGTATAATACTTGTGAATTAGCAATTATTTCTTATATGGGTCGTAGTATAACTGGTAATGATTATTTTATAATTACCAGATATTGAATTGATGAAAAATGAATAATGCAAAAAAGAACTTTAGGTTATAAAAGTCGTGAAATGTGTAAAACCAATGCTTATATAGCACAAACAATTCTTGATGTTTCTAGAATTTTATTGAATTTCTAAAAAATAATTAGTATAACTTTAGATAACGCTTCTAGCAACCAACGTATTATTGATTATTCAAAACTGAAAGTTAGTCCTATTTATGATGATGGTTTTCATATTAAATGTACTACACATATTTATAATTTGAATATTAGAGACGATGTATCAATGTCTGAATATAGTTTTATAAAAGTTGAAGTTGCATGTCCTTTTATTTTTAAATGTCAAGTAAAAGCTAGACATAGGGAATTCGAAAATCGATGTATTGAACATAATCTTCCTGTCAGAAAAATTCCTAAAACAATAGCTACCAGGTAGAATTCTTCATATGAAATGCTTAAGGTAGCTTATGAATATAGAAAGCATGTTACAATGGTTTGGAATGCTCATAATGCTAATATGGATTATCGACTTGATAAAAATGATTGGGTGATGTTAGAGAGCTTAGTGAATTTTTAAAAGTTTCTTATTTAGCTACAAAAATTTTTTTGATCTTTATTATCCAACTATTTGTTCAATTTTACAAAACATTTGTGTTATTTCTGATAAATTTGTCCAGTTAAAAATAATTCAAAATTTAAAGAGTGTTAAAAAAATGATTGAAAATTTTAAAAAATATCTTTTTGCAATTCCTCAAATTTATTTAATTATTTTTTTATTTAACCCAACCTACAAAAATGTAGATGCATCTCATATGGTAGAAAGAATATATTCAAATTTAGATATTGAAGACGATGAAGACAACCAATTACATAATTTGGCAATAGTTAAAAGTAGCATTAAAACTGAAGCTAGGAAATTATATGATCCGAGTATAGAAGAACAAGTACAATTTCAAGAACCCGAATCATCTAGATGTAGATTCAAGGACAACATTGATTATATGTTAGAACGTTATCTTGGACTTACTTCGAACTAAAAAAATAATTTTGATGAATATATTAACTAGGGTACAAAAAACATAGAGGATGGAGAGGGAAAGCCTCAACTTTTGTAATGGTGGAAGAATTGTTGTAAAGCTTTTCCAAAACTTTAGCGGGGATGTGCTAGCTGTTCAAGCATCGTCAATGGGTTCGAAAGATGCTTTTAATGCGGAAAGATTCCAAATAGGAGATCATAGAAATTCACTAGTGGTAGATAGTTTGAAAATTTTGATTTTATTCAAAAACTATATTAATATAGAGCAGAGGAATTTAGGGTGTCCAACTTTTCCAGCTCAATTTGAACCTGTCATGACCCGGACCTAGGGTGTCATGCCCTGGGTGGGTACCCTTGGCGTGGCCAGCACTCAGAGACTATTGCTAGTCCCCAAGCGAACCACTTAGCCTCATCACATCATTCAATCAATGAACTCTACTGCACAGCGAAAAGCATAAGTACGTAAATGGGCACATTTCATCTAAAGGCTTAAATAAATATAGAATGATAAAAGCTAGTAGAAAGAACTAGCTCACAATCTCAACATCAACGCTCAACCACCGTCTATGAAGCCTCCATTACTAATCATGTGGTGTTAATGACAGACCCATGACTACCCAAATCAAAATAAAGGAATTAGTCCAATCTAACTCTAAAGCATGATGAAAATAAAAGCAATGGATCCTCCAGAGTAGGGGAGGCTCACCAAATCAACTTTGAATAACAGATCTTCAACGGAGCGTCTGTTGACGATCTCTAGTACTTGCCTCTGCATCATAAAACGATGCAGTTTAGAATGGACACCAGTACTTGGAATGTACTGGTATGTAAAATAGTTGAGTGAAATAGAAATAAGTAGAATAATATGGAAGCAACATCGACTCAAAGTAAACATCAAATAACATCAAATCGTCAAATGTCTATCTATGCAAGAATAAAGAGTAGACAAGTGACACGTAACAACTCAAACTCATCGATCATCTCAGACTCATCTCAGAGGAGCTCACCTCTTCTCATCTCCTCTCATCTCATCTCAGAGGAGCTCATCTCCTCTAATCTCATCTCATCTCAGAGGAACTCACTTCATCTCGTCTCATCTCATCTCGACTCAGAGTACTCAAGATAGGATTTTTATGGGAGTTTTTCTTGTCCGACAACACTCACTTATGAGCCAGTGAATGTAGAACAATCACACTGATGCTGCCACAGCTATCCCTAACTGTCTAGGTAGGGAACGCTCCGAAACAATACCAGCTCACCCAATATGGAGTCAATACTCAATAGATCCACTATTGCTTTGACGGACCGTTACTCTCGAGGGAACCATAATATATATGATGGTTTTATGCCTCACCTACATTTGACAACGTAGTTAATGAGTTCGAGTGGGACTCACTCTTACCCATTTCGATTCTCGATACTCCTCCCAACCCAATGCTTATAAAACCTCTATCTCAACGAACTTCCTAGGGACTCAAACCTCGTCAATGATCGGTATCTCATAGGGAACTCGAACCCTATCATCATTCAATTCATAGGGACTTTAACCCTCTCATCAATCAATCTCATCAATGACTCAAGATTTAGAATACTCATTAGGAATCAATTGAATAGACATATCGGAAGAGTTCATTTATAGGACTCATAAGACAATCAAATTCAGTCAACTCATCATCATTCTCTCATCACAATCAACAATCTCAACTCAAGGCTCTAAACTCAATTCTCAAGTTCATTATGCATGTTTTTCGTATTAGTCATGTAGGGTTATGCAAGCTCACATGAAAAATGTTCAATTCAAGAAAACAACTAGTATGATGATCATCAACATGGAAAACATGTAGTTTCAAATAAAATTTTATGAAAAACCATCAAGGATCATACATGTAGACTCTCCAAATCATCAACGCAACTATGACCATCTAGGGTACATGAGAGAACAATTCATGCTTTTAGTTTAGCCTTACATACCTGGGATGCAGCTATCAATCAACAACGTCAAGGATTTCTTCTCAATTCTCTCAAACTCAAGCTCTTCTCTTCTCTTCTCAAGCCCTAGCCTTGATAGAATATTGGAATAGGACTTAGAATGGGGTTTTAGTCTATTTTTATGTCGAAACGACCTTATTAGATCATACATAGAGTTTAAGAGGGGTGGAAAATTCACCGGAATGCCCCTCGTAATAATTTAGAAATTTTCAACTCGGAGAAGACCCAGTCCGCAGACTGGTCGCATACTGTGTATTTGCAGAAAAAGTCTTTGAACAAGTTTTCTCAATCCCGTCAAAAAATATCAGAAAAATATAAGTGTTGGTTCGCGATGGGTGTACGACGCACTCGTCGCATACTAACACTATTTTGTGTTTCGGATCGAAAAATTATCTTATGATCGGGTCGCTCTAAAAATCGATCGAGACCATTTTCCTACTCAATTTTTTGTGTCGATCACATATCTGGCCTCAGATTTTCTATACGAACATCGAAAGATGTGTTATGCGCATACCCACTCTCTAGGGGTATTTTGGTAATTTTATTGGGTGTTACATCTTCTCCCCCTTGGGATTATTCATCCTCGAGTGATGAGTAAAGGTGGATATCAAGGCACGAATAGACTCAAGACTCATCTCATCACTCGACTCTTCCTCGGCCTCAATCAATACTACTCAGACTCGAGAATAGAAAGTCACATCAAGAATAGATATATTAATTTAGTGAAGGGTAAGAATTTTACCTTCAACACTCTCATCATTTGGCATGAATAGGTGCGGATATTTTGCTTTCATCTCTTCCTCAGCTTCCCATGTGTCTTCTTCAATGAATTGATTTCTCCACAGGACTTTAGCTAAGGTTATCTCTTTGTTCCCCAATTTACTAATCTGACGATCAAGGACTTGAGCCGGAACCTCCTCGTAAAATAGGCTATCTTTCACTTCAATGCTATCAACATGGATCACCAAGGAAGAATCTCCAAAGCATTTCTTAAACATCGACACAGGGAATGCCGGATGTACTCCATCTAACTCGGGAGGCAACTCTAACTCATAAGCAACCTTCCCGATTCTCTTCACAATCTTATATAGTCCAACATAGTGTGGGCTCAACTTTCCTTTTTTCCCAAATCCTAGGACACCCTTCATAGTCGACACTTTCAAATATACCCAATCATCTACCTCGAACTCTAAGTCTCTTCTCCTCACATCGGTATAAGATTTTTGGTGACTCTCGGCAGTCTTTAACCTCTCTCTAATGACCTTGACCTTCTCCATCGATTGATGGACAAGATTAGGCCCAATTAAATCCACTTCTCCAATCTCATTCAACCCAATTGGTGATCTACATCTCCTCCCATACAAGGCTTTGTAGGAAGCCATTTGAATGATTGCATGATAACTATTGCTATATGCAAATTCAATTAATTGTAGGTGATGATCTCACTTCCCTTTAAAATCAAGAACACAAGCTCTCAACATGTTCTCTAATGTTTGAATTTTACGTTCTGTCTGACCATCTGTCTATGGATGAAAGACGGTGCTCAGGTTCACCTTAGTACCCAATCCTTTTTGGAATGATCTCTAAAGCTGGGAGCTAAATGAGCTCATCTGCCTGAGATGATGGACAAAGGAACCCCATGTAACCTCACAATCTCCTGAATGTATAAATTGGCGTACTCCTCTGCAGTGTTTGTTGTCTTAACTACCAAGAAGTGAGCTGATTTAGTCATCCTATCCACAATAACCCATATTGAGTCATGTTTCTTTCGAGACCTTGGTAGACCAGTAATAAAGTCCATATTAATCATCTCCCACTTCCATTCTAGAATCTCAAAGTTCTGAGCCAATCCACAGGGCCTTTAATGCTCAACCTTCACTTGTTGGCAATTTGAGCATTTTGAAACGAACTCAGCATTATCCCTCTTCATTCCACTCCACCAATAGACTTCTCTCAAGTCATAGTACATCTTGGTAGAGCCTAGATGAATCGAATATCTAGTATTTTGGGCTTTCGCCATAATTCTGTCTCGAATGCCATCAATGTTTGGAACATACAACCTACTTTGATACCTCAACACTCCATCTCCCCCTTTGGATAAGATCATCACTTTCTGTTTATGGACAACCTCCTTCAATTGGAGTATGACAGGATCTTGGTCTTGATTTTCTTTCACCTTTGCAACTAAGGATGAAGCAGACCCATCCTGAACATTAACTCCTCCTTCATCATTATCCTCAAGTTGAACTCCTAATCGAGCCAACCGATGCACTTCCTTGGCTAGCTCCTTCTTTCCTTCCTCTACATGGGTTTTACTACCCATTGACAACCTACTAAGAGCGTCAACAACAACGTTAGCTTTACCTGGGTGGTAGTGAATGCTCATGTCATAATCCTTGAGTAATTCCAACCATCTCCTCTATCGTAGGTTGAGCTCTTTCTGACTGAAAACATACTGCAAGCTCTTTTGGTCAGTGAACACATCCACAAGCACTCCATATAAGTAGTGGCACCAGATTTTAAGTGCAAACACAACTGCTGCCAACTCGAGATCATGGGTTGGATAGTTCCTTTCATGACCCTTGAGTTGTCGGGAAGCATAGGCTATCACCTTCCCTCTCTGCATCAGCACACATCCTAATCCAACCCTCGAAGCATCACATTAAATCATAAAGTCCTTTGTCACCTCCTGCAAGGTAAGGACCAGCGCAGTAGTCAACTTTGTCTTCAATTCTTGGCAACTCTTTTGACATTCTTCAGACCACTGAAACTTGACCTTTTCCTGAGTCATTTAATCAATGGCATGAATAGGGAAGAAAATCCCTCAACAAATCTGCGGTAGTAGCCCGCTGACCCCAAGAAACTTCTTATGTCAGTCGGAGTGGTCGGTCTGGGCCAGTGCTTAACCGTTTCAATCTTTTGGGCATCCACTCGAATACCATCACCGGAAACAACATGGCCTAGAAAAGTTGCATAGTTAAGCCAGAACTCACACTTTGAGAATTTTGCATACAACTCATGGTCCTTAAGTGTTTGGAGGAAAACTCTGAGGTGGTTAGCATGCTCCTCCTCACTTCTCGAATACACCAAAATGTCGTTGATGAACACAATCATAAACATATCAAGATATTTTCTGAATACTCTATTCATCAAGTCTATAAAGGCGGCAGGTGCATTCCTCAACCCAAAGGACATGACGAAGAACTCAAAATGGCCATATGTAGTCCTAAAGGTTGTCTTTGGAATGTCACATGCCCTCACCTTCAACTGGTGGTAAGATCTAAGGTCTATCTTGGAGAAACAAGAGGCGCCCTGAAGTTGGTCAAAAAAATCATCTATCCTTGGGAGTGGATATTTTTATTCTTTATCGTGACCTTGTTCGGTTGCCTATAATCAATACACATTATGAGGGACCCACATTTCTTTCGCACGAATAGGATAGGAGCACCCCAAGGTGAAACACTTGGCCTAATGAGGCCTTTCTCTAGAAAATCTTTCAGTTGCTCTTTCAACTCAGCGGGCGTCATCCTATAAGGTGGGATCGAAATAGGTTGGGTATCGGAAAGAACATCAATCTCAAAGTCGATCTCCCTATTAGGAGGGACTCCAGGCAGATCATCAGGAAAGACTTCCGAAAACTCATTTACAATCGGGATTGACTCAAGATTAGGGACTCAACATCATCAGATTTAACTCGCATGAGGTGATAGATACAACCCTTGGAAATCAACTTTCTGGCTCTAAGATACGAGATAAACTTTCCTCTAGATGCAATAGAATCACCCTGCCACTCTAGGACTGGTTCATTAGGAAATTGGAACTTAACGGTTCGAGTTCTACAATCAACAGAGGCATAACAGGCGTGAAGCCTATTCATGCCAAGAATACAATCAAAATCAACCATCTTCAACTCAATCAAATCAACAAGAGTATCCCTATGATGGATGGACACTACACAAGTTTTATAGATTCTCTCAGCTCGAATCGACTCACCCACTAGAGTAGAAACATCAAAGGGTTAAAGAAGACTCACAGGGGTTCTATCAAATCTACTGGCCACATAAGAAGATACAAACGACAATGTCACACCCGGATCCATCAAAACATAACAATCAAAGGTAAAGACTTGAATTATACCCGTCACAACATCGGGGGAGTTCTCCTGATCTTGGTGACTACCCATGGACCATAAGCGGTTTGTTGCCCCACTTGTGCCTGACATACTGGTCCTCTGGTTTCCTCTAACTAGTGGGGCTGGTGTAGTAGACTGGGCCTGGTCAGCCCGATTTGGACAATCCCTCTGGTAGTGACCCAATTGTCCACATCTATAGCACATATCATTCCTGTCATGATATCTCCCCAAGTGCAGCTTGCCACACCTATCACACGGTGGCTTACCCTGCGAACCTTGAGCCACACTGGCTTATGACTGGGATCCATGGGTTCCAACATTCTGAAATCTTTGATCATACCTTCCTCTAAGAATAGGTACACTAGCAGATGATGGTGTTGGAAATCGATTACCATTGCCTTTCCTTCAAACCTCATGGCTGGATGTCTTAGCTCTCTTACATTTTAACTCTTCCTTGTCATGTTGTCTCTCCTCATCAGCTTGTTGCACAAATATCATCAATCTCCCGATGTCCATATCACTTACAAGCATGGCTCCTCGCCCATCTCTTTTGGGTCCTCTATTCAACCCATCAACAAACATTCCCATCCTTCCCCTCATATCAGCAACCATGTCCGGAGCATAGAGAGATAGTTGCGTGAACTTTAAATCATACTCTTGCACAGTCATAGAGCCCTATTTTAGATTCAGGAACTCTCTCACCTTAGCTTCTCTTTTTTTTCTTGGGAAGAAGCATCCCAAGAAGGCCTCCTCAAACACTGCCCAAGTCAAACATGAGGCATCATCCCTTCTACCTTTTTTCCACTGGTCGAACCACAGTTTGGCCACACCCTTGAGTTAGTATGCAGCCAATTCAACCCTATCAACATCAGCCACGTGCATCACTTGGAACACCTTCTCAAGTTACTCCATATAGTTCTCAAGATCTTCAGTAGATGCCGACCCCGTGAACTCCAGTGGATTCATCCTAAAAAATTCTCGGACTCTAGAGGTGTCATGAGAATCTGGTCTACCTGCTCCTTGTCTCATAGAAGGTGTTGCGACAGCCTTGGGCTAAAGCTCGAATAGTCTAGCGTAGCTCCGCATTGGAGACCTTATCTTGAGGGGGTTGCTCAACAGGGATAGCTTGATCCACAGGCTCCTCGGGTACTTGAGGCTCAGGTGGATTAACAACTTGTCTGGTAGGATGTCCCCTTTCTCTAACAGCTCTTTTGGGAGGCATGTTATCAATTCTGCACGTGTATAGAACCAATTAGAAGAGAGTCTTCATAGAGTTTAACTTTGTCACACGAATTGGAATGAGAAGAAAAGGTAACAATTCCTAATGTTAATAAGCTCCTGCTTATGAAATGTGGTCGACAACATACCTGTAAATAAGACTCTACTAGACATGGCTTCATAGACTCCCTATGACACTTGAACTCTGTGGTCTAATACCAAGTTTTTCACCGGCACTCAAAGACTATTTCTAGTCCTTAAGAGAACCACTTAGCCTCATCACATAATTCTATCAATGAACTCTACTGAACAACGAAAAGTATAAGTACGTAAATGGGCATATCCCATCTAAAGTCTCAAATAAATATATAATGATAAAATCTAGTAGAATGAACTAGCTCACAATCTCAACATCAATGCTCAACCACTGTCTATGAAGCCTCTATTACTAATCATGTGGTGCCAATGACAGACCCATGGCTACCCAAATCAAAATAAAGGAAATAGTCCAATTTAACTCTAAAGCATGATGAAAATAAAAGCAGTGGATCCTCTAGAGTAGGGAAGGCTCACCAAATTAGCTTCAAATCACAGATCTTTAACGGAGCGCCTATTGACAATCTCTAGTACTGTCTCTACATCATAAAACGATGCAGTCCAGAATGGACATCAATACATGGAATGTACTGGTAAGCAAAATAGTTAAGTGAAATAGAAACAGGTAGAATTATATTGAAGCAACATCGACTCAAGGGGCATTTTGATAATTTTATCAGGTGTTACATAGGGTCTAGGAGTGACATGGTGAATGGGGACCCAAGAGTCCCCAAACAGGCCTCAAAGTATCCCAATTCACATCATCGGTTTGGAAGCGTACTCAAATGATAAACACATAATTCTAAGGGATGAGAAAGTAGGACTCACGCTAAAGGGATATCGTAGGGAAAGGAGATTAACATGGATTCACATAGCAAGTAGCACATAAAGACTTAGGGATGGGTAAGTATGACTCCCTCTGTGGGGGAAATTTGGACTTAGGATCTCTCACATCGTATCATACCATCAACTCACAAGACTCATAACCTAATATATTCATTGGGTAACCAATCCATAAAATAATCTCCAACATAACACTTAGCATATAAACGTAAAGGAGTTTACAAGATGTCCAAGAATGTCTCAAGTCATAAGATAGGATGGTGGCCAAGACATACCCCAGGCTCCCCCTTAATTATAAATAACCTAACAAAAACACCATAGGCAGAGGATAGGTGGCTTATCCTCGAAGGATAGGACTCACCACAACAAGCAAACTTTAGATCCGAGCTAAACATCGTGCGGTGGATAGATGTTCTCGTCGGTCCCTACATGGTGAGATCATGTAGGAAAAAGTATGTGTTAGTACATTTGAATGTACTATGTATGTGGGCATGCAATGCGTATGACTTACCAGACCTACGTTTAATGTTAGATGATAAGAGCACATAACATAGAAAGAGTCATATATCCAAAGAAGAGTAGTACACAATATGTCAGGATGTCCATGATGCATGAAATACCATAATGCTCATATATAGTGGGGATGGACAATAACTGAAAAATCAAACTCATGTGAGCTATTACATGAATTAGTCTGATAAAGACCTCCCATCGATAAGAGAAGATTACTTGCCAAAGGTAATCTACATCATACCTTACGACCTCGTCTTTTTAGCGGATGCTCACCTTCCTTACGACCATGACTTTTCAGAAGGATTTTCATTATCATTTCATATCATATCATATCAATAAATGAAACTATTCCTTACGACCCAGTCTTTTTGTTAATGGCTTTCATTCCTATGTTGGCACATGGTTCGAGTAAAGGGAGAGGACCCTTGGGGATAGCCCTAATGCCCCTCAGCCATCGGTGCTAAGTCAAAACATCCCACGAGAATACTTATACATATACGTGCTTTCAAGAGATAAAATAGTCATTTCAAAACCGTTCAATGCACATTTAGGCTCAAAAGCAAAACTATGATTCATAATCATGATACTGATGCATAGGAATAACTTATGCTCATGCCAATATGGTGCAAGAACCCAAAATTCTCAAAGAGCCATTAACAATAGACATTTATGTGATCGCATTCTTGTCATAATCAATACCTTATCAAAATCATGTCATAAAACATAACTGGGCTTAACCCACTTTATAATTTACATAAAATTCAATGTTCATGAATGCATATGCCATGAATGATTTGGGATCAGCATGAGTAATTGAGATTCAATCTAAAATAAACTATATAATTTGAAATTGAAGTAAATCCATAGTTAAATCCACATTTAAATCATAATATAGATCACCCATGCACAAAACAAGTTTTAAAGGGGATATGCACCTTCATAACTTCATAATCTGGATGCAAACCATCATATTAGGGCTTAAAATAACTTAAAATCATAAATAAAGTACAACCATCAATTGAATTTATTAAACAATAATTCTCAAAACCCATATTTAAAGTAAGCAAAATTCCATGAAAATCAATTAAAAAGAGTTTAGGTCTTCTTGGTTGAAAGGGACCAAGAATCAATCCCACATACCTTGCTTAAAAAGAGGAATTTGAGAAGAATTTAACTTGAAGTTGAAACCCCAATTGAACCCTAGCTTGAATCTTGAGGGAAAGACTTGGAGAGAATTTTAAGAGAGTTCAAGTGTGAGGAGTGAAGTTAGAGTATTAGGAATAAGGTTTAAGTCATTAGGAGCCCTTAGATCGCATAGGAAGTCTTAAAAGACCATTGGGATAAACCAAATTTACAAAACTGCCATTAATGAAATGGATGGAAAAATTGCACGTCGTTGCTTCACTGGAGGGCTACATGGCCCGTAGGGTGTCACACGGTCCATGACATGGGTCGTACCCCAACACCTAGAAAAATTTTTGCAATCAAGTTATGAGGTAGTGATTCCATACTTAGAAAAATTTCATGTCGGAGCCTTACGGCTCACCATACGGTCTGTGAGCCTCCACATAGCCCGTGATGGTGGTCGTATGACCTCACTTAGCCTCAATTGTTGGTGTTCCAAGCTCACACGGCCCGCCACACGGTCTGTGAAGTGTCACACGGCCCGTGTGGGGTCCAAGTGTGACGTGCCTTAGTTCAAAACTCCATGACAAAGTGACACACCAAGAATTAAGGCCAAGTGTCACTCCACTGGAGGCCACACGGCCACACGGACTGTGTAGTCTCCCTTGATACAATACTTGGTCTAATTCTTGCCAGAAACGACATTTTCAATCTCCGATGAACTCGTACAATGTCCGGGTCATTATATCATCTCTCCCTTGGGAACATTCATCCCTGAATGTGCAAGAACAAGGCTTGAAAGACTTGACTTAGAACATGAAACTTCCAAACATAAGATACAATGCATAATTCACCATTTGAAAACCATAAAGTCATTAAAATGCGCGCCAAAGCATATTAAAATCGTGCAAAACATCATAAAATTTTTTTTAATGCATATGTATGCATGTCATATCATAAGACTCAAGAATGAAAGAGTTAGGACCACTTTAGTAGAGGAAGAACCTAATACCTTAGGCTTGAGTAGATTGGAAAAGATGGGGATATCATTTCATCATGTCCAACTCCACCTCCCATGTAGCACTCTCCACGTGTTGATTCCTCCAAAGTACCTTCACCGAAGCTACGTCCTTGTAACGGAGCCGCTTCACTTGTCTATCCAAAATCTCCACCGGGACTTCCTCATAAGATAAGTTCTCATCAACCTCCACACCTTCCAAAGGCACAATAGTGCTAGGATCACCAACTATCTTTCTCAACATAGACACATGGAAGACCAGGTGAATGAAACTCAAATTTGGAGCAACCTCCAACCAATAAGCCACGTCCCCAATCTTCTTAATAATCTTATAAGGCCTAACATACTGGGGACTTAGCTTTCCCTTCTTAACAAAATGCATCACACCTTTCATCGGTGAAACCTTCACATACACCCAATCACCAATATGAAATTCAAGGTCCCTCCTCCAAACATCCGAATAGGACCTTTGGCGGCTTTGGGCCGTCTTCAACCTCTCCCTAATCAACTTCACCTTCTCCATAGCCTCCAACACTAAATCTGGGCCTATCAATGCCATTTTCCCCAACTCAAACCACCCCACGGGTGACCTACACCTCCTCCCATACAGGGCCTCAAACGGTGCCATACCAATGCTAGCATGGAAGCTATTATTATAGGCAAACTCAATGAGTGGAAGGTGGTATCCTAATTATCCTTGAACTCCAACACCTAAGCCCTCAACATATCCTCGAAGGTTTGAATTGTCTTCTCGGATTGCCCATCAGTTTAAGGATAAAAAGTGGTGCTCAATTTAATCTTAATACCAAGTCCCTTTTGAAATGACCTCCAAAAGTGAGAAGTGAATTGGTTTCCATGATGCGATATGATAGACTAGGGACAACATGTAACCTCACCAACTCTTGGATGTATAACCTTGCATAATCTTCAGCATCATAAGTCATCTTGACCAGTAGAAAGTGAGCCAACTTTGTCATTCGATCAACGATAACCCAAATGGAGTCAAATTGTCATCGGGTTCGAGGTAAACCAACCACAAAGTCCATGTTCACATCTTCCCACTTCCAAGTGGGAATATCAATGTCTTGAGCCAAACCACCGAGCCTTTGGTGCTCTACCTTCACTTGTTGACAACTGGAAATTCGGATACGAACTTGGCTATGTCTTTCTTCATACCATGCCACCAATACACCTCCTTCATATCCCGATACATCTTAGTAGATCCCGGATGAATAGAGTAATGAGAGTTGTGAGCTTCACTCATGATCACCTTTTTGAGACCATCCATATCTAGAACACATAATCGGTCTTGGTACCGAAGTACACCATCTCCCCCTTGGGAGAACACCTCAATATCCTTTTCGACAACTAATTTATTCAATTCAACCAATGATGGATCTAAATCTTTCTTAGCTTTTACATCAACAACCATTGAAGATTCGGCCCCATTTTGAACATTAATACCACCATCATTAGAGTCGGCCAACCTAACACCCAACCTAGCCATCCGGTGAACATCCTTTGCCAACTCCCTCTTCTCCTCCCCAACATGAGCCACACTCTCCATAGATAGCCTACTAAGAGCATCGGCTATAACATTCGCCTTACCAGGATGATATTGAACACTCATGTCATAGTCCTTTAAGAGTTCCAACCATCTTCTTTGCCTCAAGTTGAGATCCCTTTGAGTGAACACATATTGTAAACTCTTGTGATCGATGAAACATCCACATATACCCCATACAAGTAGTGCCTCCAAATCTTCAAGGCAAAAACCACCACCATTAACTCAAGATCATGCGTCGGGTAATTGTGCTCATACACCTTTAATTGCCTTAATGCATATGCTATTACCTTACCATGTTTCATAAGTACGCAACCCGATCCGTGAGGCATCACAATACACCATGAACCGCTCCAAGCCATTAGGTAAAGTCAAGACAGGTGCCGATGTAAGCCGATCCTTCAAGGTTTGAAAACTCTTTTCACATTCATCTTACCACACAAACTTAACTTTCTTCTAGGTCAATTTAGTCAACGGAGGCGCAATGTATAAGAACCCTTCAATGAACCTCCTATAATGGCCGGCCAACCCCAGAAAACTTTGAATATCCGAAAGAGTCAATGGCCTAGACTAATTCTTCACAGCCTCGATCTTCTTCGGATCAACCTTAATACCATCACCGGACACCACATGACCAAGAAATGCTACTTCATCCAACCAAAATTCAAACTTGTTAAACTTTGCATACAACTTCTTCTCCATCAAGGTTTGTAGAACCAACCTCAAATGATCCCCATGTTCCTGCTCACTCTAGGAATAAATGAGAATATCATCAACGAAGACAACCATAAAACTATCAAGGAATGGCTTGAACACTGATTCATAAGATCCATGAACACGGTCGGAGCATTAGTTAAGCCAAATGACATCACCACAAACTCAAAGTGCCCATACCTTGTTCAAAAGGCCGTCTTAGGAATATCACACTCTCTAACCTTCAACTGATGATACCCGAAATGGAGGTCAATCTTTGAAAAGGGGGTAGCCCCTTGAAGTTGGTCGAACGAGTCATCGATCCTGCATAACGGATACTTATTTTTAATGGTCGCCTTATTCAATTTCCTATAATCGGTACACATCCAAAGAGATCCATTTTTCTTCCTTACAAATAACACTAGAGCACCCCATGGGGATATACTTGGCCTAATGAAGCCCTTCTCCAACAAGTTTTTCAACTGATCCTTCAACTCTATCAACTCAGCCAGTGCCATAAGATAGGGAGGAATAGAGATAGGTTGAGTATGTGGGAAAAGATCTATGCCAAAGTCTACTTTCCTTTCGGGAGGAATACCAGGCAAGTCTTTGGGAAACACGTCTGAAAACTCATTCACCACTGGAACCGACTGAAGAGTAGGTGATTCGAACTCCACATCCTTGACCCTCACAACATGATAAATGCACTCCTTGGAGATCATCTTCTGGGCCTTGAGGTAGGAAATACACCGACCCTTAAAAGTGGGGTCACTACCCTTCCATTCTAGCACAGGCTCACCGGGAGGTTGGAACTTGACCTTTCGGGTTCTACAATCTATAGAGGCATATGATGCATGCAACCAATCCATCCCCAGAATCACGTCAGTATCAAACATCTCAAGTTCCACAAGATCACACGGGAAGACTTTATGCGATACAGAAATAGGACAACCACGATAAACCCTATGTGAAACAATAAATTTACCCACGGGAGTATAAACTGAGAAACAATCCTCCCAAATTTTGGGACTCAAACCAAACTTAACAGCTAACAAAGGAGTCACAAAAGACAAATTCACACTCGGATCAAGCAAAACATAAGCATCAAAATAAAAGACTTTTAACATACCAGTCACAACATCAGGAGCCTCCTCAACCTCCCGGTGTGTGTGAAGAGCATAAAACATGTTATTCCTTGGGGAAACTCCTTGTGGAGCTCCTATCTGGCCTTGCCCGCCTTGAGCCACCTGACCTAGACCTCTCTGAGCATTCTTGGGATAGTCAGCGACCTTATGGTTCTTGTCGCCACACCCAAAGCATGCACCCAACTCCTTCCAACAAGTACTAGTGTGATTCCTCCCACACTTGTCACACCGAGGATACCCCTAACCACAACCAACCGGTGCCCTATGAGAAGGAACTCTAGCATTAGCAACCCTAGCACCAGAACCTTGGCCCTATTGAAAGCGACCAAAACCACCACCCCTAGAACCGGAGAATCCACCATCAAAATGGGCTCTCTTAGGATCATGTACTCTCCTCTCCTTGAGTTTTTTCCCTTCAATCTGCTTCAGCAAATACCATGCGTCTAGAAATATCCATATCTCGTATGAGCATGTGGTACGACATTCTTTCACAAGTGAACTAGAGATACCCGAAATGAACTTGTGCATCATTACACGAGGATTAGCCACAAGTGTCGGTGCATACTTGGAGAGCTTAGTGAACTTGAGGGCATAGTACCTCACACTCATACCCCCTTGCTTGAGGTTGATAAATTCAGTCATCTTGGCCTCCCTAAGCTCGAGTGGAAAGAAATGATCCAGTAAGGCAAGCTTAAACTCCTCACAGTTGATGGCATTACCACAAACCCTCTCCATAGACCATTGGGTGTACCACACCTGAGCCACATCTCTCAATTGGTAGGCAGCCAATTTAGCCTTCACCTCAGAAGTGACACCCATAACATTCAACACCTTGGTGAGCTCATCAATGAAATCCTGAGCATCCTTATCGTCCTTTGACCCATAAAACTGAGGAGAATTCATCTGGGTAAAATCCCTCACCATAGAAGTCAGAGTGGGATCCCGTGGAAGATCAGCCTGCCTAGTCTGAGATACCACTACCTGGGCAAGCATAGCAAAGGCTGTACGGAATTCACCATTAGAGATAGGCTCATCCATAGGCCCATGAGGTGCTTCACCCTCATTAGCCAGGGCTAGTCTTGGTAGGCAGGGTCTTCCTCGAGGCATCTTCTGAAATGGAGCAATGACACCATCAAGATAAGGAAGCCAAATATACGAACCATATCACGACAAAAGGCATGAAGAAGTGAGACAATTCCTAAAATGCCTTCGTAGCCTCCCACTCATAGGCATGGTGCACTTCACACCCATGAACAGGATTCTACTTGACGCGGCATGTTGGACTTCGAAGATCATTTACAAACCTAGTGCTCTGATATTATCTCTACCATGACTCGGACCTAAGGTTTAGGAGTGACATGGCAATTGGGGACCCAAGAGTCCCCTAATAAGCTCAAAGTATCCCAATTCACATCATCGGTTCGGAAGCGTACTTAAATGATAAACACATCATTCTAAGGGACGGAAAAATAGGACTCACACTATGGGGATATCATAGGGAAAGGGGATTAACATGGATTCACATAGCACGTAGCACATAAAGACTAAAGGATGGGTAAGTAAGATTCAAACTATGGGGGCAATTCGGGACTTAGGATCTCTCGCATCATATAATACCATCAAGTCATTATACTCATAACCGAAACACATAACTATATTCAATCGGTAACAAAGCCATAATAAAATCTCCACCATAGCACTTAGCATATAAACGTAAAGGAGTTTACAAGAGCTCCAATAATGCCTCTAGTCATAAGATAGGACAAGGGCCAAAACATACCATGGGCTCCCCCTCAATTATAAATAACCTAACAAAAACACCATAGGTAGAGGATAGGTGGCTTGTCCTTGGAAGATAGGACTCACCGCAACAAGCAAACTTGAGATCCGAGCTAAACGTCGTGTTGTGGATAGATGTACTCCTCAGTCCCTACATAGTGAGATCATGTAGGAAAAAGTGTGTGTTAGTACATTTGAATGTACTAAGTATGGTGGCATGCAATGCGTATGACTTACCAAACCTGCGTTTAATGTTAGATGACAAGGGCACATAACATAGAAAGAGTCGTATAACCAAAGAAGAGTAGTATACAATATGCCATGAAGTCCATGATGAATGAAATGCCATAATGCTCATATATAGTGGGGATGGACAATAACTGACAAATCAAACTCATGTGAGCTATTACATGAATTAGTCCGATAAAGACCTCCCATCGGTAGGAGAAGATTACTTGCCAAAGGTAATCTACATCACACCTTACGACCTTGTCTTTTCGATGGATGGTCACTTTCCTTACGACCACGCCTTTTCAAAAGGATTTTCATTATCATTTCATATCATATCATATCAATAAATGAAACCATTCCTTACAACCCGATCTTTTCGGTAACGACTTTCATTCCTATGTTGGCACATAGTTCGAGGAAAGAGAGGAGACCCTTGGGGATAGCCCTAACCCTCCCCCCCAATCCATCGGTGCTTAGTCAAAACATCCCACGAGAATACTTATACATATACGTGATTTTAAGAGATACAATAGTCATTTCAAATCCGTTCAATACATATTTAGGCTCAAAAGCCAAATCGTGATTCATAATTATGATACTTATGCTTAGGAATAGCTCATGCTCATGTCGATATGGTGCAAGCACCCAAAATGCTGAAAGAGCCATTAACAATAGATATTTATGTGATCACATTCATATCATAACCAATACCTTATAAAAATCATATCATAAAACATAATTGAGCTTAACCCACTTCATAATTTCCATAAAATCCAATGTTCATGAATGTCTATGCCATAAATGATGTAGGATTAGCATAAGTAATATAGATTAAATCTAAAATAAATAATATAATATGAAATTGAAGTAAATCCATGGTTAAATCCACATTTAAATCATAATTTAGATCACCCATTCACAAAACAAGTTTTAAAGGGTACATGCACCTTCATAACTTCATAATCTCAATGCAAACCATCATATTAGGGCTTAAAGTAACTTAAAATAATAAATAATGTACAACTCATACATCAATTGAATTTATTAAACAATAATTCTCAAAACCCATATTTAAAGTAAGCAAAATTCCATGAAAATCAATTGAAAAGAGTTTGGGTCTTCCTGGTTGACAAGGACCAAGAATCAATCCCACATACCTTGCTTAGGAAGAGGAATTTGAGAAGAAATTAGCTTGAAGTTGAAACCCCAATCGAACCCTAGCTTGAACCTTGAGGGACCTCACTTAGCCTTAATTGTTGGTGTTCCAAATAAAGAATTTGACCTCTTAGGGTTTCAAAAAGTCAAAAAAAGTAAGTAACCATCACACGGCCCTCCACACGGTCCGTGAAGTGTCACACGGCCCGTGTGGGGTCCAAGTGTTACGTGCCTTAGTCCGATACTCCACGCCAAGGACACGCACGAAGAATTAAGGCCAAGTGTCGCTCCACTGGAGGCCACACGGGTTGTGTGACCTCTCACGGACCGTGTAGTCTCCCTTGAGACAATACTTGGTCCACCTCTTGCCAAAAACGACATTCTCAAGCTCCGATGAAGTCGTACAATATTCGGGTCATTACAGTACCCGATATAGATAATATTGGAATCAAGTGAAGACGATATGAATTTTCTGGAGGAACAAGCTCAACAATCAATTCCAAAAAATGTAACATTAAAAATGTTAGAATCACTTGGACAAGATTTTATGATGGCTGGAGATATTAGTATATTATTATAATAAGGCCTAATTGATACAAAACCCTTCCTAGAAGCGGCTACGTAAATTAGGTTCTTTTCTAATATTTGTATGGTTTAAAGTAAAACATAATAAAATTATATACTATTTGCCTAAAATTTTTTTAAAAAATTATTAACTTGAATTTACTACAAGTCTTTTGTTTTTTAATATTTGTTTTCCTACTACAAATATTTCAAAGTTTAAAAGGAAAATCTCTAAAGTTGTTCATCTTTAAAGTTAAAACTTAAAACTTTAAAATTTAAATGATTAAATGAAACATTCAAAACTTTAAACTTTACTATTTAAATTTTCAATTTTAAAATTTTAAATTTAAACTTTTAAACTCTAAAGTTTTAAACTTATAAAAACTTTACACTTTTAAAACTTGAAAACTTTAAAGTTTGAACTTTAAACTTATTTATTTGATAATTTTAAACTTTTAAACTTTTAAAAACTTTAAAATTTGAAAAGTTGGAAACTTTAAATCTATATATTATTAAAAGGAGAGGACAAAGCCACCATATTAAGCCAAATGGCAGCCTATAAATATGCCAAGTGGTATCTTAGGAAAAAAATTAGTTAGATTAGTTATTAGTCAATTTAAATTTAAATAATAAATTTAATTATAAAAACAACATATATAAATATAAAATATTTGCTACAATTACATCAAATACAATTATACAAACAAAATATATCAATAAAAAATATTTATTACAATTAAATCAAATTCAATTATAAAAACAATATATATAAATATAAAATATTTTCTACAATTAAATTAAAATAATTTTAAAAATCCATATTTAACTAACTTTAAATACGTATTAAATCAATATATTAACTTAACTTTAAATAAGTATTTAAGCAATAACCAAAATCTTACATGCTAATATTTTGCAATAATACCCAATTACTAATATTATATGAGTTTTCAAATTTAACTTCACTAATTTATTGCCTTTCATGAATATGCTTATTTGCTTTACTTTGATTTTGCAGATTTATTTTTAAGGATTGTTTTACGTTTATTAAGCAGTTTGTCGAATTCCTTTGTAATTACACTTAGCTTCTTTTTTTTTAACTCACTTTGAATTTATTTGGATGATTTCATTTTTTGCCTTTGTTGTTTATTTATGTAATTCATGCACAAATTATAAAATCAAGAACTAACCATTATTTGTTTATAACGCTAAAGAGCTTCTGTCATCCCCCGGGAGGGTACCCTAGGCGTGGCCGGCACTCAAAGACTATTGCTAGCCCTTGAGCGAATCACTCAGCCTCATCACATCAGTCAACATCAACATAGCGGAAAACATCATAGTAAGAGAGGCTCAGGAAAAGGCCAAATGGCCAATCATCAATCTCGATGTCAAATGAGTAAGTAAAATACTCCTTAGTTCATAAGGAAAACATCCATATCAACTTCAACATCATGTCTACGAAGCCTCTAACCTGACTCGACATGTCTAAGAATGGTGTCATGATATGCCATAGTACCGGACTCAATGAATAAAGGAAAACATAAAGTAGAAGGGTTTCCTCCGGAAAGCAAGGAGGCTCACCAAACTCTGAACTCGAAATCTGCGGCTTCAATGGTGCACCTGCTGAAGTCCTCTAACTCCTGTATCTGCATCATGAAATGATGCAACGCCAAATGGCGTCAGTACTTGGAATGTACTGGCATGTAAAATAGCTGAATAACAGGGTAAGTACACAGCATAAAGAAACATCAACTCAACATCATACTCCGCCGGAATGTCAAAAGTCTATCTAAGGCAAGAGATTAGAATAGACAGTCGACTCATCAACCTCTCATCAGTCATCAACATCACATCAAGCTCGTCTCAAGGAACTTCGACATCGACTCACATATAAGAGAACATCACATCGGCTCAAGGGAACATCACATCGACTCAAGGAAACATCACATCGACTCAAGGGCTCGAGTCAACATCACATCAACATCAACATCAGAGTTCTATCAAATGGAACCTAACTAGGAGTTTCTCTAACCGACAACTATCACTTATGAGTCAGTGATGATACAACGAAGCGATGTCGTTGCCACATCCATCCAATACCCTGCCCAGGGTAAAGGACATCACATCAGTGGATCCACAAAAACATCAAACATCAGTCCTCTTTTGGGACAAGATAGGAGTCATTCGTATTGCGGTTCAATTCTCTCTTCCTACGCGGGCCACGTAGTTAATGGGTTTGAGTGGGACTCACTCTTTACCCATTTCGGTGCTCAATACTCCTCCCAAAACTTGACATGCTCATAAAATATCATCATCATCAGTCCCATAGGGACATAGTACATCATCATCAGTCACATAAGGACATGACATAATACCTCAACATCAACATCGGTCCCAAAGGGACATAGTACATCATCATCAGTCACATAAGGACATGGTATAATACCTCAACATCAACATCGGTCCCAGAGAGACATAGTACTTCACCTCATAACATCAACACCAAAACTCAAGGAACATCATTTAGCAATTATATTTCAATGCTAAGACATCACAAAACATCATTCTCATCAACATCGTCATAGCATCATCAATACATCATCACAACATCATCATAACATCATCCTCGTCAAGGCTCTAGACATATTCCCTAATTTTATTATGCATGCTCTTTTCAGACACAATAATTATAGGGTTTAAAAATGCACCTGTTAAAAGAACCATAATATAAATAAAATAATGATGATCATCAGTTTCTGTAGGAAAGTTACGTATACATACGATAAAGTAGACTATTACATGCATCAAGCTATTCATGTTAACTTCATCACATCAAGACATGACACTCATCACTCAGGAGGGCACATGGGAGGACATTCCCATGCTTTAGGTTAGCCTTACATACCTGGAATGTTTTGCTAACAAATTTATGCAATACCTCCTTTTGATCTCTTCAACCTCAACTCCCTTCAAGCCCTAACTTTGGTGACCTTTAGAGAGAATACGTTTTAGAAATTGGGTTTTTGAAACCCTTTTCTTAGAAATCGACATTTATTAATCGTAGGGGGATATTTAGGAATTATAGGAATGGACCAAATTGCCCTCCGTAGCTTAAAAGAATTTTCCCCCGAACTGAAATAACACAGTCCGCGACGCGGACCTGTCGCAGATAGTGTACTTTTGGAAAATTAAACTCCGTCGAAAAATTTACAGAAAACATAAGTGTGGCTCCGCGACCGGTCCGCGTCGCGGTCCTGTCGCGCAGGCACACTATTTTTCGTTTTGAAACGAAAAATTATCTTCCGACTTGATCGCTCTAAAAATTGGCCGAGACCCTTTTCCCACTCCATTTTCAGTGTTGATCACGAATCCACTCTCGGATTTCCAATCCAAGCATCGTAAGGCGTGTTTTATGCACACCTCTTCCTTAGGGGTATTTTAGTAATTTACCGGGTGTTACATTATCTCCCCCTTGGGATCATTCGTCCTCGAATGATGAGTAGGAACGGTATTAAGCACGAATAGACTCAAGACTCACCTCGATACTCACTCAATAACATCACTACCTTGACTTCTCATCGACTTCATTAACATATACCCAGACATCAATATTATAAACATCACATCATGGTAGTAACATCAATTTACATAAAGGTAAGAATGTTACCTTCAACAGTTTCATCAATTTCGAGCACGAACAGGTGCGAGTATTTTGCCTTCATCTTTTCCTCGGCTTCCCATGTGGCTTCCTCAACGAATTGATTCCTCCACAGGACTTTGACAGAGTCTATCTCTTTGTTCCTCAGTTTGCGAACCTGCCGATCAAGGATCTAGACTGGGATTTCCTCATAGGACAAACTATCTCTGACTCCTGTGCCCTCCACAGGAACTACCAAGGCAGGATCTCTCAAACACTTCTTCAACATCGAAATATGGAACACCAGATGGATTCCATCTAACTCGGAAGGTAATTCTAGTTCGTAGGTGACCTTCCCAATTCTTCGCATAATCTGGTACGGGTCAATGTAACGAGGACTTAATTTCCCTTTTTTCCCAAATCTCATGACACCCTTCATGGGTGATACCTTCAAGTAGACCCAATCGCTTACCTCAAACTCTAGGTCTCTTCTCCTCACATCTGTGTAAGATTTCTGACGGCTTTGGGCAGTCTTCAATCTTTCCCGAATAATCTTCACCTTCTCCATGGACTGGTGAACAAGGTCAGGACCAATCAACTCAGCCTCTCCAATTTCAAACCACCCAATGGGTGATCTACATCTCCTCCCATACAAGGCCTCATAAGGGGCCATTTGAATGCTCGCATGATAACTATTGTTATATGCGAATTCAATCAATGGTAAATGATCATTTAGAAGCCAGATTAGGAAAGTGCATACTCTCAACGTGTCCTCTACCGTCTTGAATAGTGCGCTCTGCCTGTCCATCTTTCTGTGGATGAAAAGTTGTGCTCAAATTCACTTTGGTACCCAATCCCTTCTACAAAGACTTCCAGAAATGAAAAGTAAATTGGGATCCTCTATCCGAGATAATGGACAAGGGAACTCCATGCAACTTCACAATCTCTTGAATATACATCTTGGCATAATCCTCTGCAATGTTGGTCGTCTTGACTGCCAGGAAATGCGCTGACTTCGTCATCCTGTCCACAATCACCCATATGGAATCATGCTATCTCCGGGATCTCGGTAGTCCAGTGATGAAATCCATGTTAATCATCTCCCACTTCCATTCAACTTTTACTTGTTGGCAATTTGGGCACCTTGAAACAAACTCCGCGATGTCCCGCTTCATTCCACTCCACCAATAGACCTCTCTTAGGTCGTGATACATCTTGGTGGAGCCTGGATGAATGGAGTATCTAGTATTATGGGCCTCAGCCAGAATCCTCTCTCGGACACCATCAACATCAGGGACACATAGCCTACTCTGGTACCTCAATACCCCATCTCCCCCTTTGGAGAAGACCATCACTTTTGCTTCTGAACATCCTCCTTCAATTGGAGTATAACAGGATCTCGGTCTTGCTTCTCTTTTACCTCTGTCACTAGGGACGATGCAGACCCATTCTGAACACTAATTCCTCCCTCGTCGTCCTCCTCGAGCTGGACTCCCAATCGAGCCAACCTATGCACTTCCTTTACTAACTCCTTCTTCTCTTCCTCAATATGGGCTGTGCTACCCATAGACAACCTGTTAAGAGCATCAGCAACAACATTAGCTTTACCTAGGTGGTACATGATGCTCATGTCGTAGTCCTTGAGCAATTCCAACCACCTCCTCTGTCGCAGATTGAGCTCTCTCTGACTGAAGACGTACTATAAGCTCTTGTGATCCGTAAACACGTCCACATGCACTCCATACAAGTAGTGGCGCCAGATTTTAAGTGCGAACACCACTGCTGCCAACTCAAGATCATGGGTCGGATAGTTCTTCTCATGAACTTTAAGCTGCCTGGAAGCATAAGCCACCACTTTGCCTCTTTGCATTAACACACATCCCAATCCAACTCTTGACGCATCACAGTATACTACAAAACCTTCCGTCCCGTCAGGCAAGGTCAATACAGGTGCAGTAGTCAACCTAGACTTTAGCTCTTGGAAGCTCTTCTCACATTCTTCAGACCACTCAAACTTGACCTTTTTCTGGGTCAGTTTGGTCAATGGGGCAGATAGGGAAGAAAATCCCTCAACAAATTTGCGGTAGTAGCCTGCCAACCCCAAGAAACTCCTTATGTCAGTTGGAGAGGTTGCTCTTGGCCAGCTGGCAACCGCTTCAATCTTCTGACCATCTACTCGAATCCCATCACCTGAGACCACATGGCCTAGGAAAGCTACTGATTTGAGCCAGAACTCACATTTGGAAAATTTCGCATACAACTCCTGGTCCTTAAGAGTTTGAAGGACAACTCTAAGATGTTTAGCATGCTCTTCCTCATCCCTCGAATATACCAAAATATCATCAATGAACACGATTACGAACATATCAAGGTAGGGCTTGAACACCCTATTCATCAAATCCATAAAAGCTGCAGGTGCATTCGTCAACCCAAAGGATATGACCAAGAACTCAAAATGACCATATCTTGTCTTGAAAGCTGTCTTTGGAATATCACATTCTCTCACCTTCAACTGGTGGTAACCTGATCTGAGGTCTATCTTTGAAAAGCATGAGGCACCTTGAAGTTGGTCAAACAAGTCATCTATCCTGGGAAGAGGATATTTATTCTTGACTGTGACCTTGTTCAATTGCCTATAATCTATGCACATTCTCAGTGACCCATCCTTCTTTCATACAAACAGAACGGGAGCACCCCAAGGAGAAACACTTGGTCTAATAAAACCCTTCTCTAATAGATCCTTCAACTGTTCCTTCAACTCTTTCAACTCAGCAGGGGCCATCCTATATGGTGCGATCGAAATAGGCTGCGTCTCAGGAAGTACATCAATACCGAAGTCGATCTCTCTATCAGGAGGGACTCCAGGTAAATTCTCAGGAAACACCTCAGGGAACTCATTTACAATCGGGACTGACTCAAGAGTAGGGGACTCAACATCATCAGATTTAACTCGTACAAGGTGATAGATACACCCTTAGAGATTAACTTCCTCGCCCTCAGGTAAGAAATAAATTTACCCTTGGGTGCAACGTAACCTCCCTTCCACTCTAGGACCGGTTCATTAGGAAATCGAAACCTAACAACTCGGGTCCTACAATCTATGGATGCATGGCACGCATGGAGCCAATCCATACCAAGAATCACATCAAAGTCGACCATCTTCAACTCTACCAAATTGGCCAAAGTATCCCTATGATAGATGAACACTATACAGTCTCTATAGATCCTCTTAGCCAGGATTGACTCACCAGTAGGAGTCGAAACAGTGTAAGGCTCAAGCAAACACTCAGGAAGGATCTCAAACATATTGGCCACATAGGGCGTCACAAAAGATAAGGTGGCACCCGGGTCAAGTAATGCATAACAATCATAAGAAAAGATTCAGAGCATACCCGTAACAACATCTGGAGCAACCTCTTGATCCTGTCGATTTTCCATCGCATACAGGCGATTCGTCCCGCCTCCTGCATTAGCAGTAGTTGTCTTCTGCCAACTACCCTCGGGGGGCGCTGTAGAAGACTGAGCTCTATTACCTCTATCACTTCACCTCTGATTCCTCATAGGGCACTCACTCTGGAAATGACCAGGCCGTCCGCAGGTAAAGCAGTTATTGGTGCCCTCACAGCACGCGCCAAGATGTAGTTTACCACACCTGCGACAAGGTGGCGTTCCCCTCGGACCTTGAGCAACACTGGCTTGGGACTGAGGTCCCTGTGCTCTGAATTTCTGATAACCATAAGATCGCTGATCGTACCTATTTTGCTGAACAGGTGCACTCGCCATCGAAGGTGCATGGCTAGAAGTCTTCTTTTGAAAGAAGGTTCTATCACCTTTATTCTGCTTCTGCTGATTAGGCTCATGCCCGGCCGATTTGGCTTTCTTCTTCTGTTGTTCTTCTCTGTCCCTCTTTTTATCCTCCTCAGTCTGTTGGGCATAGACCATAAGTCTAGCAATATCCATGTCTGGAATCAGCAATGCTGCTTTACACTCCCTCTTCACATGTCTGCCCAACCCAGACACATACTTCCTCATTCTTGCCCTCATATCAAGGACCATCTCTGGAGCATATCTGGACAACTGGATGAACTTCAAGCTGTACTCTTTGATCGTCAACTCCTCTTGCTTCAGATTCACGAGCTCCTCGACCTTTGCCTCCCTCAACTCTTGGGGAAAGAAGTGATCGAGAAAGGCACTCTCAAACTCCTCCCACTCAGCAGGCTCTGCATCCTCACCTCTACCATCCTCCCACTGGTTATACCAGACATTGGCAACATCCTTAAGTTGATAACAGACCAGCTCAGCTCCCTCCACCTCATTTGCATGCATAGCCCTCAAGATCTTACGCATCTCATCAATGAAGTTCCGTGGGTCCTCCTCAACCTTTAACCCCGTATAAACTGGCGGGTTCATCCTCAGGAAATCTCTGAGCCTGGTTGCAGCTGTAGGCTCTTGGGAGCTGGAGCTAGGGGCCTGGGGACCACGATCGCTACTCTGAGAGGCCACTAACTAGGTAAGCATAGCAATAGCTCCTCTGAAGTCTGCTTTTGAAGTGGAGGCTGACTGAACAGGAGGTGCTGGTGGAGCCTCAGCAGCTCTAGTAGGTCGTCCCCGTCTTCTTGTCCCATGCTGATGAGGGGCCTCTGGTAAGGGATTCTCAGTATCAGGGACTGAGGCATCTCTTTGGGCAGCTGTGCATTTTGGAGGCATTATCTGCATACGCGTAAAGCACGAATTAGAAAGGGCTTCATAGAGCTAAGCTCTAACGCACGAACTCAGAACAACAAAGAAGGGTAACCATTTCCTAAATGCCCTGTAGCATCCTGTTTATGAAGTGTGGTGCACAACACACGCATAAACGGGACTCTACTAGACACGGCTTCATAGACTCCCTAGGACTCTTGAACTCTGTGCTCTGATACCAAGTTTGTCATGCCCCAGGAGGGTACCCTAGGCGTGGCCGGCACTCAGAGACTATTGCTAGCCCCTGAGCGAACCACTCAGCCTTGTCACATCAGTCAACATCAACATAGCGGAAAACATCATAATAAGAGAGGCTCAGGAAAGGGCCAAATGGCCAATCATCAATCTCGACGTCAAATGAGTAAGTAAAATACTCCTTAATTCATAGGGAAAACATCTACATCAACTTCAACATCATGTCTACGAAGCCTCTAACCTGACTCGACATGTCTAAGAATTGTGCCATGACATGCTATGGCTACCGGACTCAATGAATAAAGGAAAACATAAAGTAGAAGGGTTTCCTCCGGAAAGCAAGGAGGCTCACCAAACTCTGAACTCAAAATTTGCGGCTTCAACGGTGCGCCTGCTAAAGTCCTCTAACTCCTGTATCTGCATCATGAAACGATGCAGCGCCAAATGGCGTCAGTACTTGGAATGTACTGGCATGTAAAATAGCTGAATAACAGGATAAGTACACAGCATAAAGAAACATCAACTCAACATCATACTCCGTCGGAATGTCAAAAGTCTATCTAAGGCAAGAGATTAGAATAGACAGTCGACTCATCAACCTCTCATCAGTCATCAGCATCACATCAAGCTCATCTCAAGGAACTTCGACATCGACTCACATATAAGAGAACATCACATCGGCTCAAGGGAACATCACATCGACTCAAGGAAACATCACATCGACTCAAGGGCTTGACTCAACATCACATCAACATCAGAGTTCTATCAAATGGAACCTAACTGGGAGTTTCTCTAACCGACAACCATCACTTATGATCCAGTGATGATATAACGAAGCGATGTCGTTGCCACATCCATCCAATACCCTGCCCGGGGTAAAGGACATCACATCAGTAGATCCACAAAAACATCAAACATTAGTCCTCTTTTGGGATAAGATAGGAGCCATCCGCATTGCGGTTCAATCCTCTCTTCCTACGCGGGCCACGTAGTTAATGGGTTTGAGTAGGACTCACTCTTTACCCTTTTCGGTGCTCAATACTCCTTCCAGAACTTGACATACTCATAAAACATCATCATCATCATCATCAGTCCCATAGGGACATAGTACATCATCATCAGTCACATAAGGACATGACATAATACCTCAACATCAACATCGGTCCCAGAGGGACATAGTACATAGTACATCATCATCAGTCACATAAGGATTTTTATCGTTGTGCAATTATACTTTATGCAAATTTTGTAAAAAGTATTTTTATATTCTTATTGGAAAGTAACTTTTATTACATTTGTAAAAGTGTTTTCTTTATCATTATAAATGTACTTTCATTACATTTATAAAAGTGTTTTACGTATCATCTTATAAGAATACTTCTAGAATAGTTTTGTAAGTGTTTTCAGTATAAATTATGCAGCTTAATTATTATTATTATTTAAATACAGTTTAATGTATGTTGGAAAAACTAACGTATTGCACTGACTAAAACTTCATTCCAATTGAAAAGGACTTTTAACTAGGATAAAATTCATCTTATAAATAAAATGAATTTTTTTGAAATTTGAATTTGTAACGCCCGCGAAATTACCAAAATACCCCTAAAGGAGAGGTGTGCGAGAAACGTGTCTTCCAATGCTCGGATCTAAAATCCGAGAGCGGATTCATGATAAACACTGAAAATTGAGTGGGGGAAAGGTCTCGGTCGATTTTTAGAGCAACCGAGTCGAAAAATAATTTTTCGTTCCAAAACGAAAAAATAGTGAGCCTCCGCGATGGAACCACGACGCGGACCTGTCGCGGAGACACACTTATGTTTTCCTGAAAAATTTCGACGGAGTTGAATTTCTAAAAATACACTGTCCGCGACCAGTCCGCGTCGCGGACTGTGTTATTTCAGGTCGGGATTTAATTTCTTAAAATTTCTAAGGGCATTATGGTCCATTCCCACCTATCCCAAACGTACCCCTATGACCAATATAGGTCGGTTTACACGAAAAAGGGTTCAAAAACCCCCATTGAAGTGTTCTCCTAAGGATTTCTAAGGCTAGGGCTTGAAGAAGGTTGAGGTGATCAAGAAGGGATTGTAGTGTTTCGTGTGACTACTCTTTCCAGGTATGTAAGGCTACTCTGAAAGCATTGGAATGTCCTCCCATGTTCCCCTATGATGTAGGTATGGATGTCCTAATGTGATGATGATAGGGTAACAAATTGAAGTATGAATTAGTTAATACGATGTAGAAAGTAATTGGCATTGTTGTATGCATATACATATATATTTCATGCATTGATGATGATCATCATAAAAAAAACCCTCATGTTTTTTTAAACTATTTTCATGAAAAGCAATTAGTTGATAACCTTAGATGAACATGGGTGTGTGTAGAGCCTAGAGTAATGATAAAATAATGAATGATGAATGATGAGCATGAGAATGTGTAATTGTCTCTAGGTTGAGAGTTAAAGCTCCTAATCTAGTGTTCCTGGAGTCTATGATGATGATGATGCTAAGGTTATGAATGAGAGGATGTTGATGTTAATGTTAATAAGGTGAGATGATGACGATGTTAATGTTAATGGTGATGTAATGTGTCCCTATGGGACAAGTGGATGTTGATGCCAATGATAATGTATTATGCCCCTATGGGGACTAATGATGATGTAACGTGTCCCTATGAGACTAATGATGTTGATGTTTTATGAGCATGTCGAGTCCTGGGAGGAGTATTGAGCACCGAAATGGATAAAAGTCAGTCCCACTTTAGTCCATTAACTATGTGGCCCGCGTAGGAAGAGAGGATTGAACCGCAATGCGGATGGCTCCTATCTTGTCCCAAATGAGGACTAATGTTATGCTTTGTGGATCCACTAATGTTATGTCCTTTACCCTGGGCAGGGTAATGGATGGATGTGGCAATGGCATCGCTTCGTTGTATCATCACTGGCTCATAAGTGATGGTTGTCGGTTAAAGAAACTCCTAGTTAGGCCCCTCAGAAAGGGTTTCCTTGATAGTACTCTAATGTAAATGTTAACGTAAAGGTCAATGTTAATGTTTCCCTGATATAAATGTTAAGTCTCATGATGATGTACGTTATGTTCGGATGATTCTAATGATGTGATTCAGCTATTTTACATGCCAGTACATTCCATGTACTGACGCCATTTAGCGCTGCATCGTTTTATGATGCAGATACAGGAGCTAGAGGACTTCAGCAGCCGCCCCGTTGAAGACAAGTGTTTGCAAGTTCTGACTGTGGTGAGCCTCCCTGTTTCCGAAGGAAACCTTCATTTGATGCTATCCTATTTTTTCATTGAGTCGAGTAGCCATGGCATGTCATGGTCCCCTTCTTAGACGATTTAGATAATGTTAGAGGCTTCGTAGACGTAATGATGTAGTCAAGGTGAATGTTTTAATAACTGAGCAATATTTCTTTGTTTGGGTTTGATGATCAGATCGAGGTTTGGCCATTGGCCCACTACTTTAAAAGTGTTGTTTACTAATTTCCTTCCGCTATGTTTAAGATGAACGATGTGATGAGGCTAAGTGGTTCGCTTGGGGGCTAGCAATAGTCTCTGAGTGTCGGCCACGCCTAGGGTACCCTCCCGGGGCGTGACAAACTTTGTATCAGAGCACAGAGTTCAAGATTCCTAGGGAATCTACGAAGCCGTGTCTAGTAGAGTCTCGTTTACGCGTGTGTTGTGCACCACACTTCATAAACAGGATGCTATAGGGCATTAGGAAATGGTTCCACTTCTTTGATGTTCTGAGTCGTGCGTTAGAACTTAACTTTAAGTAAATCCCTTTAATTCGTGCGTTACGCGTTTGCATATAATGCCTCCAAAATGCACTGCTGCCTAAAGAGATGGTCCCGTCCCAAGTACGGAGAACCCCTTGCCAGAACGTGAGGCAAGGAGACAGGGACGACCTGCTAGAGCTACTGAGGCTCCACCAACACCTCCAGCTCAGTCAGCCCCCACTTCAGAGGCAGACTTCAGGGGAGCCATTGTCTTGCTCACCTAGTTGGTGGCCTCACAAAGTAGCAGTCGCGATCCCTAGGCCCCAAGCTCCAGTTCCCAAGAGCCAACTGCTGCGTCCAGGCTCAGGGATTTCTTGAGGATGAACCCGCCAGTCTACATGGGTTCTAAGGTTGAGGAGGATCCGCAGAACTTCATTGATGAGATGCGCAAGATCCTAAGGGCGATGCATGCAAGTGAGGTTGAAGGAGTTGAGCTGGTCTCATATCAGCTTAAGGATGTTGCCAACATTTGGTACAACCAATGGGAGGATGGCAGAGGTGAGAGTGCTGAACCAGCTGAGTGGGAAGAGTTCGAGAGTGCTTTTCTCGATCATTTCTTTCCCCAAGAGTTAAGGGAAGCCAAGGTTGAGGAGTTTGTGAACTTAAAACAGGAGGGTATGACTGCCAAGGAGTATAGCCTAAAGTTCACTCAACTATCAAGATATGCTCCGGAGATGGTCCTTGATATGAGGGCCAGGATGAGAAAATTTGTGTCTGGGCTGGGCAGACATGTGAAGAGAGAGTGCAAGGCAGCACTGCTGATTCCAGACATGGATATTTCCAGGCTGATGGTCTATGCTCAACAGACCGAAGAGGACAAGAAGAGGGACAGGGAGGAGCAGCAGAGCAAGAAAGCCAAAGCTGCAGGCCATGAGCGAAATCAGCAGAAACAGGACAAGGGTAACAGGAACTTCTTTTAGAGGAAGCCTCCTCGCCATGCAACACCGATGGCGAATGCACCTGTTCAGCAGCACAGGCATGATCAGAAGACCCAGAGTCATCAGAACTTCAGAGCACAGGTATCTCAGTCCCAAGCTAGTGTTGCCCAGGATCCAAGAGGAAGAGTAACTTGTGGCAGATGTGGCAAACAACATCTTGGTGCATGCCGGGAAGGCACCAATCTATGCTATTCTTGTGGATAGCCTGGCCATTTCCAGGGAGAGTGTCCTATGAGGAGCCAGAGGGGTAATGACAGGGGAAATAGAGCCCAATCATCTACAGCGCCCCCTGCGGGCAGTCATCAGAGGGCTACTGCTGCAAATGCCGGAGGCGGAGCGAACCGCCTGTATGCTATGGGAAATCGGCAGGATCAAGAGGTTGCCCCAGATGTTGTCACGGGTATGCTTCGAATCTTCTCTTATAACTATTATGCATTACTTGATCCGGGTGCCACTTTATCTTTTGTGATGCCCTATGTGGCTAATAAGTTCGAAGTTGTCCCAGAATGTCTATGCGAGCCATATTCTGTTTCGACTCCTACTGGAGAGTCTATTCTGGCTAAGAGGGTCTATAGAAACTGTGTGATATCTATTTATCATAGGGATACGTTGGCTGATTTGGTGGAGTTAGAAATGGTTGATTTCGATGTGATCCTCGGGATGGACTGGCTTCATGCTTGCCATGCGTCCATAGATTGTAGAACCCGAGTGGTTAAGTTTCAGTTCCCTAATGAATCAGTTTTAGAATGGAAAGGAGGTTATGGTGCACCCAAAGGTATATTTATATCCTACCTGAGGGCAAGGAGGTTGATCTCTAAGGGGTGTATCTATCACCTAGTAGTAGTTAAAGCTGATGATGTCGAGAACCCTACTCTTGAGTCGGTCTCAGTGGTTAATGAGTTCCCTGAGGTGTTTCCTGAGGATTTACCTGGAGTCCCTCCTGATAGGGAGATTGACTTCGAAATTGATGTACTCCCTGATACGCAGCCTATTTCAATTCCACCATACAGGATGACCCCCGCTGAGTTGAAAGAGTTGAAAGGACAGTTGAAGGATCTGTTAGAGAAAGGTTTTATTAGACCCAGTGTTTCACCATGGGGTGCTCCCGTTCTGTTTGTGCGAAAGAAGGATGGATCGCTCCGAATGTGCATAGATTATAGGCAACTGAACAAGGTCACAGTCAAGAACAAATATCCTCTTCCTAGGATAGACGACTTGTTTGACCAACTTCAGGGTGCCTCCTGTTTTTCAAAGATAGACCTCAGATCGGGTTACCACCAATTAAAGGTGAGGGAGTGTGATATCCCAAAGACAGCTTTCAGGACAAGATATGGTCACTTTGAATTTTTAGTGATGTCCTTTGGGTTGACAAATGCACCAGCAGCCTTTATGGACTTGATGAATAGAGTGTTTAGACCCTACTTGGATATGTTTGTAATCGTCTTCATTGATGATATTTTGGTATATTCGAAGGATGAGGAAGAGCATGCTAAGAATCTCAGAGTTGTCCTTCAAACTCTTAAGGACCATGAGTTGTATGCAAAGTTCTCCAAATGTGAGTTTTGGCTTAAGTCAGTGGATTTCCTAGGCCATGTGGTTTCGGGTGATGGTATTCGAGTTGATATCCAGAAGATTGAGGCGGTGGCAAGTTGGCCAAGGCCAACCTCTCCGACTGACATAAGAAGCTTCTTGGGGTTGGCAGGCTACTACCGAAGGTTTGTGGAGGGGTTTTCTTCCCTATCTGCACCATTGACCAAACTGACCCAGAAAAGGGCTAAGTTCCAGTGGTCTGACGAATGTGAGAAAAGCTTCCAGGAGTTAAAGACCAGGTTGACCACTGCACCTATCTTGACCTTGCCTGACAGGACGGACGACTTCATGATATACTGTGACGCATCTAGAGTTGGGTTGGGATGCGTGTTAATGCAAAGAGGAAATGTGATAGCCTATGCTTCCAGACAACTTAAGGTTCATGAAAGGAACTATCCGACCCATGATCTTGAGTTGGCAGCCGTTGTGTTCGCACTTAAAATCTGGCGCCACTACTTGTATGGAGTGCATGTGGATGTGTTCACAGACCACAAGAGCTTGCAGTATGTATTCAGCCAAAGGGAGTTCAATCTGCGACAGAGGAGATGCTTAGAGTTGCTCAAGGACTATGACATGAGCGTCATGTACCACCCAGGTAAAGCTAACGTTGTTGCTGATGCTCTTAGTAGGTTGTCTATCAGTAGCACAGCCCATGTTGAGGAAGAAAAGAGAGAACTGATGAAAGATGTACACAGGTTGGCCCGATTGGGGGTCCAACTTGAAGAGAATGACGAAGGAGGAGTTAGTGTTCAAAATGGGTCTTCATCATCCCTGGTGACTGAGGTTAAAGAGAAGTAGGATCGAGATCCCATTGTACTCCAACTAAAAGAGGATGTTCAGAAGCAAAAAGTGATGGTATTCTCCAAGGGGGGGGGGATGGGGTACTGAGATACCAGAACAGACTATGTGTCCCTGATGTTGATGGTGTCCGAGAAAGGATTTTAGCTGAGGCCCATAATGCTAAATACTCCATCCATCCGGGTTCCACCAAGATGTATCATGACTTGAGAGAGGTCTATTGGTGGAGTGGAATAGAGAGGGATATCGCAGAATTCGTTTCCAGATGCCCCAACTGCCAGCAAGTCAAGGTTGAGCACCAAAGGCCAAGTGGTCTGGCCCAGAATTTTGAAATTCCTGAATGGAAGTGGGAGATGGTGAATATGGACTTCGTCACGGGCTTACCGAAATCCCAGAGACAATATGATTCCATATGGGTGATTGTAGACAGAATGACGAAATCAGCGCATTTCTTAGCAGTCAAGATGACTAACACTGCCGAGGATTATGCCAAAATGTATATTCAGGAGATTGTGAGGTTGCACGGAGTTCCCTTGTCCATCATTTCAGACAGAGGAGCCCAATTTACCTCTCACTTCTGGAAGTCTTTCCAGAAAGGGCTGGGTACCAAGGTGAACCTGAGCACAACATTTCATCCACAGACGGATGGTCAGGCAGAGCGCACTATCCAAACGTTAGAAGACATGTTGAGAGCATGCGTTCTTGATTTCAAAGAAAACTGGGACGACCATTTACCCTTGATTGAATTCGCATACAACAACAGTTATCATGCGAATATTCAGATGGCCCCTTATGAGGCCTTGTATGGGAGAAGATATAGATCGCCCATTGGGTGGTTTGAGGTTGGAGAGGCCGAGCTGATTGGGCCGAACCTTGTCCACCAGTCCATGGAAAAGGTGAATACTATACGAGAGAGATTAAAGACTGCCCAGAGCCGCCAGAAGTCGTACACAGATGTAAGGAGAAGGGATTTAGAGTTTGAGGTGAATGACTGGGTTTATCTGAAGGTATCACCCATGAAAGGTGTCATGAGGTTTGGGAAGAAGGGGAAGTTGAGTCCTCGCTATATTGGTCCCTACCAAATTTTGTGAAGGATTGGAAAGGTTGTTATGAGCTAGAGTTACCTTCTGAGTTAGATGGAATTCATCCGGTGTTCCACGTCTCAATGTTGAAGAAATGTTTGGGGATCCGGCCTTGGTGGTGCCTGTAGAGAGCACATGAATCAAGGACAGCCTGTCCTATGAGGAAACCCCAGTCCAAATCCTTGATCGACAGGTTCGCAAACTAAGGAACAGAGAGATAGCTTCTGTCAAGGTTCTGTGGAGAAATAAATTTGTTGAGGAAGCCACATGGGAAGCTGAGGAAGAGATGAAAGCAAAGTACCCGCACCTGTTCGTGCCCGAGGTTGATGAAAGCATCGAAGGTAACGTTCTTACTTAATGTAAATTAATGTATATCCCATGAACTTCATGTGAAATTGTTGATGTTTTGAAGTTATAAGTTAAAGGTCAATGAAAGGTGGAGGTAGTAAGTTATCGAAGTAATGTCGAGGTGAGTCGTGAGCCTATTCGTGCTAAAATACTTTCCTACTCATCATTCGAGGACGAATGATCCCAAGGGGGAGATAATGTAATGCCCGCGAAATTACCAAAATACCCCTAAAGGAGAGGTGTGCAAGAAACGTGTCTTCCGATGCTCGGATCTAAAATCCGAGAGCGGATTCATGATCAGCACTGAAAATTGAGTGGGGGGGGGGGGAGGTCTCGGTCGATTTTTAGAGCAACCGAGTCGAAAAATAATTTTTCGTTCCAAAACGAAAAAAACAGTGAGCCTCCGCGATGGAACCGCGACGCGGACCTGTCGCGGAGACACACTTATGTTTTCCTGAAAAGTTTTGACGGAGTTGAATTTCTGAAAATACACTGTCCGCGACCAGTCCGCGTCGCGGACTGTGTTATTTCAGGTCGGGATTTAATTTCTTAAAATTTCTAAGGGCATTATGGTCCATTCCCACCTATCCCAAACGTACCCCTATGACCAATATAGGTCGGTTTACACGAAAAAGGGTTCAAAAACCCCCCATTGAAGTGTTCTCCTAAGGATTTCTAAGGCTAGGGCTTGAAGAAGGTTGAGGTGATCAAGAAGGGATTGTAGTGTTTCGTGTGACTACTCTTTCCAGGTATGTAAGGCTACTCTGAAAGCATGGGAATATCCTCCCATGTGCCCCTATGATGTAGGTATGGATGTCCTAATGTGATGATGATAGGGTAACAAATTGAAGTATGAATTAGTTAATACGATGTAGAAAGTAATTGGCATTGTTGTATGCATATACATATATATTTTATGCATTGATGATGATCGTCATAAAAAAAACCCTCATGTGTTTTTAAACTATTTTCATGAAAAATAATTAGTTGATAACCTTATATCTATTGTATTCTAGAAAAGCATGTATGATGAACATGGGCGTGTGTATGTAGAGCCTAGAGTAATGATAAAATAATGAATGATGAATGATGAATGATGAGCATGAGAATGTGTAATGGTCTCTAGGTTGAGAGTTAAAGCTCCTAATCTAGTGTTCCTAGAGTCTATGATGATGATGATGCTAAGGTTATGAATGAGAGGATGTTGATGTTAATGTTAATAAGGTGAGATGATGACGATGTTAATGTTAATGGCGATGTAATGTGTCCCTATGGGACAAGTGGATGTTGATGCCAATGATAATGTATTATGCCCCTATGGGGACTAATGATGATGTAACGTGTCCCTATGGGACTAATGATGTTGATGTTTTATGAGCATGTCGAGTCCTGGGAGGAGTATTGAGCACCGAAATGGATAAAAGTGAGTCCCACTTGAGTCCATTAACTACGTGGCCCGCGTAGGAAGAGAGGATTGAACCGCAATGCGGATGGCTCCTATCTTGTCCCAAATGAGGACTAATGTTATGTTTTGTGGATCCACTAATGTTATGTCCTTTACCCTGGGCAGGGTAATGGATGGATGTGGCAACGGCATCGCTTTGTTGTATCATCACTGGCTCATAAGTGATGGTTGTCAGTTAAAGAAACTCCCAGTTAGGCCCCTCAGAAAGGGTTTCCTTGATAGTACTCTAATGTAAATATTAACGTAAAGGTCAATGTTAATGTTTTCCTGATATAAATGTTAAAGTCTCATGATGATGTACGTTATGTTCGGATGATTCTAATGATGTGATTCAGCTATTTTACATGCCACATTCCACGTACTGACGCCATTTGGCGCTGCATCGTTTTATGATGCAGATACAGGAGCTAGAGGACTTCAGCAGCCGCCCCGTTGAAGCCAAGTGTTTGCAAGTTCTGACTGTGGTGAGCCTCCTTGTTTTCGGAGGAAACCTTCATTTGATGCTATCCTATTTTTTCATTGAGTCGGGTAGCCATGGCATGTCATGGTCCCCTTCTTAGACGGTTTAGATAATGTTAGAGGCTTCGTAGACATAATGATGTAGTCAAGGTGAATGTTTTGATAACTGAGCAATATTTCTTTGTTTAGGTTTGATGATCAGATCGAGGTTTGGCCATTGGCCCACTACTTTAAAAGTGTTGTTTACTAATTTCCTTCCTCTATGTTTAAGATGAACGATGTGATGAGGCTAAGTGGTTCGCTTGGGGGCTAGCAATAGTCTGTGAGTGCCGGCCACGCCTAGGGTACCCTCCCGGGGCGTGACAGAATTATTAATTTAAAAGATTTGCATACTAAATAAACTATTTCATTAGGACCTCAACTAATTTATAAGAATCTAAGTAATTATCTTTAGTTGTTTTTATTATACAAAAATAAATATTGACAGATAATCAATAAGATAACTTTGTTAATGTTTAAAACTAACTGCCAAAATTATTATAATTAAAAATTGTAAAATATGAAATTTAAAACATAATAAATAGATTAGTCACTATTTTAAAAGTTTAAATTGATCTTTACCCACAATATCACTTTTAATTGCAATAGTAGTTTCTTGCACGTATCTCTACCCACTTATTCACAAGGACACACGTTTATTAGCTTAAACTGTGGATCAGTTTATTAAAAACACTGAACAAATTAAATATCTCTTTTTTTTTAAAAAAATATCAGTTTTCTCCTTATTTGTAGCAACTAAATATTTTTTATTATTTTAATTTAAAAAAAATTATAATAATATATACTAATTAAAAATTACATGTTATTTCTTAAATTAAAATTCTAATAATTTTACACCAGGACTACAATAAATTTAAAGGAATGAAAAAATAATCTTTGATATAAATATTGAAATAATTAAATATATGTGGTTGCACGCCAGTTTCCCATATCCCCACTAACTAACAAACATACACACGAATAACTTGAAAATTTATTTATAAAATAAAATAAAATTACAAATAATTAATAAAATAGTAAATAAAAACCTTTAACAATTCCCAAACTTTTAACTGGTAGTTTCTTGCACGTATCTTTACCCACTAACTCAAATGCACACACGTTTATTAACTTAAACCGTGGAACAATTTTCTATATATTATTAAAAAGAGAGGATAAAACCATCACATTTATCCACGTGGCAGCATATTAAGATGCCATATGGCATTTTAGTATAAAAACTTATTTAATTAGTTATTAGTTAATATTTAAAATTTAAAAATTAATTATCATAAAAACTAATTAAACAAACAAATCCTATATATAAACATTCACATCATAAAAACTAATTAAACAAATTCACATTCACACAATTTTTAGTCATGATTATTTATTTACTTCTTTTTTACCGCAAATACAATTAATTAAATTCTACTTTGCATGTTAAGTCTTTTTCTCTTTAACAAAATAAATTTAAAATATAAAAAAAATGCAAACATAAAAATAAAAATATTTTTAATAATATTAAAAAATAAAAATATTTTTAATAATAATAAAAAAGAAGAAGCATAAGAAGAAGTGTCGCGCCCCATTTTTATCCTCGCGGAGAAATAGGAACCTGGACGACGTCGTGGCAACGACTCTTTTGGGATTTTAAATTTTTTAGAGTCGCCACCTAATGATTGGGTGCATTAGGACACCATTCTAGCCTAAGGTCAAAGGTCAAACCAGAGAGAGGGTAAGGGCTCAAGTTACCTCGAAGGGAAGGTGTTAAGCACCCTTCGAGGTCCGCAAAGGCGGGTCCCGACCGTGTCTCATATTTATTATGTGGGGGTGCAAACACAAATAGGGTCTCTTATATTAATTCTAAGACATATTAAATGCTTAAACAGGTTGGGTTATTAAATTCTCGGATCAGACGCACTTGGTCTTATTACCAAGCCCCAGGACGAAAACAAAGGTTTCATCCTATTGGGGTTAAGCGTGTGTCATCCTTTCCGAGTCCTAACTACCCCTACCCCCCTCCTAAGTTCATTTTATTAATTAACTTAGAGGCGCATTAATAAAAATGAAAAAAATCTAACGTTTCCTAAAAATGCCTAGCGTCCCCCTTAATGTCCAAGAGGCGTTGGACTTCTATTTAGGTGGTTCTAGACTCAACTTAGGTTTCCTATTAAGGACTCGCGTCGTAAAGAAACAATCAAGACAAATATTTGAGCACATGGGTTTCATACAGGCCTCAAAATGCAAAATGAAAGATGACATGCTAAAATGTAAGTCATTTATTAAATAACTACTTTGTTCGAAAGCTTAGATCTTTAAAACCTTAATTTTTTAACATAAATTCAAAAGAAAATGATTAAACTATATAAATAAATCAAATCATGTAGGTATGCTTCTAATGAAAAAAAAAAACATTTTAAGCCTAAACATGATTTTTTAAACATTAACTTAAATATGACTTTCCAAGTAAATCATATAAACATTGAACGTGATCTTTAAACATAAACCTAAACATGATTTTCCAAATATATCGCATAAACTTTAAATATAATTTTTAAATCAAGTAAATCCTAAACAAGTTTTCTAATTAAATAACCTTAAACATTATCTTCTAAACATCAACTTAGACATGATTTTCTAAATAAACTTTAAATATGATTTTAAACCAAGTAAATCTTAAACAAGATTTCTACCCATAACAAAACAAAACCTAAACTTATCATGAACAAGACCAAATATTAAAGAAGAAAAGGAGCTAAGCGTGGCGTCTATAAATTGATTTTACTTATTTATTATTATTATTCAAGACAACCAATAAAGTGGTTAGGCAAATTGCTTGCTTCATTATTATTTTTTCTAGTTTGAGTTTGCCTATGTGACCATTAGTTAAACAAAAATAAAGAAAAGCAGTTGGCACGTAGTTCCCCTCCCCCCATTTACTATATCCCCGTTTCATTACATCACAACCTTACAAAAAATAAATACAGCAATTTGTAAAAAAAAATGAAAAGAGTCTTCTAGCTCCAATCAAATTTGTCCCCTCCACAAGCAACTCTTCGCGTCTTTTATTATCTAGGAACCTGTGACACTAAAACGAACCAGCAGTACCAATCGCAGAAACTAATACTAGAAAAAGAGAAAGTAGATGATCGGACAACAAAAAAAAAAAAAAAAGTAAATAAATAAATAAGAAATGGATAATTTACCACTTAACGTCAAATGGATCCCGAACACCAACGGACTTAGATATTGTAAGAAAGATAATAGTACTTTTTGTGTTTAAGAGAAGAAAAATGTAGAAGAGAATTTTTTTTTTCGTCTCCAGCGTGTAAGAACATGAGAAAATATTGAAACGAGGTCTTCTTTATATAATTGTGAAGGCAGCCAGTAAGAAAAAGAAAAAGGAAAGAAATAAAACTAATAATCTAATGTTACCATAATTAATTAAATGAATGATATTTTTTTGTGTAATTTAAATATAAAACAAAGAGAATCATTTAAATAAGGTAATCCAAATCAGCATCACATGCAACTAAGGCAAGTAAAAATATATTCCATGCTAAAAACACTCTTTTCACATAAATCACAAATCAAGCATAAATATATAAGGATACGATTGCATTTAAACATGGCAAGAAGAAATAATTAAGGGTGCTAAATCAGAGTTATTGATTACCATAACAGGGGTTAAGCAAATTGGGGTAATTCAAGGTACACTCTCAGCAAAACTTAATCAATATAGAGGCCACCAGAATAAAGAAAATCAAATAATTGCTTGCCATAACAGACTACACTATAATTAAGTCAAATATGTGATTTAACATATATCTAAAATCAATGAAAATTGCAAAATCATTTATGCAGGCTAGATCGATGAATGACTCAATTTCATACACCCATCCACGGCGAAAATCAGTGAATACACACCAAATAAGACAAAATGACCACACTGATTCATAACAACTTTAGACAGAGCTGGAAATTATCAATACCACTCATTAAACAGGATCCTCGGAAGGTCCAACAAGAAATGAAGTTGATCCCTTACTAACTTCCACAAATATATGATAATACAAAATTGATAGAGTAATAGACACATGAAATCTCAAAACTTCAAAAATAAACAATCAAAAATCACAAAGCTTCAAATTAGAGACCATAAGCCGGTGAGGACCATCACTGGCAGTGTCCCCTACCAAGATTTCGGTACGCCAAAAATTACTAGTTGATTTGAACGGTCAGGGATTAATTGTGACAAAATCAACACTAGTTGAATGAACAATTAGGGCCGGTATTCAAATAAGAACAAAATTACTGCACAATCATACAACAAAGCTGTAATCACCTTGCTTAAAATTAAAGAGTAAAACAGTAGAATGTGAGATCAAACCGACTTTATCCGTTGTCGAAATTCAAACTTATTGTCATTGTTCCGGGCTCTTCACTGGCGGAGCTGGCTGGTGCCGCTGGTGCGGCTTGGGGGCTGTCATGGGGTCGCGGGAGAGGTGGAGGCCGTCGCGGGGAGAGGCGGCTGGGTCGTGGTGTTGTTTGGTGGCTGACTGGGCTGTGGTGGTGTTTGGTGAAGCGGAGGAGAGGGAGAGTGCTGGCGGGAGAGAAGAGGAGAGGGAGGCGCGGCGGTGAGGGAGAAAAGGGAGAGGAAGGTGAACGGGAGAGGGAGATGGCGATGGCGGCAGCCTGCCGCGTGGTGGTGCGCCGGCGGGAAGAGGAAAAGGAGAGAAGAGAGGACGGCGGGGCTGTCAAGATGGTGGAGAAAGGAGATGAGAGGGAAAGGAAGCGGGAAGAGAGGAGAGGTGGTGCGGCGCCGGTGAAGGGGCGGCAGCCATGGCTGGTGTTGGTGGTGGCGGAAAAGGGAAAGGGAGAGAAGGAGAGGGTGGTAGGCGGCTGGGGGGAAGGAAATGGAAGAAAGGTAGGGTTTTTGGGTGTTAGGAATAAAAAAAAAGGTCTGGGTCGGATCCGGGTCAAGAGTGGGTGACCCGGATTTAAATAATAGCCAAAATTGCACATTGAGCCACAAAATTAGTACTTTTAATTTAAAAACTAGCCACCAGATTGTAGAGTATTAAAATTGGGGCCGTAAATTAGTAATTCGGATTTAAAAACTAGCCAAAGTTTGAAATTGAGCCATGAATTGGCTCAATTTAGGTTTGAAAATGCAAAACTTATAAATAAGTGGCCCAATTTGAAAACAAGTTCATGGGATTTTAAGGATTTAGCTTAGATTAACATAAAATTTTATTTGAAAACACGAATAGAACCAACGTAAAGTATAAATAGATCACGTAACTACCCTAATTCTTACGAAAGCGTGCTTAAAAGTTGTTTTGGATATGATTCAGAAGACGTTTATAAATAAATACTATACGCGCCTAACATAAAAAATAACGATTGCTTGTTGTTCATTTTTTTTCTTTTTTTCTTTTTTTTTTTTTGTAGACAAGTGACAAATATATAAAATCATTTTAATTTCGCAAATTTTCTTTTAATAAATAAAAACGTAAAGTATGTTAAGGGTCGGTCAAAATCGGGTGTCAACAGCTGCCCCTTCTTTGCTCGGGAATGAAGGATGAATTGTTGAGCAAAGAAAGTTGACGGAGTAGCCGACCGACCGATGGAATTTTATCGGAGAAAGAGGATACGGGAGTACGAAAACTAAATACTTGATGTGTTTAGAATGGTAAAAGAAGAGTAAGAGCAAAGCATAGTACGGAATGTGAAAAATGTCAGGGGTTTATTGCGAGAGACTTGCATCCGAACCGAATGCTATGTAGAACTCCATAAAAATTCAAAATCTGTAACCTTTAAAACACTAGGTAAAATGGTTAGAACATGTATATTGAATAATGCAATATAAACATGATGCAAGTTCCCATTTAGACCATGAAATTTGCCATAAAACGGTAAGGATGACGTTTTAGGCTATGATGTCTTGGGCCATGCTAATTGTAAATTATATCCTCAGGTTATGAAATGATGTCCGTAGGCCATGAAGGATGATGCCTTTGGACGATGATACCTTCGGATTATGATAAACATAAATTAAATCCCCAGGCCATGAAATGATGTCCTTAGGCTATGAGAATGATGCCTTTGGACTATGACGCCTTAAGGGTATGCCATTTTCATGCGATTTTTCAGGCCAATGTAAAGTTTTCAAAAGGAGGCCATGCAATTTCAGTAGGCAAGATGTAGTGTCAGAAGGCCATATAAAAGAAATTTTCTTACTTAAAATATAAATGTGATTTCAGTAGGCCATGCAAAGTTTTCAAAGAAGGCCACGTAGTAGGCCAAAAGTGATATTTTAGTAGGCCATGCCATTTTAAGTAAGTTTAGTAGGCCAGTGCAAAATACTCGATTTTCAGTAGGTTTAGTAGGCCAATGCAATTTTAAGTAAGTTTAGTAGGCCGGTGCAAAATATGTGATTTTCAGTAATATTAGTAGGCCGGTGCAAGAATGCAATTTTCAATAATTTAGTAGGCTAATGCGAGAGTGTAATTAGTAGGCCCATGCAAAAATGTAATTTCAATGTGAATTTAGTAGGCCGATGCACTTTCATGCAAATAGTAGGCCAAATGCAAAAACGCACTTTTCAGTAGGCCAATGCAAAAATGTGATTTTCATGCAAATTTAGTAGGCCAAAATGAAATTTCATGCAAATAGTAGGCCAAATGCAAAATGTACTTTTCAGTAGGCCAATGCAAAAATGTGATTTCATGCAAATTTAGTAGGCCAAAATGAAATTAATTTCATGCAAATAGTAGGCCAAATGCAAAATGTACTTTTCAGTAGGCCAATGCAAAATGTGATTTCATGCAAATTTAGTAGGCCAAAATGAAATTTCATGCAAATAGTAGGCCAAATGCAAAATGTATTTTTCAGTAGGCCAATGCAAAATGTGATTTCATGCAAATTTAGTAGGCCAAAATGAAATTTCATGCAAATAGTAGGCCAAATGCAAAATGTATTTTTCGGTAGGCCAAGTACGATTTCGGAGGCAACAAGAAGTAGATTGATATAAAAGGAAATAAGATAATCTGACCTTCGCCCATTGTGAGAAAACGTCAATTGCTTTGTATGATACGAAGAGGATTTTCCAAGCATGTATGCCAGTCTACACTCAAAGAAAAATCGTTAGTTTGAAAAAGGGGAGGTTGATCTGTAGCCATGCCTCGACCCACACATCTCTTGCCTTTCGCCTTAATGTCCTTGTTATCGGTTTTCAGTTCAAAATTTTTGAGAGCTGCTCAAAAATTTCTGCCCCAGTTTGTAGAAAATGATCTAAAAGAATTTTTGAGATCCTCTCAAAAATTCTGCCCCAGTCTGCGGTCAGGTGGGGAAATAAGATTTTTATTATGGTAAGACCGAACTCCAAAGGAGCGCCTACGTATCCCTCTTAAACGGGAATCAGGTCTGACGTAGTTCCAAATACAGGATGAAAGAGCATTAAATAAAACACTTAATAGAAGGAGGCCAGATTCCTGGTTTTATTCTGTTGATGCAGAGGTTTCTTCCATAGAATTCGAGCAAGGCAAAACCTTTCCTTAAACAACACAATTCTGAATATAGCTCATTGATGATTTGGCAGCGGATTGTTGGAGGTACTTGGCGTAGGGTCCTTCAAATGTATGACCTTATTGTCGATTAGATTTTGAACCTTATCCTTCAAAGCGCGACATGCGTCAGTTGTGTGTCCCTTCATTCCTGAGTGGTATGCACAAACTTTATTTGGATCATACCATTTGGATTGAGTGTCTGGATTCAAAGCAGGAATAGGAGTGACATAGCCAGCTTCTTTCAACCTTTCGTAGAGTTGGGCTATGGGTTCAGCTAGAGGAGTGTAGTTCTTGGTAGGCTTTCTTTCAAAGTTGGGACGATTTTTGTAGTTCGGTCGTTGAGGAGGTGGAGGTGGAGGTGCTTGAAAATATCCTGGTTGTGTATGATAAACGGGGTATGCAGGTTGTTGATATGGAGTGTGAGGAGTTTGATAGGGGGTAGGTGGTGGATAAAAGGGAGGAGGTGTGGTGTATGAAGACGTAGGATAGTGGGGAAGTGGCGGAGCCCAGATTTGGTGTCTGATAGGAGTTTTATGTGCCATCATTACCGAACCCACTTCTTTCTTCTTTCGAATATCGGGCATACCTCCAGACTGCAAAGCTTTGTTGGTAGCTTGTAAGGCTTCGAGGTTGATAATTGTGCCATTTTTTATACCCTCCTCAATTCTTTCACCCAACTTGATGATGTCTGCGAAGCTCTTTTCTGCCACAAGCATCATTCTATCATAATATTGAGGTTCCTGGGCCCGAATAAAATAATCCTTCATTTGAGATTCCTCCATGGGAGGCTTAGCTCTAGCAGCTTCGGACCTCCATCTTATAGCATAATCTCGAAATGACTCACTTGGCTTCTTCTTTAAGTTTTGAATATAGAACCAGTCTGGTGCATTCTCAATGTTGAACCCAAACCTATTCATGAAATCCGAAGCCAAATCCTCCCAACTTGTCCACTTTCGTGAATCTTGTTCTATATACCATGTCAGGGCTTCTCCTGTGAGGCTTCTAATGAACAGCTTCATTCTAATCTTTTCATTCTTTCCCACTCCTACCAGTTTATCACAATACATGCGCAGATGAGCCCTGGGATCTCCAATACCATTGTACAGTTCAAATTTTGGAGGTTTGTATCCTTCTGGTAGCTCGACATCGGGGTGCATACACAGATCTTCATAACTTAGGCCAATCACCTTTTTACTTTCTTCTACATGTCGCATGCGATTGCTCAGACTATCCAGTCTCTCAGTTAGGGATTTAATCAGCATATCCTTTTGAGAGGATTCTGATTCATGGTAGTTATGGACAAAAGGGGATGTCTCGACATATATAGGATTATGAGTATGAGTTCCAGAGGCATGGGCCTTTAAGATGTTGGCAGTGGACTTGGGGGGCATATCTTGAACGTAGGTAGGGTTTTGCGGATACCATGTTGGTTCAGGAATGCTTAGTTGATGTGGGTTTGGATGATTGCTTAAAGGGGGTATATAAGTGGAGTTGGACTGGTTTTGGGGGGTTGGATGAGTTGGTGGAGGATGATTTGAGAAGGTGGTTTGAGTTGTAGTGACTGGGTCATCCATGTGTGCTCCGAAAGGAGTGCCAAGAGAAATGGATAGTCTGGCCAAGTTGCGCATGCTGGCCATTTCATCCTCCAACTCTTGAATTTTCCTTTCCAGTCTTAGAGTTAAATCATCCGGTTGGACCCCTCTTTCAGAAGACTCCACTCTCTCAATGGCATTATTGTCATTCATTTTATCCCTTCTTTGATGACTCAAACTTGGAGGAGTAGGCGGAGGACCTTTCGACCGTGTATGGTAGGCCAGGGTGCGCACACAGATCAACCTAGGGAGGGGAAAACAAAACAACAAAACCAACAAAGCCTTGTTAGAGGTTAGGGTAATAATAATGGTAAATATGTAATTTGACAAATAATCGTCCTAAAATGCAAGGGACCTCATTGAGCCAGAGGTAGGCCTAATACGACAAGCAAGTGATTCTTAATAATTAATTCAAGCCCTTGATTTGTTAATTGGAGTTTAGTGTTTAGAAAATACAGAATAATAATTAAAAAAAATAATTATTTTATTAATAACAACTATTACAATCTTTAAAAGGTAGAGTATATATGAAATCTAACAAATGGAAATAAATTTTTTAAACTATATAAACCTAAGGAATAAATCTTACGCTCCCTTTTAACAATATTTTAGGCTTGAATTGATTATCGTGATCACATAGACACATAGTACGCATCACTTCGTCTCGGAGGGTGATTGGACCCTCTAGGCTTAATAGGGCGGCTACTATTACGTAGATTGACCCCCTTAGGGTCAAACTACCTAAGGCTTATGCATGCATGATCTTAATTTTTGGGGTGGATAGCTCTATCCTAAGTTTTCTAAAGAGTGGGTTTAGACACGGACTGGGTATTCTTATGCGAGAAGCACGTGGTCCAACGGTAGTAAGACTATCCGTCATTCACCACGCAAGCGCTTACTCTCTAAATTTTGGTTTTGAAAAGAGTAGGGAGAAGTGCAAAGGCACGACATCACCTTAAAGAGAAATTAAGAGGGTCCCAAGTGGGGGAGTTTATGAACGGAATGCCAGTTTAAATTTAAATGTAAACAATTAGCAAATAGCAATGTTATATGAATTAAAGCAATAAATAAGAAAAGGGAAAGGGAAAGGGACTAAAGGGAAAGGGGAAGGGAGTTAAGGGGGATAGGGAAAAGGAGTTGGAGGGGTAGGGGGAAGGGAGTTAGAGGGATAAGGGAGGGAAAGTTAGAGGGGGTAAGGAAAAAGGACAAAGAAAATAAGTTAGTAATATAATAAAAGCAATATAAGGAAAGCATAAAAACACACTTAAAGAGACACGTAATGGTAAGAGCCTAAGTCCCCAGCGGAGTCGCCATTCTGTCGCGCCCCATTTTTCCTCGCGGAGAAACGGGTACCTGGACGACGTCGTGGCAATGACTCTTTTGGGATTTTTAATTTTTTAGAGTCGCCACCTAATGATTGGGTGCATTAGGACACCATTCTAGCCTAAGGTCAAAGGTCAAACCAGAGAGAGGGTAAGGGCTCAAGTTACCTCGAAGGGAAGGTGTTAAGCACCCTTCGAGGTCCGCAAAGGCGGGTCCCGACCGTGTCTCATATTTATTATGTGGGGGGTGCAAACACAAATAGGGTCTCTTATATTAATTCTAAGACATATTAAATGCTTAAACAGGTTGGGTTATTAAATTCTCGGATCAGACGCACTTGGTTTTATTACCAAGCCCCAGGACGAAAACAAAGGTTTCATCCTATTGGGGTTAAGCGTGTGTCATCCTTTCCGAGTCCTAACTACCCCTACCCCCCTCCTAAGTTCATTTTATTAATTAACTTAGAGGCGCATTAATAAAAATGAAAAAAATCTAACGTTTCCTAAAAATGCCTAGCGTCCCCCTTAATGTCCAAGAGGCGTTGGACTTCTATTTAGGTGGTTCTAGACTCAACTTAGGTTTCCTATTAAGGACTCGCGTCGTAAAGAAACAATCAAGACAAATATTTGAGCACATGGGTTTCATACAGGCCTCAAAATGCAAAATGAAAGATGACATGCTAAAATGTAAGTCATTTATTAAATAACTACTTTGTTCGAAAGCTTAGATCTTTAAAACCTTAATTTTTTAACATAAATTCAAAAGAAAATGATTAAACTATATAAATAAATCAAATCATGTAGGTATGCTTCTAATGAAAAAAAAAAACATTTTAAGCCTAAACATGATTTTTTAAACATTAACTTAAATATGACTTTCCAAGTAAATCATATAAACATTGAACGTGATCTTTAAACATAAACCTAAACATGATTTTCCAAATATATCGCATAAACTTTAAATATAATTTTTAAATCAAGTAAATCCTAAACAAGTTTTCTAATTAAATAACCTTAAACATTATCTTCTAAACATCAACTTAGACATGATTTTCTAAATAAACTTTAAATATGATTTTAAACCAAGTAAATCTTAAACAAGATTTCTACCCATAACAAAACAAAACCTAAACTTATCATGAACAAGACCAAATATTAAAGAAGAAAAGGAGCTAAGCGTGGCGTCTATAAATTGATTTTACTTATTTATTATTATTATTCAAGACAACCAATAAAGTGGTTAGGCAAATTGCTTGCTTCATTATTATTTTTTCTAGTTTGAGTTTGCCTATGTGACCATTAGTTAAACAAAAATAAAGAAAAGCAGTTGGCACGTAGTTCCCCTCCCCCCATTTACTATATCCCCGTTTCATTACATCACAACCTTACAAAAAATAAATACAGCAATTTGTAAAAAAAAATGAAAAGAGTCTTCTAGCTCCAATCAAATTTGTCCCCTCCACAAGCAACTCTTCGCGTCTTTTATTATCTAGGAACCTGTGACACTAAAACGAACCAGCAGTACCAATCGCAGAAACTAATACTAGAAAAAGAGAAAGTAGATGATCGGACAACAAAAAAAAAAAAAAGTAAATAAATAAATAAGAAATGGATAATTTACCACTTAACGTCAAATGGATCCCGAACACCAACGGACTTAGATATTGTAAGAAAGATAATAGTACTTTTTGTGTTTAAGAGAAGAAAAATGTAGAAGAGAATTTTTTTTTTCGTCTCCAGCGTGTAAGAACATGAGAAAATATTGAAACGAGGTCTTCTTTATATAATTGTGAAGGCAGCCAGTAAGAAAAAGAAAAAGGAAAGAAATAAAACTAATAATCTAATGTTACCATAATTAATTAAATGAATGATATTTTTTTGTGTAATTTAAATATAAAACAAAGAGAATCATTTAAATAAGGTAATCCAAATCAGCATCACATGCAACTAAGGCAAGTAAAAATATATTCCATGCTAAAAACACTCTTTTCACATAAATCACAAATCAAGCATAAATATATAAGGATACGATTGCATTTAAACATGGCAAGAAGAAATAATTAAGGGTGCTAAATCAGAGTTATTGATTACCATAACAGGGGTTAAGCAAATTGGGGTAATTCAAGGTACACTCTCAGCAAAACTTAATCAATATAGAGGCCACCAGAATAAAGAAAATCAAATAATTGCTTGCCATAACAGACTACACTATAATTAAGTCAAATATGTGATTTAACATATATCTAAAATCAATGAAAATTGCAAAATCATTTATGCAGGCTAGATCGATGAATGAATCAATTTCATACACCCATCCACGGCGAAAATCAGTGAATACACACCAAATAAGACAAAATGACCACACTGATTCATAACAACTTTAGACAGAGCTGGAAATTATCAATACCACTCATTAAACAGGATCCTCGGAAGGTCCAACAAGAAATGAAGTTGATCCCTTACTAACTTCCACAAATATATGATAATACAAAATTGATAGAGTAATAGACACATGAAATCTCAAAACTTCAAAAATAAACAATCAAAAATCACAAAGCTTCAAATTAGAGACCATAAGCCGGTGAGGACCATCACTGGCAGTGTCCCCTACCAAGATTTCGGTACGCCAAAAATTACTAGTTGATTTGAACGGTCAGGGATTAATTGTGACAAAATCAACACTAGTTGAATGAACAATTAGGGCCGGTATTCAAATAAGAACAAAATTACTGCACAATCATACAACAAAGCTGTAATCACCTTGCTTAAAATTAAAGAGTAAAACAGTAGAATGTGAGATCAAACCGACTTTATCCGTTGTCGAAATTCAAACTTATTGTCATTGTTCCGGGCTCTTCACTGGCGGAGCTGGCTGGTGCCGCTGGTGCGGCTTGGGGGCTGTCATGGGGTCGCGGGAGAGGTGGAGGCCGTCGCGGGGAGAGGCGGCTGGGTCGTGGTGTTGTTTGGTGGCTGACTGGGCTGTGGTGGTGTTTGGTGAAGCGGAGGAGAGGGAGAGTGCTGGCGGGAGAGAAGAGGAGAGGGAGGCGCGGCGGTGAGGGAGAAAAGGGAGAGGAAGGTGAACGGGAGAGGGAGATGGCGATGGCGGCAGCCTGCCGCGTGGTGGTGCGCCGGCGGGAAGAGGAAAAGGAGAGAAGAGAGGACGGCGGGGCTGTCAAGATGGTGGAGAAAGGAGATGAGAGGGAAAGGAAGCGGGAAGAGAGGAGAGGTGGTGCGGCGCCGGTGAAGGGGCGGCAGCCATGGCTGGTGTTGGTGGTGGCGGAAAAGGGAAAGGGAGAGAAGGAGAGGGTGGTAGGCGGCTGGGGGGAAGGAAATGGAAGAAAGGTAGGGTTTTTGGGTGTTAGGAATAAAAAAAAAAGGTCTGGGTCGGATCCGGGTCAAGAGTGGGTGACCCGGATTTAAATAATAGCCAAAATTGCACATTGAGCCACAAAATTAGTACTTTTAATTTAAAAACTAGCCACCAGATTGTAGAGTATTAAAATTGGGGCCGTAAATTAGTAATTCGGATTTAAAAACTAGCCAAAGTTTGAAATTGAGCCATGAATTGGCTCAATTTAGGTTTGAAAATGCAAAACTTATAAATAAGTGGCCCAATTTGAAAACAAGTTCATGGGATTTTAAGGATTTAGCTTAGATTAACATAAAATTTTATTTGAAAACACGAATAGAACCAACGTAAAGTATAAATAGATCACGTAACTACCCTAATTCTTACGAAAGCGTGCTTAAAAGTTGTTCTGGATATGATTCAGAAGACGTTTATAAATAAATACTATACGCGCCTAACATAAAAAATAACGATTGCTTGTTGTTCATTTTTTTTTTTTTTTTTTTTTTTTGTAGACAAGTGACAAATATATAAAATCATTTTAATTTCGCAAATTTTCTTTTAATAAATAAAAACGTAAAGTATGTTAAGGGTCGGTCAAAATCGGGTGTCAACAAGAAGCAACAAAGTTTATTAGTATAATATATTACAAATTTTCACGTCTAGATCTTTTGCTTTTTAACAAAAAAATTAAATAATGACAAGACATTTATTATTTTAAACATAGTAATAATGATTGCATTTTATTTGAAATAAATAGATTATTTCATTTTTATATAATCAAATGCATAGCTACAAAAAGCTATAACAAATTAGAAATTTAAAAGTAATTTGAAATCTATATATTACCTATATCTATTTATCTTTAATAGGAGAAGTAAAAAGTGATACAACACACAATTTTTCTCTAATTTCTATTTTTAAAATATCAATTAATTAAAAGTATTATTTTAATTATTGCCAATTCAATAGATTGACATGTGGCATTTTACAATTGGCAGTTCTATATTTATCTATATTCTCTAATATTTTTAAAATTTTCAGATTTTTAAAATATTATATTTTAGAAAATTTAATTTATCAAATATCAAAAATTAAAAAAAAATACCACATGGTAGCACATAATTTATCAAATATTTGTACAATAAAAATTAAAATATAAAGCAGTTCAAGTTTTACGATTTTGTAATAGTCACATAAATTTTAACAATTTTTAAAAATAAATAAATATATATATATATATATATATATATATATATAGCATGTCAGCATCACAATCAATATCTATTTTTTAATTTTTAAATATCAACTAATTAAATAGAATTATTTTAATTTTTTTATTAAAGAAAGATACATGTTAATAAGTAAGACAAATAATGACAAATGCCATCATATAGAAAATATATATTTAATATTTAAAAATTATTAACCATATCAAAACCACAAAATTTTTGTTTAAATATCAAATTTAAAAAATTCAATTTCTTAAATACTAAAAAAAAAAAAGAAAGAAAAATTTATAAGTTACTGCATGGAAAAGAAGTTACATAAACAAGTTAGAGTTTTTTACCAAATAAAAAACGTGAGTTTTTCCTTAAAAAAAAAGTTTACAGTTTTAAAAGATGAATAACTTTAAAATACTATATATCTAATTTTTACATCTTCCTAAACACTAGGAATAGATAACCACTAATCAGTTTCTTTTAAGTTTTAATATATACTAATTAAATAAATAAATCTCTTACCAATGTTTTACTTATCAAAAACTTAAAGTCCTATTGATTACTTCAAAAATAAAAACTTCCCCTAAAATTTCAATGACGAATCTCTGCGTACAACTGCTCAAAGGAGTTTTTCATCTATTTGTGAACTCCTAATTATCGGTATGCTCTAAGCTAATCATAGGTGTTTCAAGATTCATTTTGCCCGGACAAATTATGTGATATTTTTTATGATTTATTCTATTCTTTACATATTTACATTGGTCTTGTTATCTTCATTTCCTGTCATTATAGTTTGATTCATGTTTGAAATTATGACAACAAAGAGCATTAGAGCAAAATTTGGATCATATTACATGCTTAGGAAATCAATTAAAGATAATAAAGTATATTCTTGGTGTAGGTGAAACTAATTGTATAGAAGTACATGTGAATTAAGATGGCAAAATGATGATAATTGACGCTCAGGCAATTGTGAAAGAATTGAGGGAGACTAACATGAGCGGGAAGACAAAGGAGTACGTGTGGAGGGTGTCACAATTAAATGCTTTGATGAAGAAAACTTCTACAGTGGACGAATTTAATATGTTACTATATCTCTTGAGGAATTAATATTCAAAAATAAAATAAAAAATTGAATTGCTACAAACACAATTCAATGAATTACTTTCCTTTCTTTTTATTTTATTTTATGGACACTCTATTCAATTTTTAGATTTACAATCTGATCGTTGTTTCGTAGTGGCAGAATGCTCAAAGATCTATGGTTGTATGATATTATCTCCATCTTAGTCATTGTCTTCTTCCTCTACCTTTGATGTTCTTCAATATTGGTATGTTTTCAGTTTTTATCTTATACGCGATAATAGATTCTTATTAATAATTTATTTATTCATCGTAATTCAATTTTTTTTAAATATACTAATTATTAACTTGAATGATGATATTTGTGGAAATGACCAACAAATTTTATCATCATGAAGAAGAATATCAATCAACACAAATGAATTTGTCTATACATGTTGTTTCCTCATTTTTATCTTCAATATATCATTTACATATAATTTTTTTTAATAAACTTTACTCACTTCATTTCAAATTATATGTTATAGTCAAATGAATAAGCATTTAACAAACATAATAATACATTAAAATTTATCATATAAATAAGTCATATTGCAAATTTTTTATGTGACTATAAAATATCATCCCATTGTGGTGAAATTGCCATTTTCATATTTAATTTTCCACAAAAATATATAAACATATTATTTTTGGGGGGGACATACTAAAAGAAAAAAGTATTTTAAATAGTTGAAACAGTGTAATTCTTGATGAAAGAATAAACAAATCTCAATATACACTTTTATCCAAATAAAATTTAATTTTCAATTAAATTTTTAATTATTTATATCCTTAAGATCTTTTTTTTTTAATGAACGAATTTTGTATTAGATAAACTTCTTCATTAAATGAAGAGAGTATCTATGGGTTCATATTTTGTTAGTTAAATATTTTTTTCAATCAATTTTTTCTTTTGTTAAAGATTTATTTACAATATATATAAGGTCTTTTAATTATGAGTGAGTCTTTTATCTGTTGTGGTCTTAGATTTTTTTGATGAATATTAGTTCCATCAGTTATTTTATAACTGACTATATATTTTTTTTACACAAAATTACTCAATTTCTTAATTCCAAGCCGCTTGAGAATTGGAAAAAATGTTCTACAAAATAGGATAAAAAATTTTAAAAATTAAATTAATTTTTTAAATTGAACAAAATAAAATATTCCAACTGAAAAGTAAAAAATAATATAAAAAAAAGAAAATATTAATTAAGAGGCAGGTAAAAGGTTAAATCAATATGATAAGATCAAGATTAAAAGAAAAGTCAACCAAACTAAACCACTCCTAAAATCATTCACTGCCTAACTTCTCCATTCATTCAAATTCAAACGTCTATTATTCATCAAAATAGTGTCATGTTTTATTGTTATAATAATGCTCAAAATTCTAATTCTATTTTTTTTGTAAAAAACAATTATCTCCAAATTATAATTTTAATTTATTAAATAATTACATAAAACTATTACGTAACACTGTCAAGAACAAAAAATAATAAAAGCAGACTAAAAGATTATCACTACCCGATTTTTCACATTTTCTCTTCTTGAGGATGATTAAATTCTTACTCATAAAATCTTTTATCTCACCAAAATTTTGTTGTTCCAAGTGACGATATGTATGAAATTTAATTAAATTAAAAATTGTCATGACAAAAAGTATATAAATAAATTAATTATCCTTAAAGTAGAAAATTTTGATAAAGAAATACTTAAAAACACATAATCTAAATTAAAAAAAAAAGAAGATAAAGATCAGGAAAAACGTAACAACTAACCCAAAATCATCTCTACGATTCCTCACCAATTTATGTTACTATCTGAATTTTGAAAACTCAATTATATATTTTAATCTTCTGCCTATATAACTGCAAATGCAAAAGTGTCATATAAATATCACAAAAAAAGTACATATGATTTAAAAAAAATATTTCAAATATGTATTTTTGTACAAATAAAATAAAATGTCATCGATAGAAATATTTTCAAACTATTATTTTTTTAAAAAGAAAACATTAAAATACTTTTTATGAGTACTCAGCAAATTAGTTTAATATATGCAAACTTCGGATAAAAATCGTTCCCCGTTATATTTATTAATTTTAATATAAATGCAATTTTGCTATCATATTATAAAATATGTGTATTGTAAGCAATTTTAATGTATTTTGGTAGCAACTACTTCAATATGAATTTTAAATAGTGTATTGTGTTTTTTTTAAAAGTTTATGATCTTTATATTGTTTTATGTCATTTATTTTAATTCAAAATATACATGACAATTTGAACACAAAAATCGACAAAATAAGGAGGTTTTTTTAGAATTGTCATTCTTAGAAAAGGTATTCTTTGTAGCTCTAAATTGCAACTATAAAAATATTAAATTTATTAAAATTATTTTTAAATGTAGAGATAAAATTTACAAAAAAGAATAATAATATTTAATTTGAAACAATTGTTACTTTAATTGAAACAATAAAAAATAAAATTTTTTGTTAAAAAGCCTTTTAGGTAAAATACCATTTCATCAAAATTAGACAATTAAATTAGTGTTAAGTTTTTAATTTTTGAATTTGAAGTTACATATGTATCTTCTAAAAATTGAATTAAATATAACTCTGTACAAATATAATTGAATTTTGACCATTTCTTAGGGAGGTTACATATATGCTTAATTGTATTTATTTTAAATATGTTAATTAATAAACTATAAAAATTAATATTAGCAATTTAATAATTTTAATAAAATCGAACAATGCAATGAAAAAATATATGAAAGATAAAAATTATTTAATAATTACATGATTGGTTGTCACTATTTATATAGATTTGATTATGGGAGATGGAGATGAATAGTTGATTTTTCTTTTTAATATAATATATTATTTAATATACTTTATAAATATATCAATCTAAACAATAAAAAAAATACTTCACGATTATCCGCGCATCGCGCGGGCATGTATACTAGTTTATATATTTAATAATTTTGAACTTTAAAAGTTTAAGGGGTCATTTGGTGTGACGTATAAGTTATAATAATCCCGCAATAAAATGTAGGATTATTTTATCCCATGTTTGGTTGAAGGTATAAGGTAATCCTTGGACTATTTATCCCACCATTTTTGCCTTAGTGATGGTATAAGTTATCCCATCTATATGGTGAGATAACTTATCCCAAATTAACTTATTCCAGGATTAATTATCCTGGAATAACATATTACCAACCAAACGACTCCTAAAAATTTAAACATTAAAAAAACTTTAAAGTTTAAACTTATACATTTGATTACTTAAAACTTTAAACTTACAAAATTTTTAAACTTCAAAACTTTAAATTTATATATTTGAGAATTGAGAATTTTAAACTTTAAACTTTAGAACTTCAAACTTTATCACTTACCCATTTTTTTTGAAAAAAAGGCATTATCCAGTCTACCAGACCGGGACGAAAGTCCCAAAAACTACCGGTAAGCCCGAACTGGTCCAAATCCGCCCGAATTTTTTGAAATTTAGTGCTGATACTGGAAAGTTCCAGTCCAATTGTCCCAATACCGATCCTGTTGCCCGCCCTAACCTAGAGTAGTAAAATAATATCTTTAGTTCATTTCATATATAACTAGTACTAGGCAATTTCAAATATCACATATACATGTCTTTCTTTCATAACATAAACCATGCATTCTTCCTAGATTCAATCCTATTCGGGAATCAAGCGTCAAAACATCTAGAAGGATTCACTTATAGTTCTTCAAGTACAGATACCTCCTGTCCCTAACCGTTCCTTTAAAATATTAAAAAACAAAAATTCAAAATTCTTTTGAATTCTACCTTTTCTTATTATTCCACCTAGAGAAATTTAATCCTTCTGATCTTGTTCTTGATCCAATATGAAGACGAGGAATGTTCGTTATACCCTTACCCTTTCAATTTTTTTTTTAAAAAAAATCTAAACAACATATCCAGTGAAATCCACAAGTGAGTCTGAAGAAGGTGAAAGAGATGCTTTCAAACTTATTGCCCCTTCATAATATTTCAAAAATATTATTGCCCTTTTGTCTCGAGACCCTTTTTATTTAGTGCTCAACTATATTTGATTGTATATTCTTTCAGCCTCATATGATGAGTTTACTCAATAATTTTCTAAAGGCGTGTCCCAAAAGGTAAGATGAAAGAGCAAGTCCATGAATTATCCAGTTCTTTTCTAGTCGCACTTGATATCAGGCCTGTTAGGGGTGTTCAAATGGTTGAAAGATGATTCCAGTTTGCTTCGAAGAGTCCAGCAGTGGAGAACCACTATCAATCCATGCTATCCATTCAAGTTCATTTTTTTCTCTTTACAATGTTTTTTTCAAGTTCTGTGAGGTAGTGGTAAGGTCTACCTACATTCTACCTTCCTCAGACCCCACTTGTGAAATTCCACCGGGTATGCGGTTGATGTTGTATGTTTTTACACAATCAAACTATGCCAGACAATCTTATCAGTATACTAGAGTTTCACCACAAATTTAAAGTGTTTTCCGGATATTATGGGTTTTGAATTCAAACTAATGTTTTATGACGAGATCATTCTTTTTACTGTTCAAGTCATTTCCCAGCATGACTAATTTAGAGGATATTCCTCGTCAGTATGCCGGCTCGTTGATGGAAAGTCCTAGTGGCTAGGGAAGAGGCTCAAGAGCAAAACAGGCTCTCGATTAGCATGAAACTTTTCTATATAGCTAATGCATCGGCATTACCGTTACACCAATATATAATCTAACAGGATGCTCATCTACAAATTCCTAATAACAAAAAGAAAGATCTTCAGTTGTTGGCCTGTACACTGTTGGGACAAATATTACAGCATGGTTTTAGCAAAAAATTGCAGAAATCACCTCGCAGAATGCATTTAACCCACTGGGGAAAAACAAAGAGAACAAAATCTCAGCCAACTTCACTAATTCATTTTTCTTCAAATTGTTGTTCATGTTGTTTCTTTTTCCTTGGCTCTCCCTCTCCCAGTTATGTCTTTCTTTTTGTATATATGTGCTTGGGCAGGTGCGAGGAAGGCTGGTATACATGTTAAAAGGGAATCACCACTTGCTGATATCACTGTGCTTATCTGGTTCGGAACTCATTCCTGAATCTAGTTAGATTGTTGGAGAACTTATCCCTGTTCTTCTGATCCAAGCTTCGAGTTATGTCAGCCATAAGTTTGTCAAAGCACAGTGAAAGACGGTGTTGCTGGTCTGCTGGCTGTAAATAAAAATGGATAAATGGGAGCTGTCAGCACAAGTAAATCAGTCATTAGACCAGCAAGGATTGCTCAAAATGATACAATGATACTACCAATCCACCACCTCTTCCGCCTTGTAGCGGGAAGAAAGATGTTTCGATAACAAACAATAATACCAAATAAACCAACAATATAGCAACAGACAAAATAGATTATCCCTAAAAACATTTCTGTCGGTCATACCTGTGAAGACAAAATCTGAGCTCGTAAGTTTGAGAACATCTGCAAGATGCGAGTCATGATCGTATCAGGTATATAAGTAACCCACAATTCCTCTCCACTATAAGCACATTTTAGAATGTAAATCATTCTTTCTTTCATTATGTAACGTATTCACTAAATAATTTCTTCCTATAGACAGAAGCGCAAATATCAAGAAATCTGCGGGGCAGGTGATATAAAAATGGTTAGCTCCTTGTACAGATCTTTTGCATCAAAAGTCGAATAATTCCTTGGATTGGAATAATTGTTTAACAAGGAATATTAGTCATAAGGAACTCCCTGGATTAAGTCACGACAACCTTTTAGAAAGAAGTAATGGACTATGCAGAGAGACTATTTCTGGTATGTACTTAGCATAGAAGTTTTTAAAACTAAGAACACATCTCAACCGCAAAATGCAGGATTAAATCTTCTGGTTCGATCAACATTGATAAAGTTATGCTTTGACATTACTACTATAATTTAATGAAATTAAGATTGTAGATACTGTCTCTTTAAATCTGCGTGCCTGTCATAGTCAAGTTTGCATCTTGTAGTTTTTGAAATAATAAAAAAGAAAGGAATCTTAGTGCTACAAAAATCAGTGTCACCTCTTCACTGATGAGTATCATACTCAGCATCGGTCGACTTAGGCTCCACTGGTTGCCACAATCTTCAAATAGAACAATCTCCAAGAGAGTCTTCAATATCTGTCAGGGAAAATGATCACATTGGCATAAGAAATGAATCAGTTCAACTGACATTGTTTCCCTTTTCATTCAGTAGGCCCTAGGCAGTAATGTGAGGCAAAAGTTTTAGCCAATGCATAATTCCATAAGCATTGTATTCCCTTAATAAGGAGAAATTTCAAAAAAGTAAAATGGAATAAGTGTCCCCTTCTGATTAGCTAGTTTCCAAGAGGGAGAAGGTCTAATCGCAATTGATAAGGTAAAGTGACCATAAAATCAGTACCAAGAAGATACAATGATGGGTACAAGAAGTGAACTACAAAGTGTGGTAATACCCTCTACAGCATACAGCGTAATCCCACAATGGGGTCTAGAAAGCTTAAAATGTAATAAATCTTTATGGGTTATTGAGGTTCTTTCTGATAGACCCTCTACTCAAAAAGATAAGTTATTCAGAGAAGGGTTGCAAAAGAAAAATGACAACAGACGATCAAGATACAGATCAAAATGGAGCATTAGATAGCAAAAAACACATTGAAATTTTTTGACAATGTCCCCATGCTCTCCAAAAAAATCCAGAAATTGTAGTGTGTATGACCCTTGTGCCAAAAGTACAGATTTTGAAACAAACATCTACGTTTTATGTTAGAAGTAAAGGCATGGGCAAAATATAATAAGATGAGTTCTCTACGAATTACACAGACATGAGTTCACATGTTCGTATGAATTTCTTTATACTTATATTCTACACAATACATAATACACTTTTTTTCCAATGTGGAACACAGTCTACCATATAAGGAAAACTTGGATAACATGTATGTAAGTTGAATTTAACTTCACAAATTTTGTAATAATATCTCTTGAGAGTATCTTCTCTCTAATAAAGTGACAGGCAGTCTTAATGTGTTTAGTCCTCTTGATGGAATACTGAATTTGATGCAATATGAAGGGTAGCTTGATTACCACACACAACTTACATCAGATTGATTCCTATAAATTTTAATTCTCCGAGAAATTGCTTTATCCAAACTAGATTTCGAGTTGTAGAACCATTGGTCGATTTCCTGCTTTTATACTAGATCAAGCAACCACCATATGTCTGTTCGCCTTTCCAAGATACAAGTAAAACACAATATCTAGATGTAGAATGTAAAGATCCTGTCCAACCAACAACAACAACAACAACATACCCAGTGAAATCCCACAAGTGGGGTCTGGGGAGGGTAAGATGTACGCAGACCTTATCACTACCACACAGGTAGAGAGGCTGTTTCCTGGAAACCCAAAGATCCTGTCCAACCAACATTTGTAAATCCATTGATCTACTCATGGCATCGATCCTCGAAGAGTAGCCCTTTGCCTAGAACTGACTTTATATAGCATAGAATACGGACAACTGCATCCTAATGACTACCACAGGGTAAATCCATAAACTGACTTACGACACTCGTGGGAAAAGAAATGTCAGGTCTAGTACTTATGAGATAATTCAACATATCAATCGACTACCTATATCTTCTATGATCACTGAGTGGCTCCTCCTTCCTGGCAAGAGTTTGGCATTCAGATCCATAGGAGTGAATGAATCTATGTCCCATCATTCTGTCTCCTCAAGAATGTCTAAGGCATATTTTTATTATGAAATAACAATATCAAACTGAGCAACCATAATACCTAGAAAATACTTTTGTGTGTCAAGATCTTAAGTCTAGAAATGCTAGAAGAGATGTTGCTTTAAATTAGTGATACTGTCATGATCATTTACCGGAGATAAACAATATCATCAACATAAAAAACCAAATAAATATATGGACATGGAGCAAAATATCAACAAAAAAGGAGTGATCAGCTTCAGTGTGAGATGCTAAACTCTTGAATTACTATGTCGAAAATCCTAAACTAAGATCAAGAAGACAATTTCAAACCATAAAGTGAGTGGCATAATCAACACAGTAGGCTAGTACTTAACCCTCAAGAAAAAAAAACTTGGTCGTTGCTCCATATAAACTTCCCAATCAAGGTCTTATAAAGAAGCTAATGGCGGATAACCACCATAGATAGGTAAAGACGAACAAATGTTATTTTAGCAATGCCGAAAAAAGTATCAATGAAATTGTGAGAAAATAAGAGTTTGAGACAGAACTCTATTTGATTATTCCCTCGAGCTATTGAGGTTTAAATTTCTAAGTTTACATGTCTAAAAAGGAAAGGAAATCAATGCAAATCAATACCTAATAAAAAATCAAGCTACCTACTATTTACATATATGCTAGAATAGTCCCACGATTCTAATACTCCTCAAGCTAATGCATACAAATTATTTGTACCAAGCTTGCTACATATATGACTCTTTCTAGGACTGGTTAGGGACCTGGTGAATATGTTTGAAAAGTTATCACTTGACTGCATGAACCTCGTGACAGTGTTTCTTGAGAGTACCTTCTCTCTGAAAAAATGACAATCGATCTCTATGTATTTGGTCCTCTTGTGAAACAGGGGATTAGATACAATGTGAAGTGCAGCTTACCTATGGCACACAGGTTCAATTTTTTTATTCTCTTCAAATTTCAACTCCTTTAATGGTTGTTTGATATATAAGAGTTCATATGTTGCCACTAGCATAGTCCAGTACAGTGTTTTGGACAGCGAAAGGCAACAAGGCTCTGCCCTGCCACGTGGCGAGGCGAGCAGCGAGCAGCGAGCAGCGAGGCGCTCGCCTTTTTGAATTGAGGCCCAATTATACAAAAAGCTTAAAATATTTAATTGCATATATACATATCCAAAATCTCAATAGCAATAACATATATTAGTAAATGTTTTAATCCAAGAAGACAAAAACTAATAATAGATACTAAGTCTAGAGTGACAAACAATATTAGAAGTCTATTCTTCTTCAAGATTGTCAAAATCTTGAAGATCAACATTAATTTCATTTTGTAATTCTCCTCATATATTAGCAAATTTTTCAGTAAAGAAGGATTACTTTTTTTAAAAAATTTGGGCAGAAGTCAGAACTGCAGTCTGCAGTATTTAAAAACAGAGTTGCTCTTGCTCACTTCAGAAAACAGAGCAACTGGCTGGCTGGAGAAGAACTGAACTACTGAAGAAGAAAGGAGAAGATAAGAACTGAGGAAGGAAAAAAAAAACAGTCGCTGCCTCTGGAAGTCTGGAACTGGAGAAGAAGAAAGAAAGAACAAAGAAGAGAAGAAGAAGAAGAAGAAACGAAGAACAGAAAGTGAACTCAAAATTTACCTGAACTTGAAGATGCGTTGCTGGCTGGAGAAGACTGAAGAGAGTCATGGAAAGCAGAAAGTGAAGAGAAAAGAGAGTCACGCCTCATATTAAACCCTAATATATTTTTTAAATAATTAAATTAGGTCCTTTTTATAAAAAATTCTCGCCTCGCCTGGCGCCTGGCGCCTTTTCCTCGCCTTATGTTGCCTTTTGTAGCAGCGCCTCACCATGACTGTAAAAGGCGACATGCCATCGCCTTGCCTTTCGCCTTAGGCGCAAAGGCGAGCGCCTTTAAAACACTGGTCCAGTAGCCCAGCATTCTGCTTCTATACTAGATCTAGCAACCATATTTTGTTTCTTAATTTTCCATAACACCAAACTTCCCCCAATTAGAACACACAATCCAGACTTAAATCATTTATCAGAGGCTGACCTTGCCCAGTCTACATATGAATATCCAACAATTTGCTCACGTCCTCGATCTTTGTAAAATGGTCTTCTTTATTGAGCACATTTTATGTAAAAAAGAATGCGAATAACTAGATTCCAATGATTGTCAAAGGGAGAATGCAAGAACTGACTTACAACCTAACCAGAAAGATAATAAGAGGTTCACTTGTGGTGAAAGAACTGTCTTTGCTTTGGAGTTGGTGGTCCTTGTTTACTTGTGGTGAAAGAGGGCATATTGCTAAATTTTGTCATAAGGGAGATCCGAGCACTACATGCTACTACACAGGTATTGAGAAATGTTGGAGGTGCACAAGCTCAGATTCAGCTAGCTAGGGACACCCAACAGGGGCACGTGGTGTCAAAAGATGGAATTCAAGTTCAACAAAGATAGAAGAAGTTCGACATTGGCCTCAACCTAGTCATCATCTTACAGAGATATGCAACTTCTTAGGACTAGTTGGATATTACCATTCTATTGATATGTTTACTCAAAAAGGTGTGGCTTTTCAGCGGCCTAAGGGATGTGACAAAGTTTTTAAGAAACTAAAGACTCCATTGACTTCGACTCCGATTTTGACCTCACCTATGGTGGAGGGTGGTTTCTAGATTTATTGTGATGCGCCTCGAGCTGGATTGCATTGTGTATTAAGGCAAATTAATAAGGTGGTGGCATATGCTTCTTGACAGCTAAAATAAGAAGAATCATACAACACACTGGAACTGGCCGCAATCATATTTGTACTCAAGATCTGGCGGCACTATCTTTATGGTGAGGCCGTGTGAAATCTATTTTGACAACAAGAGCCAGCAATACATATTCAAGCATAGAGATCTGAATCTGAGGCAACGACGGTGGTTTGAGCTACTAAAAGATTATGGTCTTACTATCTTGTATCATCCCCAAAAGAGAATATGGTGGCAGATGCCTTGAGTAGAAAGTCCATGAGTAATTTGGCCGATCCACAGTCGAAAAGTTATCTATGGTCATGGATATTCAGACACTAGCCAATCAGGTAGTTCAAATTGATCATACAGTGCTGGGCATGTTACTGCAGGTATGGTGGTACAATCATCCTTAGTTGGACAAACCAAGGCTTACAAATATGAAGAAACCCATCTTACTAGACTACAAGATCTAGTGCAAAATGGACGCGTTAAGTCATTGAGTATGGATGGCGAAGGGGTATTACGTCAACATGGTAAACTGTGTATTCCAAAAATGGGTGATGTGAAGCAGCTAATGCTTGAAGAGGCTCATATCCACTGCATTTTCCCAAGAGAAACTCCACACTCCCCGAAAAAAGATGTATATAAGGACACAAAAGAAAAAGAAGATACCTCATGAAATAAAAGGGACAAAACACACTGTAGGGATAGGGGTCACCGACAAGAGCAGAATTCCATGCCGAAATACTAGAATGACATGGCTAAACCCAAAACTGTGCTACTCATGTGCTGTTTCTAAAAAAAGGTTCTTGAAATCATTATTGCTTTAAATAAAAAGAGCAGTTGAACTTACTTCAAGAAATATGCTCGGACAGTCTGCTAAATGCTGTGCCAGGTTAAGCGCCATAGGGCTAGTAGGTGACTCTCCAATAGTTATGTGTTCAAAATAAAATGTAGCCAAGTTGTCCACCGCAGATGCACACTAGAACAAAATGATTAGAGTTAGATTATTGCAAATAAATTATATGTTTATCCCATCAGCCTTCTTGTTGAAATGTGACCACCACACCGAGAGTTTTAAGTTGTCAAAGGGAACACACTATTTAGTACTTAATTACATTATGTCAGACTGACATATGGACCTGCTCCTTTATCATGGGTCAAGCAAGTAAAAGTTTTTTCTCCTTCATGAGGGCAATGATATTTGAACATTTCCCTGCTCTAATACCAAGTTAAAATGCGTGATCACCTCACATAAAACCTTAAGCTTTTACCACACTTTTAATTTATTTAGTTATAGTATGTCTCTGACACTTAGAAAAAATTAAAAAGATATAAAGAAATGACATTTGACATTTCAAGGAGAGTGGTCGACACAAAACACAACCTGTGATTTGATATTTGCATCCAGTACTTTAAGTCCAGATTCAAGAGATCCAGCAATAAATGTAAAGCTACTTGAGTCCAAGTTAAGTATCAACTGGATCTGGTTTTTCATCATGATCTCCAGGAATGTGAAGTAAGCTCCTGAAAGCTGTAAAAATAAGACAATTGGATGTGGTTAGATTTTAATAATGGAAGGAAGACAACATGATAATTTACTGAAGGTCAAGGAATATATACACCTCAGAATTCATGTAAGAAGTGTGCCCGACTGGAGAAGATGCAATCAGGGATGAAACTACTTTTCAAGATAAACCACTTGAGTAAATTAAGTCAATTTGACAGTACTATTCGTTCGAAGAAAATAGCAGCAATATGGCTGATTGAACAGATTAATTTTTGCCAGAATAACGACGAAAAGGTCCACTTTTCAAATGAGCCATCACTAGTTTAAAATATTTGACTCAATTATATCAATCAAAAGAAAATGGGAAGCTAGACTGCTAATATGGGAAAGATCATGGAGAAGAAGGGAAAAACTTGACATTCCCTTAAACTAGGAAGCCCCTCCTCATGTTGAAGAGTATCAGATAGTTTTAGGAGTTGGAGCTGGTTTTATGAATAAGCAGTTATGTTTGGATAACAACAACAACATACCCAGTGAAATCCCACAAGTGGGGTCTGTTATGTTTGGATAGACGTGCTAAAACATAAGCAGTAATGTGTTGGGTGAAGAATTGCTGATAAGCAACTTCTTCTGTCAAAATTATTGAAATGTTGTCAATACTGTACACATAAGAACGTTGCTTTGGAGAATCTCCTCCAGAATTTTAAATAAAATTCTGTGTTAAGATAATTATTCTTTTGTAATTTCTATCTTTAGTGCTAAAGATTAGTTTCAGATTTTCAAATTATTTTTGTGTTTGTTTTCTCTACTGGAAAAAACAAGTATGATATTGTTTGTTTGATTAAAGAAAAAAGAAATTGCAATATGCCAACACAAAATAAAGTTATTTGTGAATATACAACCAAACAATTAAAGGAGGATTAAAATATTTTTTGAAAAAAAAAAAAGATCTGAAATTTGTATGAAACAATCCAGAATGTTAACATATCCAAAACATACACTTTCATTTTTAATTAGGGGCAGTATATTAACTACCACCTTGAAAAATCAAGAAAATACGAAGGAATGAAGATAACTGAATTACAAAAAATTTGCAAACAAGTATTCCATCAAATATATGTGCCATAACACTCTCCTTTACCAGAAGCTACTAGAGGAATTTGAGATTGTCTAGAAAAGGAAAATTTCCATTGTGACAAATGGGGTGCGATGAGTATAGCTCAAAATTCCATCCAACATGACCGAAAAAAGCATGCTGAAACTGATAAAGACACTACATCAAAGAACAAGCTACAAATAGTGTATTGAGTTTGTACCATATGCCATTGGAAAAGTAGCTAGCTGTTGTGTTTACCAAAGGCCTCAACAAATGGACTTCTCTCATACACTGGTTTGCAAGTTGGGAATGAGCAACATCATTGCACCAACTTGAGGGAAGCGTTGATTGACATCGGTAGCCTAATTATAGGAATAGAATGGTATTGTATTAAATTTAATTGATTAGGAACTGATTGTGTAATATTGTCTTTCCTTATTTAATCATAGACTCATTGTATAAGTACCCATTCTCATGGGTGAATCGTAGACTCATTGTACAAGTACCCATTCTCATGGGTTGCATATTCATCAAGAAATACAAAGAAGCTTCCTCCACTTCTTGAAATCTTTACCCATTTCATTCCCAGTAAAATGAGAAAAGACTCCATTATCTAAGATATGGACTTAGCATGAAGAAATAAATGGTTGATATCTTCAGTTTTATTGTTACAAAGCAAACATCTGCTACATAAATTAATTACCCTTTTTCTGCGACTTCGTGCATGAGACCTCTTCCTTTCACTATTAACCATGTAAAACAGTCCTCTTTCATAGGAGCCTTGTTTTTCCAAATACACTTCCGAGGCTAATTTTCAGTTGGGGAAGGACTTAACTGCTTGTAGCATGATATAACAGAGAAATATCCCTTAAAGTCACATTTCCAGTGTAAAAAGCCATCTATGGACAGAAGGGGAGGAAAACTATGTAGCTGAGACAACAAAGAGCAAAGGCTGTCCACTTCCTAATCATTCATATTACGTCTGAATGTATATCCCAGCGGAGTTAGAACAAAATCTGATATTGATGCTTCATAATCCCGAGCCATGTATACAGAAAAGGATATTGATGCTTAAAAAGTGAAGAGCCCAACCAAGTGTCTGTCATGAATCTTACTTTCATATCATTCCCAATTTCTACTGAAGTATTTGAAAAATGTCCCAGTGAGTTTTCAGATGCTTCCATATACCACGTGTTTTGGAGAGAAATGGTTGTTTGGTTATCCAGAGAAATTCATATTATTTCATGACATCTCTCCATAATGCTCCCACTTGTTCAACTTCCAAAGCCACTTAAGCTGCACATTTTTACTTTGAGTGAATCTTGAGTCTCTAATACCAAAACCTCCTGACTTCTTGTCTATGGACACTGCACTCCATCTAACCAAATTAAAGGTCATATTCTCTCTATTACCCTGCCACAGAAATTCTCTGTGTTTTGTCTATTGTATGCACCACTGCTGATGCAAAGGGAACAACAACATAGTATAAATCTAGTACATTCTTGATAAGCACTAACCTTCGCCAAGAGAAAGATTCTTCTTCTTCAAGAAAGAAAGTTATGTATCTGCAGCATGCAACTTTGAAGTCGGCTACCTCTTTGTGTTCTTCTTACAAATCATATAATGTATTAACAAAGACAAAGAAAGAGGAAAAAAGAAAAGAACATGGAAAAAAGGAAAAGGGAAAGAAAAAACTAAATCAACTTCTTCTATGAATCTACTCCAACATACACAAGACTCGAAAATGGCTCAAATCTCCTCAAAGCAAAACATATAGCCAGACAAATGGCATGCCAAACACATATAAAACTATCAATAGCTCCTATCCAATCCATGTGGTAAGGCCTGTGCACATTTTACCCTTCCCAAACCCCACTTGTGGGATTTCACCGGGTATGTTGTTGTTGTTGTAGCATCATAGTCAAAACCAAATGCCTAGACGTCAAATAAAACATAATCCCCAAAAAATAGCAGGACATTTTCTTCCCACCACTATGTTGGCCTCTCAAATGTCTCAGTAGTCTGTATATTTTCGTGTGTTGTAAGAGTCACTCGTCTTAAGTATGTTTTGTTAGCTGAGTGGATGTAGACAACTTGCCCAAAGTAAACCATATGTTACACCTGCAACAAGCCAATTAAAAATTGGGGCTCTAACTTGGTGCATATGGGATGCTCCCATTCTTTGTTGGGAGGACACTCCCAAACAAGTACAATGCTGCGAAAAATTGTGGAGCATGTTGCCAAGTTTATATGGTCCAAAATCACATAATATATATCTTTTCAAAGCATAAAGCACTAGAAGTTCAAAAATTGAAAAATCATACCATATTAAATGTACTATTTTGTTTAACATTGTATAATTAGAGGAGTTAATATTCATGTAATAAGCATCTCAGATATAAAATATCCAGAGAGCTTCTGAATCAACCAGCTCTTAATATAATACCTTTCTGTATGAGAGTATATCTGCCAAAGGAATAGATAGTGCCATCCTCATAGCAATGTCAAAAGCATCTGCAAGCGCTCTGTCGCCATAAATCTCAAACACCCCAAAATTGACGTAGTTCCCAGCAAGTGCTACAGTGCAAAGTGAAGCATAAGCAATTACAGGATGAAAGGACCATCAATTCAGTTCTTTACGATCTCATTTGTTAATATATTACAGTTTCAGGGTTACTGTTCTGTTCAGTAGCTAATACACAGGAGAGAACACACACAATCTGCTGGGAAAGCAGCATATATTGTGTACAAGAAGACAAAGAGAAAGGGAAACAAAAGAATAAGAAAAACAAAGGTAACCAGCACTTGCTTAAATAACTTTTCACTTGACAATTAAGAACAATAAAATCATAGAATCCAGGTTTATAGAAAAATCAACTTTATAAAATATACTAATTTCTTATTCAGAGGAAAGAAACTGTTCCAAAATGAAATTAATAAGCTACTCAAGTTAAGTTCATCGAAATCATAGGCATAAGACAGGGAAAACAAGACAACCAAAAGCACAAGTACTGAGCTCGGAAACTCTTCTCCTTGCCGTCAAACTCTCTGTCAGGATATAGTCATGCAAGAAAACAACATACAGGAAGCCTTCCATTTCAATGGCCAACAATTACACAGGGCATATTTAAGTCACCACCATGATAGATTAGAAGCTAAAAATCCTACCTCTTGAAAGAATAGTTAAGGAAATCCAAACACCCTTATATTTGAACTGATACATATCCACATGATTGGGCAGAGAGAGAATTCTGGATCCATATGCAACAATCAATTTGCTGACTTCTCGGAAAAGAAGAATGCCGCAGGGAGATGAGGTTTCAAAATTCAGTCGTTGGGACTTGTTCAGCACAAACTCAGCTACAAATTTAAGTAACGGTGTTGTCACCTATTCCATGCATTAACAGAAAAGGAAACATAGTTATATCAGCTCTAAAGGCAGAAGAAGCTAAAAGATCTCCCAGTGTGCACCAACGCACAAGCACTATCCACAGACCAATCTCCATGTAGTATAATAGAACAACAACAACAACATACCTAGTGGAATCCCACAAGTGGGGTCTGGGGAGGGCAGAATGTACACAGACTTTACCACTACCTCATAGAAGTAGAGAGGCTGCTTCCTGGGAACCCTCGTCTCAACAACCCATAGGCGGATTAGACTAAATATGATAAAGATAAAAGGAAAGAAAAGAATAGGAAGAGCAACTACTACTGAAAAGCACATAACATTATGCAAATACTATAAATTTAATACAGATGATACAGATAAAGACAACACCCTACACTACCCTGCGGCTAGACATCAACCTAACCTTACTAACCTATTAGCCTTCTACTCTAATACGCGACTTCCGCACCTTCCTATCTGAGGTCATGTCCTCGGCGAGATCAAGTCTCACCATGTCCTGTACCTTTTCGGTCTACCTCTACTTCTCCTAGCGCCTCCTAAGTCCAACCTATCGCATCTCCTTACAGGGTCATTGGTACCTCTTCTCTGCACATGTCCAAACCATCGCAGTCTCGCTTCCCTCATCTTATCAGCCACCGGGGCCACCTCTAGCTTCTCCCGAATGGTCTCATTCCTAGTCTTATCCCTCCTTGTGTGCCCACACATCCATCTCAGCATCCTCATCTCTGCAACCTGCATCTTCTGGACATGTGCATTTTTTATTGGCCAACACTCCACCCCATACAACAAAGATGGTCTTACCACCATTCAGTAAAACTTACCTTTGAATTTAGGTGGTATCTTCTTATCACACAATACTCCAGAGGCAAGCCTCCATTTAGACCAAGCTGCCCCAATACGATGTGTGACATCATCGTCGATATCGCCACTACTCTGAATGATGGACCCCAGATACCTAAAGGTTTCCCTCTTGGGGATAGGTTGATTGGCAAGCCTCTCATCAATGTCTGATTCGTCCCTCGCAACACTGAATTTGCACTCCAAGTATTCTGTTTTGGTCCTGCTCAGTTTGAATCCTTTGGACTCCAAGGCGTGTCTCCACACCTCCAACCTATCATTTACTTTAGTTCGGGTCTCATCTATCAATACTATGTCATCTGCAAAAAGCATACACCATGAAACCTCCTCCTGAATAGCTCGCGTCAGCTCATCCATCACTAGGGCAAATAGGAAAGGGCTCAACACAAATCCTTGATGGAGTCCCATCTCAATAGGAAAATAGCCTGAGTCTCCTCCCACCGTTCTCACACAAGTTTTGGCTCCGTCGTACATGTCCTTAATCGCCCTAAGATATACCATTGGGACACCTTTTGCCTCTAGGCACCTCCATAGGATATCCCTTGGCACTTTGTCATAGGCCTTCTCGAGATCAATGAACACCATATGAAGGTCCTTCTTTCTTTCCCTATATTTCTCCACTAATCTCCGAACAAGGTGAATAGCTTCCGTAATCGACTGCCCCGGCATGAATACAAATTGATTCTCCAAAATAGACACTACCCTTCTCACCCTCATCTCCACCACTCTATCCTAGACCTTCATAGTGTGACTTAACAACTTGATACCCTGTAATTGTTACAGTTTTGAATATCCCCTCTGTTCTTGTACAATGGATTGTACTCCTCCATTCATCAGGCATCTTGGCAGTCTTCAGAATAGCATTGAACAGTGTAGTCAACCACTCTACGCCATCCTTGACCATGTACTTCCAAAAATCTACCGGAATCTCATCGGGTCCGACCGCGCTCTCTCTCTTCATCCTACTGATAGCCCTTCTAACCTTCTCAACTCTGAACCGCCTACAATAGCCGAAATCACAACACCTTTTGGAGTGGGCCAACTCCCCCAACTCAATGATTCTATCTCCTTTTTCATTTAAGAGTTTATGAAAGTAAGCTTGCAACCTTTGTTTAATGGAAGTGTCATCCACGAGCACCACATCCTCCTCATCCTTGATGCACTTCACTTGGTCCAAGTCGCGAGCCTATACAATCTCTTATCCCCGCCTTTATCACTTAGCTCCTCATATAGGCGCTCAAAAGCTGCTGTCTTAGCACACGTCATCGATGTCTTTGCTTCTGACTTAGCCGTCTTATATGTCTCCTTAAGCATTCGCTTTTCCTCTACATCCCTACACTCCAACCACTTCGTGTAAGCAACCTTCTTATCTTTCACTTTGCCTTGAACTTCCTCATTCCACCACCAGTCGCCCTGCCGTCCACAAAAGGCCCCTCTCGAAACCCCTAGTACCTTAGCAGCCACCTTTCTAATGCAACCAGCAGTAGTGTCCCACATGCTATTCACATTCCCGCCACTATTCCAAGCCTCTATGTTTCTAAATAAGCCTCTATGTTTCTAAATTTGTAAGGGAAAATTGCCACCTATAAGTTTGACATCCCAAAAAGTAGGTATTATTTTGTTTTCAGTAATTGTTGGATCTAGTTAAAGCAACCAAATTTCAATAATCTAGTCTCTTCATTTCACCAGCATGTTAATTCATATACACAAAAGTTATATATCCAGGATCCACAGTGCAATAAAGGTAGCTCATTGTTGTAATAGCAAGTAAATGTTAGGAGAGAAGTATATACATAGTATATTAGATGTGCATCTATAGGGTATGACTTCAACAGAAGTATGTGGAAAACAGAACGAGAATGGTTGTGAAGATCAAAAACCAGGAGTTCTAAAGCACTTTTTTCTTTTGACAAGGTAACTCACAGTCTACAAATCATCAACACCTAAATGCTGGCCACCAAAATAAAATTTTACATCAAAAGATCCAAAAGCCAAGGTATAAACTAGAGACAAACTTTAGGTCCTTGATCTTCTATAGAGAGAGTAGGATGTCAATAATAGAGCCTCGGTCATCTATGTACTCTGAATTACACCAATAACAAAACATAAGAATGTAATTCATTTTCATTCTTTGTAAGGAGCTATGAGTATCTTCAAAACACCTAGAGTTCCTCTTCATCCATATTGTCACTGGGACATTTCTCCCTCTGTCCTTGTTTGTGCTGCTTTCACCCTCTATAGTCCAGCTTGTCAGGGTTTCTGAGGTTCTTCCTGGCATTGAAAACGTAATACCTTTTAAGCTAATAAACAAATCCCATATTTGACAGGTCATTTTACAATGTAGGAACAGATTGTTAACTGCCTCAGCACTTTATCCACATAAATAGCATATATATGAATTTCCCTCCTCCTTAGCTTATCATGAGTTAGAACTAGTTCTCTCAAAAACAGCCATTTATATGGAATTTGGACTTCCTGTAGGAGTTTCCAAGAGAGAAAACTTAGTGGCGGTCCCATCTGGTTCAGATCCTTGTAAGCAGAACTTACTGTAAATAGCCCTTTACCATGACTGTTCCATCTGACTATCTGAGTGTGTCTTCCCCATTCTATAGTCCCTTAAATTGATCTAGAGTGCCAAACAAATTGGTCAAACTGTCCATCTCCAGTCCTGCAGCAAACTTCCATCCTGTGTTGACCAAACTTCATTTAATGTAGCTCCTTAATGCTGATTTAAGTTGAAAATATAAGGATACAACTGCTGCTTAAGACTGCCAATCCCCAACCAGTTATCCTCCCAAAACAATATCCTCCTCCTCTTTTCATCCTTCACATTATAGCTAAGTTTTTCTGAGAAACCAGACCACAAGTTTCTAATGGATTTCCAGACTAGTCCATGAGGAGTTTTCAGCCCTCTAGTCTTCCAGAAGCCCTCCTTCCTATACTTAGCCCTGATCACAGTGCCCTAAAGTGTTTGTTTCTCCTTTGGAGATCTCCAAAGCCATTTCATCGGGAGACTTTTGTTTTGTTTTGTCAAGTTTCTGATTCCAATTCCTTCTTGTTTCTCTGAAATATAGAAGGTTTCTCATTTGACCACAGGAAACCTTTCCTCTCCGCGGTTCCTTGCCATAAGAAATTCCTTCCGAGGGCATCCATTTTTTCCTCCATGCTTCTAGGAAGAGGGAACAAAGACATCAAGTAGTTAGAGCATCTATGACAAGGTTGATCAGAACCAGTTTGCCTCCCAGAGAAAGGTACTATGTGTGAAAAATATTGTAGAACAACATTATTGAATTGTGTATTAACATTATTACATAGAGACCCTATTTATAGATACTACAATACAATCCTTTACCAAGTAGGATACTGTATATCATTCTTATTTCTATTCCTATTCCTATTCCCACACTCCCCCTCAAGCTGGTGCGTACAAATCATATGCACCTAGCTTGTTACAAATGTAATTAATACGAGGGCTGCTGAGGGACTTGGTGAAGATAGTTGCAAGTTGATCACTTGATTTCACAAATTTTGTAATAATATCTTTTGAGAGTATCTTTTCTCTAACGAAGTGACAATCTCAAAATATGATTAGTCTTTTCATGAAACACTAGATTTGAAGTGATATGAAGGGCCACTTGGATATCACACACAAGTTCCATTTGACCAATTTCACCAAATTATAGCCCTCTCAGCAACTGTTTGATCCAAAAGTAGCTCACAAGTTGCTGCAACCATTGCTTGATATTATGCTTCAGCACTAGATCAAGCAACCAGACTTTGTTTCTTACTCTTCCATGAAACCAAATTAACTCCTACAAAAACACAATATCCAGATGTAGAACGTCTACCGAGCGTGATCCTGCTCAATCAACGTTTGTATACCCAATGATATGCTCATGGCTTCGATCCTCGAACAGTAGTCCTTTACTGGGAGCTGACTTTATATACCACAGAATACGAACTACATCCCAATGACTAGCACAAAGGGCAAGTCATAAATTGACTTACAACACTCACAACAAAATAGATGTCAGATCTAGTCACTGTGAGATAATTCAACTTTCCAACCAGCAGTCTATACCTTTCAGGATTACTGAGTGGCTCCCTCTGTCCCGAAAGAAGTTTAACATCTGGATCCATAGGAGTGTCAATGGGTCTACATCCTATCATTCATGTATCCTCAAGAATGCTTGAAGCACACTTGCATTGAGAAATAACAATACCTAATCTAGACTGAGCAACCTCAATACCTAGTAAATACTTCTGGAAATGCTTAAAGAGACGTTGCTTCAAATTAATGATACCATCTTGACCATTGTTCGTGATAAAAATATCAACAAAACAATCAAATATATACACCAATTACGTCCAAAATGCTGATAGAACACAGAGTGATCAGTTTCACTACAAGCCATGCCAATCTCCTGAATTACTATGCTAAATTTTCCAAACCAAGCTCGTGGAGACTGTTTTAGATCATATAACGACTTACGCAATCGACATACAAGGTTACTAAACTCCCCCTAAGCAACAAAACAAGGTGGTTGCTCCATATAGACTGCCTTTACAAGATCACTATAAAGAAAAACATTCTTAATATCCAACTGACGAAGAGGCCAATGACGAATTGCAGCTGTAGATAGAAAAACACGGACATACGCTATTTTAGCCACGGGAGCGGAAGCATCGCTATAATCGAGCCCAAATATCTGAGTATACTCCTAAGCAACAAGGCGAGCCTTAAGCCAATCAACCTGACCATCTGACCAGTTTTGATTGCATAAACCCAAGAACAACCAATAGTAGATTTACCTGCAGGAAGGGAGACAAGCTCTCAGTATCCCTCGTAAGTAAAGCAGACATCTCATCAATCATGGCCTGCCTCCATCCAAAATGACAAAGTACTTCACTTGTAGCCTTAGGAATGGAATAGAAGACACAGATGATACAAAAGCATAATAGGGTGATCAACAACGATAATAACTCAAGAAAATATAATGTGGGTTAACATTTCGAGTGGATTGTATACTTTCTTGAAATGCAATTGGTTGGCTAAGAGGAGGCAAGTCCGCAGTAGAAGCAAGGTTTGGCACACGACATGAATCATCTACCACTAGTGCTAGACACGGACGATGATGATGTAAGGAGTGGCAGAGATGTAGAACCAGTCATAGGCTCCTCAAAAGTTGGTATAGGTAAGACCTGCGGTATGGATGAGACCTCGGAAACATTGGGAGGGTCAAAGATGTATAATAAGGTTGATATTAAAAAAATGTGGCATCGGCGAACATAAGGTATCGACTGAGATCAAGTGAATAGCAACAATACCCTTTTTGAACTCGAGAGTAACCAAGAAAGACACGTTTGAGAGCACGAGGGGCTAATTTATCTTTTCCTGGAGCAAAGTTATGGGCAAAACATTTGCTCCCAAAGACACAAGGGGGGATAGAGTAGAGATGGGACTTAGGAAATAATATGGAATGTAGAACCTAATCATGGATAGAAGATGAGGGCATTGTATTAATTAAATAACAAGATGCAAGGACTGCATCGCCCCAAAAATACAGTGGGACATGGAATTCAATGAGAAGGGTGCGAGCAATCTTTATGAGATGCCTAGGTGAATATTTCCTTGGCAAGTCATAAACCCCTGAAATTGGGAGGATAAGTATTCTAAGGCATTATCACTACAAAAAGTACGAATAGAAACATCAAACTGATTTTTTATTTCAACAAAGAAACTTTTGCATATAGAAAATAACTTAGAACGATCTTTCATTAAGAAAACCTAAGTAATAATTACCAATGAAATAACGAAATCCTAATGTTGAATTAACTCTACTAGGACCCCAAATATCAAAATGAACTAAAGAAAAAATAGACTCTAAACGACCCTCATTACAACGTGAAAGTGTAGCATGAGTGTGTTTTCCAAGTTGGCATGACTCATAATCTAAAAAGGATAAACTAGGTACCATCTATCGTAGTTTGGATAAACTCGGATGTCCTAAACGTTTGTGAATTAGGTCTGGAGGATCTGTAATAAAGCATGTTGTGAAGTACTCCGTTAATTAATACTCTGTTAATTAATACCAAAAAATTAAAATATTTAATTGTATGTATGTAATCAAAAATCTCAATCTCAATACATATTAGCAAATATTTCAATTCAATCCAAACCCCACTTGTATAATTTCACTGGGTATGTTATTGTTGTAAAACCTAAAAATAGATAGTAGATACTACAAGTCTAGAACTTGAATGAGAAAAAAAAGTCAAAACAACAAAAAAAATAACAGAGGTAGGTAGAAGTTACTGTGTAGTCCGAAGAAGAAGAAGTAAAAAAATACAGGAAGAATAAATCTCAAGAAGGAAAAAAGAAATACGTATTGGTTAGACTTCGGAGTCCCCGAAAAAGTTTGGCTAGTCGCCAAAGAAGTCTAGTTAGGTCAATAGGTTGGAGTCGAAGTCAAAGTGTAAGAGTGCAATTGTGTAAATCTGAAAAGAAAACCCTAAAATTATCTTTTGACTTTTAAAATCCTAAATTGGTTGCCTTCTTTCTAAGAAAATACAAAAAGTGACGTCTTTCTTGCGTCTTGCCTTTTTCGCCATGCCTCGCCTCTAGCCATAGGCGATAAGGCAATTGCCTTTCACAACACTGTCCCATTATGCTTTGGCTTTTACATCTTCCTCGCTAGTCTTACCTTTTTCATTTACCATACACACATTATTCCATGATCTTGAACACCTTGACCCTTACACCATAACTCAACCGAAGAAGCCCAAGCTAAATAGTTTGAACTTTCTATTAATGGTTCTGAAGTGATCATAGGGCTTGAACTTCCAATCCCTGTATTTTTGGAGCCAAAAACATCACATTCAAAAGACAATTGTTTCAAAATTTAAAATAGTAAGCAACTCGCCGGAATCTGCCTGCAGTGGTCTGAACTACCAGAATATGCGTACAGTGGTCTGGAAATTCTGAATTTAACTGGGAACTTGCTGGAAACTGCCTGAAAATCGCCGAAACCCTAATTTTGGCAATCAGATCTAGACAAAAGTAACTGGGGTTTTTGGTCAGATTTATTGGATGACCCCAATAAAGAAAGAAATTTAGAAAACAAAAAAAGAACAATCGGAGAGCCCTCGAGCGCCGTCGCGTGAGCCAGATCTCGCCGGGAATGTCACACCTCTGATTGGCTCGTGAGGCGTTGTTTTCCAGTGGGTCTAACTGGGCTGTGTCGCCGGAGAGTGATTGACCCAGTGGTGGTAGTGTTTTTCACACCACCGATGAAAAGAGACGATGACATAAATCAACATTGAAAGTCGCCAGAAATCGACGCTCGGTGACCCGTCGAAAGTTTCTCATCACTGCTCTGATAGTATGTAAGAAATATTGGAGAAGAATATTATTGAATTGTGTATTAATATTATAACATAGAGACCCTATTTGAAGATACTGCAATACAATCCTTACCAAGTAGGATAACATATATTATTCTTATTTTCTATTCCAATTCCTATTCTAAGTAGGATTATATATTCTTTTTCTAACACTATGATTAGCTGATTACACCTGGTCAGCCTTTTCTCACATCTTCCCAAAACACCAGTCCAACCATCTTTGGACTTGCTTTTTGCTCCAAGGGCATTCCTTGTATATAATAGGAATGCTCCCTATATCTCCACCTAGAACTCCAGCTGGCTGCTGCATTTCTGTATCCTCGTGATCAGATAAAATGGGTTTTTCCTCGTGTTAACATGAAAAATTTAAGCAACTTCAAAAAGAATAAGAACAATTCTTAGATACATTAGTTGTCTCTGCACTGCATCACAGCAGATCAAAGTATCAGCTGGATACAAAGTTGTGCAACTTCTATTGTATCTTTATGATCCTTCGCCACATTAAATCCCCTAATCCAGTCATTTCTGTGTACAACCTTCAATAACATCCTGTTTGGACGGGCTTATTTTAGGTGCTTTTAAGCTAAAATAGCTTTTATGCACTTTTTAAAAGTTTGAGTAAGACTTAAAAAGGTGCTTTTAAGCACTTGTTTTTAAGCAAAAATAACAAAAATAATCTAAAATCCATAAGTAGACCTTTTTAAGCCAAAATAAGTCAAACGTCATAAGTTAGGATTCCTAACGTATGGCTTTTGACTTATAGGTCATAAGATGTAAGCCATCCAAACAGACTCTAAAAAAGGTGACAATGAATCACTTTGTCATAATCCTCTCCGACATGGAAAAAAGCCTTCAGGTGGCGCCTTTATCTAGATGAAAAAATTGGCATTGCTTAAATGGGACTTCACCCACCTAATTCATTTGCCTCCAAACCCCATCTTCTGAGGAATTCCAAACAAAATTCTCCGGCTAATGTGATCATAGGCTTTCTCAATATCCATCTTGTGTATGATTGTTGGTTAACTTTCTTTTACTATGGAGTCTATACGTTCATTAGCCATGAATACAGCATTGCTAACTTGCCTTTCTCTGTTGAATGACATCTTTTATGAATCTACTAGCCTGTGCATGAACCTTCAACCACCAATTGATCAATATGCTTGTTCCTCTTATGAGCATTGGCAATTCATTGAAAGAACTTCATGTTTTTATTGCCCTGATTTATCCACGGTGTTGTGGATCTTGGTTCTCCATGCTGTCTCATCTTTGTTTGCATAATCTTCAAATTCTACAAACAAACTTGCTTTCCTTATGACCTCTTCATTATTTAAACATCCATGTTGTTGAATATTATCCAAGTCAACAATTTGACTTAGGATAAGATTCTTCCCTTTCTACAAATTCCCATGTAAGAACTCCACCAGTTCTTCACTATCACATTAAAACCTCCAGTTTCTAGCCACCAACTTTCAAACTTGAAGTGTGCTCCCATCAGCCAATTATAACATAATTGAGATGTGATCAGAGCTAATTCTAGGAAGAAACCTCTTGCTTGATACTGGTGACGGTATCATAATTCAATGAACCCACAGTGATGCATCTGCCTCTTCAAATTGATGTATTAAAATTTAAAGGTTCAGCATCCTCTATTGTCCATGAAGCAGCTTCAATTAACTCGATCATTTCCATGTCTTGTTGATCTCTGTTACTGTCAATCCATGCTCCTTCCCCCTTTTTTTTTTTTTTTTTTTGACAAAGGTAAAGTTGTATTCTTCAGCAATAGGGGTGCTGACAACCATCAAAAGTATTTACATTCCTAAAACAGTGTAAAAAAACTATTGTTAATTTACAGAGTAGACATAAATTCTAAAAGCTGACTGTTGCTCCCTGTGTCCTCCTCCTTGCACCAAAAAAAGAAGGTCTTCATACAGTACCATTTGATCCTTCCCCTTCTTTATTTGTCATTGCATCTTTATAACCATCCCCTTCTTCAAGGTTCCCCCTGTCATTCACTTTTTTGAGGTTGATTATCTTCTGATTCTTGGGTCGGCAAATCTCCAGAATTGCTATTGAAGAAACTGGTGTCTAAACTGAACTGCGATCACCACCAACACTGGGTCGTTTTGAATACGGTTCTATATAGTTTATATCTGACTGATTTAGATTAAGGGGATGGGCAGGCCGCCTCAGCAAGTAAAGTCGTCCTGCTTTTAGAATTGGATCATTGGCTCCCTTATTCCGGCGACGTCCACCAACTTCCGGCGACGGCAGTAGTCCAAAATTCCAAGATAATCCGCACAGTTCCAGGGGACCAGAATTTCAGGTCAAATTTCGGTCAGAAACAGAGTTCAGAAATCCGGCGACCAATTACAATCCAGATTTTATCGTTCAAGCCACAAATATTACTCAGGTGATATCCCCATTTTCTCCTTCTGCCCTGTTCAACGTCTTACTCTAGTCAGATTCGTTGTTCCATCATTTGCTTGCTGATCCGTGTTTTGTTTGCTGTTAATACTTCTTATCTACTTGTTAGTCTTTGAATATAGTTTATTTCTTGCTGTAGTCATTAATTATCACACATAGCTCTTTATTGTATAATCTTGTTCGCTGTAAGATGTATGGTATCTATTGTAGTTCCTTGAATATTTGACTGTTGAATATTGTCTGTGGATTGATTGATTTTTTCTGTGGATTGGTTGGATTTTATTGTTTGTTTGTTAGTATAGTACTTGTGTTGTGTGATTAATTTGTGTTCGGCTGATTATTTGCGAGTGCATAGTGAGTTATTAGTTGGTGGCATCTGGGTCTGATGGTGGAGTAGGGTCATGTCGTCGGTTGGGGTCGGGGGTAAGAGGTAGGGGTGGTAAGAAGGGCACAGGCTTATATAAATTGAGGATAGGATCGTGGAATATAGGATCACTTACATGGAAATCCATAGAGCTAGTAAAGTGTCTTAAGAGGAGACAAATTAATATAGTGTGTGTTCAGGAGACTAGATGGGTAGGGACCAAAGCTCGGGACGTAGACAGGTTCAAGTTATGGTATTCAGGTGGCTCTAGGGATAGAAATAGTGTAGGTATACTAGTAGAGGAGGACCTTAGGAAATATGTGGTGAAGGTTAAGAAGTTTAATGATAGGATGATGTTTATTAAACTTGTGGTGGGTAAGCACGTAGTGACTGTAGTTAGTGTATATGCGCCTCAAGTGGGCCTAGACGAGGAAGTCAAGAGGCTCTTTTGGGAAGATTTGGATGAGGTGGGGAGAGGCATACTAGTGACGGAAAAACTTTTCATTGGGGGAGACTTTAATGGGCATATTGAGGCTACGACTAGCAGGTTTGAAGATGTCCATGGAGGTTTTGGTTTCGGGGAAAGAAATGGGGGTGGGACGTCTCTCTTGGAATTTGCTAAAGCCTTTGAGTTGGTTATTGCTAACTCATATTTCCAGAAGAGGGAAAATCACTTGATAACCTTCCAGAGTGCGGTAGCTAAAACTCAAATTGATTACCTACTTCTCCGGAAGGGTGATAGAAGCCTTTGTAAAAATTGCAAAGTTATTCCGAGTGAAAATATTTCCACTCAACATAGGCTTCTAGTGATGGATTTAGAGATTAAGAGAGAAAAGAAGAGGAAGGGTGTCTACTCTAACCGAGGATTAGATGGGGAGGCCTGACTCCTGCCCTGTCTAATGAAATGGAAGAAAAGTTGAGAAACTTAGAGGTTTGGAGTAGTGGTGGAAATGTGAATAATATGTGGGACACAACTACTGGTTGCATTAGAAAGGTAGCTACCGAGGTTCAAGGGTTTCGAGAGGGACCTTCGGTGGACGTCAGGGCGATTGGTAGTGGAATGACGATGTTCAAGGCAAAGTGAAAGCTTAGAAGGTAGCCTATACGAAGTGGTTGGAGTGCGGGACGAGGATGAAAAGCAAATGCTTAAGGAGATTTATAAGACGGCTAAGTCAGAAGCAAAAATGGCGGTGACGAGTGCTAAGACAGCAGCGTTTGAGCACCTATATGAGGAGCTAAGTGATAAAGGCGCGGACAAGAGAATGTATAGGCTTGCTAAAGAGAGAGAAAGGAAAGCTCGCGACTTTGACCAAGTGAAGTGCATCAAGGACGATGAGGGTGAGGTGTTGGTGGAGAAGACTTCCATTAAACTAAGGTGGCAAGCTTACTTTCATAAACTCTTAAACAAAAAAAGAGATAGAGATATTGAGCTGCGCAAGTTGGCAAACTCCGAAAGCCATCGAGATTTTGGTTACTGTAGGCGGTTCAGAGTTGAGGAGGTTAGAAGGGCTATTAGTAGGATGAAGAGAGGGAGGGCGATCGGACCTGATGAGATCCCGATGGATTTTTGAAGAACATGGTCAAGGATGGCATAGAGTGGCTGACTAAACTGTTCAATGCTATTATGAAGATTGCCAAGATGCCGGATGAATGGAGGAGGAGTACAATAGTTCCACAGTACAAGAACAAGGGTGATATTCAAAACTGTAATAATTACAAGGGTATAAAGTTGTTAAGTCACACTATGAAGGTCTGGGAGAGAGTGGCGGAGATGAGGGTGAGAAAAGTAGTGTCTATCTCAGAGAATCAGTTTGGATTCATGTCAGGGCGGTCGACTACTAAAGCAATTCACCTTGTTCGAAGATTAGTGGAGAAATATAGGGAAAGAAAGAAGGACCTTCATATGGTGTTTATCGATCTCAAGGCCTATGACAAAGTCCCGAGGGATGTCCTATGGAGGTGTTTAGAGGGGAAAAGTGTCCCATGGCGTATATTAGGGTGATAAAGGACATGTACGACGGAGCCAAAACTCGGGTGAGAACGGTGGGAGGAGACTCAGAATATTTTCCTGTTGAGATGGGACTTCATCAAGGATCTGTGTTGAGCCCTTTTTTGTTTGCTTTGGTGATGGATGAGATGACGAGATCTGTCCAGGAAGAGGTTCCATGGTGTATGTTGTTTGCAGATGACATAGTACTAATTGATGAGACCAGGACCAAAGTTAATGATAGGTTGGAGGTTTGGAGACACGCCTTGGAGTCTAAATAATTCAAACTAAGCAGGACCAAAACAGAATACTTGGAGTGCAAATTCAGTATTGCGAGGGATGAAGCAAACATGGATGTGAGGCTTGCCACTCACCCTATCCCCAAGAGGGAAAGCTTTAAGTATCTGGGGTCTATCATCCAGACTAATGGGGATATCGACGATGATGTCACACACCGTATTGGGGCAGCATGGACAAAATGGAGGCTTGCCTCTAGAGTATTGTGTGATAAGAAGATACCACCAAAACTCAAAGGTAAGTTTTACAGAATGGTGGTTAGAACATCTTTGTTGTATGGGGTGGAGTGTTGGCCGATAAAGAGTGCATGTTCAGAAGATGCAGGTCGCAAAGATGGGGATGTTGAGATGGATGAGTGGTCACACCAGGAGTGATAAGATAAGGAATGAGACCATTCGGAAGAAGCTAGATGGCCCCTGTAGCTAGCAAGATGAGGGAAGCGAGACTGCGATGGTTTGGACATGTGCAGAGAAGGAGTACCGATGCTCCTGTTAGGAGGTGCGAGAGGCTGGATTTGGGAGTTACACGGAGGGGTAGAGGTAAACCGAAGAAGTATTGGGGGGGAGGTGATCAGACAAGATATGGTGAAACTTGATCTCACCGAGGACATGACCTTAGATAGGAAGGAGCGGCGGTCACGAATTAGAGTAGCAGGCTAATAGGTTAGATAGGTAGGAGTTGTCTGGTGTCGTTTTTCTATGCCAATATATGTTAATTGTTTCGTATTTACTTGTTATCGTGCTTTCGTTATTAGTCTCTTTTTCTGTGTATTTTCTCTCTCTTCCTTTCCTGTTTATTTTCCATATCTAGCTATTTCTGCTTATGGGATTTGTGACGAGGGACCCCAGGAAATAGCCTCTACCTCTATGAGGTAGTGGCAAGGTCTGCGTACATTCTACCCTCCCCAGACCCCACTTGTGGGATCCCACTGGGTATGTTGTTGTTGTTGGCTCCCTTATTAAAGTTTGCATGTGTGTCCAAACAGGAACCCAATTTTTGTGTAACTGGAATCAGGGTCAATGACACTCTTTTTGCCCCTATTTTGTGCTTGTTAGAATAGGAATAGGTAAATACAATCCTACTTAGAATAGGAATAGGAATAACAATAGTATATAGAATCTTACTTGGAAAAGGATTGTATTATAGTATCCTAGTTGGAAAAGGAGTCCAATATAGTATCTATAAATAGGGTCTCAATGTAATAATGTACACAACAATTCAATAATATTCTCTCCTATATTTCTCACATGGTATCAGAGTATCTATGGTCCTAGTAGAAAATCAAAGAGCTTCCGCTGCCGGCGAACAGTTATGACCCATATATGCTATCCATCTGGCCAATGGTTATGTTAACAAAAATAGCATCAATGATATATGTATGATTCTAATATTCAAGGGAAAAAAACTCAGTCAAACAGGTCATTGTGCGTCAATATTCTGTGACTTTCTAGGGTTGTTTTGTGTCAACCCCATATCTGTCAGTGTTTGTGTAGCACTGTGCCATCATTCCGGTGACTACTTTTTTATATCTAATTTGTGTAGCACCGTGTCATCTTTTAGATGACTACTTTTTCATATTTATCATGTGTAGCACCGTGCCATCTACCCGATGACTACTTTATCATATTCGATTTGTGTAGCACCGTGCATCTCTCCGGACTACTCATATTCAATTTGTGTAGTACCGTGAATTTCTCGAACTACTTTCTCATATCTGAGTTGCATAGCATTGTGTCTTTTTGGCGACTCAAATTTGATTTGTGTAGTTCCATTCATCTTTTCGGTGACTCATCAAATATAATTTGCGTAGGGTCGTGCCATCATTCCGACCCTATCCATACAATTTCTCTTTTGCAGTAGGGTTATGCCGTCAATATAATCCTACCTACATAATTTTTATTTTCCAGTAGGGTCGTGCCATCATCAATCCTACCCATATAATTTCATTTCTCAATTTGTGACCACTTTCAGCCATCAAATCTGATAATTCGGTGCATAAGCAGGTTTCGACCAGTTTTAAAGTGACTTTCTTAGAGTAATTTCAAGATGATCCATATTGTCATTCTCCATTGACCTTTTAATCAGTTGAACATTAAGAATGCTTTTCTCCATGATCTCGAGGAAACAGTCCATATGGAGCAACCACCTGATTTTATTGCTCAGGGGGAGTTTGGTAACCTCGTATGTCGATTGTGTAAATCACTCTATGGTCTAAAACAATCTTCTCAAGCTTGGTTTGGGAAGTTTAGCAATGTGATCCCGGAATTTCATGAGAGGACTAAGACATTGAGGTTGACTGTTAATTTTGCGAAGCCGGAAGATGAGGTTGACTGTTAATTTTGTGAAGCCGGAAGATCAACTTGCTGATATCTCAACACGCCTGTCATCGATCCTCGTATTAATTACATTTGTAACAAGCTAGGTACATATGACGTGTATGCACAAGCTTCAGGGGGAGTGTAAATACAATTCAACTTAGAATAGGAATAGGAATAACAATAGTATATAGAATCCTACTTGGAAAAGGATTATATTATAGTATTTAGTTGGAATAGAAGTCTGATATAGTATCTATAAATAGGGTCTCAATGTAATAATGTAGACAACAATTCAATAATATTTTCCTCCTATATTTCTCACAGTGCTGATGTTTAATTTTTGCCCCTCAAGGCAAAGAACTTTGGCCGATGGTTTTGAAAATTTTATCTGCCCAGAGGTGTTGAGGAAGGCCCATCTCGAAGCCTTATATTGGAGGTAGAAGCAGCATCCAGCCATCGGAGACCACCCATTCCAGATGAATTTTCAAATTTTCAAGCACCATTCCCCCTGTAAAATGTGGTCTTGCATGTGTTTGTTTTGGAATTCGAATAAAAAGGTCAACCACCCATTGCATATATGTTCACTCCAAAAACATTCTTCTAGATGCACCGACCACCTCCGCGTATCTGCTAGCATTGATTTCTCCTTCAGATCTATATAGGAAGTCCCAACAACACACCTGCCTGGCAAGCCATTTTCATAGTTCACAGCTCCTCTATTATATGGTAGTGTTGTTGCTGGTGTTGATTCGAGCTTCAGCTTTGTCTCCCACTTGCTAACCCTAAGTGAGTTTTCACAACGGATTGGGTCAACCTTCCTAGAAATACTTGTAATAAAGGCTCCTTTGTATCCTTTAATGGAGTTGTCAATCTTAAATGTTATGTTGCGCAACCAAGCATTGGATGCAATCTGTGGAATAATATCACATTCACATTATTTTCACCTTGCACTGTGATAGCAGGGTGATCTATTTTTCACAATATCACCACTGTTAGGCAGCCTACACACAGTAAACTTCAGCCTCACAAACACAATACTGCACTGTCTAACACTTAGACTGTTTGCACGTATTTGGACACTTAGCCAAATTTACAGGAACAATTTCCCAACCTTTATTAACAACGTAATACAAGGAAAAGGCTTCACGAAATATGTCTAAGGCAAAGAACACACTCTTTCGCCTTAGCCATATTTTCCACCCTATTTATAATTTTCTGCACATGGTAGTTACAACAAGATAAGACAGTTACAAACTGTCATGCCTACATGGCAGCCACATCAGAAATCCACTAAGTTGTTACAACAGTCATATTCTTAACAGATTAGGCCTAAATTCAAATTCAAACTAAGTCTGGCATGTGCCTAGCACATGCCCCATGCCTTAGGCGAATTTTGGCCACTGCCCCAACACTTAGAATATTTTCTGCCTTCTTGCCAGCACCATGTCAACATGCCATCAGCTTTGTCTTACCATCGTCAAGTCCCACAGCCTTGCCTTGTCAAGCCAACACATTGCCTAGCCGCGCCAAGCCTTAGCCTTGTCAAGCCGCACGCTGCCTTGCCTTGCCTGCCTTGTGCCCAAGTCTGCTTGGCCATCACCCCAGCATACTTGGTGGTTGTGTCTAAGCTCACTTGCACATACTCAAGTAGCTTAACACCTTGCTGCACTACCAACACTTAGCCGCACAGCCCATGCTACATTGCTTTGCCAACACCCATGTCAAGGCCAATGTAGAAGTCCTTGACATGTCCGTGCCACGCCCCATGCCACGCCCGTGCCATGGCATGTAGGCAGATCAGGGGTCTGACAGACCACCCCCACCTCTTGAACTCGATGCCCTCATCGAGACTGTTTTGAAGTAGTCCTCGATTTTTGCATCGAACTGCCACAAGTCTTTTGCCTTCACCCAAACAGCATCTTCAACAGCCTGCCCCTTCCAGTGAATCAGGAACTCCGTCTTGGTGTTCTTCTTTCCATGCCCCACAATCCTGTGATCCAGAATTTCTTCAATGTCTGCATCAAACTGTGTTGGAATAGAAGGAAGAGCCCTCTTGTTCCTGTTCCTTTCCGGATCCTCATCTGCAAAATAAGGTTTAAGAAAGCTAACATGGAAGGTTGGATGAATTTTTAACCTTTCTGGAAGCTTCAATCTGTAAGCTACTTCCCCCACTTTCTTCATGACTTCAAACGGACCATCGTACTTAGGGATCAGTCCCCTATGCCTTGTCTTGCTTGAAATCTGCTTCCAGATTTGTGGAGTAAGCTTCACCAGAACTTGGTCACCCACTTGAAATTCTAATGGGCGCCTATGTTGGTCAGCATATTTCTTCATGCGCCGCTTAGCCTTGCGCAAGCTGTCTTGAGCCTCAGAAAACATTTCAAGTCTGTCCCTTGCAACCCGGTACGCTGCTGGACATTTCCCATGAGACCTGTTCTTTGCGACATCTAATGGTGTCATGGGCTGTCTGCCTAAGACAATCTCAAACGGACTCATCTCCATTGCTGAAGACTTATGCAAGTTATAGCAAAATTGGGCTGTATCAAGTAAACTCACCCAATTCCTTTGACTTGGGTCACAAAATGCCTCAAGTATTCCTCCAACAAGTGGTTAATCCTTTCCATCTGTCCATCCGTCTGCGGGTGATTTGCAGTAGAGAACTTCAATCGGTTCCCATCATATTGAACAATGCTGTCCAAAACCTGCCTGTGAACCTAGTGTCTCTATCACTCACAATGTCAGCCGGAACACCAAAATACTTAACAACATTTTGATAAAACAACTCAGCAGCAACCTCAGATGAGCATAAGTTAGGTGCAGCAACCTCAGATGAGCATAAGTTAGGTGCAGCAACAAATACAGCATACTTTGAGAATCTGTCTACTACAACCATAACTGATGTCTTATTCTCAACTTTGGGAAAACCAGAAATGAAATCCATGCTTACCGACAACCATGGCCTTTCGGGAATAGGCAGGGGCTGCAACAATCCTGCCTCCTTCTTACGTTCTGTCTTGTCCACTTGACAAATGTGGCAGGTTTTCACGTAAGCTTCAATGTCATCTTCCATCTTTGGCCAGAAATAAACACGAGACAGCAGTGCCATCATCCGTTCCACACCAGGATGACCTGCCCAAGTAGTGTCATGCGCCTCTTTCATTATGTCTCTACGCAGTCCACTACCGTTTGGCACCACGATTCCCCCCCCCCCCCTTAAAATGGAGCAGATCGTCCTCGATCCAGTACCATCTCATAGTCCCATCTTGGACTTGACCCATCCACTTCACATAGAGTGGGTCATTCAATGCAGCCAACTTGATCCTGTCAACGAAGTCAGATTCAAGTTTCGAAATTGAATATACTGCAGCAAATACCTCTTTTCTGCTCAATGCGTCTGCCACTTGGTTATGCTTTCCCGGCTTATGTTCCCACATGAAATCATATTTTGCCAGAAACTCTTGCCAGCGAGCCTGTTTCGGACTTAACTTTTTCTGAGTTTTGAAAAACGTGTTTGCCACATTATCAGTCCGCACAACAAACTTTGTTCCAAGCAAGTACACCCGCCAAGTCTGCAAACAGTGCACAACAGCAACCATCTCTTTCTCATGAGTGGAGTATCGTTGCTCAGCATCATTCAACTTTCTGCTTTCAAAGGCCACAAGATGGCCTTCCTGCACCAACACGCCCCCAACAGCCTTGTCCGACGCGTCAGTATGCACTTCAAATGGCAACTCAAAATCAGGCAGCCTTAGTACCGATTCAGATGCAATAGCTTCTTTCAACCCTTGAAAAGCTTCTCCACACCGCACCGACCATACCCATTTGACATCCTTTTTCAGTAAGTCTGTCAACGCTGCTGCCCTTCTAGAGTACCCAGCAATAAACTTCCGGTAATAGTTAGCCAGCCCAAGGAACGATCTCAAATCCTTCACTGTTGAAGGTGCCTGCCACTCAACTATGGCCCGCACTTTCTTAGGATCCATCCGAACCTGCTTTTCGCTAACCAAATGCCCCAAAAACTTTATCTCCTTTTGAGCGAATTCACACTTTTCCATTTTAATAAAAAGCGTGTATTCTCTCAATTTCGTTAAGACCATACTTAGGTGCTGCACATGCTCCTCTAACGTTCTACTATAAATAACTATGTCATCTAAGTAAACAACAACAAAGTCATCGAGATACTCAAACAACACATTATTCATTAAATTGCAGAAAGTCGCCGGAGCGTTTGTCAAGCCAAAAGGCATTACAAGGAATTCATATGAGCCATATCTAGTTACACAAGTAGTCTTAGGCTCATCCCCTTCTGCTATTCTAACCTGCCAGTAACCCGACCTTAGATCCAGTTTTGTGAACCAGCTTGCCTTGCTCAACCTGTCCATCAGATCTTGCACCAACGGAACTGGATACTTGTTCTTCACAGTTACCTTGTTCAGCGCCCTGTAGTCCACACACATCCTTAAGGATCCATCCTGTTTCTTTTGAAATAAAACAGGAGCACCATAAGGAGCCTTAGATGGCTGAATCAACCCAGCATCTAGCAATTCATTCAACTGTCTTCTCAATTCAGCCAGCTCTTTAGGGGCCATCCGATAAGGAGCTTGGACCGGAGGCGTTGAACCCGGCAGTAACTCTATCTTGTGGTCAATATCCCTCCTTGGTGGCAGGGTCTTTGGCAATTCAGGCGGCATTACGTTTGCAAACTGTTTCAGCACACCCACTGCACAGTCAGGCACTTCAACCTGCACATCAGGTTTCACTTCGACCAAGGCGGCCAGAAAGGTCTCATCACCCTTTCTCAACCCTTTGCCGACAGTAGTGGCAGATAACATCGGGATCTTGTACTTAGCAACCTTCTCGGCTTCACCATATGGGTGCACAGCCTTCACAAAGCTTGGACTGGTCTCATCCATGATCATGACACCATCCAAGTGAGGAAACGGAACAAACTTATATTTCCTCAGAAAATCAATCCCAAGTGTGACTTCAAAGTCTCCGAGCGGCATCACCATCAGATTACGCTTGCCCTTCCAGCAACCAGTCAGCATATCTACATCATAGGCCATGCCTTTAATAGCCTGCGCCTTTGAACTGACCGTCTGGACATAGGATGGACATTTCTTCAATTTCAGTCCAATCCTATCAGAAATCTTGACATCCACAAAAGTGTGTGTGGCCCCAGTATCAACCATGGCCACAGTAGGCTTCCCATTCACCATCATCTCAATATGAATCAGTGAGGCATGAGGGTTACCTGATTTGGAAGTCTCCCCGACTGCGTTAATCAGACTGATCTGATTTAAGGACAGTCCCAAGGGATTGGCAAGTGCAGCAACCACTTGCCCCTCATCCTCACTGGAATTCACATTTCCAGCAAGTATAGCATTCGCCCTCTCACGATTTGGGCAATTCTTGGCCAAGTGAGGGCCACCACAAGTCCAGCAACCTTTGTCTTTGCTCTTGGTCTTGTTGTTGTTGCCTTCCCTCATTGGCGCTTTGCCCTTGTCAGCAGCCTCTTTCCGGTGCTCCTTCTTCCCTTCCCTTCTCTTCTCAAACTTTTTCTTAGTTTTCGAAGTGGAAGGCTCATCAGAAGTAGGCCGGATTGAGCGATAATCCACCAAGGAATCTGCCGCAGCAATGGCGGTGGGCAGATCCTTGACATTCTGCCTTCTAAGTTCGTTCTGGGCCCAGCCTTACATGTCTGAGATGAAATTATGAAGCTTGTCCTCATCGGACATGTTCTGGATGTCCAGCATCAAGGAAGAGAACTCCTTGATATAGTCCCGAGTAGTCCCACTTTGCCGCAGCCTTTTCAATCGGTCCCTAGCAATCCATGACGCATTGCTAGGGAGGAACTGGTCCCTCATTTCCTTTTTCATCTTCTCCCACGTATCAATACGTGGTCTGTTAGCACTTTCATCATCTGCATTTCGTGTCCTCCACCAAAGTTTGGCATCACCTGTCAAGTACATGGTGGTGATGTTTACTTTGTCGTTTTCCAACACTCTTGCAGTAGAAAAGTACTGCTCCATGTCCCAAAGGAAATTCTCCAGTTCTTTGGCACCCCTAGCCCCGCCAAAAGGCTTTGGCTCTAGGATTTTCAACTTAGAGTGTTCCCCACGAATTGGCCCGGACGCAGCGACTGCCAGACGCAGCACTGCAATTTCTGAACAAAGTTCCTCATTCTCCTTCGCCAGAGTCTCTGATTGCAGCGACAGGCCTTCACGAAAATTGATAATTTCCGCCATGTATTCGTCCTTCTCGGCAGTATGTACAGCAAACTCAGACCGAAATCTTTCGAATTCAGTCTTAATGCCCAGAATCTGTGTCAACAGATCTACCAGAGTTGGGTCATTCCAGCGCTCGTCCGTCATGCCAATGAATGCCTCGACACGCCTCAAGTGTTCACGTATTTCTGCATTAGTCACCATCGTCGTATAGCCTACGCTCTGATACCAATTGATAGCAGGGTGATCTATTTTTCACAATTTCACCACTGTTAGGCAGCCTACACACAGTAAACTTCAGCCTCACAAACACAACACTGCACTGTCTAACACTTAGACTGTTTGCACATATTTGGACAGTAACACGTATTTGAACACTTAGCCAAATTTACAGGAACAATTTCCCAACCTTTATTAACAACGTAATACAAGGAAAAGGCTTCACGAAATATGTCTAAGGCAAAGAACACACTCTTTCGCCTTAGCCATATTTCCACCCTATTTATAATTTTCTGCACATGGTAGTTACAACAAGATAAGACAGTTACAAACTGTCATGCCTACATGGCAGCCACATCAGAAATCCACTAAGTTGTTACAACAGTTATATTCTTAACAGATTAGGCCTAAATTCAAATTCAAACTAAGTCTAGCATGTGCCTAGCACATGCCCCATGCCTTAGGCGAATTTTGGCCACTGCCCCAACACTTAGAATATTTTCTGCCTTCTTCAACACTTAGAATTATTTCTGACTTCTTGCCAGCACCATGTCAACATGCCATCAGCTTTGTCTTGCCATCGTCAAGTCCCACAGCCTTGCCTTGTCAAGCCAACACATTGCCTAGCCGCGCCAAGCCTTAGCCTTGTCAAGCCGCACGCTGCCTTGCCTTGCCGATGCCACTGCCTTGTGCCCAAGTCTGCTTGGCCATCACCCCAGCATACTTGGTGGTTGTGTCTAAGCTCACTTGCACATACTCAAGTAGCTTAACACCTTGCTGCACTACCAACACTTAGCCGCACAGCCCATGCTACATTGCTTTGCCAACACCCATGTCAAGGCCAATGTAGAAGTCCTTGCCATGTCCGTGCCACGCCCCGTGCCATGGCATGTAGGCAGATCAGGGGTCTGACACACTGTCACTATGCTGATAAATCTTCCAAATTTGCTTTTTTTTCTTGAGCAGTAGTTTGCCCACTGTTCATTTAGCTTCAATCTTCTATTGCAAGTACCAGAATCTTTTGACGCCTCCTATAACACAAACACCAACCATTCCATGATTTACCAGCTGAATGTATGCACATCAAATTTCTACTTTGTTCTACCCAATTAAACAAGACTTCAAGCTCTGGTGATGAGTCTGGTGATATCAAAAGACTTAAATCCCAAAGCACCATAAATTCTGTTTTCCCCCATAAAAGATACTACAGTTTATAGATTAACCACAGAGAGATGATTAGTAAATAAACTGGCTAGATGCAGGAAAGAAACTAAGATCACCAGAAAAAAGGAGACCACCCCTTCCCCCAAGAACTGCTCCTGGTAGCTTTTAACTTCAAAACACCATGCCAGTGCTCAAATCTGAGCTAACTCTACTGCTCTGAAGGACAATTAAACCCTAAAAGGATTTAATGCAGTACACTTTAACTGCTTACCACAAGGTACTGCATGTGTACATGATAACTCCAAAAAGTTACTTTCACTAGTTGAATCATTACAAATATTTGACACCTTAAGCATTTGTTTTTCAAAAACACAAAAAAACCTCTAGAACTAAGTGTTCTGTTATCAAGCGACTACAACATACCTAGTGCAATCCCACAAGTGAGGTTTGGGGAAGGTAGGTTGTATGCATATCTTACCCCTGCCTTGTGGGGTAGAGAGGCTGTTCTACGGACCAAGCAAGAATATATGGATAAAAACAACTGTAGGCACACAATGTTGATGATGATGATAAGAGGACTATGGTGAGGTAGGGGTAGGGGTTGAGGGGGTGCAACTATAACCAATCATGGACGAGATTATGTTATCACCAGAGCAGTACGTCCACTTGTGTATTAAGTCTCACCTCTGGAGTATCTGCCCATATTGTTATGGCCTTGAGAAGTAGAGGAATATGTGCTGGATATAACCAATCAAATAGGAAACTGTATGTCCTTCGGCTGTTGAATGGTAGGAATAGAACAAAGGAAAAATTAGTGTGAAGAATATTCAAGTCTTGTCCATCAACAGAAAATATTGATATTGACCACTACTAACCTACTTGTAGCCATTGCAATTCCTCTAAGATCCCTCGTCAAGCCGATTAATGCTTGTTTAACATCATCAGTGTGAAATAAGGCATCTGGTATCGATTCCAAACTCAGCAAGACCTTTTATTGCATCATTAAAGCCAAATTATCAGAGTGAGGAATATAGAGGCATAAGTAAAGCTTCTGAATTTTAATACTAAAACAAAATACTAGGAGCAATTAATTCACGAAAAAAGAGAGTTAAAAAGTTTGTGGTACAATTGAACAGAAAGAAAGCTGAGGGGAGAAAAGCATTTCGCACACTATTCAAGGTAAGAAAAATAAGAACGTTACTGTAACCACCGTCCCGAAAACATGAATACCTGCAGTAGTGGATCCATTGATGCTTTAAATTTCAAAAAGCTATCTTCCATGAAGATCAACAAGCCAATAATATAGTAGAAGGTAGTTCTACTATGACAGCACCTGTAGTCCCCCAAAAAGGGGAATTCTTCCCTCTAAATATGCAGAACTTAAAGTATCAGACCAAAGCCGCAAATGTTTAGGAACAACTTTAAAAAGAGAGGAATATATCACAGTTACAAACAGTACTTACATTCCGATTGGAGATTATTAATTGAGTAGTATCTAACTTTATCAGAAGTTTTGCAGTCATATATCTGTCAATTCGAGAAGGTTAAGCTAATTATAGAGAGCCAGGAGATGTCCTTAATTTTAATAATAGCAAAAGAGTTGAGAAGAATAGTAAGATGATACTTGCCCAGATGCCATTTCCAACATGAGACTTAGTGTTTGACTGATAACTTCATCACTCTAATAAAAAGAAGAGAAATAATGTCATGTTCATCGAAAAATCACAAGAAATCAACTATTACAATTACCTCGCTGTAGAACTTAAGATTGGTTGCTATCTTCCCAACAATGAGATTCAATATAAGCATATGATCATGGAGCCCAAGAAGCTCAGCCAATTTAGTATATAGTTGCTGGAGAGGAATAAATGGATTAAATAACCAATAAGAAATGAAAAAAGAAGCTTAGTACTAGGGTATGATAGCAAATAAATTTCAACTGTGTACCTTAGATGAATGTATTGCCTGATCTCCAACATACGACTTTCTGAAGCTCTGGAAGAACACAAGAATAGCTAGATCAAGGCGTTGTTTACTTGTTTCTGCATATCTCTGCATTATATGAAGAAAGACATAAACAATACGTGAGTACCAAAAATGTCACCCAATATATGCTAATTTGATCAAGTTACTAAGGTAAAAACAAAGAATATAATACACAATAGAGTTGCCCCTTCATTTTAACTCAGCTGAACATGACAAAATAACTTCTCTACATTTTAATGCTATATTGTGAGAGCATCAGGAGTCGAACGAACCTGACTGCGTAAACCACTATCAGTAACATTTATAAGCCGCAGTACACGTGCTGAAAGTTCTGCATCATGGATTTCTTGAGATTCGCCGCTGAAAGTGGAAATATACATCAGAGAAAATTAGGTGATGGCAAACCTATTAGTTTCATAACACAATTGAAATAAGCAAATAAGAGTGGCAATACCTGTATCCACTAAGCTGCTTAGTTTTAACAATAGCTGCAATAATGTGAACTATCCAAGCAAATTTTGTTTCCACCACTGTAAGAACCTGGGGATCAGCAGATTCCTGTTTCAAACAGAAACAAATGTATCACTGCAAACATAAGCTCCACGGGCCTTCACCTCTTACAAATTAAAGATGACTAAGCAATACCATATACATCTGAAGCAGAGGATCAGTTATCTGCATAATGTATGAGCTACAGCTCTCATACTGTATTGAACAAAACAGAATTCAGCAAATTCAGTAAGTCAAAAACCAACAGCGGAAACATATACTGAGCAGTCTGAACTAAAAAAAAATAAACAGAAAGTCGAGCAGCTTTCAGAACATTTTCATAATCTTTAAAGCGTCAATATTTTAGAGCCAGAACCTGAAATCTGCAAAGATTAGGAAGGCAATCGAGCTGATCTTGAAGAAGTTCAACATTGTCAAGGGGGTTCTCTGAGATATCAGAGAATTCACCCTGCAACACAAAACATAACAGAAAGTAAATCAAATGCCCCAACTTAATATGATAACTCTTGATGCAGCCTCACATGCAAAATCGATTCAGTGCTACCTGAAAAGAACCAAATCGAGATGTGATAAAACTTTTGACAATTTCTGGCACAAAATCACTAAGCAGGCTTGGTGTGTCCCCCTTCAAATATGGAACCGATGAAACCAATCTAGACCACAGCCCGAGAAGGTAGTAAATACTGCTGCTAGCCCACTGATCATGGGGGGAAAATCAGAAATTTGGCAAAAACAGAGTTAAAATTTAATGACCATTCTTGAATCCAGTTATCAAAGAGTTAACCTGCCAAGACTGCAAAGATCTCAAAGTAAATCCGGCAACGAGACGTATCCAGTCCCCATAACTTTCCACATTGACAAGCTCCGATAACTGTGATAGAAGTATCAAAACCACATAAAGAAGGCACATCAAACACACTGCAGGGAAAAGGAAGATGAAACAAAATATCCTGGCCCGGTCAGACTTGAGACAAATGGTAAATTTTGCAATGAGCATGTCAGAAGAAAATTTAGTGAGCAAGCAAACTATCCATGAGTATATACTAATGAAAATTTTGATATGGTCAACCATTATCAAAGAATTGACTATACCAACTTGGTTCAGGTTATGAACCTAAAAATGGTTTAGTAATACAAGATTCTTGGTCCTCATACTACATACCCACTAGCAGCTACTTCAACACGACGTTGTATATTACAACAACTCAATGAAATCCCGCTGCGTAGAGTTTGCCGCGTGTTATGAACCTCCAACCTATCATTAACTCTGTCTCATTTTCATCAATCAATACAATGTTGTCTGCAAGTAACATACACCAAAGAACCTCAGAGTAAATATCCCGTGTCAACTCATCCATCACTGGAGCAAATAAGAAAGAGCTATGAACCGATCCCTGATGCAACCCCATCTCAACTAGAAAGTACTCCAAGTCTCCCCCACCATTCTAACCCGAGTCTTGAATCCATCGTACATCTCCTTTATCGCCTTAATATAGACCATCGGTACACCTTTAACCTTCAAACACCTCTAGAAGGCATCCTTCGGAACTTCGTTATAGACTTTTTCCCCATCAATGAACACCCTATGAAGCTCCTTCTTCCTATCTCTATACTTCTCCACCAATCTTCGCACAAGGTGGATGGCTTCAGTAATCGATCACCCCAGCATGAAACCAAATTGATTCTTGAAAATGGACACCCCGCTCATCACTCTCTTCTCTACAACTCTCTCCCAAATCTTCATAGTATGGCTTGCCAACTTGATACATCTGTAATTATTACAATTTTGATATCATCCTTGTACTTAAATAGAGAAACTATAGTACTCCACCTCCATTCATCATGCATTTTTGGCAACTTAAAAATGGTATTAAACAACCAAGTCAACCACTCGATACCTACCTTATCTGTGCTCTTCTAGAATTCCACCAAAATTTCATCAGGTCCTGTCACTCTCCCCTTACACATCCTACTAATATCATGAGCAACCTCCTCAAACTTAAAGTGCCTACAATACTTAAAAGTCCCGAAGTCTTTCAGAATGTGCCAAATCACCCAACACAATACCTTTGTCCCCTTATCATTTAACAGTTTATGATAGTATGCTTGCAATTTTCACTTAAGAGCATATGCTTCCACTAACATCTTGTCATCCTCATTCTTGACTCACTTCACTTGATCCAAATCATGAGATTTTCTCTTTCATTTTTGTGAGCCTATACAACTTCTTATCCCTGCCTTTGCCTCTACCTAAACAATACAAGCATTCGGTAGCTGCCATGCGAGCAACCGTAATTGCATGCTTAGGTTTGGTCTTCCTCATCTTATAGACATCCTTACACAACTGTTTCCCTTCTTTGTCAACACAGTTCACCAACTTTAATGAAGCAACCTTCTTTGCTTCCACTTTGCTTTGGACCTCTCCTTTCCACCCCCAATCTCCTCAATGGCCACCCAATTTACCCGTCGATGCCCCTAGCAACTAGTTGTTCTACCCCACATGGTGTTCACATCCCCGCTAGTACTCTAGGCCTTATACCAATCAATTTCTCCACAATCTCCCGAGAAAGGGCAGGAATCAAGCAACCCCGCTTAGTCCTCAATAGATAATAAAAGGTCTTCATCCTCCTATCCCTCTTAATCTCCACGTCCATCACCAAAAGCTTGTGTTAGATAGTAAGATTCTCACTCAGAATAACCTTGCAATATTTACTGTGAGAAATATTGGGAGAGAATATTATTGAATTATTGTCTACATTATTACATTGAGACCCTATTTATAGATATTATATTAGACTACTTTTCAAACTAGGATACTATAATACAATCCTTCTCCAAATAGGATTCTATATACTATTGTAATTCCTATTCCTATTCTGAGTAGGACTGTATTTACCTATTCCTATTCTAACACTCCCCCTCAATCTAGTGCATACACGTCATATGTACCTAGCTTGTTACAAATGTAATTAATACGAGAATCGATGACGAGCGTATTGAGATATCAGCAAGTTGATCTTCACAAAATTAACAGTCAACCTGAATGTCGTAGTCTTCTCATGCAATTCCGAGATTGCACTGTTAAACTTCCCAAACCAAGCTTGAGAAGATTGTTTTAGACCATAGAATGATTTACACAACCGACATACAAGGTTATCAGACTCCCCCTGAGCAACAAAATCAGGTGGATGCTCCATATAGATTTCTTCCTCGAGATTATCATAGAGAAAAGCACTCTTAATGTTCAACTGATTAAAAGGTCAATGGAGAATGACAATATGGATCATCTCAAAATTACTAGAAGAAAGCCACTTTAAAACTTCTCGAGACCTGCTTATGCACCAAATTATTAGATTTGATGGCTGAAAATGGTCACAAAGTTGAGAAATAAAATTATATGAGAAGGGTTGGAATGATGACACGACCCTACGGAGAAGAGAATTATATGGGTAGGGTCGGAATGATGGCACAACCCTACTGGAAAATAGAAATTATATAGGTAGGATCATATTGACGACATGACCCTACTGCAAAAGAAAAATTGTATGGATAGGGTCGGAATGATGGCACGACCCTACGCAAACTAGATTTGATGAGTCACCAAAAAGACGAATGGAACCACGCAAATCAAATCTGAGTCACCAAAAAAGGCACAGTGCTATGCAACTCAGATATGAGAAAGTAGTTCGAAAAATTCACGATACTACACAAATTGAATGAGTAGTCCGAAGAGATGCACGGTGCTACACAACTCGAATATGAGAAAGTAGTCACCGGAAAGATGGTACGGTGCTACACATGATAAATATGAAAAAACAGTCACCGAAAAGATGATACGGTGCTACCCAAATTAGATTTTAAAAAAAGTAGTCACCGGAATGATGGCGGTGCTACACAAACACTGAAAGATATGGGGTTGACACAAAATAACCCTAGAAAGACACCGAAAATTGACGACTTGTTTGATTGAATTTTCTTCCCTTGAATATGAGAATCATATATATATCACTAACCCTACTTTGTTAACATAACTACTGGCAGACGGGCAGCATATATAGGTCATAGCCGCCCGTCGGCAACGGAAGCTCTTTGATTTTTTTACCAGGACCGTAGAAGCTCTGATACCATGTGAGAAATATTGGAGGAGAATATTATTGAATTATTGTCTACATTATTACATTGAGACCCTATTTATAGATACTATATTAGACTCCTTTTCCAACTAGGATACTATAATACAATCCTTCTCCAAATAGGATTCTATATACTATTGTAATTCCTATTCCTATTCTGAGTAAGACTGTATTTACCTATTCCTATTCTAACATTTACAAAGGCTTCTATCACCCTTTTTAAGGAGTAAGAAATCTATTTGAGTCTTAGCTATCGTGCTACAAAAGATAACCAAGTGGTTCTCCCTCTTAGGAAAGTACAAGTTAGCAATTACCAACTCAAAAGCTAGATCTAGCAAAGTGCAAAAGTGACGCTCCACCTCATTCCTCTCTCCAAAACCAAAGCCACCATGCACATCATCAAAGCCATTAGAGGTTTCTATGACGATTAAAATCTCCACCTGAAAATCTTCTCAATGTCCTTTACTTTAACAAATGGAAGCAAAAACAACATTATTTTGTTCAGCTTAAATGAAGTTCTTTTATATTCAAACAATGTCATACTCTAGTCCAATTGGTACTATAATTTTAAAATTATAAGTTAAACCTACTTTATATCTCCTCTTGGATTATCTTAATATTATTATTTCACAAATCTTGGCAAGATTAAAGTACTTGCTGGAACCCTAAGCAGGAAAATCATTAACAAATTCAACTATTTTATTATTAAGGCAATTAAAAGATTAACCTATTTCTTCGAAGTTTCTAATTATTAGTTTGCATGATTTTAGAGACCTCTTTCCAGGTTTGGGTTCATGACGCTGCCTTCCATTGTGGTTTGTGTTTTTTCATACGCCTCCCATATTTTTATTTCAATGTAACAATAGTTAACATTTATATTTTGGAATAATAATATAATTTGATATTCCAAGCTTATCTTGGTAGTAAGAATAGTCGTGTTTTTATATCCTATGTTGTCATTATTAGTCTTATATTTATACTTTTATTGTTGTGAGAAATATAGGAGAAGAATATTATTGAATTAATGTCAACATTATTACGTTGAGACCCTATTTATAGATACTATATTAGACACCTTTTCCAACTAGGATACTATAATACAATCCTTTTCCAAGTAGGCTTCTATATACTATTGTTATTCCTATTCCTATTCTAATTAAAATTGTATTTACCTATTCTTATTTTAACACTCCCCCTCAAGCTAGTGCATACACGTCATAAGTACCTAGCTTGTTACAAATGTAATTAATACGAAATCGATGATGGGTGTGTTGAGATATCAGCAAGTTGATCTTCCGGCTTCACAAAATTAACAGTCAACCTCAATGTCTTAGTTTTCTCACGAAATTCCGAAATTGCATTGTTAAACTTCCCAAACCAAGCTTGAGAAGATTGTTTTAGACCATAGAGTGATTTACACAATCGACATACAAGGTAAGCAGACATACCATCATTTGCTTTTTATTATTAGTCGTTTTCCTTTTTTTTTTCTTTCTTTTCCTTTTTCTCATATCTAGTATCTTCTGCTTATGGGGCTTGCTTTTTTAGACGAGGGTTTTCCGAAAACAGCCTTGCTATCTCTATGAGGTAGTGGTAAGGTCTGCGTACATTTTATCCTCCCCAGACCCCACTTATGAGATTCCACTGGATATGTTGTTGTTGTTGTTTGTTATCTTGGTAGTTTTAATTAATGAATGCAATCATCTCCATATATTCTATTTATGTTAAATATTGATATGAATTAATACAGTACTAACAACCAACATTATGTTTGTTGCCTCTAGTGCAGAACAAGTATCTGAACCACTGTCGATATTTCATTCTCGGAATAAATTTATGCATAAAAAAAAAAAGATACAATGGTTTTTTTACTGACATAATAAGTTACAACGAGCGCAGATCTCAGAAATCCTTAACCCATAGGAGATCAGATTTAAGAACTTGTTCCAAGTCACTAGCATGCCAGTATCGATCATCCATTCACACATACAGGATTTATAGCACAGACAACAGTGCCATGAAATAAGAATAGATGAATTGAAACATAGACGAATCCAAAACCTGTTGTTTGCAAACAAAACAAAGAGGGATAGCAGCTAAGGCATTCTTGGCACATAGGGAAATCAAGTTTTTCATTCTAAAGATTTTTCAAAAAAGAAATTCATAATATAATTATGACGTTTATAATAAATATAATGCCAGAAAGGGAAAATTATTCAAATTCTAAATTTCTTTGGAGGTGGTGTAACGGGTAAAGTTGTTTCCATGTGACGCAGAGGTCACTATTTGAACCGTGGAAACAACATTCTGTGAAAATAGCATCGTTCTCAGGATAAGGTAGGGTACAATAGACCCTTGAGGTCCCGGCCCATCCATGGACCTCGTGCATAGTGGGAGCTTAGTTCATTAGCTACCTTTTTTTATGATAAAACCAATTGATTCAAAAAAAAAAATCAAGGTAAGTCATTGTTACGAAGTGAAGCCCGGACATAGGTTTTTGAAATTAACCCTATTGTGTTTTATCTTATATACTATTGTCATTAGTATGCACTTGTTTATTTTATCACTTGTTTATAGGTTAAAAAAAAAGCCATAAAATATTTTATTCATAATACTCAGCAAAGCTTAAACATTGTACAGTTCCTCACAAAGAAATACTACATAATCTCGAATAACCTAGCATATAAACAATATTGTACAAATGTGCAACCATCTCATCTACAAATCTTAAGTTCTTCGAGAGCACATTTTTATTTCGTTAATTATATTCCCAAATATCATTTCACATGTGTAAGGACCCTCCTAGCCGTTTTGTGAATTTTTTTTCCATTTTAACCTTTCTCACAGCTTTTATTTGTGATTTATGACTTGCAAGGATGGGTAACACGATTTCTGAGATGACTGAATGTGTTTCAAAGAAAAAAGTTCATCTTGAGAGTACGTGTAGGACAAGTGTAATGAGTGTTCACAACTTGACATTGCACAAAAGTTTTAGCCATATTCCAGGATGAACGTTATGTTAAGTGTGGGAGAATCTAATAACCTAAAGTAAATTAAGGCTTATTTGGTCTTTAACAAATAATAGGAAAAAAAAGGAATTCAATTATACTTTAAAAAAAATGAGTAAAGGTGAAAAAGAAAGAAAAAGAAAAAAAAAGAAAGCAAGAAAGGGCAAATGCTCAATTCAATAAGGAAAAGAAGATCTAGCAACATGCTGGCAAAAATTTAAAAATAATGCAAAAGCAATCGCACAAACAGAAGAGAAACGTGGGAAAAAAAAGAGGAGAAAATAAGGATTTTCATTCCAAAGCATCAAGGTAATGATCCTAAACTTTTCTTTGAGATTATTTCATGATTATAGGCAATTTGTGTGGTAGAACATGGAAAAATTTTAAGAATTGAGAAAATATAAACCTGAGGCTCTTGGAGTAAGAATCTTGATTCGGGGATCAAATAACAGCCCTCTAAGCTAAAATTAGATGTGTTGGTACAATTCATTATATATAAATATAAGTTGAAAGAAAATTTCAAATTTAACTCCGGGGACTCGGGGTGACTATTTGATTCGATTTTCGAGTCAAAAATAGATATAGTAATATAGGTTTTGTTAGATTCGTATTCTTATGATGATTATGTATTTGACAAATTTTGATCATTCGAATGCATTACAGAAGGGAAACTTCTCCCATATAGATCCCATCGTCTTCAGTCTATAGTGACAATTATCATCCTTTGGAAAAATTTCACTTATTTTTATAAGCAAAGCTGACGACGGCGAAATCTACTGATGAAGGCATTTCGTCTCTTCCGGTAACTGCGGACGACGGCGTTTCAACTACAGACGACGGCATTTTTTTTGGAGCTTCCTTTTTTTGACTCCAACTCTACTTCTCTCTCTTTTCTAGGAGTTTTTTCCCGAATCTCTCCCTTATCCTTCTTCGCCATTTCTATGGTTTCTCCCAATGTGATATTTTTTAAGTCTTGCAACACAAACCGAAAATCAAATCGAGAAAACCCTAGTTTCGCCGGCACCGTACATCAAGATTTTCAGATTTCGGCGACATCGCAGATCTGCATCCAGTAATTTCAAGATTCTGGCGACGTCATCTCTGACAACGACAGTACCCGAGACAGTGATTTAGAACCATTTCTGGACAGGCAACTGCATGTTCCGGCGATGAGTTCAATAGTTAATTTTCCGGTCAGATTACTTAGGTGATATCCTCCATTTTCTCTTTTCTTTCTTGTTCAACTTCCTATTCCGGTCAGATTCTCTGTTTACTCCTGTTTTGGCATTATTTCCTGTCTGTATATTTCTCTTTCCTTTCTTGTTCGATTTCTTGTTCCAGTCAGCTTCTTTGTTCTCTTCAGTGTTGGCATTAAGGTTCTGATTTTTTTGCTCATTGTTCTGGACTTTCATGCCTATTGTCTTGGATTCCGTTTTACATATTGTTTGTTCAGTTGTACTTACTGTTTCTGTTGTTTATTTGGTGTAGAAGTTATTTGTTAGGGAGTCTTTTAGGTTGCTCCTTGTTTACTTTGATTGTTCTACATAGTTAATTATCCGATTAGTATACCTTATATCTATTGTTTTATAGTATTGAGTTGCTTTGTGTGTGGCCTTTATATTCCTACTTAGTATAGTGGGTACCTTTTACTTGTTTTTCATATTGTGTTTAGTAAGTAGTATATCGTATTTCCCTGTGTCATGTGTTAGGTTGCATAGTTTATTACTCCTCAAGTTTAGTGGCGTCAGGATCGAATGATAGACTAGGGTCATGTCATCGGTTGGGGTTGTGGTTGGGGTTGGGGTCGGGGTAAGGAGCAGGCGTGGGGAGAGGGTCACAGGCTTTTGTAAGTTAAGGATAGCATCATAGGACATAGGATCATTAACTGGGAAATCCATAGAACTAGTAAAATGTCTTAAGAGGAGGCATATTAATATAGCGTGTGTTCAGGAGACCAGGTGGGTAGGTATCAAAGCTCGGGACGTGGATGGGTTTAAGTTGTGGTACTCGGGTGGTTCTAGGGATAGAAATGGTGTAGGTATCCTAGTAGCCGAGGACCTTAGGAATTATGTGGTTGAGGTTAGGAGGGTTAATGATAGTATGATGCTTATCAAACTCGTAGTTGGTAGGCACGTAGTGAATGTTGTTAGTGCTTATGCGCCCCAAGTAGGCCAAGATGAGGAAGTCAAAAGGCTCTTCTGGGAAGATCTACATAAGGTTGTGTGAGGCGTTCCGAAGACGGAAAAAATCTCCATGGGGGGCGACTTTAATGGGCATATCGGGGCAACCAATAGCGGGTTTGAGGATGTTCATGGAGGCTTTGATTTTGGGAGAGGAATGGAGGTTGGACGGCTCTATTAGATTTTGCCAAAGCCTTTGAGTTAGTTATTGCTAACTCATGTTTCCCGAAGAAGGAAAACCACTTGATTACCTTCCGTAGTACGGTAGCTAAGACTCAGATAGATTACCTGCCTCTACAGAAGGTCGATAGAAGTCTATGTAAGTATTGTCAGGTTATTCCGAGTGAAAATATTTTCACTCAACATAGACTTCTAGTGATGGATTTACAAATCAAGAGAGAAAAGAAGAAGAAGGTTATTTATCCCCAATCGAGGATTAGATGAGGATGCCTTACTCCTGCCTTTTCCCGAGAGATGGAAGATAAGTTGAGAGACTTAGAGGCGTGGAGTTGTGGCGGAAATGTGAAAAATATGTGGGACACTACTGTTGGTTTCATTAGAAAAGTAGCTGCCGAGGTACCAGGGGTTTCGAGAGGCGCCTTTTATGGACGTCAGGGTGACTCGTGGTGGAATGAGGAAGTTCAGGCCAAAGTGAAAGATAAGAAGGTTGCTTACACGAAGTGGCTGGAGTGTAGGGAAGAAGATGAAAAGCAAATGCTTAAGGAGACATATAAGACGAAGTCAGAAGCAAAGATAGCGGTGACAACTGCTAAGACAACAGCTTTTGAGCGCCTATCTGAAGTGCTAAGTGATAAAGGCGGGAACAAGAGATTCTATAGGCTCGCTAAAGAGAGAGAAAGGAAAGCTCGCGACCTAGACCAAGCGAAGTGCATCAAGGATGAGGAGGGTGTTGTGTTGGTGGATGACACTTCCATTAAACTAAGGTGGCAAACTTACTTTCATAAACTCTTAAATGAAAAAGGAGATAGAATCATTGAGCTGGGTGACCATTCCTTAGCCGAAAAGATATGTGGCCATGAAAGAGGGATTAAGTGGAACAAAATTGACTGGGTGGTAGAGTCGGGGAAACACTCCGAAAGTCATCGTGATTTCGGTTATTGTAGGTGGTTCAGAGTTGAGGAGGTTAGAAGGGCTATCAGTAGGATGAAGAGGGAGGGCGGTCAGACCCGATGAGATTCCGATAGATATTTGGAAGAACATGGTCAAGGATAGCATAGGTTGACTAGATTGTTCAATGCTATTTTGAGACTGCCAAGATGCCTGATGAATGGAGGAGGAGTACAATGGTTCCCTTGTACAAGAACAAAGGGGATATTCAAAATTGTAACAATTACAGAGGTATCAAGTTGTTAAGTCACACTATGAAGGTCTAGAAGAGAGTGGTGGAGATCAGGGTGAGAAGGGTAGTGTTTATTTTAGAAAAAAAGTTTGGATTCATGCTGGGGCAGTCGACTACTGAAGCAATTCACCTTGTTCGGAGATTAGTGGAGAAATATAGGGAAAGAAAGAAGGACTTTCATATGGGGTTCATTGATCTCGAGAACGCCTATGACAAAGTGCCAAGGGATGTCCTATGGAGGTGCCTAGAGGTGAAAGGCATCCCAATGGCATATATCAGGGTGATTAAGGACATGTACGACGGAGCCAAAACTCGAGTAAGAACGGTGGGAACAGACTCAAAATATTTTCCAGTTGAGATGGGACTCCATCAAGGATCTGTGTTAATCATATGACATAGTATTGATAGATGAGACTCGAATTAAAGTAAATGATAGGTTGGATAATGCATTTGCCCTTCTATAATGGAGTCCCATCTCAACTGGAAAATATTCTGAGTCTCATCCCACCATTCTCACTCGAGTTTTGGCTCCGTCATACATGTCCTTAATCGCCCTGATATATGCCATTGGAATACCTTTTGCCTCTAGGAACGTCCATAGGACATCCATATGATTGTATTATAGTATCCTAATTGGAAAAGGAATCTAATATAGTACCTATAAATATGGTCTTAATGTAATAATGTAGACACAACAATTCAATAATATTCTTCTCCAATATTTCTCACATGGTATCAGAGCTTCTACAGTCCTACCAATGATTTTGTTAGCAAAAGCTGGATCACCGAGTATCTTTTTGGTGTCTATTTTCTTATATCTAATTTGCGTAGCACCGTGCATCTTTCCGGTGACTACTTTCTCATATCCAATTTGTGTAGCACCATGCTGTCTTTCGGTGACTACTTTTTTTATATTCAATTTGCACAGCACCGTGCCATCTTTTCGGTGACTACTTTCTTATTTGTGTTAGGTCGTGCCATCATTTCGACCCTATGCATCCAATTTCACTTTTTCAATAGGGTTGTGCCGTCAATACAACCCTACCTATATAATTTCTATTTACCGATAGGGTCGTACCATCATTATGACCCTACCCATATAATTCTCTTTCTCAGTAGGGTCGTGCATTATTCTGACCCTACCCATATAACTTTATTTCTCAATTTATGATCACTTCAAGCCATCAAATCTAATAATTCGAAGTTTTGACCAATTTTAAAGCGACTTTCTTGGAGCAATTTCGAGATGATCCATATTGTCATTCTGTATTGACCTTTTAATCAGTTGAACATTAAGAATGTTTTTCTCCATGATGATCTCGAGGAAGAAATCTATATGGATCAACCACCTGATTTTGTTGCTCGGTGGGAGTCTACTAGCCTTGTATATTGATGATGTAAGTCACTCTATGGTGTTAAATAGTCTTCTGAGCTTGGTTTGGGAAGTTCAATACTGCAATTCAGGAATTTAATATTCTGTGTTTTATCGACACTATGTATCAAATTTAGTATTTCATGAGAAGACCAAACACATTGAGATTGACTGCCATTATGTATAAAATTCAGTATTTCATGAAAAAATTAAACACATTGAGATTGATTGTCAATTTTGTGAAGTCGAGTGATCAACTTGCAGATATCTTACCAAGCTCTTCATCGATCGTCGTACTAATTACATTTGTCACAAGCTAGATACATATGACTTGTATGCACCAGCTTAAGGGAAAGTGTTAGAATAGGAATAGGAATAAGACAATATCTACAATCCTACTTAGAATAGCAATAGTATATAGAATCCTACTTGGAAAAGGATTGTATTATAGTATCCTAGTTGGAAAAGGAATCTAATATAGTATCTATAAATGATGCGCTCTCAATATAATAATGTAGACACAACAAGTCAATAATATTCTTCTTCAATATTTCTCACACAACTCGCATGCAAATACAAGTAGTTTCTACTTCATTCAAGTAACAAATGGCTTTCTTAACATATTGGTTGTGTTACTTATTCTGTGAACATCAGACTGATGAAGCGTGCTGCACTAGACTGGCAAACACTGAAGGAAGAGCCAAGGAGCACAGAAAAGGTTAGAATGTAGAGATGCAGCAACGGAGTGAGAAGTACAAAGTTCAAACCCTTTTGTTAAAACAAACAAAAGTGTTTTGGAACCTTCCATATAAAAAATAAAAGATGTGGTGCAAAACAAAATCTAGAAACATGCGACCTTTTGATCTTAACCTGTTTCACCACTACTATAACATCATGGTATAGTCAAGCAGATTTGACATTTACTATAGGTAAAACCTTTTTAAGAAACTAAGTACAAATATAACCAGTAAAAGTTTTCGATGAACTGGATTCGATTGAATCCCTTTTGATGAACGTAGGTTATTCCTGGCTTTAAAATACTAACCTAATGAAAATTTACTCACTTCTCTTAATTACAACTCTAAGCAAACATGGATATAGGCAAAGGAAATTCCAAAATTTACAAAATACAATGTCAAAATGTTATCTCAGTTAAAAATGTATAATGGAGAAAACAAAGAGAACACAATCTTAGAGTTATACATACGTTATTAAAGTAAACTATGTACGCCAAAAACAACACCTTAAGTCAGCTTATACAAATCCCTCACAAAAAGAATTCAACATTGATGCGTAACACTACCTTTTCATATTATCAAGAAGAAAAAACGAAACGGTAAAAGGCTTCATACCTGATAATTGACTTTAAAACGTCCAAGAAGCCGACAGAACTCATGATAATTATCATGACAAGCCAGACCTGTTCCAAGGAGGGGGATGAGAGTCATTTCATCACATCCAATAACAGAACATAGCAAATGTAACACTCTAAACCACCATCTTCTAGTTCAATCAAGTTGATGCTAAATCAGCAGGAATCAACTTATGTTCATGTTCCTTTCTCCCTCCCCCATCCCTTCATACCGAAAAATAGGAGAAACATAAAGTAGGAAAAATATGTTATATCACTCAGAAGACACATCTGCTTTAGTAATTGTGCTACATCCATTGATAATTCCAAGTAAATAGAATAATACAGCAGCAAGATTGCATTAAAATGAGACCTGCTACTTTATCAATGTCTATTTGACTTAAAATGGAAATTGTTATAAGCTTTCATTTTAAGAGATTTACCGACAGACATCAGCAGTTTGGTATGATGTATCTGTTCATTAGGTATAGTTGGGTATAACTCACAGATGACATAACATCTTGCTTAGGTTGAAGAATTATTGGAACAGGAACTGTAAAAATAAATATGATTTTGGTTTTCCCAAATTTATCAAATTCAGATATATTCCCATTCTACTGACAACTAATAGGTAACAATGGAAAGTTTTTCTGCAAACCAACCTTGCCAAAGGTAGTTGGTGCTTTACAACAAGTCTTTGGTTCTACTTGACAAACTGTATTAAGTTTTTATGCACCATTCCAATCTCACAACCTGAATCCTTTTCTTTTTTTTATTTATGGAGAAAGACAACCTAGATTCTATTAAACTATGAACTACTTAAATGCCAATGTAACTTTCCACATGTTTTTTGATAAGGTATGGTAATTTAATTAATGTAGAAGTACTAAGAAGGTACCAAAATTACAAGAAAACCAGACAAAAAGTAAATTCACAAAATTACAAGAAAACCACACAAAAAGTATATCCAGAGAAACTCAAACGGAGACGCAAACCTAAGGAGTAAAATTAAACCAATTAAACTACTATAACAACAACATACACAGTGAAATCCCACAAAGTAGAATCTAAGGAGGGTAAGTGTACGCAAACCTTACCACTACCTTGTGGAGGTAGAGAGGTTGTTTCCGAAAGACCCTCGGCTCAAATGCATCAACAAATAAAGGAAGAAAACAAAAACAGGGAAGATAGCATAATGGCTAATACAAAAAGTAGTATAAAATCTACAAGAGTAAAAACAACATGACAGGGCACAACTAGTCCTACACCCAGCACTAAACCTCGCAAGGCAAGAAATACTCTACCCCTACTACCTTTCTACCCTAATACAAGACCTCCACTCTTTTCTATTTAAAGTCATGTCCTCGGTAATACGAAGATGTGCCATGTCTTGTTTAATCACCTCTCCACGATACTTTTTGGGTCTACCCCTATCCCACCGCATACCCCCTACAACCAGCCTCTCGCACCTCACTGTGGCATCGATGAACCTCCTCTGCACATGCCCAAACCATCTCAATCTCATTTCCCTCATCTTATCCACCACAAAGGCCACTACCACCTTCTCTCAAATAACCTCATTTCTAATCTTGTCACTCCTAGTATTCGCTCCTAGTATGTCCACACATTCATCTTAACATCCTCATCTCTACTACATGCATCTTCTGAGCACGAGATTTCTTGATTGGCCAGCACTCTACCCCATTCAACAAAGACGGTTGAACCACCTCTCGATAGATCTTACCTTTAAGTTTAAGTGGTACCCTCTTACCACATAAGACACCAAATGCAAGCCTCCATTTCATCCAAGTTGTCTCAATGCGATGTGTGACATCATCCTCGATATCCCCACTATCTTGGATGATGGACCCAAGATATTTAAAACTTAGAAATTGTCTGTGTGGCAAGCCTCACTTTCATGTCCGCTTCACCCATCACAATTCTGAATCTGCGTTCCAGAGTTCCACACTACTAAACCAAATGTATAATCTTTGCAAAATTTCTTAATACAAGAAATATGAAGCTCTCTATCATCAAAAAGTCGGTTAATATTTGCAAAAACTCTTAATACAAGAAATATGAAGCTTTTTATCATTAAGAAAATCTCTTATTTCTTTCTATTCATATGTTCCACATGATGCATGAAGGTACCGTACTCCATATCATCTTAAATTTTCGATTAACAACTTGGTTCTGTCAACATTCAAGAAACTTGTAAAAAAATATAGCTTTCGTCTAACTCAATCCCAAATGCTCACTCATCAGCAGAGGATTGTCAAGTCCATATAAGCGACCACCTGTTCATTCTCCATACCAATATGAGATAAGATCCATATCGCTAGATGGAGTCAAGGCTAGGTCCATCCTCGTTTAGCTTTCCAGTCCACACTCCGAGTGTGACGGAGGTGTTAAGAGTGGGTTAAAGTCCCATATTGGTAGGGAATGGACTAGTGATTGGTTATATGGACTTGATAATCTTCCCCTCATAAGCTAGCTTTTGGGGTTGAGTTATGGTCAAGATCCATTTCATAACAACTACAAATATCTCTCACATGCTAGATTAATATTATAGGATATATGTATGATAAATACATGGTTTATCTGATAGACCGACACTGTCTATACGTATAATGCATTTGCATATGTAATTTGATATCTAATTGTGATTATGGCATATGAGTTGTCCATGCAGTTTGGCATGTGAGTTGTTTGTGTGACCCCAACTCATAATTGGCGAATTCATAGGTTAACTTCCTACTGGATGCACGCTAATGGGACACTCAAATATGTCTATTGGAATTGGCTTTATATCAATGGAATCTCATCATTCATACATAATGAATTGATGTGGTATATTCATAATCATTATATATGTGAACATCACGATATATGTGTGAGTCATCTATGTTTTGATGGTGGAGCTGAGGGCTCCAAACTACGTGTGGATATGGGCCTTTGCCTCATGAGTCAATGTATAGCCCATGCACCTCAGATAGCAAGCTGCAGGAATTTAAAAAAAAAACTAGTCTATTGTATTCCTCAGCATTAAGGGTATGTTGGCAACCTCTCGAACAAGATACAAAGAAAAGCAAATATGAAACTAGATTTACAAGGACCCTCATCTACTTCCTCTATTCAATTTTCTTTGCACCAAACAAATAGAGAGTCCAACAACCAAACTGAATTGGAGGCTGCTATCATAGGCATTTCTTGGTGTACTCAGTTAGGCTTCAGAAAGGTTATTTTGGAAGTGGACTCTGAATTGCTACAGAGATGGCTTACTGATAAGCAGGCACACCCTCCTACAATTGATCTGGCTCAAGGAATAGACAAGTTTCATTATCATAGCATGAAGTTGGAAAGCTTTAGATGCAAACATACTCTACGGGAGGCTAATTCTGTAGCAGATGCCTTAGCTAAACATAGTCACAACTTCAACCAGCTGCAAGCTTATTTCAACATCCAGCAAATGCCTCAGCAAGCAAGGGCCTGTTTCTTCATGGACAAAGATGATATGGTCTCCCTCAGAAGGAAGAAATTGAAGAGAATCAAGAAGCCGCCTTGAGTTGTGAAGTCATGAACCACCAGGAGGCCTCCTGGGCCTACTTCTAATCTCTGTTTTACTGGTTATCCTTAGGATTAGTCGTAGGTTTATCTTCCTTTTACTTATGTAAGGGGAGAGTCTCCCTTGTTTATTGCTTTCTTAGATTATATGTAAGGAGAGTAGTACTCTCTTAGGTATAGTCTAGGTTTGCATTTCATTTTAGAAATGGGGACTAATGGGCCGATCTTAGTAGGTTGGCCGATTGGTGAACCATCTTAGGGCGGAGGTAAGGTTTATGTCCCCCTCGTATTTTGTTGTTTTTATATTTATGATAAAGCTTGGGGGTGTGCGGCTCAACCCCTGACCGCCACGAGGGGTGAGATCCTTGGGTAAGGTCTGTTAAATTAATTAAAAAAAAAAACAAATAGAGAAACAATGCAATTCCATTTCATGATTCAAAGTATCTACCATTTCTCTCCTTTCATACTACCCACCAAATGCAAAGGTATTATCCTCACTTTTCTAATTCTTGATACCCCCTCCTCTATGCTCATCAGGACTGCAGTATGTTCAGCCATTGACCACTTGATCTCTGTGAAATTAAAGAACAAGTTCCAGAGTTGAGTTACGAATTTGCAACGCAAGAAAAGGTGATTGCTGGTTTCACTAGTTTCAATGCACGAAAAACACCTGGTCACTACTGGCAGCCCATTCTTCTTTGAAACTTCATCAGTGAGACGTGCCCTTTTAGCTATCAGCCATGTCAAGCATTTCACTTTTGCTGGTGCCAAACTTTTTCCAGATATTCTTCCAAATCCTTGTCCAACCCACCCCCTCCTCTACTCTGTTTTCCTTCTTATAGGTCCTGCTAACCCAAAAAAGAAAACCATCCATGGTATGTGTTGTGCCAGGAAAAAAACTCAAATCTCTTTTAGAAGACCTTCCAGAGTGCCTCTTCCAGCTTTGAGGACACCAGCAATCATTGATAGTGGCATCAGGATTGTTGCACCTAAATAAATCAGGAAAAGAAACTTGTGAAGGACTTTGACCAATCCATATATCCTTCAAAAACATAGTTTTAGTGTCATTTTCCACCTTAATGCTAGAATTCCCCTGCAGTTTTGACCATAGACCTCTGATTGATCTCCAGTCCAAACTCCCACTCAATAAGTAGTATCAACCTCATTAGAGCAACAAAGAACTGGTTTTGGCCAAATTTATGCAGGATAACATCCCTCCACAAAATTAATTCCTCTGCACTGAATCTCCATAACCACTTCATCAGAAGACAATTGTCTTGTGTTTTTAGGTTTCTAATGCCAAGTCCAGTGTTGCCAAAGGAAGCCTTGAAGGCTCTGCTCAAAACATGTCGAGTGAGTCGCCTTGCTTAATGTGCACATTTGTGTCATTATCAAGTAAGACATATTTTTTCTTGCTGTTGCGCGTTTCATGAAGAGGCTACACTAAAATATTCATATTTTACTTTACCATTATTTTTTAATTTCATTGTCCATTACATTGTTATTCATGCTCATAATTATTAGTCTTGGACAAAACATATATATTTGTACTTTTTCTATATTTGTGCCTTTTTTCATAAAAGTTCACGCTTTATTTACGGTTTGCACTTAAAGCTCCAACAAACCTATAGATTTTTTTTGCAATTCATGCTTTTGATAACGCTGGCAAAGTCCACCCTAGTTTTTGTTGTGCTATCTCCCATTTCACTAAATTGTAAACTTTTCCCTCTTTCCTTCCATTCCACAAAAAGTCCCTTTTCAGTCTGTTAAGATTCTTCACCACACTACTAGGGATAGACAATAAAGACATCACATAAGAGGGGAGAGAACCAAAAACAGAATTTATTAATGTGATTCTAACCCTCAGATATAAGTATCGAGCCTTCCACTGAGTTAATTCTTCTCAGTCTTCTCCAATATGCCATCCCAAATCTCCATAGCCTTGTTTCTTCCTAGAGGCATACCAAATATAAAGTATGCAACAATCCACCCGACAGCGAAGAATGTCAGCCAGAGCTTGATTGTTAGCTACTTCTTTTATGGGAAATAAACTGCCTTTCCTCGCATTAACTTTCAAATCAGAAGTGGCTTCAAAAACAACCAGCATATATCTGATGTACCAAATTTGTTCATGTGAGAAACATCGGAAAAGAATATTATTGAATTATGTATCTACATTATCACATTGACAACCTATTTATAGATACTATATTACAATCCTTTAAGTAGTTGTATATACTATTACTGTTCCAAGTAAGCCTCTATATTATGTTTAAACTCCCAAGGAGGATTCGATATACTATTCTTGGTCATATTCCTATTTTGCTCCCCCTCAAGCGGGTGCATAAAAGTCAAATATCATCCTTGTTACTGACGTAATTGATATGAGGACCAGTCAGGACTTGGTGAAGATATTGCAAATTGATCACTCGATTGCACATATTATGCATCAATATCTCCTAAGAGTATCTTTTCTCTGACAAAGTGACCGTCATCTCAATGTGCTTAGTCCTCTCATGACATACTGAATTTGATGCAAAATATCCATAAAGAGTGATCAGCTCCACTACGAGTTATGCCAAACTAGTGAATTACTATGCTAAACTTCCTAAACCAAACTTGAGAAAACTGTTCCAAACCATTGAGTGATCTGCACAATCAATATACTAGGCTACTAAACTCCCCTTGATCAACAAAACTAGGTGGTTTCTCTATACAGACTTCTTCCTCAAGATCAACATAGAGAAAAACATTGTTAATGTCCAATTGATTAAGAGGACAATGGTGAACAACAAACATAGATTAAAAAAAAAGGTGAACAAACGCTATTTTAGCTAGGGGAGAGGACGTAACCTGTAATCCAGCCCAAATATTTGAGTATAACCTTTTCGCAAAAGTAAATCTGAAAAATAGAGAATATTGCTATCTGACAGAAAAAGTGCAACAATCGCTAGAAAGAGGTTGAAATCGGCATGTGGTACGATCTCATCGAAGGTGATGATCTCCGAGGGCGCGCAGGAGGTCAATTTACAACTTCCTAAAACTTCCCACTAATGAGACTAATTGGCCTAAAGTCACTCAATTCAATTGCTACTACTCTCTTGGGGATAAGAGCTACACAAGTAGCATTACAACTCCTTGCAAACACTTGTGAGCATGGAAATACTGCATAGTGCTCATATTATCTTCCTTAACCATATCCCAAAAAGTGAAATAAAAACTCATAAGAAGCCCATCAAGACCCAAGGCCTTGTTAATAGCACATGACTTCATACACTCCAAGATCTTTTCTTCCTCAAAATTCCTTTGCAGACATGTCTAAATCCTCAAAGGACATTATACACGCATCCTGAATAAGGAACTCAAGTCTGCTGTCTTCAGTTTCTTGTGTAGGATCTGATAAAAATTATGGATGGCACTTCTAATTTCTGTCGGATCAATGATAGTGTTGCCATCCACTTTTAGAGAGTCAATGGAATTGTTTCTCTTGTAAGCATTAGCCATCTTGTGAGAAAATTTAGAGTTTTTATTCACGTTCTTCAGCCACAGTACTTTGACGTCTGTCTCCATGCTATCTGCTCCCTCTTTGCTACCTCCTCAACTAGGGCTAGGTGAGTTTTTTGGATAAGCTCATCATTAGTGAGGGGTCTTTGCTCCTGCAAAGCCTCCCAAAAACTAATCTGTTTTAATATTTATCATTCCCTGAGCTTCAAGTTCACGTAGTTACCTGCTCTATTCTTTCAGCTCTCTTTGAGAAGCTTAAGTTTATTGGCCAGAATAAGACATGCCTGCCTACGTTTGGAAAAGAAACCCACAAAGCTCTCACGTTATTTCTTGAAATCCCCCACCCTTGGCCATTATTAAAGTATGTCTTCCTGAATTTCCAATCACCACAAGTCAATAGAATTGGATTATGTTCTGAGCCAAATTTTGGTCACGGCCTCAGCTAACCTGCAAAAAAGTAACCACCCAATTCAGGGAATATAAAAAATTGTCAGTTCCGGATGCGCTTCTGTGGTTATGTCCCCTTCTCGAACTAAGAAGGGCATCCAAATAAAGGAGGGCCCACAAGTTCCAAGTAATTGATACATTTAAAGAATTCAGTCATTGCCCCTGTGCTTCTGTGACATTATGCCCTCTCTGATCTATATCTTGTAGCATCAAAATGCCCACAAACCACCCAAGTTCCATTACAAAGGCTTCGACTAGAAGCCAACACCCACCATAGCTCTCTTCTAATCACTTTGTTACAGTCTGCATATACAGCACTTAGTAACCAGGACAAATCCTGATTAATACCAGAAAATTTACAAGTGATAACCTGCCCACCTACCCCTAACAATTCCCCCTTCCATTCCCTCTTATCCCACCAAAACTAAGATCCCTCCACTACTGCCTCTTGCCCCCAAATGCTCCTCGCCCACCCAACTGTTACTCCAACTTCCCTATCAATTGCTGTCAGCCCCCTCTAATTTTGTTTCAATCAAGGCATATATCTGCCACACCCCACTGTCGGATTAAATGTTTAAACAAACTCCTTTTGTCAACCCTGTTACGACCCCTCACATTCCAATCAATTGATCAGCAATAGACATTTTTCTCCTCCTGCCTCTTGGCTCACCATCTTTAAACTGCATGTTGAAGTGCATGTTTTTTACTTGCTTTGGATTTACATTTTCCTTGGCCCCCCACCTCACCCCCACCCCACGGTATCCCCATATTGATTTTCTCTTTATTTCTTGCTTGGTCTAATTTCATTGAAAAAGCATCAGCCTCTTTCTAGCAGTCCTTGAAGGCCCAAACAGCTGACTCAGCTTTATGACATTTAGATGACCCATTTAGCCTTTCCTGAACATCCTCCTCATGATAAGTCTCGTAGATCTGAAGCGGGGAGGGCTCGATTTAATGTTCCAATTATTTGTTGAGAGCGACCCCGTGCTACTCCTTCCCCTCACATCGGATACGGCTATTGCCTTCCAGAATTGATCATGTTCAACTTTGCTGCTTGGATTAATTGATGAAATTGTATCTGATTCCTCATGGATTTGAGTCGCCATTCTTATTCAAACTTCCATATTTCTGCACAGCATAGAAACTGTTGACTCGTCATGCGTTCAGAAAATAGAGACCATAAAAGACTCTCGCATTAGTTTCTTCAATGAAGAATCTAGAACCAGAGCAGGCCAAACAACATTAGGCCCAGATACTTTCTTTATAATCAACTGACCCAATCCGAATCACTCAAAAGGCCACAAATCCAGTCCCTTTGTTTAACTTCAAAGTAGTTACTACCTCTATATCTACTGATTTAAAATTTAAGAGGGACATGTGCCTAGCACATGGCTGCTTGTAATGGCCCCATTGCTTACATCAATCGGTTCTTTCTCTGATGGACAAAAGAGATCCCTGTCTGTCCTTTCGCTGATCATTCTCGAAAACTCTCACCGGCTCTCCTAGGATTAACTTATCATCATCCACATCAACCCCATCTCCATGTCTATCCACCACCCTCCCTAATGCATATATGAACCTTGGCGGCGATTTGCACCGGACGAGCAGGGTGTAGATTAGATCCCATCAACTTTGTGATTTTGTAAGGTAGTTTCTCATCTAGACCTCGTACCCTGAGACATGCCCACCTGAAATGGGTTTTTGAGCTCTGTTTTCTCCTCATTTGCCAACAAACCTTCACAGTCTTCTATCTCCTTCGTCACCTTTTTGTTCCAAAGATGTAAGGGTAGATCTAAGACCCTGATCCAGAACTAGTCGAAAAGACTCAAGTGGACCAGACCCTTCGTCGGAGACCATCAGTCATGCTTTTGAGAAGATCCTTGACTTCTCCAATTTCACACATCATTGTGCGTGGGAATTTCCAACCCGCAACAGAATCCCCCGACGAAACACCTGCATAGCTCTCTATCATTAGCATGAGAACTTGTTTTTATCAAAGAGTTTCGTCTCCTTAAGCATCTCCCTCTAGGACCATCTATTATTGCACAGAGCTTCCAAGAAGTTCCCTCCCTTTCAATAAATTTTCTATATGTATCACTATTTGTAATAAATGCACCTCGAGTGCCAGGTTTTCTGCTGATAAAGTCTTCAATCTTCTTAGCAAGATTCTCCCACCCTTCAAATTTATTTTTCAGAATAATGATCACAGATGCTTTCCTTTAACAGCTACAACAAAAATGAGCCTTCCATATTAATTTAATTTCTGTGAATAATAAAAGTTGGTCAAAAAATCCCTGCACCTCCACAACTTGAAAGTCTTCCTCGTGGTTTTTTTGCTTCTCTGAGTCTTCAAAAAGCGCATATTAAAGCACCCTGCTCAAGGTTAGCCTTCTCATAGAACTACTAAACGCACGCCCAGGCCCAATAAATATGTTTGATTGTTTTTACACTCTTATTCATATGATTAAATTTAAATTTAAAATATGATATTTCATTCGTTTTAATTTATTTGTCTTTTTTTAGTTCATCTAAAAAAGAATACCTCTTTCTCTCGCTCTCTCTCTTTTTGATAACTTTTAAAATTGAACTTTATGTTGGTAAAACGGTTTCCTATGAGCGGTTGCATATGGAGCAAGAGTCGCCACCGTTCTTTAACCATTTGCTCAAGGAGGACTAAGCTCAGAGGCTCATCTTTGAGGAGGCGCGAAGTCGAAGTAAGTAAATAATCCTCTTCTTCTTGAATGAAGAAGCCTGCATGAATTAGAATACGCATGAGACGACAAATACAATCCTGAACTTTGGATGTGTTGATGGAGAGGGCATTCACTAAATCGGAAAGGGTCATGGCTCGGCCATGGCTATGAATAATATCTAGAATCCCAAGTTGAATAGCACATTTGAGTAACATGGAGTTGATGAAGTTGAATATATGTGGTAGAGTTTTTAAAATAGGGAGGTGATATGTGCACACTGGAATTGGTTTAGTTATATGGTAAGATGTTTGACATGACGGAAACCAATGCCGAACTTATTAACTGTGTGTGTGTGTATAGTGTTTCAACCTCTTATTATGTTTGTTGCATTCAATAAAGGATTATTAGTAATCATTTTATGTTAATTTTAAATAATATATGTTACTTATTTTGTTTCAATTTATGTTTCATGTACATAACTTTCAGAGTTAATCAGGTTTTTTCAATTTTTGGTTAAATTATTAATTGTTGTAAGCGGGCTCCAGTTCTGCTGGCAAGAAAACGGAAGGAAAATGAAGAAAAATGGTGATATTTAACATTTACATTGAAAATAGAAAGTAATTTACAGATAAAAATATCGAGAAATAAAACAATCAGTCATATTATTTTGTTAATGATAATAAAATATGATAAAATTTTAGATGAAACTCAAAAATTAAAAACATTTTTTTGTAAAATAGAAGATGGAATAACTAAAATATGAATAAGTAATACATATATAATTACATAATTAATTAATAAAGAACTTATAAAATGTCCTTTTTTTTAATCAACACTAAATAAGCTAAATGATGAGATCGACATTTTAATTAATGAGAACAACAACAACATACCCAGTGGAATCCCACAAGTGGAGTCTGGGGAGGGTAAGATGTACGCAGACCTTACCACTACCACATAGAGGTAGAGAGGCTGTTTCCTAAGAACCCTCGTCACAAAACCCATCAGCAGAATAAGCTAGATATGACAAACAGGCAAGTAGGAAGAGCAATTAATAATGAAAAGCACATGATAATAAGTTAATACAGGAGAATTAACATGTAAAGGCAAATAAATAATGAGAACACATAAAAATAATTACAACAACAACATACCCAGTGAAATCCCACAAGTGGGGTCTAGGGAGGGTAAGATGTACGCAGACCTTACCACTACCACACAGGTAGAGAGGCTGTTTCCTGGAAACCCTCGTCACAAAAACCCATCAGCAGAATAAGCTAGATATGATAAACAGGCAAGAAAGAGAAGAACACATGATAATACGTAGATACAGGATAGTAAACATATAAAGGCAGATAAATAACATATAAAGGCTGACAATTACCACTCCTTCCTATCTACCCTATTAGCCTGCTACTCTAATTCTCGACCTCCACTCCTTCCTGTCTAAGGTCATGTCCTTGGTGAAATCAAGTTTCACCATATCATATCTAATCACCTCCCCCAATACTTCTTTGGTCTACCTCTACCCCTCCTTGTAGCTCCCAAATCAAGCCTCTCACACCTTCTAACAGGGGCATCGGTATTCCTTCTCTGTACATGTCCAAACAATCGCAGTCTCGCTTCCCTCATCTTGTCAGCTACAAGGGCTACCTCTAGCTTCTCCCGAATGACCTCGTTCCTAATCTTATCACTCCTGGTGTGACCACACATCCATCTTAACATCCTCATTTCTGCGACCTGCATCTTCTGAACATGTACATTTTTTATTGGCCAACACTCCACCCCATACAACAAAGATGGTCTAACCACCATTCTGTAGAACTTACCTTTGAGTTTAGGTGGTATCTTCTTATCACACAATACTCCAGAGGCCAACCTCCATTTTGTCCAAGCCGCCCCAATACGATGAGTGACATCATCGTCGATATCCCCACTACTCTGGATGATAGACCCCAGATACTTAAAGCTTTCCTTCTTGGGGTTAAGGTGAGCCGCAAGTCTCACATCAATGTCTGCTTCATCCCTCGCAACACTGAATTTGCACTCCAAGTATTCTGTTTTGGTCCTGCTCATTTTGAATCCTTTGGTCTCCAAAGCGTGTCTCCAAACCTCCAACCTATCATTAACTTTGGTTCGGGTCTCATCAATCAGTACTATGTCATCTGCAAACAACATCCACCACGGGACTTCCTCCTGGATAGATCGCGTCAGGTAACACATAAAAATAATTAAAAAAATAAAAAGAGGAGAGGATTGAATTGGGGTCCACCAGGAAAATATCAAATGAATAGATGGGCTGAATTAAAAATGAGAATTAAAAAGTGATGTTGCATAGGTTTGATCCCATGCCCTTGTTCATGGAATGTCCCTCTTCAATCAGTAAGCCAAGCAGTTGAGTATGAAATAATTAGACTACATGGAAATAAATGGTTGGTTTGGTAGTAAAGTAACTCTCTAAATTAAAAAGTGATGTTGCGTGGGTTCGATCCCACGACTCATACATGAAATGTCACTCTTCGACCAGTAGGACAAGCAATTGCGCATGACATAATTGGAGGACATGGAAGTAAATGGTGGGTTTCGTGGTGAAGTTAAGTCCTTATATATATTAGAAAGTCTCACGCTCTTCACCCAGTCATACCAAGCTTCCGACACTTAGATGTTCTAAGTAAGGTCGTAAACTTTCCCCCTAGATCTGAAATATCATCTATTTTACATCCCATGCTGAGTAATAAAAGAAAGGGAGGAAGTGAGAATTCTGGTGGCCTAAATCCACCAGAGAAAGGATTCTATAGGTCTGTAAAGGATTCTGGTCCACATCTTTTACTTTTGACTAGATATTGATTGAGCAAATTAAGGGTTATATTCTTTGGTTCACTTGACACAAGAAATGTTGGGTGTCAATCACGGCTAGGAAATTTTGGGTCTGACATCAACGCAGGCTTAAAGAGCGATGGCAAGGCAAGAGTTTTCATCTATTGTTCATGGCTAAGACCCTGATTTTTTTGCGAGACAGAGATACTTCATCTTTCCAATCAGAAATAGGTTCTAGTATGGTTTCAAGTAATGTCGCGACTGAAGATCAATCTAAGAAAGTGCAACATTTTTATTTTTTATATTTTCTAATGGAATAAGAGGTTGCATTTAAAAGACATCAAGGAGATGCAAGATGGAAGAAAATGCAAGATTATTCTAGTGAGAGGTGACCAACATTTAGCAATTTGCACAGGCGCTTAACTAATTCCTACGACTACCTCTAGGAGTATCAAAAATGGCAAATTCATCATGGAATCTTGTGATCGAAAGAGTTGAGAAGAGAAACAGGGTGACAACATAGGTACTTTTCATAAAGGGGTAACAATGTCATGATCAATGCCAAATTATCCAATGTTCTTATCAAAAATCAAATATTCCAATATACTACATGTAGATGCGCACACTAGCTAAGAATAATTGAGAGATTCCAAAGGAATTTTGTGTGGGAAAAGAGCAAAGGGACAGAGAGATCTTCATTTAGTAAACCAAAATGTTGTTACAAAAGAACAACAATAAGAAGAATCTCTTAAGCAAAGTAGTCACAATAGGACACTTCTTTTTCTTGGTACTCAGCCCCACGAGTGAGGACTTCCTCGAACAACCGATGCAAAAAGAGAGGCAAGGGATTCTTCTCTTGCAACGATCCTAGATGATTGTAAGAGCCCTTTATGATGTTTTTTAAAAGTGTCTTGAATCCTGCCTTGTTAGGCTTCACCATTTGGCGTGGAGGGCTCAAAGTAAGAAACTTAAAAAGTATTGAATAGAGCTTTACTTGGGAAGTCGTTGAATAGAGGGAATTTCTGGAACAAGGAACAAGCTTAAGGAGGACAGTAAAAGCAAACAAGAACGATACTCAATGTGTGGTATTGGGTTGGGTGGGGAGTATCATGATGGAATCGTGATTTCAACTAAAAGGTCACTTTGAAAGTTGGCAATGCAAATATACTTAAACAAGGTCCCTTTTGAAAGTTAGCAATGCAAATATACTTAAACAAGGTCCCTTTTTGGAGGCACAGATGGTGGGGTGAAGACACACCAAGTGTCACCAATCCTTTTGAATTTTGCATATCAAATCAAAAGGAAGCAACAAGTTACCAAGTATACTGAAAGCAAAAACAGGAAGGCAATATGAGAGCTAAATTTAGGAGAAACTTGCAAGAGTGGAAGGTTAGGGAACTCCAAAGCCTGATGAATACGCACTACAGACAAAGCATTACTCAATCAATTCAGGACATACAGATATGGTAAGGAAGGGAGCGGTATCTTCTAGGTCAAATTTTTTTATCACAGGTCATTGAAAAGAGAGGACTAGGAATTTCCATATTCGTCAGTTTGGATCCCGAAGCATCGAAGAAGGTATGCCAATTCAAAAGAATGACATCAAGGGCAGTATCATCTAAAGGCGAAAAGAACAAAAAAAAAACTCCAAGGTCCATTAGAGCTTTAAGCGAAATAAAGTGTGGGCTTTAATGAAAAAGGCACAAAGGGAGAAACAAATACAAATATATATGTTTAATCCAAGACTAATAATAATAAACAACAACAATAACATACTCAGTGGAATCCCACAAGTGGGGTCTGGGGAGGGCAGAATGTACGCAGACCTTACCACTACCTCATAGAAGTAGAGAGGTTGTTTCCTGGGACTAATAATAATAAACATGAATGAAAAATATATGACCAAAGAAATTGAAATAAAAATATGATACAACAACAACAACATACCCAGTGAAATCCCACAAGTGGGGTTTGGGGAGGGTAGAATGTACGCAGACCTTAGCACTACCTCATAGAGGTAGAGAGACTGTTTCCTGGGAACCCTCGTCACAAAAACCCATTAGCAGAAAAGCTAGATATTATAAACAGGCAAGAAAGAGAAGGAGAAAGTGCACGGGAAGAGCAATTAATAACGAAAGCACATGATAATAAGTAAATACGGGACAATTAACATATAAAAGACATATAAATAACATATAAAAGGCGGACAATTAACAACTCCTTCTTATCTACCCTATTAGCCTGCTACTCTAATTCTCGCCCTCCACTCCTTCCTATCTAAGGTCATGTCCTCGGTGAGATCAAGTTTCACCATATCTTATCTAATCACCTCCCCCTAATACTTCTTTGGTCTACCTCTACCCCTCCGTGTAACTCCCAAATCTAGCCTCTCACACCTCCTAACAGGGGCATCGATACTCCTTCTCTGTACATGTCCGAACCATCGCAGTCTCGCTTCCCTCATCTTGTGAGCTACAGGGGCCACCTTTAGCTTCTCCCAAGTGGCCTCGTTCCTAATCCTATCACTCCTGGTATGCCCACACATCCATCTTAACATCCTCATTTCTGCGACCTGCATCTTCTGAACATGTACATTTGTTATTGGCCAACACTCCACCCCATACAACAAAGATGGTCTAACCACCATTCTTTAGAACTTACCTTTGATTTAGGTGGTATCTTCTTATCACACAATACTCCAGAGGCCAGCCTCCATTTTGTCCAAGCCGCCCGAATACGGTGTGTGACATCATCGTCGATATCCCCACTACTCTGGATGATGGACCCCAGATACTTAAAGCTTTTCCTCTTGGGGATAGGGTGAGCGGCAAGTCTCACATCAATGTCTGCTTCATCCCTTACAACACTGAATTTGCACTCCAAGTATTCTGTCTTGGTCCTGCTCAGTTTAAATCCTTTGGACTCCAAAGCTTGTCTCCAAACCTCCAACCTATCATTAACTCTGGTCCGAGACTCATCAATCAGAACTATGTCATCTGCAAACAGCATACACCATGGGACTTCCTCCTGGATAGATCGCGTCAGCTCATCCATTACCAACGCAAATAGAAAAGGGCTCAACACAGATCCTTGATGAAGTCTCATCTTAATAGGAAAATATTTTGAGTCTCCTCCCACCGTTCTTACCCGAGTTTTGGCTCCATCGTACATGTCCTTTATCACTCTAATATATGCCATTGGGACGCCTTTCACCTCCAAACACCTCCATAGGACATCCCTCGGGGCTTTGTCATAGGCCTTCTCAAGATCAATGAACACCATATGAAGGTCCTTCTTTCTTTCCCTATATTTCTCCACTAATCTCCAAACAAGGTGAATTGCTTCAATAGTCGACCGCCCTGGCATGAATCCAAACTGATTTTCTGAAATAGACACTACCTTTCTCACCCTCATCTCCACCACTCTCTCTCATGCCTTCATAGTGTGACTCAACAGCTTGATACCCCTGTAATTATTACAGTTTTGAATAGCACCCTTGTTTTTGTACAGTGGAACCATTGTACTCCTCCTCCATTCATCCGGCATCTTGGCAGTCTTCATGATAGCATTGAACAGTCTAGTCAGCCACTCTATGCCATCTTTGACCATGCTCTTCCAAAAATCTATCGGAATCTCATCTGGTCCAATCGCCCTCCCTCTCTTCATCTTACTAATAGCCCTTCTAACCTCTTCAACTCTGAACCGCGTGCAATAACCAAAATCTCGATGCCTTTCGGACTGTGCCAACTTGCCCAGTTTAATACCACTATCTCCTTTTTCGTTTAAAAGTTTATGAAACTAAGCTTGCCACCTTTGTTTAATAAAAGTCACATCCACTAGCACCTCACCCTCCTCATCCTTGATGCACTTCACTTGGTCCAAGTCGCGAGTTTTCCTTTCTCTCTCTTTAGCAAGCCTATACATTCTCTTGTCCGCGCCTTTATCACTTAGCTCCTCATATAAGGGCTCAAACGCTGCTTTCTTAGCACTCGTCACCGCCGTCTTTGCTTTTGACTTAGCCGTCTTATAAATCTCCTTAATTGTTTATTGTCACTTCTTTAGAAGAGGCTCATTGACAAGGAAAGTTTTTGCCTAAGAACCTTGATGATGAAACTAAAGCGCACAAAAAGCGAGGTGAAGCGCTCAACACATTTGGAGCCTCACTTCAGGGCTTAAGTGTGCTTAAAACGCACCTTTGCCTACACTGGTCAAGGGTGCAATCCTAAAGCTAGTAAAAAGAAAATTACATATGTGAGCCACTGTTACATGTATAAACAGCTAGGAGAAGATGTAATTCACCTTCTTAGGCAATCTTGGTTCGCTAACAGTTGTGGTTGACATTCCTCAACTTATTTTGAAAAGGAAAAACAGGCTAGGGGATGTCCACCATAACTGTATAGTAAACCAGCAGTGCACGGAGCATAATAACATGTGCAGTGAAGCACATGACGCATAGTTGGGCTCTCAACACAGAAGAAGGAAAAGTAGAACCTAGATTGTGGCTCCCCCAGAACTTATTTGGGTACCATGGAGGAAAAAAAGGAAAAGTTTTCATGGGGTACTTTGGCTTTACATATAAGGGGAATTCCCTTTACTTTTAATAAAATTTGGAGCACCAATGAGATTCTTGCTGGTATAGATGACATTGTCATTTTCTGGAAACTATATCTTCATCTTGTAGGTTCT